>CM054060.1:83793680-84393680 GCA_028641055.1 Alopecurus myosuroides
TGAAAAACTTGAAAAGGAGTTCATGTCTCTTAAGGAAATTCATGACAAGTTAACCAAATCTCGTGACAATCTTCTAGCCCAACTTTCAAACAAGCAAGTTGTATCCACTTCACCTTCTAGCTTGAATGTCTTGCCTAGCAATGCTTGTAGTACAACTAATCTTGTAGGAAATGAGAAGAATCCCCATGAGATTGCTTCTCAACGTGCCAACAATGGAAAGGAGGGACTTGGCTATATAGCCAAGTCAAAGAAGAAGTACAAGAAGAAGAACAAGAAGAGAGTCACCTCCCCCTCACAAGGAGTAAGATTTGTGAAAGAGGGAGAGGTGATGAAAAGGAAGGAGACCAACATTATTGTGGGTGGTGAGACCTCTAGGGGGAGCACCACTCACAATAACTTTGCCGGGAAATATAATCCATCTTATGTTCTTATGAAGTCTAGAGATGGTCCTGTATATGCTAAATATGTTGGTACTTCTTATGGTGACGATTATCATTGGATTATTTGGGTTCCCTAGACCCTTGTCGCTAACATGAGAGGACCCATTCAAAGATGGGTCCCTAAATCAAGAAACTAATCTATTATAGGGAAGTGCTTCCGGTTCGAGCAAATGGACGGTGGATAGTGGTGCATCCCAACATATGACCGGAAGCAATGACGCAATGAGTGATATTCATCCTCCACTACCTCATCTCAATTGCGTTACTATTGATGACAACTCCGAACTAAAGGTATTGGGACGAGGCAAGGTAGCAATCTCAAATGACTTGTCAATTGAGAATGTTCTTCTTGTTGAGTCCCTTGGCTACAATCTCATCTCGGTTCTTCAACTTGCTAAAAGTGGTTTTACCTCTTTCTTTAATAAGGAGAATGTGATTGTCACTTGGGAAACGACTCTTAAAGTAGCCTTTGTTGGGCATGTCGAGAACGACATGTATGTAGTGGACTTCTCCAAAGGAGACACATGTGCCGCGACATGCCTAATGGCTAAAGTTGATGTGGGTTGGCTATGGCATCGCCGGTTAGCCCACACCAATATGAGGACGTTGCATGACCTTCAAAGTGGCAATCACGTTCTAGGACTAACAAATGCTAAGTTTGCCAAAGATCGTGTGTGTAGCTCTTGCGTTCTAGGAAAGCAACATGGAGAAGCACATCCCACCAAGACGAACATCACCACATCAAGAATCCTTGAGCTCATTCACTTGGACCTCTTTGGTCCTCTATCATATGATAGTCTTGGAGGCAAGAAGTATTGCTTGGTGATTGTGGATGATTACTCACGATATTGTTGGGTGTACTTCTTCAAGAGAAAGAGTGAGACTCAAAATCAGCTCTTCGAGTTCATCACTTTGGTGGAAAGACAACATAATACAAGCATCATGGCTATCCGAAGTGATAATGGCTCCGAGTTCAAGAACTACACCGTAGAGGGATTTCTTAGTGAGGAAGGCATTGCTCATCAATATTCCACTCCCTACACTCCTCAACAAAATGGTGTGGCGGAGAGAAAGAATCGGACTCTTATGGATGCGGCTCGAACCATGATTGCGGAGTTCTCTTCTCCTTATAATTTTTGGGCCGAGGCCGTCTCCACCGCTTGTCACGCTAGCAACTGATTATATCTCCGCAAGATCTTGAACAAGACCCCGTATGAGATTCTCACGGGCAAGAAGCCGGACGTTTCATACTTCAAGGTCTTTGGATGCAAATGCTTCATTCGCAAGAGAGGGAAACGCTTGTCAAAGTTCGAGACTAAATCCTATGAGGGTATCTTTGTTGGCTATGCCTCAAACGCTCATGCTTATAGAGTCTATAACAAGTCCACCGGACAAGTTGAAGAAGCTATAGACGTGATATTTGATGAGGATAATGGGTCCCAAGGGGGCCGTATGAATCATGGTATTGTAGGATATGCAATTCTTCCCATCGTCATAAGAAGAATGGGGATTGGTGAAATAATCCCCATTGAGGGTTACCGGATGACGGAGGGAGAAGGACTATGCCCCACTCAAGTGGAGCCATTGACTACATCCATTGATAACCAAGCTACCCAATAAGATGCACCAAGCCCTCACGCTTCACCACAAGGCCAAGCTAACAATCAAGGTCAAGCTCATGATGAAGGCCAAGCTCAGAATGAGGAACAAGATACACATGGTGATGATACAACTCGGAACATAAGGGATCCACCTCCCGTTGATGATCAAGATCAAGGTGGTCATGTCTCCGATGATGGAGGTGATGATCAAGTACTATCCAAGAAAACTTTGGAGGAGATGCTAGCTCGTAGGGCAAAGAGAAGACTAGATAATCTTGCTCGTGCCGGTCACACGGAGGACATGATTCTTGGACAAGTTCGTGGAAGGGTCGTCACAAGGAGGCAACTAGCGGATTTTAGCAAAGCGCATGCATTCGTCTCTCACATTGAGCCAAAGAAGGTCTATGAAGCTCTTGAAGATCAAGATTGGCTTGAAGCTATGCACGAAGAACTCAACAATTTCGAGCGCAACAAGGTGTGGAAATTTGTGCCAAGGCCCAAAGATTGCAAGAACGTCATCGGCACTAAGTGGATCTTCAAGAACAAACAAGACAAGGACGGCATCGTCATCCGCAACAAGGCTAGACTGGTTGCTCAAGGTTTCTCTCAAGTCGAAGGTGTCGATTTCGGTGAAACATTCGCTCCCGTTGCTCGTCTTGAATCTATTCGCATCTTACTTGCATATGCCTCTCATCACAACTTTAAATTGCAACAAATGGATGTTAAAAGTGCATTTTTGAATGGTCCCATCCACGAGTTGGTTTATGTCAAGCAACCTCCGGGTTTCGAAGATCCCAACCACCCCGATCATGTCTACAAACTCGATAAGGCGCTATATGGGCTTAAACAAGCTCCACGTGCGTGGTACGAGCACCTTAAAGAGTTTTTGGTAGATCGTGGGTTCAATGTTGGTTTAATCGATCCCACCCTTTTCACCAAAAAGGTTAGAGGTGACTTGTTCATATGCCAACTCTATGTGGATGATATCATCTTTGGTTCTACTAACGTCGCATTCAATGATGAGTTTTGCAAGCTTATGACGGATAAATTCGAGATGTCAATGATGGGAGAATTGGAGTATTTTCTTGGCTTTGAGATCAAGAAACATCCCGAAGGCACATTCATCAAGCAAGCCAAGTATACTCAAGACATGCTCAAGCGCTTCAACATGCACGATGCCAAACCTATGAAGACTCCCATGTCCACGACTATTGACTTGAAACCCGACCCGAATGGTAAAGAAGTAGATCAAAAGGTATACCGCTCCATGATTGGCTCTTTGCTCTACCTTTGTGCATCTAGACCCGATATTATGTATAGCGTTGGTAAATGTGCAAGGTTTCAAGCCTCCCCGAGACAAAGTCATTTTGAAGCGGTTAAGCGTATCTTTCGATATTTAGTTCATACCCCAAACTTTGGTCTTTGGTATCCCAAGGGTTCAAGCTTTCAGCTCATTGGGTATTCGGATGCGGACTATGCGGGAGAGAAGACGGATAGGAAATCTACATCCGGAAGTTGTCAATTTCTTAGCCGCTCATTGGTATGTTGGTCTTCCAAGAAGCAAAACTGCATTGCACTCTCCACCACTGAGGCCGAATACATCTCCGCGGCGAGTTGTTGTGCTCAATTACTTTGGATGCGGCAAACATTGAGAGATTATGGCATCATCTTCGACAACGTTCCTCTCTTGTGCGACAATGAGAGTGCCATCAAGATCGCCTACAATCCCGTTCTTCACTCCAAGACGAAGCACATTGAGATACAGCATCACTTTATTCGGGATCATGTTGAGAAGGGTGATATTGACCTCTCCTATGTTGCGACCAAGGATCAACTCGCGGATATCTTCACGAAGGCCCTTGATGAACCAAGATTTCGGGGTTTGAGGAATGAACTAAATGTGATCGATGCGTCTAACTTCTCTTGAACCCTTGCATGAGTACCTTCACTATATGTGCTATCTAGTCTAGATGTAGGCATGGACATAGGGGGAGCGTAGTTCAACTCATGAACAAACACTCCACCTATCATGCGTAAAACAATCACACCGTCATGCATATCTAGTCAATTTGTGACTTACTGTGCTTAAAACGTGAGTTATACTTCTGAGTCCAAGATACATCTTCGCGGCTCCTTGGTATCACTCAAACACGGTGGCTTCGGCCACCAACTTTTTCCTTTGAGTTTGTATTTTGATGTTTTCCTCGTGTTCGTGCGTTTGTTTGTGTTTTTCGTTTTTGGAGGCTCACGACTTGTTCCATCTTCCACAAAAACTCGGATGGCGTGGGAACACCGGAAATTCCGGCCTAGGGCCCGGAATATTCCGGCCCTCAGACATTTGTCCCAGAAATTTCGCCCATTTCCGATGTGCCCGCTCGCAGAAGGCACACCGGAAAATTGGAGCGGAAATTTCCGGGGCCCGGAATATTCCGTGCCTTAAGCCCCGGAAATTTCCGGGGTTCGAAAATGGACTCGAATAATCCCCCAAATATCCCGCGTGCCCGCTCGCAGAGGGCACACCGGATATTTGGGCGGAATATTCCGGCCCAAATTTCCGGGCCCCGGAATATCCGGCCTTAATACCGGAAATTTCCGGTGTGGTTGGTCTGGGGCTATATAAGGACGACGGGAGGGAGCAGTTCCAGATTGCTTCCCTCCTCTCGCCTCCACTCGCCTTCAGCCGCCGCCGCCGCCTCCGAGACTTCCGGGAGGCCCCTTCGCCTCCCCTCCTCGTCCTCTACTCACCTTTTGCGGATCAAGAGACCGCACGTCCGTTCCTGTTCATGGATCCCGGTATGTGTACGTTTTCTCCGCAATTTTGGGTTGATTAGATGCGTTGTTCTCCTATCTAGTGTTCCTCATGGTATAGCACGATTCTTTGTTCACACACGTATCACCTATTCTCTAGGATTCATCTTTGTACTAGATTCCTCATTCTAGATTCGTTCCAGTCCCAGATTCAGATCTGGATTCGAAAATTTCGCAGACCGGAAATTTCCGCCACAGGACCGGAATTTCCGCACCCCGGAAATTTCCCTGAGGCCGGAATTTCCGCCCTGCGGAATTTCCGCACCCACGACCGGAATTTCCGGCCTGTACTGAATCTCGAACAGACATCTACTTGCTTCATTTTCTCAAGTCGTGAGCCCCCGTTTTTGATTCTTGTTTGGTTTTCTTTGCATCTTTTCTGCTTTCCTCGCAGATGGTTCAAGCTCTAGGCCGGCAAGCTGCTCAGTACCCGCAAGCGCCTCCGTCACCTGACAGAAAATGAAGAGGGGACTTATGTTGAGGATAATGAGACTCGCCGGCGTGCGAGGGATGCTGAGAGAGAGTATGAGCGTCAACGTGATGTTGACAGGGCTGCCCGCAAGGCCGACAGACAGCAAGGCAAGGCCACTCTCAACGTGGGCACCATGTCCATTCTGGAGTTCAAGGCATGGAGGGCCAAGGCATGGTACACAGAGGGTCCTCAGGACCCCACCATTGATTCGTGCTTTTGGCATGTTGAGCAGGAGACCCTATTCAAGCAGGTGTACACTGTGATGAGCAAGCCCGTGTGCCCCATGAAGGTGATCAACTTTGCTCACCTGGCTGCCAACCCCTCCTACTTCAACAACTCTGTTCAGCTAGCTGAGGTACTTGGTCTGCGTCCGCTTATGGAGACTAGATGCTCCTACAATACCACATTCATTCAGCAGTTCTATGCCACACTTGTCATTGATGATTCTGAAGAGATTGGGATGTCCTGGATGTCTGGCCCTCACTTGCTCACCGCCAACTTCCATGACTTTGCTTCTGAGCTTGGGTATCCTTTTTCTGGCCTCAACACTCCCCAGGGTCACCGCATGCATATTCACGGGGTTGAGTATGAGAAGAACAGGCTGGCTGAGTTGTATGGCTCCACAGGTGTGATTGGCTCGGCCAAAGGGCTGTATCCCATATATGACATCCTGCTGCGCATGTTCCGGGAGTCTATTGCCCCAAGTGGTGGCAATAATGATGCTATTCGTGGTGGCTTGGTCAACCTCATGTACCACGCCTTCTTGACCTTCAATGAGAGCGACATGACTGACATGGAGGCCCACAAGATTGATGTGATGGATTTCATCTTCAATGAGATCCACTTTGCTCTCTTCCACCGCAAAGTGCCTCCATATGCTCCCTATATTATGAAGCTCATCAAGGCCCGCTACCCCGAAGCACTCCGTGAGGACCTGGAGCTTGACTGTGAGGAGCACAAGGACGTCACCCTGTACAAGAAGGCTGCCCACACTCAGCAGGCTGCACATGATGTGGGTGCCACAGGTCAAGGCCACCGTGATCCTCGCATGCGTCCTCCTCCCCCGGCAAGAAGAAGCGCTCATGGCTTGTTCGCGCAATTGAGAAGGTGTTGTGCATGAATGTGTGCCTCCACAAGGAGAACTACATCGCCTATGTGGAGCGCCGCAGCATCCTCGAGAACCAGCATCACATCATGACTGCTCTTGGTGCTCCCAATGTGCCACCACTTCCTCCTCCCAGGATTGCCTACAAGAACTGGAACAACCGCGACGTTGACTGGGATATTGGTGTGGATGATGATGAGGACATGGAGGATGTCACTGAGGATGAAGCAGAAGAGGAAGAAGAGGACACCCAGGCCTAGAGTTTGCTCCATGGGACGTAGCTCTCTCTTTTCTCTTTTTGGTATCCTGATGCCAAAGGGGGAGAAGATCTAGATGATCGCGGGCATTTGCTTGGGAGGGTTTCGTTCTTCATTTGCCTTTTTTATCATTTCGTGCGTCTTTTTGAACTTCGTTCTATCGTACTCGTTATTCGTTGGTGAACTATTATTATTAGGAGGCATGTCTCCTATATATGCTATCTCTGATGTTTTCATATCGTGCACTGTTAGTTTATTTCCCTGCAAATACCCGTGTTGTCATCATTCACCAAAAAGGGGGAGATTGAAATCTCATGATCCCTCTAATGATTTTGGTGATGATGATAACACGGGTATCATCTATCTAACAGTGTTGTTTGAGTCTGTGCAGCTCTTATCTCATATGCTTATTGTTATATTCTTGACGGAAGATCAAAGAGAAGGACTACATTCTGGTTTCTATGCCACCGGATGTTTCAGTATGCACACCGGAATTTTCGGTGCCTATGGGGCGGAATATCCGGCCCCAGCACCGGAATATTCCGGCCCTCTTCTGGCATCTCTAAAACGACTAAGTGTTTTCACTGCCCGCGCACAGAAGCCAGGGCGGAAATTTGCCCCGGAAATTTCCGGTGCCAAAATCCGGCCCTCTGGGACTTAGAAGAAATTGGAGCACTCTCAGCTGCCCGCGCACAAAGATGGGGCCGGAAATTCTGTCCGGAAATTTCCGGGCCCGGACATTTCAATTTTCCGCCCCCCGGATATTTCAATATTCCGGCGTTCTGGTCCTTAGCCTTTTTCAACAATTGGCTGCTGCCCGCGCACAGAAGCTGGGGCGGAAATTTGCCCCGAAAATTTCCGGTGCAAATATCCGGCCCCTGGCCCTTAGCCATTTTTCGTCAACGAGCTGGTGCCCGCACGCAGAGAGGGGGGCGGAGTATTGGGGCGGAAATTTCCGCCCCCGGATATTTCAAATATCCGCCCCCCGGACTATTCAAAATTCCGGCCCAGGCAGACCGGAAATTTCCGGTGCTTACACCGGAATATTCCGGTCCTACAGGACTGCAACGGTCAGAAATTGGAGGAGCCTATAAATAGCTGTCTTCTTCCTCTAGATAGGCAGCTCGTCCATTCCTCTCTCTCCTCCATTGTTGTAGAGCTCAAAACGCCCCGATCTCCCTCCTCCTCCAACCAAACTTGATGCCCTTCAAGGATCTCATGGAGGAGGACTAGATCTACCTTTCCACCAAGCCAAAACGTGTGTACCCACACCACAACTCTTGGGATCTTGTAATCTCTTGGTTGCTTTGTCATCCAAGGGAAACCCTAGTGCTTGTAGCTTCCACCTTGTAGCAAGAAGCTTCGATTGTTGAGAGCCTCCATCTCACTTGTGGAGTAGCCTCAACCCCTTGTAAAGGTTTGGTCAACGCCTTCAAGTCGACCTCATAGTGGAAACGAGATTCTCCCTCACCGGAGAAGCTCAAGGAGAACAAGGTGTGCACATCCGTGCTATTGAGGAGCGTCTAGGTGGCTCCCCAGCTCTCCAACGTAGACGTACTTCTTTTAAGAAGGAACTACGGGAAACATATCCTTGTCTCCGTGTTTTTCACTTGTTGTTATCTTGTACCGTTCCTTTATTTCCGCTGCTACTTGCTCCGTACCACCTAGGGTATTCACTTAGTTGCACATTTAGGTAATCAAGCATTTACTTTCTTAAAGCCCCCATTAAAAGTGAAAAAGAAGTAAAATTTGTAGGTCACCTATTCACCCCCCCTCTAGTTGACCATATTGCACTTTCACAAACGTTGGGTATTAAGTTGCAAGTAAGAGATAATCGCAATAAGAAAAGTGTGTAATGTAAACAATAACATCATCCTTAGACAAAGCATTGTTGTTTTCTCCCTAATGGCAACAACATATCCTCCATCCGTCACGTTTCTGTCACTCGAGCACAGATGCAAAGGAGGCATGAACCCACTATCGAGCATAAATACTCCCTCTTGGAGTTACTAGCATCTACTTGGCCATATCATCTACTAATAACAGAGATCATGCAAGATCATAAATAACATATACATGATAGATTGATAATCAAAAGACATAACATTCAGCATTCATCAGATCCCAGCAAACACAACATGTATCATTACATAAAGATGATCTTGAACATGTGAGGCAGCTCACATGATCTAAACATGAGGCATAAAGTGGAGGAGAGAACAATCTAGCTACTGCTATGGACCCGTAGTCCAGGGATGAACTACTCACGCATCACTTCGGAGGAGGGCATGGTGGTGTAGACCCCACCGGTGATGAATTTCCCTCCCGGCAGGGTGCCGAGGAGAGCTCCAGAACCCTCCCGATCTCGGGACGACGATGATGGTGGCCTCGGGTGTTTCTCGTGAAAAAATGTATTTTTCTAGGGTTAATATGTCGATGGGATTATATAGGCGAAAGAGCGATGGCAGAGGGCACCTGGGGGGCCCAGACCACCCCAGGAGCGGCCAGGGGGTGCGACGCCCTATGGTTGTAACCGTTGCTGTACCTCCCGGTGGCCCTCGACTGCGGAAAGTCGATGCCGTAGGGGAGCTGAGGCGAGAAACTCCCCGGCAGGTACCGGTTGTTCCCGACGTCCACATTCGAGTCGCCGAACACGTACACCGCCGGCACCAGGTGCACCTCCGGAAGCCCGCTCGTTGGAGCAAAGCCCAGCCTCTCCAGCCTATTTATACACGATACGATGAAGTATCAAATCCGTTGTGGCCACTTGGCAAGGGAGGCCTCTGTGTGTGTGTCTTGACCATGAAGTATCAAATCCCCTACGTCCCGACTGATCTAACGTACATCATCTGGGATGTTATTTCGGATCAATCCGTTGAATTAATACACGGTAGCATGCAAGAACCGTGCATCATCTCTTCTCTTTTGAGTTCTTCAACACCACTGATCTAACGTACTCAACGTGCAAATACAATACATATGACCCCAGTGACAAAACTTTCTAGCTCGGCGTGCGTGGTGGCATCGTACCCGCTCGAGTTCTAAACAGTAAAGTTCAGCACTTGCAGCTCATCGTTGACAACTTGCCGCTCAGCGAAGTTCTGCACGGAATGTACGACGATGTCAGTGGCGTCGAGGTCCGGCCTGGCGCATTCAACGTGGACGTCTGGGTTCATGAGATGTACTGCATGGCATGGACGTAGGGGACAAGGTGGGCAACGGCGACAACACTGTCCATGGCGTGCGCTTCCGCTAGACTGAGAGGCGAGGCCGTGCTAAGGAAAAGGAAAATCATGGCCCCTCTTCGGGTCTCTTCGGGACTCCATGGAACCTTCGGGAATTCTAAGACTTCCGGGTTTCGAATTTTCCAATTCCGGTAATATTTCCAAAACAAGTTTTCTAAAACTAAAAACAAAAAAAAACATGGAACTGACTCTGTGGCATCTCGTTAATAGGTTAGTCCCGGAAATCGATAAAAATGACATAAAGTGTACAACAAACATGTATGAAATAACATGAAAACAACATGGAACATCAGAAATTAAGGATACGTTTATGATTTATCAGCTTTCAACTTTCAACATTATATATCTCATGGATATTGTCAACAAAAAAAATATATAATAAGTGCAATAAACTAGCATGTAAAAATTGTTGCACACAAAGTTGACACAAGTGTTTGCTTCTGAGATAGAAAGAAGTAGGAAAACCGACTCAACATAAAAGTAAAAGAAAGACCCTTCGTAGAGGGAAGCAGAGATAAATCATGTGCTAGAGCTTGTTAAGTTTTGAAAACATATAGAGAGTATAAAAATAAATTTTGAGAGAGTTGTTTGTCTATTTCAATGAATGGCATCGAATGATTTATCATCCTTTCATGTTTAAAGGCTTCAAGAGCGGCTCCTATAGAGAGAACAATAAAGTTCCTTTTCTCCTTTGTTTGAACAAGCTAAGTTCATGATTTCTCAAGCCCATAATGTTAGAGATTTATTTGGTTATAAGTTATAATTTATCTTTTAGGGGCTGGGCACCCGCTTGCCTGCTCTTTTTCCAATATTAGGGACTAGCACATTATGCATGCTAGTCAAGGTGTGAAGCCAAATAAACATGACAGAGACAATAAAGCAGCCAATACTTCCTCATGAGCTAAAACAGAGCACAAAACAGGTTTAAGAGTTTTGAAGGTTTACTGGTAGCACACGAAATATTTACTTGGAATCGCAGAAAATACCACATAATAGGTAGGTATGGTGGACACAAATGGCATGGATTTCGGCTCAAGATTTGGATGCACGAGAAGCATTCCCTCTCAGTACAGAATTTAGGCTAGCAAGGTTGTTTGAAGCAAACACAAGATATCAACTAGTTCAGCAATACTTACATGAAAAGAAATTGCAAGCATTATAAGACTCTATACTATCATCCTCGTTACTCAAACACCTTTTATCAGAAAATATCTAGACCTTAGAGATACCAATCATGCAAACTAAATTTCGACAAGTTCTACGATAGTTCTCTACTAATAGGTTTTAACCACATGATACAAGAGCTTAAACATGAACTACTTGAAACCTCAAAACAATTGGCAAGTATCAAATTATCCAAGACAATGATCTACAAGAATATGTAAGTCTTTCCCAATATACTATATACCACATGTAGATTTTTCTATTTCCAACCAAACACCATTTAATCATTTCAGCAGAAACTCTCCAAATAATTTATCAATGAAGCAAGACAATACTACTCTACAAGAACAAATAGCTCTGAATAAGAGATGCATGAAAAACATGAGCTGAAAGAAATACATCAGCTAGACAATAAATGAAGAATACAAGTATTCATATGAAAAAGCAGAGCGTCTCTCTCTCCCACACAAGAATGCCAGGATCCAACCAAGTTTATTATAGAAAATAAAAGAAAATAAAAACAAATAGATGCTCCAAGTAAAGTACATAAGATGTGAAATAATAAAAATATAGTTTCACTATAAATGACCTGATAAGTTGTTGATAAAGAAGGGGATGCCTTGGGCATCCCCAAGCTTAGACACTTGAGTCTTCTTTAAATTTGCTGGGATGATCCACGGGGGCATCCCAAAGCTTCGGCTTTTATACGTCTCCGACATATGTATAATTTCTAATGTTCTACGTTGATATTATGACATTTGCTACATGTTCTACCTCGTCTCCAACCTCGCCGCAACATCACTGTCAATGTCTGCAAGCACGCTGAAACGAGTGAAGATTGAAGACGAGAAACGCAGCAAGACAGAAGACCCTAAAGATGCAGGCAACTATTCTCTCTAAATTGTTTTTGTCTATTTAATTGTATGTTTGATGCTTCCTTATTATCCTGCTTATGTTCGATGCAGTTAATCTTTCTAAATTGATTGTATGTTTAATCGTATGTTCGATGCTTCATTATTATCCTAATTATACTGCTAATGTTTAATGCAATAAATCTCTCTAAACGGTTTCTTGTAACGGAAATAGGAAGGGGGCCTTCTTGCTTGGTAAAACTTTGCTCATTTGCAGCAATCTAGCTTGTATACTACGTATTAGGTTTAATTTCACTTTGCTTGTGATCCTATCAGTCTTAGTTAGGATCAGAATTTATATTACTTGCCGGCATAAACTTAATAACATAGATTAGTACTCTAATTGTGTTGTCACCAATTATCAAAACGGAAGATGGTCGTTCACGTATTCCCGGCGACGTCGCGGCTCGGGCTGTCATCAGAGGACACGTCGTCGGAAACCACCTCCCAGCCTTTCGCGACCGCAAAGCCGCCCATCGACCTCAACGTGACCCCCATGTTGCTTGATGGGACTACTGGGACCGACGATGTCACGCTGATCCACAACAAAGCGCCGCGGGCGGTGTACGGGTAGCATGCCCCAAGGACGACAACTATTCGAGGATATGCTCACCATGACCATGGGTGATCCCGTAAGTTCGCACAACTCATAGCTTTGGGCGTTGGACGTTGTTTGTGATCATGGAGTGCACTTGCAGAATCTCGAGACCCAGCCAGGCGTAGCCAGTGAAGATTGCGAGACCCAGCCGAGCACCCAATATGGAGCCATTTCCATCGACGAGGCGCTGCCGTTTTGTTATGGCGAAGAGGGCTAACAAATGGAAGATGCCGAGGTGGAGATTGTGGAAATGGGGAAGGGACCAAGGTCGGCTAGCTACACCGAGACCGAGGACCGTGTGTTGTGCAAGGCTTCGATGCTTGAGGGCCAAAACCCTGCCATCGGAGCGCAACAAAAAGGAAACCCATATTGGAAGAAGATTTGGCGATGCTTCCATGAGCGCCGCAAGTGGAAGAAATGGAACATTGACAATGATCACAACTCCAACTCTCTAAACAAGAGGTGGATGCATATCCAAGAGGAGTGCAACAAGTTCAATGGAGCCTATGATCGTATCATTGATAAGCCCGAGAGCGGCCATGGCGTCGCCTAGGTCGTCGTTCAAGCGTTATAGTACCTCATGGCTTGTCATGGCAACAATTTCACCTTGATCCATTGTTGGGAAGAGATCAAGGATTGTCCCAAGTGGAAATCTCTCTACAACACCTTGAAGAAGGTACCCAAGCCCGACAATGGCGAGGAGGGAGTGGGCAACGTTAAGGCTGGTCCAAGCGCCACGAGGTCGAAGGGGAAGAAGGATACCAAGCTTGAGGCAAAGCGGGAGGTCTCGGCACTCATGTTGGAATAAATGCTCAAGGGGATGCTCGCCGGGAAGGAGAAGTCAAGTGTCGAGAAGGAGAGGAAACAGAAGGACAATGCCAAGGCATTGAAGATCTAGCTCGATGCTCAAAACAGAAGCTAGATGTGGATGTCGCCACGGCCGAAGCAAGGAGCAACGAGGTCCATCTTGCTTTGGTGACCGAGGAGAACCGCATGAAGCTTGCTATGATGGCCGAAGAGAACCGACACAAGCTTGCTATGATGAGCGAGAAGAACCGGATCATGATGGTTGATTTGAGCTCCATGGACCCGGTGCAAAAGGAGTGGATGATCAAGAGGCAAAAAGAGATTCAGGACCGCGAGTCGTGATCTTCTTATTCTCTCTTTGTTGGCATGTGTATGTGTCTTTTGAAACTTCCGTATGTTTATTGATTCATATTGCTTCTTTATTTGCTATTTAGGTTCATCATATAGGTATAGAGAAGAGATATAAAAAGAAAAACTGGAAAAAAAAAATGAGGCGCCGAATTTAGGGGGAGGGAGCGTTGGGATGGTTTGGTCCCAAGTCGAGGGTCCGGCCAAGCTCCCCTACGCGCACCACCTTAAACGGACCAAAACAGGACCGAAATCGGACCCCATGGGCGTTGGATATGCTCTAAGCAAAGAAAAGCTATTCAGCATTTAGACGAGGCCAATTCGATGAATCTTTTTTTTTACTACGCTAGCTTTTCATTTGTGTTAGAATGACAAGTGGCCAGCTTGCACCCGGTCTGGTACTTGAGATGGGTCGGGAAAAAAAAGTTCTGAGCAAAGTGTTGCAGCGTTTAGACATGGGTAGAGACTAGAGAGCTAAAAAGTTTCTTAGCCACCCCTATTTCACCACGCAGCGCACGCCAGGCCCACCTGGACAGCCCCAATGCAACCTACCCTACTGGACAGCTCTCCTTAGGCCCATCTGGACCCATATACTTCGTTGACGTCCATTTTGACTCCATCTCTACTCTCCCGAGGGTTCCAGAAAATCGCTGCGGCGGCGTGAGAGAAAAACTGAGACAGAAGATGGCCGGAGGCGAGGCTGGCGGGGGAGGTGGGGTCGGAGGGGGGGATGGGGACGGTGGGGGAGGGGACGGCATCGCGAACCGGTGGTGTGCGCACTGCCGCAAGTGGTTCGCGTGTCAAGACTGGTGGATAGTTAATCATCGTGTCTCCTGCCAGGTGCTGCAGCAGCAGCGCGCAGAAGATAATCAAAGGAGACTTGATCAGGCGCAAGTTAAGAAGATGGAGAAGCAGAGGAAATCCGATAAAAGGAGGGCGAAGGATATGAACACCAGCAAGCGTCAGTAAGAATTGAGGTAATGATGAAGCGGGCAGTATCAGTGTCAGAGTTTTTCATTTCAATCTGCTGACTTTCGGGTCGAAAAGACACCATTCGGACATAATATTCTTGTAATAGCTTTTGACGCGCCTCTTACATAGCGAGGCAGGAGGATGAGACACGATAATTAAAAATTCTATCAACTGTGCCTGATGTGACTATTGCAGATGGTGCGACAACGCTGTGTGGTGACAGTGGAAGTAATTTATAATAATAACGCTTTTAATGTATCGATCGATTGTGATGTGACTGCCTATATGTCTATGTATGGTTGGTGAGACTAGAAAGTTATGTTTGTTTGTACTTTTGTTGAAATACTATCATAGATGATTTAGTAAACTTACTGTGCTTGCTTCGAGTCGTCTGCCTATATGTCTATGTATGTGGTTGGACCTGATTGATTATATAACAAAAATAGTGCTTTGGCTGTTGTGTTGAGGGGGTCCCCTGTGTATCAGGTCAGGAACTGTACTGTCTGCATGCTTCCAAAGCAAACCCATTTTTTACAACTTCAAAACTTTGAAGATTTTTTTTTTACTGATGTCCTATCTTACATGATTAGTCTAAGCTTGTTTTGTGCGTGATGTGCGGTCTTTGCAAGGTTTGGAAAATAGTATCTATAATCTGGATTCGGTTGTGGCTGATATGCTACTATATCCAAGGTCTGGAAATAAGATTAGTAGTATTGGTAGTAAGCTACATCGTATTTTAACTTTGCTACAGATTTAGAGTCTAGCTGTTCCGTATGAGCCAGGTGATGGAACAATTCTATGCGGTAGTTTAACACATGGTTGATGAGACAGTGTTTTGCGTTTCACCATTGATTCTTGGAAATTTGTTAAACCTGTATTTGCATTTCCTGATTTCCTAAAGGTAGAAAGCTTAATTGTCAAAATGAATCTGATGCATCCATAGCTAATGTAGTAAAGTTTTGGTCTCGGGCCTTTTTGTCTTTAAAGGCGATGGAACAATACTGTGTAGTAGTTTAACACATGGTTGATGAGACACTGTTTTGCGTTTCACCATTGATTATTGGAAATTTGTCAAACCTGTATTTGCATTTCCTGATCTCCTAAAGGTAGAAAGCTTATGGTCAAAATGAATTTCTGATGCATCCATAGCTAATGTAGTAAAGTTTTGGTCTCAGTCCTTTTTTGTCTTTGAAGGGGATTGGTAGTTGCTGGAAGAGACAAATAGGGCGTGACTAGCTCCTGCTCTTACTGTTGAATATGCCTCAACCAAAACAAGCATATGCATCATGCCACAACTAGTACCACATGCATCGCTTCATTAGCAAACCAATTTTGCTGACTTCATAAGTTTGACTAAAGTGATTTTTTTTCACTTTTTTGGATGTGATGTCTTTTCAACAAACTATAAATTGGTTGATGACTGAAACTATATTATTCTGTGCTGTCTTTGGATCATCTCGATCTGGAAAATGTTTATTCTCACTGGAAATAGTATTATCAATGTCTCCTCGGAAAATTGGTCCACGGTATTTTTCTTATGATATAGTGCCTCCGTTCGACAATATAAGACGTCTTGGCAAATTAAAATAGCTTTCCAAAACGTCTTATATTGTGCAACGGAGGAAAAATCGTTTATAGTGGAAACCTGTTTCTGATTGAAACTCTATTATTCTTGTGTTGTCTTTGGAAATTATTTAAAAAAAACCCGGAGCAACTGCCGTAAGGAGGCCGTGGCAACAATGATAAGCGGATGAGCTAAAAGGATGTGAACCCCACTCAGTAAGTGCGCTAGCATATCTGCACAAAATAATACCCTTACAGCAGGAATATATGTGTATGTGGCTATGTGCTGACCCTTTTGTACCCAATTTTATATATCCCTAATGGCAAGTAGATTCTCATACCTGGCTCTTGGTTGCAATGTACTCATCCTATTCAAAATGAGAACTCATGACTTCCAGTTGCCAATAACACCATTTCTGTTACACAGAGAATTGCATCAGCCAATAGAACAATCCCAGAATTGTCAGATAATTTCGCCAAAATGAGATCTCATGACTTCCAGTTGCCACCTTCACCTTCGTTGTTGGTCAAATTAAGGAACCTGCAAGGAAACATAGTAAGTAGAAATACTATTGGTGATGTCTTTGCAAGAAACTACAAATTGGTTTATGACTGAAACTATATTATTCTGTGCTGTCTTTGGATCATCTCGATCTGGAAAATGGTTGTTCTCACTGAAAATAGTATTATCAATGTCTCCTCGGAAATTTGGTCCACGTATTTTTCTTATGATATAGTGCCTCCGTTCGACAATATAAGACGTCTTGGCAAATTAAAATAGCTTTGCCAAAACGTGTTATATTGTGCAACGGAGGAAGTACTATTTGCAGGGACCGAAAAAACGTTTATAGTGGAAACCTGTTTCTGATTGAAACTCTATTATTCTTGTGTTGTCTTTGGAAATAATTTTAAAAAAAAACGGAGCAACTGCCGTAAGGAGGCCGTGGCAACAATGATAAGCTGATGAGCTAAAAGGATGTAAACCTCACGCAGTAAGTGGGCTAGCATATCTGCAGGAAATAATACCCTTACAGCAGGAATATATGTGTATGTGCTAACCCTTTTGTACCCAATTTTATATACCCCTAATGGCAAGTAGATTCTCATACCTGGCTCTTGACCGTAGATAACACTTGATAGTCTAGAGGATACCACCAGAATCATTTCATCCAAGGTTTGTAGCGCTGATTTCAATGCCTTGATGTGGACAAAAAAAGTATCAAAATAATCATTCCTTTCGAAAAAAAAATCCACCTATGGTAGGGTCAATTTTAGAGGCAACAAGCAAAAATATCCACCATCAAGAAAGAAGAGGTTTTCAGGAACTAGTCAAAAGAGCCAATATATCTTTTCGTCGACCCACTACGTGCATTGAATAAAGATGAAAATAGTTACATTTTAAGTTCCTTTTGATTAAAAAAAACTGTTCCACCTTAAGTAAAATGCCCTTAAAAATTCTGCGGTAAGGCAACGTACACATGTGAAGGATACACCTGGTCAAGACTGTTGTACCCACTATCTTCACCAGAGGTATACTAAGGGCTCTTAGACTAGTAGAGTCCTTAGAATTTTCTATAGATATTTTCCCTTAGGATTCCTATCGACGGTTTCAGAAAACAAAATTCCAAAAACTACAACCTTAATTGTACAAAGAATCTAAGCTTTTCTTTGCACAGCCAACATCCTTCAATCTGTAGTACTCAAGATGGCATGACAGTATAATCTTGCGGTTTCCCTTTAAAATACAAGATTACAATGTTATGCTGTCTTGAATCCTTTAGGAGTGGGAACCTATCAGTATCATGTTAGACACACTATGAGAAACAATGGAATAATACCGAGAGCTCTCACTGGATGGAAAATTTTCTCCAAAAAATGAAGTATTGGAATCATGTGAATCAAACGACCTCCACGAGGAAAAATGTACTAGTGTATTTGAAGTGTATTCTAGTGATTTGGAGAGTATTATCGCAGATCCCCGAAAATTCTAAATAGTCCATTTATTAAATCGGTTTTGGATGGGATAATCCCAATATATCCCCGCGAACCAGCTCATTTTCATATAGATTAAAAATACTACACAATACTAGTGTATAGGGGTGAACAAATATTTGTGGGGAATTGAGAGAATTGGCTGAAAGGAAGGATTCACCAAATCCCTTCCATCCTCAATTCTCTTTGGGATGACAATACACCCCTACTAAACAAGGCCTTAGGATTTAAACCCTCTAAAAATCTAGGGAATTCATTTCGTTGAAAAAAATATCTAAATCTGCAGATTTGGGGACTAGTAGGTCCTAATTAAACAAAAAAAAATGCCAGGCTTGCGAGAGAAAAATGTGTGTGGTACCCCATGGTCACATGTTGACAATTGACATTTTCAGGCTTCGGTAGAAAAGCATTCAGTTGACATTTTCCTAAACTCTCGAAAAGAAACTAAAAGCACTAGTAGATTGCACGTTGCACGAGATCGAGCAAATCCGTGAAAAGGATGGCTACAAACTTGTATCAACCTAATACAAAATCTTAAGGCCTAGTTTATGGAAGTGCACCACACCGGTTGGAAACGGTTGTATGACAAAGAAATTCATCAATTGTAAGTAAAAGGGAAAGATAACATGACAATGTATTGCATAAGTTGTAAACTTATCAACACACTGCATATGTTGTAACATGCACCACAGATATATTGTTGCTTCCTCTTGTTCTGTGTGTTCAAGCAAAAAACTAATATGATGAACATCCAAGCGTTCTCAACATAATTAACATAGCTTACACCTTACCATATTCAACAACTTTTAATATGAAAAGTTTCTATCTAAGAAAGCATTTTACTCAAAAGTAATTAAAAAAGTTACCTTTTAAAGATCAACGAATAACAAGGGATGAGACATAGGAACAAAGAACACAATAAGCTCTTCTACATGCTTTCATGGAACAGTAGTTTCTAGCTTCACCGAGAAAAACAATAGGTGGAAATACCGAATGATCTTGTGTCTAGAAATAATTAATGTCCATGTATATCTTAAGTTCATAGAATTGCGAGAGAAACATGGGTCATGTACATGTAAATTTTGGTACAAAGATATTCCCATAGCAGAGCTAGGTAATTTTTATTTCCAATACTATACCTTTAAGCAAAACTTACGTAGACAAAGTCAAGACATTATCTACATCCATGATTGTTTCGGAACTTTCAACTGTTATAGATGTGAATGCTACATTCACGTCCAGTACAGATATAAATTGGGTAATGGTCATCCTTGCAATCCACCCTTTACGTCGAGAGAGATGTCGGCAGGAAGACTCTAGCACCAGGAGGAGCAGGATACCTAGTGCTCCAAAGAGGAATAAATGAATCCAATCAAATAATGACTAATCGGACGCATCACAAAAGATAGGATGGTAGAAACTTCTCCAATAACAAAAGTTACTCCTACTTCGCAAGAAGACCGCAATTCCAGAAAAACTCTGAAGGTTTGCCTCGAAAAATGGAAATAGATCTAAACTCGCTTTTGCTGGAACCTACTTAGAACATAAAACATGGAAATTGATTCTAAATCACAAAAGTTACTGCTACTTGAACTCACACGATCTGGATTTCTCTCTAATGTGCAGCCTAAAACAAGGGATCTGAGAGGAGCGGTCTTTGGATGAAAGGGGGCTGTTGGGTAAGAATCGTGAGCCAACAAAGATTGCAACTCTCGAGGGTGAAGAAAACAACGACAAACTTGAATACAAACAGAATAAAAAAACTGAATGGAGAGCACCTAGCGACAAGAATTTGCAATCATCTGTACTACTATTAAACAAGCGAACATTTTCTTTCTTAAATCCACCCCGTGAGTGTACCTAGACTGATTAGCACCACCAGATTATCCAACTTAATAAAATCTAACGGTCCATATTGATCTAATCGGGTGCTATGTGTGCACTTAGCAATTACCCTGCGCGGACCGTCTGCCGAGCGGACGAAAATTTCCACGATGTGGGCAGTTCTCCCCCAAGACATGCGTAGTACAGCCCATCCTTTCGGTGCTAATCCCCCTGCCTCGCCGCCGCCTCTCACAGGAGACACCACCGATCCAGGTTTCGCCGCCTGACCCACGTAGCTCCCTCACCACGCGACGCCGTCTGGTCCGGGACACCTCTGTCCTTCTGCCTCGGCTCCTAAACCCAGCTGCCACGCCTGCACGCCGCCGCCGGCTTGCATCCGTGTCTGTTAATGGCGTGAAGGAAGGAGATGTACGCGCCGCCGGCTTTGCAGGCGGTGGCTTGGTCTATGCGTTGGTATACCAGACGGACGTCCATGGCGTCCATGGACAGAGCAATCCGCAAGGCCCTCGTGATGTGGAGAAGCATCATCCGGCTGCACATCTTGGTATGGATTGTGCTTCCTACACTGAATTTTGTCCAGCTGAATATTTGTTGTGTAACTTGCTTGGTTATCGCCGCCTCGGGTATCAGATTCGTATCCAGAAGGCGCGTCCATACCGTGCTGTTATGATTTGGGATTTGATAACATCTAATCGTTAATCTGGATCCTAGGAACCTGTTTTCCAATTGTCCTTAAATTCACATCTTACTCGAAATTGGTCTTGCGTACCAAATTTCATGACCTTTTCTTATGGGGATGGGAACGATGACGTGCAGACTCCAACAATGGAAGAAGTGCAAGACTGAACATAATCAAAGGAACCTGCAACAAATTGGATGCCACGCTGTTTCCTATTTGCTGAAATGCCTTCTACATAGTACTAGATACACTTGCACTTCCTAATGAATTGGAATGGTTTTAGGTAAAGTTGCGGGCCTTTTACAAACAGGTTCCATTGGATACTAAATTAACCAATGTAGGGAGTACCAAGTTTAGAACTAGCCAGGTGTGCCCAGTAAGCAAACATTGTGTGGGCAGGGTTCAGAGAAGTTCTGTCACATGCCACAGCATGCTTATCATCTCATCGTCTGATTCCTTCCCCACATTGAGTTGTCCTGGTTAACCAATTTAGGAGAAGATTTGGAAGCTCAACAGAGAATTATTTTTACTCTCATGTTGATTACATATTAAACAACTTTTGGAATCGAGTACGAAGAGAAATATGGTGATCTCTCTACAAGTAATGTGACTGAAATCAGTCGATCTGTCGGCTGCCAGGAGATGTCTATAACGTGCAATTTGATTCCCTAATTTGGGACATCTAGAGATTTATGACACCAGCCTAATTCTAGAATTCCTATTCATGGAATCAGGGTACAAAGTTAGGTTAGTTTTTTTCCTGCAATAATTTATATTGACATGAGTTATTCAAGCCCCAGGCTTGTAGATATACATGGACATATATGTGCCATCTTTCTATTTACACGACTTTTTGCGAGTTACTTTTGTAAAAATTTAGTGTGGTGCTTGTATGTTAAAAAAATATGGACGAAAAGGTTCACTGATGGTAAAACTATGTGCATTTTTCCGTTTATGGTTGATGTTTATTATTTTTTCATTGACTTCTAATATTTTGGTATATTTTCTATACAAACATCTACTTACAGGAAGGATATGCTCTTAATGTTTTGAGGAAGAAATATCTGAGTTATACCTCTATGATTGTCTGGTTGCTTGGTTTTTTCACCTATATTTGAGCCTTCCATATATGCAGGTATGCTTATCTCTTACCGCAAGCAATATGTGAGTTCTGTGTGCAAGCAGAGTTGAGGTTGATTAACACGCAAATTGATTTCTTTTCCATGGCTCACCTACATTACGGACTAAGGAGATATTAGCTAAAATGATACTCTAACGAACTGATGATAGGGCATACAATCTGGCCCTGATGATTGTAGCAATTTCTATGCATATATTTATTTAATTTGTGAGTGATTCATCTTCACCCTTTGGGGTGATTCATATTCACCTGACTTGTATCTTTTGATCTTTGAATCTTCCTGGAATTTGCTTGCGGTGTCTATATATATGTTTGACATTACGATAAAATAGTTGTTTACTGAAAATCTGCAATGGAGCTATGGTTGATGGCTGTTGTAACCTATGTTATGCCACACCGTACCAGTTAGGCAGCATGCCAGGGCGCCAAGCTTGCTTCCCTTATTACACTATTTGCAGTGATGTTCTGAGCTGTTCATCGCTCAATTAGGTGAGTTTCTCAATTACACGATGTCGGTTTTTTTATTCCAATCTCTTGGCAATTTTTCTCAATTTTTTTTTCTCTTGGCATCAATTGGTCCTAGAAGATAGTTTTAATCTATTAATTGGGGGAAAGATAAGCCCTTCACTGGCGTTGTGCCTTGATTCAGTTTAGGGGAATAATGTTGTCATTATTATCTATAATATCTTTGCAGTGATATGGCTTGTCAGAACTAAAGATGTAGCAGATTTTTATATATGGTCTTAGTTTGGATGATAACCTTTTTAGATAAAGCGAGGGGCAAAAAATGTTGTCAGATGTACTATGTACTATAGAGTAGGAAAATGTTATTTGGAAATTTGTTAATACAAAGATTGTAGCTATGTTTTTCGTAGAAGCATGGAAACCATTATGCAGGGAAGGGTATACCTTAACAGTGACATGACTTTTTTTTTCAATTTTCATATATATCCTAACTTATGATTTGTACTGATTTGTCCAATGAATGTACCGTCACCCTCTACTTCCTACATATGATTTTTTTTAATGTAATTATTTGTGCACGAAACAAGTAGCCAAAAGTTGGCGTGCATAACATGATCCCCTTACATCATGCTTTTGTCTTTCTACTTTCCGAAAAGTATTGTACGAAATAAGCAACAAACCCTTTCATTTTGCATAGTAATCTTCTAATGTGCAAATTTTTTTGGTTCGATTTGTCAAAATTATATGTTGGATACTACGTGCGTTGCACGTGCACGTTAACTAGTAATTAACAAAAAAAACATAAGAATGACCTAAAAGAGCTGAGAAGGATGTAGAATTCAGGCATTGAGGAATGCGATACAAGGGGAGCAGAACAAAGAGGAATGAAGAAAAGAGGCATTACCAAACAACGAAGAGAGACCGTCATTCAGATGGAAGCCATCACATGAAGATATCTGCATAAAAGAACAGGTTAAAGTTTTATCGTACCACCAAATGACATAAACAGATGATTTTGCAAGATCTACAAAACAGTAGAGCCGACCGTCTCCTCCGCGCACAGACGGCCCGCTTTCCCCCGCTGCTTCCAACACGGCAGCCAGCTCGTCTTCTGGCCTCATGCTGTTCCAGGCAATGGCCGGCCATCGCCTCTTATGAACGGAGGCAGCTTCCCACGACGCGCGGCACAGGTCCCCTGGTCAGACGGCGCATGGACGCATTGCAAGATCTCACTGCGTGCAGGAGCCTAGCATGGTCCAACAGCAGATCAGCGAGGCTGACGGAGCTTCCGGAGAGAGAAGGCACCACGGACGTGTCGCCGGATCTCCTTGCGTCCAGGCGGTGCCTCAATGGATCCACCCGGAAGCTTTCTGCGATGGTAGACCAGCTCCCCTCTGCGCATGACCGCACCACCGCCCGATATCCGGTGATGGCGTGCCGCATCAGATGGCACCTGGCCGCGCCACCAAGTGCTCCTCGGGTGATGCACCCGGGGCCGACGGAGTCACAGCCGTCGTTTGTCCCATGTATACGCAGACGGACTAGAGCCGCCCCCTTGGGTGCCCCGCTCCCTGCACCTCCTTGCCGCCGCTGCCGCCGGCCTCGGCCGGCGGGCATGGGACGCCGGGAGCCTCGGCCGAAGCTGTCTCCGGCTGTTCGCTCTGTTCTGGTGGCGATAGGCGGCGGTGTTTCGGTTATGAAATCCTACCAGCGGCGGTGCTCCGGCGTAGTTCCTTGCCGGTGGTCGAGCACCAGCAATCCTTGGCTCCTGTCACGCGCGTGGCCGGATCTGGCCGCCCAGCACATCGCGCGCGGGTTTCTAGATCTGGCTGTGCAGCTACTCTGTCGGACGGCAGGGGGTGGATGAGTTCGGCGGCGGCCTCCGTGTGTGGTCTTCGTCGCCCCGGCTCGAGAGCATCTGGACCGGCTCTCAATCTCCAGAGGGCCTCCGAGGCATGGCGGCTAGGGTTTGCTTGGGGTGCAGGGCGAGAAGATAAGCTCCATGAAGGCAAGGTCGGAGGGAGCAGGGAGGTTATGTGTGAGCCGCACGGCCGGCGGGTCGGAGCTCGTTACGTAAGCACGTACAGTACTATTTACAGGTCAACGTACGAGGTGGGGTAGCCAGGTAAGTACGTAGTCACATCTGACATCTTTTTGTGGTAATTACATCTGACAACCTAGGTTTCTTTTCGTTTTCTTTTAACGAAAAAACTTTTTGTGATAAACATACTTCGCGTCTGACTTTTAACGATGAACTTTTTGCCGTGTTGCAGACGCGCGTACAGACAACAACAAGAAAAAGTAGACGAAAAATCTCTTTCTGGTACAGACCGTCACGTAGGCATACGGGGTACGTCGTAAGGACAGGCCCGGGCCAGCAGGTGTGCAGCCGGCACAGGGCCCAAAAATTTGTATAGTATTTTAATTCTCATATACAAGGAAAAACAAAAATTAATTGGTATAGTTTAGTGTGCGGTGCAGTGTAGTGGTCAGGATGAATCATTTCTTTTACCAGCTGGTTTGAATCCTTGTTGACATATTTTGGGTTACCTCGTAAAAAAGGTTACGCCACATAGCTACTCATGAAAACATGCATATAGATTATCCATTTAAGCTACTAGTAAACGATTAAATTAAAATTTGTCCAACTTTTTCTAAGCAGTGTCAATATTTCCACACAATGAGTCATTAAGACAAACATATATATTATATATCT
Organism: Alopecurus myosuroides; assembly: GCA_028641055.1. NCBI lineage: Eukaryota > Viridiplantae > Streptophyta > Magnoliopsida > Poales > Poaceae > Alopecurus > Alopecurus myosuroides. Next base: position 83,818,810 of record CM054060.1, read on the forward strand.
GAACTGCTATTAAGCGTTTAAATTAATTTCATATCTATATATTTTTAAACATAGAGATGTTTTTTAAAGTGGGACAAAAAACGAACGGTTACCAGTCAGTTCCAAAAATATTTAAATTAAAATGTATCCACACTTTTCCGCCGAGTCTAAAAATTGAAAAGCCCTCACCGGCGCTGGACCTAAGGTAGTAGATTTGTAGAGTCCAAACGGAGCAAGGAGCGCCCCTTGTCGATCGACCAAGCTAGCGGCGTGAGAAATCCAACAAGAAGCGTCGAGTTCCGACTCATATTCTATTCCTTTCGAACATCTTTCGTTTTTTCCACTGGTCTATCGTCAATTCTCCTATCCCGGTCAACACTTCCGTAGAGGCCGATTTTGACAAAGACAATAGAGGGTCTCAATTTTGTAGTTTGGCACAGGGCCCTAAATTTCGCCGGCCCGGCCCTGCGTAAGGAGCGATGGATGGATCAACTAAAAGAAGCTTTGTCGATCCTAGAGAAGGCCAATCATCATACTGTTTTCGTCTCCCCTTCACTGATGCACTTGTTCCTTGGCCCAACTTCTCCCTGAGGAAAGTGCGGTGGCTCGGTCTCTGTCACCATCCGTCAACTACACCATGGACATCTTAGCCCAGTTTTCTGGCATGCTATTCGAAGCTCATGGTTATCAAAATAACTTTGACTGTATGCTAGAGGTGTGGTGCGCCTCACAGATGGCTCAAATCTCCTCTCGCTGGAGTTTTGGTAACTGTCTCGATGCAGAAAGCATTGTTGTCCTCTCGCTAGGGTTTGGTATATATGGTGGGAAAGGAGTAAAGCGACACATGGGGAGGTGGTGCAATCATCGGCTAGATCGGCCCAAGCAATATCGACTCTATCACTGAATTATTCGAGGGCCAGGGCAAGAAAGTCGACGATTAAACGCCATGGATGGACTAAACCCCCTACTAAATTTGTTAAGTTAAATGTGGATGATGGTTTCAATTGTTTTTTTCGAGGGTACGCAATTGCGCACCTGATCTTTATAGAAGAAAAGAGGTTTGAGTACAAGAAACTGACAGTCCGTTGCGCACAACACTGTCAAGAACACAACACTCCACACCGGCAAGACCAAGGACAACCTCCACACACACTACAACCAAACACTGTAAAGACCTATCCAAATAGAGAGCAAGGTCGCGTCTCCACCGATGCCGCCGCCTCCAAGAAGAACAGCTCCATCTTGACACCCCTTGTCGACGAACCAACCTAAGGAGAAGGAAGGCGGGACATGGGCTGTCCCGAGAAAAGGCTCCATCTTGATCACGCTAGCATGGTGTGCATAGCGCCCCTGCATCTCATCAATGGGTAATGGCGAGCACCGATGGAGAACAACATCGAACCTCCAGGCCTTGTCTCCAAACGTGATGCTCTCACCAGAGGTACGACGTCGGGGACGTCGCCAACGCGCCGGTCCGACTCTGGACCTAGGCTTTCGTCCGGAGACATCTTCCAGACCTGCGCAAGGGCGAGGGATGCGACACCTCATCTTGGCGACACCTCCAAGAAAGGGACAACACCCGCAGGCGCCGTTGTCGCCGGCACCGACAGAAACCGGGCAGGACTTTCGGCCGAGTTGTTGTGTGCCTCCCTCTCTGCGCGGCTAGGGCCAATGTCCATGTTGTTCACACCGCCGCCGCCGCAACCTTCACCTCCGTAGTTGTAGCATCGTGGCCCATCGACAACCCGCACGACGAGGGCACGCATCAACCCGGCACCCCACCTTTCTTCCACCTCCAACCTGGACGTGACTGCAACCAATTCCTCCGGCACGGACTAGGGCGCCCACGACGGGCGACACCCACTCCAAGGCACAGTCTTTCGACGACCCCAACCCGTAGGCCCCAATCAAGCCACGAAGAACCAGATCGGCCCACTCCACCGCCAGCACACCACCGAGCCCCGCCGCACGCCTGCGACACCGAGATGGCCGGTTGCCCGCTGCTGACCAAGAACTCCTCCTGGCCGAGCCTCGTCAACGCCGGCGCCCCCAGGTCGTGGCCTCGCATCAGATCCCGCGATGAAGCCCTGGAACGGAGTACCCAGCCCTCAGACCAGGCCGACACCGGAAGGGGAACGCCGCCGCGCGTCCAAGATGCAGAGGTGACCGGCAGCCCGCTGCTCGCCAGGAGCTCCCTGGCCGAGCCTTGTCGGCGCCGCCACCTCCAAGACCTGAACCCGCGCGGCGCACTCCCCGGATGGCGCCGTCCTTGTCGTTGCGCCCCACCGCTGCAGCTCCGCCAGGAAAAAAACGAGCACCTCCCTCCGAGCTCCAGTCCCCTGGCCCGCCGAGCGTCGTCGCTGTCCGCTCCCGCGCAGCCCCGGTGACGGCCCTCCTCCACGCGTAGCAGGCCCGTCAGGGTGCGCCACCCTCACCCTCCGCCAATCGACGTCTGGGCGTGGCCGCCACCGCCGGCGCGGCGGCTGGAAGGGGCAGATCGGGGCGGGGCTTCTTCTAGGGTTCGGTGCTGCTCCGGAGCTGCCATGCGCGAGCGGCCCGGGAGGAAGGGGATGAAAAACGCCGCTTTGGTTTCAATTGTGATACAGGGAGAGGAAGTGTAGGTACCATGCTCAGAGCTGATCATGGGCACTTTATAGCAGCAGGTAATCGGGTGATCAGCAATGTAGCCGATGTGGGGATGGCCGAGGCGATTGCATTTCGTGACGGTCTTCTGTTGGCTGGGCAAGTGGGATGCAATAGAGTGGAGGTGAATTCCGACAGCATGGAGGTTATGGAAGTGATGATTGATGGCGGGAATTCTTTTGGGCCTGCGGCGGCTATATTCGAAGAGTGTGCTTTTCTGTCCCGCAACTTTACTCGTGTAATGTTTTCCCATTGTCCGAGAGAAGCTAATAGGGTTGCTCATCTTTTAGCTAGATTAGGCGAGGGACCCATGTCAGTTGTTTGGCATGAGGAACCTCCTGATTTTCTTCTCTCTTGTCTAGCTGAAGATGTAACAATCATGTAACTATGGGGGCAGCAAGTTTCTTACGCACTCTTTTCCTTCCAGGGTACCTAAGGGGACTGGAAGGTTTTTAATGAGGCGGCTTGCTTGCTCAGTTTAGTGAGTTTTTATGTTTCAAAAAAAAAAACTTATGCATCTCTACTATCTAAATACCTAAATACCTAAATAAAAAGAAAACCGTGTTCCTCTTTCTGCCTTAGATAGCGTTTCACTCGTCTCTTCGTCAAACAGTTCTACCTCCCGCACCGATTCTTCCCTGATTTTCTCCGTGGTTTTTTCCCTAAATTCCGCCGTAAGTTATCTATCAGCAACTATCAATCAGCAGTAATTGATGCGACCGATACCACTAATTGGGACCGGCGGCTTCTACAAAAATGGTCGGATCACGCACCTCTTCTCACCGACGTCAGGATGAGTCGAACTCCCAGAATTCTGGCCGCCGGACGGCGGTACGCCACAGGCATCCTTCTCGCCAATGTGTGTGTGCTGATCATCGGAGAAAAACAGGACGTCGATGCCACACCGTCGCAGACCTTCTCCCGTTATCGGAGGAGACAACGGAGGTGGACGCCGAGAACAACTTCCTCCATCTCTTCCCCGAAGGCACCATTTGTACCCGGTAAGAACCGTACTGTATCATTTGTTTGTTGGATGTGATTTTTCTTTTCCGCCTTTTTAGTGCAGTGAGCGGTTCAATTCTCTCCTTTTCACGTTTCAGGTTGTTGTAGTTGTGTTTGAAGATCAAGCCGGGCGTTCTGGTTACCCGAAAAATTCGGGTCGGGTTATTCGGGTTTTTTAAATTCGGTTTCTGAAAAATGATACCCGAAATAAAGCCAAAATAATAAGGACCTGACAATTCGGGTACGGGATAATTCAGGTTCGGGTTTTCCCGATTTACCCGAATAGGAGCATCACTTAAAGAAATTCCTCAATGCATTACAGTCATAGCTACTAGAAGAGGACTTAGACACATCGATCGGCACGGCGCTGCACCCGTACATGCAGCACCGGAGCAACACTTCATCGTAACATGTCGTTCACTCCAGGGAGGCAGCGGGCGCTGTGTTGTACACAGTATGCCGTCAAGGTAGGCGACGAGCGCTGCAATGTACCAGAGTATGCCGTCGAGGTAGGCGGCGGACGCTGTATATCACCACAACACGTCATCGAGGTAGGCGACGGGAGGCGGCCGACACGTTGCAGCTCCTTGTTATCGCAGGCTAGGACGGGTGCGAGGGATGGGTGGAAGGCGACCGCGTGTTGACAGCTAATTCACGTTGTTGGGCTATGCGGGAGTTTAATTCATTGTATTGGGATAAAATTACTTATCTACTTCGGGTTATTCGGGATATTCGGGTTATAGAAGTATAAAGCCGAATTTCCTATATAAAATTCGGGTTTTTAGAATTGACACCCGAATAGGTGCTCGGGTTTTTCGGATTCGGGTTATTCGGGTTCGGGATTTTCGGGTTTGGGCTTCGTGTTTCGTTTTTTATGCCCAGCGTGATTTGAAGATATGAAAGTAGATTTATCCGCGGATATCTTCTCATCTGTATGATACTCAGTTCACTACCTCTTGTCTACTAAAAAGTAGGCTAGCCCAGAGCATGAGATTGTTTCAGGTAGGAGTAGATGCACCCACCTTAATTTACAATTTCATTACTATTCCTCCAAGGTACCATAAGATTAGGTAAACACTAACAACCGGGGTCCGATTGGAAACAAACTATCGTAGGTCCCAGACACCGTCGATCTCGTCTTGATCGAGTGATTGGTTTTGCATATGGACTACGTCTTCTCTTCTTAATTACGCTCCCCTGATCTAGGAGATACATAAACGCTCCCGTCCTTTCCCTTGCATCGACTCTCATCACATCGTCCATAGAAATCACAACCTCCACGAACACCGCCGCTGACATGCACGCCGCACCACCCGTCCATGCCCGATGGCGCACCACCAGGGTGCGCTCCTCGACTTCATCGGCGGATCAAACCTCTCCCTGAGGTGCTTAGTTGTTCACGTTCGCGCTCACGAACCTCATGTGCATCACGGCTTCTGGTCATGGCGACGTTGCGGTGACCTTCAAGTTCCTCGTCACACTCAGTATCGTGCTCGTTTGTGGTGCTTGCAGCCTCTTTTACGAGCTCCTTGTTGCCCTTGTCTGGCACTCGGCCTCTGGCTGGAATGCGCTCCCTGTTTATTTTATGGTGATCCAAATTCATATGAAGATAAAGGAAAGTTCGGCCTCCGCTACGCGGAGGCTCGTCGCCGGAGCTGAACTTTCCCATCCTGGTTCGCACCTGTCGCGTGGGGTGCACGACAAGGGGTGCGGGGGGCGGCAGCCTCCGCGGTACGGTACGAGTCGATACGGAGTTGGAGTTGGATTCACAGTTACCGACCTAGTTAGGTCAGGACCGCCTTTATATACCTCTTGTAAGCCACCGCACGGGATAAGCCACACATTGTAAATCCTAGCGCAATTGTAACCTCACCCGAATATAGTGAAGTATTGCTGGCTGGCGCCCGTGGTTTTTTCTCTTCCTTGTTGGAAGGGTTTTCCACGTTAAAATCTCGTGTCGCCGTTGGTTCGATCTTGTTTAACTTCATCGTTGTTTTGCTATTGCGTGTAACACTCCCGGCCTCGCCAAGCTATAATGCTTCCTCCACTGCCTGGGTCGGTGCTCCCTCACCTTGCATCGACTCTCCCACAACGTCGGAGGCGGTTCAGCCAGGCTGACAAGTTTTCGATCCAACCGAAACAATGTGTCGATGGCTGCTCCTACTGCTCACGGGAGCCGTCTCGATCTCTCCAACGACAATACGATTCGTAATAGAAACTGGTGTGTACATGTTTATGCATTTTTCAAACATTAAATCCATGTATTTCTTAGTATATGTAGTTTTGGAATCAATTTGCTGTTGTCGGAAGCACCAGCACCATATGTACGAAGCACGACTACTATCTGAATCAAGCCACGACCACCATGGTATTTATGGTCGAAATTGGCTGGTGAGTCCGAAGTATCAGAAAACAATATAAAGGAAGTACGACCAGACGTTGAAAAGTAGCCCAACCACCGTATGAAGGAAGCACGACTACCTCCGGATGGACGCATGCTACAATTAGAATGAAGCACGACTATCATCATAAGAAAGAATATCGTCACCATCGCTGGTGGTGTGTGTGCATTGTGGCTATATGGCACAAAATCTAGACCTAAATGCCACTTTTTTGTTGTATGGAAGCAAACAAAGAGATTAGAAAGCAAGACACATAGTCCATGGAAATATTTTTTATTACATGTCTTCTAAAAGATTTAATTCATCAAGGGTGGAGGCATGCATAGAAGCATGGTGCTGGTCTACGAAGAAAGTAGATATTTGTTATTAGTGATCATTTGTAAAACATGTAATTTCAAATTAATTTGTCCGTCGAAACGAAATCTTCATTTGATCAAAGCAAATATTTTATTTCTTTAGAAGCACCTCGTAGCTCCATCTGAAGCATGAATAATTACTACAATGAAAATAATTTTGTTAGGGCTGAAAAATATATTCAAGAAGTTATGTTGGAAGCACAAGTTTGGTCTACAGAAGGGTTACTATGATGCTTATGAAACATTTTTTTTGCATTCACCATGGAAGCACAATTGTAACCTGATTTTTTTTTTGAATTTTCCAATATATATATAAAAAGCTAGCAAGCCCGCCTCATTAAAAACCTTCCAGTCCCCTTAGGTACCCAGGTAAGGAAAAGAGCGCGTCTGAAAACTTGCAGCTGTCCGGACATCACGTTCCCTCAAAAAGGGTTACATCATTTGCTAACAGACTATGAATAAAATGGGGAGGGTCCTCGATCCAGCATACTGAATCAGGTCCATCCGCCCTATCAGCTAAGCAATGGGCAACAGAATTACACTCTCTAGGGCAATGAGAAAAAATAATGTGAGTAAAATTCCTAGCGAGGAATGTGCATTCCTCAAAGATGGCCGTAGCACCCCCTAGAGAATTGCCTCCCTCCGTCATGATGTTAACGACCTCCATACAATCGCTATTCACCTCAATTCTGTTGCACCCCATTTGACCTGCAAGAATAAGACCATCACAAATTGCCCAAGCCTCCGCGCTCACTGCATCACCCAAATTAGGTATAGACCGAGAGCTAGCCGCCACAAAAGTCCCTCGATCATCTCTAATCACCACTCCTGTTGCTCCCGAAGCAAATTGGGACTTAAAGGAGGCATCAATATTTAGCTTTACATAGTCTGTTGCTGGTTTCTCCCAACCTTTTGTTTTAATAATTTTCTTCCTTGATAGAGCTCTCGAATAATTGAGTGTTGTAGCCAGTATAGCTTGCGTGGAGTGTGCCGGTTTTGAAACATGTTCTTCCCGGGCAATTTTCCTGCGCTCCCACCACATATAATAACATGCGGTAATGATTAGTTCCTTTACCTCAAAGCCCTAAAAGACTTGATCATGTTGTCCATTAGAACGTAATAAGAATTCAAGAATCGCTGAGCCCTCCCTGTCCATGCCGCACGTCTCAGTTATGCTAGGGAGAAGGCCAAGATTTTCCCAAATTTCCTTGACACGATGACATTCGAAGAAGGCATGTTTGGTGTCCTCGTAGTGGACATTGCAGATGGGACAGATACTGTCCGAGGATATATGCCTGTTTGCGAGGATGCTCTTGCACGGTATGGTACCATGAAGGAGACGCCATGCAAATTTTTTTATCTTCGCTGGTGATTTAAGTCTCCACAATTTCTCCCAAACTGGATTCACATCTGAAGTCCCCGGGCCACTGGTACGAATCAGTTTCCGACCATGCTGAAAGTCCCACTCCGTATAATACGCAGACCTCACTGTGAAAATTCCATTTTTTGTGTTGTTCCAGGAAACAAAGTCATCCATTATGTTGAAGACTAGAGGGATACGGAGGATTCTGTTCACATCCACTGAAAAGAATAGTAACCGAAGCAGGTTTTCGTCCCAACAACGACCCTCAAAGTCAATCAACTCCGAAACCTTGGTGTAGACAATATTATTTCTTGGAGTAATAACCTTCCTAGAAGGGCTGCTCGGTATCCATGGATCCTCCCATATGTCAATATTTGCTCCATTTCCAACTCTTCAAATACATCCCTTCTTAAAAGATTGAATTCCTGCCCATATGCTTTGCCAAGTAAAAGAAGATCCCTTTTTCAATTGTGCATTGAGCATATCACCTGAAGGATAATATTTAGCACGTAGAACTTGAGCACATAATGACTCGGGCTCACACAAAAGTCTCCATGCTTGACGAGCTAGCATTGCAAGATTAAAACAGTGTAGATCTCTAAATCCCATCCCTCCTCTTTTCTTTGGGACACATAACTTCCACCAAGCGAACCAATGCATATGTCGTTGTCCCTCTTCATCTCCCCACCAGTAACGGATCATAGCATCTGTGATCCCCTTGATTACTTGTTTAGGGAGTTTGAAAACGGACATTGCATACGTTGGGATGGCTTGGGCTACTGCCTTCAAAAGAACCTCTTTCCCTCCATAGGAGAGTAGTTTTTCTTTGTACCCTCTCAGCCTTTTCACTACTCTCTCTATAATATGGACAAAACAATCTGTACGGTCCACACCTACTTGGGTAGGTAATCCCAAATAGGTATCAGTAATGGCTTCTGTAAGAATATTTAATTCCAGACAAATAGCTTCTCTTGTCTCAGCCAGTGTGCATGGACTAAAGAAAATACTGGATTTTGATTCACTTACCAACTGTCCTGATGATGAACAATAAGCATGTAGAATATCTCTGACAGTTCTTGCATTTGCGATATCAGCCTTCATTAATATTAGAGAATCATCCGCAAAAAGGAGGTGAGATACCCTGGGTGCATTCCTACACACTTGCACCCCAATTAAATCTCCTCTATCTTCCGCATCTTGAAGTAAATTGGTTAGACCTTCCGCGCATAATAGAAATAAATACGGGGAGAGGGGATCTCCCTGTCTTAAACCCCTGGAGGGCAAGAAACCATCCGTTTCTTGACCATTAAACCGCACCTGGTACGTAACAGATTTAACACAAGCCATTACCAATTTTATCCATCCAGGATCAAACCCCATACGGGTTAAAACAGCCTCCAAAAAATCCCACTCGATTCTGTCAGAAGCCTTGTGCATATCAAGTTTAATTGCACACCAACCAAATTTTCCCTGCCTCTTCTTCTTAATCGCATGATAGGATTCATAAGCAACAAGTACGTTATCCGTAATTAGGCGACCAGGGACAAAAGCACTCTGTGTTGGAGATATAATTTTTGATAGAATACCCTTTAGCCTAGCTGCAATCACTTTGGAGATAACTTTATAAGTAACATTGCAAAGACTAATGGGTCTGAATTGTGTTACCTTTTCTGGATTGTTGACTTTTGGAATTAAGACAATGGTTGTATTATTCCACCCCTCAGGAATTTGTGCAGAATTGATTGCTAGAAGAACTTCATCAGTAACCTCATCGCCAATAAGTTCTCAATATTTCTAGAAAAATATAGCATGAAGACCATCAGGACCCGGGGCCTTTAAGTCCCCAATATTGAAAATAGCCTTTTTCACCTCTTCCCTAGTGTAGGGGGCCGTGAGAGAATTATTCATCTCGGTGGACACTTTCTGTTTCACCCTAGAAATGACCTCCTGATCCGGTGCTTGCACTTCCGAAGAGAAGAGACCCGAGAAATAGTCCCGTATGTGATTTGAGAGTGCTATCTCCCCCTCAATAATATTACCTGTCTCATCTTCGAGCTTCTTAATGAGATTCATCTTCTTTCTTTCATTAGCATGCTTGTGAAAAAAATTGGTATTTCTGTCCCCCGATTGAAGCCAGTTAACACGGCTTCTTTGGATCCATTTCAACTCCTCTTTTTCTTGTACCTATTCAATCTGTATTTGAAGTACCTGTTGTCTAGCAGTAGCATCATCCGATAACGGACCACTTAGTACGTCGTTTAGCTCTCGTTGTAAACTGTGCAATGATCGACGTGGTTCCTTCAGTGTGTGCATGTCCCATGCATGAAGAGCCCCGTGGACCTGGGCTAGTTTCTGCGCCAGATTACCCGGTCCGGCCTGCTGGGCCTGCTGCCATGCGGTACCAACCAATTCGTTCACTGTATCTTCTAGTAACCATCTGGCCTCGAACATATTCCTCCTAACATACGAATTCTGCTGTATATTGTCAAGGTACAATGTGTCGACAGTAATTGGGCGGTGATCAGATTTGTAAAAGTCCTCATTAATCACACCTGTTGAAGGGAACATATCAATCCAAAGTTGATTAGCTACAGCCCGATCGAGTCTTTCTCGAATCCGTCCTCTCCTCCAGGTGTAGATATCACCGTAGAAGCCCAAGTCTGTTAAGTTACAGTCAGATAGTGCATTCCTAAAGCCCTCCATGCATCTTTGGGGTCTCAAATTCCCCCCCTCTTTCTCATTGTTGTGTAAAATCTCATTAAAATCACCTAACATGACCCAAGGCAGATTATACATCCCATTAAGGTTACGGATGTATTCCCACGTCAAGTGTTTTCTTTCTCCGCTTGGCTCTCCGTATATGCCTGTAATCCTCCAAGCGTTCACAGTACCCTCCTCAATCCGAATATCAAGATAATTTTTGTGCTCAGTAAAAGAAGTAACCAATAAATCATTCTTCCAAAAAAGAATCAGCCCTCCACTTCGCCCATCACTTTCAGAGATTATCATATGATCAAAGCCAAACCTCTTACGCAATTTCTCCGCTTTTGGTCTCGAAAGGTGTGTCTCTGACAGAAACCATACGTCTGGTCTCACACGCCCCTGTACGTCCAGGAGTGCTCTCACTGCCGTGACTTTTTGGAGGCCACGGCAGCTAGAACCATAGAGTTTCATTGCTTCCGGATGGACCCCTCTCGGGAGCCCGCCGATCCTAGTGATGAGGAGTTAGCTCCAGTCATCTTTGATCTCTTCGATCGAATTGAAACACCCGCAGTAGTCTTTATTCCCTCGAGTTCTGCTTCCTCTGTAATCATAACAGTACCTGCATCCGGATTTTTAACAGAATTATGAGTTTCTATCTCCTCATATGTGAGCCTCTTCCTAGCCATAACCTCTGCCTCCTTATCTTTCATGTCAGTATCCGTAGGTTTATGGGGGCTGGAAGCTGTATCCATTAAGCTATCTTCTTTCGTTGATTGATCATGATGTGGTGGATTGGCATTGTGACGCCAGCTCGTGTATACCCCATCATTAGGGGCCATCATTCTTCCACGACCCGAAGGGTCCCTCCCTCGGCCTGGTTGGAATCCAGTACGGCCTCCCCGAGCACCACTCCAATTGCTTGCATTTTTTCGGCCATGCCAAGTTTCCCAATCAGCCTTAAGAAAATCTCCCCATTTGAGTTTAGATTCATAGTGCTCCCCCGTCCTACATTCGAGATGGGTATGCCCAAAATTACCACAAGCCCCACAGAATTTGGGTATCTTTTCATATTTCAACTAGAAAATTTCCCTCTGCCCACCACGAGAAAGAGATACTATTCGAGTCAGAGCCTTGCGAACGTCCAACTTGACTCTCACTCGAACAAAATTCCCAACACCATCAACCGTGGTTTCTACTTTCAAGACTTTCCCAACCCTCTTCTCAACCAGGTTCTTAATCAGAGATTGATCGCGATATCCGACAGGAAGTTTATGAATCTGTACCCAGACTTTAATATGGTTCAGGTCTATTGACTCAACTGGAGACAGTCCATCATATTCCTCAATTATAACTGCATTCTGACGGAAGTGCCAGGGACCTCCATCATTCACCTTCAGCCAATCTCCCAAGCAGAAGCACTGGATAGTAAATAAATTTGGTTCGAGGCATGTAAAGATCACCTCTTTTGCTGGACTCCAAGCGATTTTCATATGTTGTTCGAAGGTTTGATGGCTGAAAACATTGGCTGTATGAACTCTGGCCAGTGCTAGCCACTTGATCTCCTTGATTGGGTCCTCCAATTCATCTTCAAGAACCAGGTCGTCAATCTCATCCTCGTCTATTCCCACGCGCAAAAGCAAATCGTCAATGGCCTCGGGTCCCCGATCCACTGACGCACCGTTGTGACTCGATGCGTTGGACTACGGGGTGGTCATGGCAGGGACGATCGGATCCCGATCAGCAGGTCTCGACGTAACCCCTCTTCTCCACAAGATCGTGGACTATCGACAAACCCACTGGACGAAGCGATGAAAAACCCGAGATCGGTCCCTGGGTATAGGCTTCCCGCTCCCAACCAGACTCGGTCGCGGTCAGGGGAAGAGAAACTCCACGCCGGCCGATTCCGTCGTGGAGGAGAGAAACCCTAGTTCGCCTCGGAGGCGGCTAGGTCACCAATCGGTTGATTATAGTGTGAAAGACAAGAGTTTGAAGATCGAACCTTTGTAACCTGATTTCTTTGATCCAAGATAGAAATTTTGGTCTTATAAAAGCACATTTCAATCGTGCAGAAAGCAAACTCTAATAGTGTTGGAAACAAATTTCCTTGCCTAAGAAGCATAACGCATAAGTGAAATTAGCTAGATTAATTAATATTCTTAAAATTCTGAAATAGTTTCCTAAAAATCGGAACAAGTATGGAGTAATTACTAACAAATTCCACTTAATTAGCGTTTGCAATTAATTTGGACGTTATTTAGGGAGTAGTTTTAGGAAGCGGATCATGCAATCTGGCAACCCACGAACATGCTTTGTCTGGTCCGATGGGAAGGATCCTACGGTACTAGTTTGGTCCGATGGGATGCTAGAAATCGGCATCCGATTCCTAGTGCTCCCAGAAGATTAAAAGCCTAGATATGAAGTGTATGATTCATGTCAACAGAAACGAAGCGTATCGCTCCGCGGCGACCGGGGCGGCCTCCACGCCCCTCCTCCCCCCCGCCCCCTTTTTGCGCCTCCTCCTCCGCCGCCGTCGGCGGGAGCCGCCGAGCAAAGGCTCGGGCGGTGCCGGCAGCGGCATCCCTCCATTACCCGCGCTCGGGGGGGGGGGGGGGGGAGGGGCGAGGCGGCCCTCTCCCTGGCGGCGGTGCGACTCGGGGTGGAGATCTCGATCTGGCGACGGTGGGGCGTCGCGGCCGCGTCCTCCAGGCGTCGGGGTCGACGGCGCGGCTGGCCGGCGTGGTCTTGGCGACGTGTGGGCGGGGCTGGTGGCGCCTGGTGCAGATCCGCGGGGGGGGGGGGGGAGGGAGGGGGTGTGGTTGGCAGGGACGGCGACGCCATGGATTCCGGCGTTGTAGTCTGCACCCTGAGCTTGCGACGGAGAGGATCGGGGCTAAGTCGCTATGGGACGGTGGCTGGCGGTGCTGGCCCGAGGCGGCGGAGCTCTCGGCCCATATCTGGGCCCGCGGGCCCGATCCGGGGTGGGTGGGCACTGCTGCCTTTGCGGTTTCAGAGGTTTCCGGCGAGTCTAGGAAACCCTTCCCCTGGCCATGGAGTGGATGGGGTGCCGGAGCCGGACCAGGAGGGTCTAGTTCCGGTGACCGCCTAGCAGCCCCGTTGACTCGGGGTCTGCGGATGCGACAGGCGGGTGCGTCCTGCTAGTTGTATCCCCGCTATCCTAGGGCTAGTTTGTTCCGTCCCTCTCCTGTCCGTTCCGGTGGAACTGCCATCTTGAAGTCTCGTCACTCCGTCGGGGGAAGATCTCGGATGCCGGGGCGGCGGCCTCGGAAGGTGGACTGCGCAAGTGGCTTTGCGGCGAGCGACGTGCAGTGGTGGTGGCCTCCTTCTTTGGCCACGTGGGTGGAGAGGAGCTGGCGGTGGGAGATCCTGGTGCTGGCGGCGCTTCGGCTTTGGCAGCTACCAGATCACGTTCAGGAGCCTGGCTCGGGGAGTTTGGTCGGTGCGTGTTACCGGGCATAGTGTGAGGTTTGTCCGAGCGAAAGCTCTACGCTTTGGTGTCAACGGGGGCGACGCCTGCGGGTGCCGTTACCCTCTTGGGGGCGACGTTGTGGGGACCTTCTCTGTGCTAGAGCTCCGGGTGAAAACCCTTGACCATCTCGGTCTCGATGGCGGCGGCGCTTTGTGTCGTCACCCTCTTGGGGGCGTCGTTGTGGAGCCTCGGTAGCTTTTGTTCCCGCGCCAATTCTTCGTGGCAAGTCGGGTTTTCCTTTGTTATTTCTTGTTTATATTTGATCTGCTCTGTAAGAGGATTTCCTCATCATCTTGTATCATTACGGCCGTGGGGCTTTATTTATAAAGCGGGGCGAAAGTCTGTTTCATCAAAGCCTAGATATACTCTATTCTAGGCAAACAGTTATGGACGGTGGTCCAATTTGGAGGAGCTTTTGCATCCCTCTAATGCAAACGAGAATTAACTATCATGTATAAATATTTTAGGATGGCAATAGTATTTTTTTATCATGTCTTACGCTTCAATAAATGGAAATTGCTTCACGTACGATAAAGTATGTCTGATCCCTGTACGATACTTGGATCGATGGTTTTGGCCCACATACCTTCGTTAAGTAGATGGCCTCAATAAATAGCCTTGCAACCGAGCCAAATATTAGTGTGATTGTCTTTCCGGATACGTACTTAGTCAACGATGGTGGCTAGAGGTTGCAAAAATGATGAACTGACTATCGTGTGTAGATTAGGCTTTTGCTCCCGTGACGGTTTAAATTTTGGGTGCTTTCTATTATTTTGAGGTGATCCAAATTCACTTATGTACAGGATATCAAGCCCATTCCGATCTGCACGAGAGCCCAAAGTGACTTTTGGGCATGGCATTATGAGAGACGTGGCCTCTTCACGGTACGATCGGCATATAGAATGTTGGCCTCCACGAAAGGGAGGAGGGAAGCATGGCTATACGGATCGGCGACAATCTCGAATGTGCAGCGCACGGGAAAGTGTTGGACTAATCTTTGGAGTATCCAAGTGCCAACGAAGATCAAAACTTTCCTGTGGAGGTTAGCAAGACCGTCCATCCTTCATACGCGTCACATAGCACAGCTAGTGTGTGTGGGATCTGTGGTGCCGAGTACTCGTGGCGCCACTCGCTCATCGAGTGTAATATGGCTCGTTGCGTGTGCACGCTAGCGGAGGAGGAGATGATAGAGCATATGAGCCAGGTACGGGAGCCCAACGCGCGCAACTGGTTATTCACCATGGTTGATACTCTTCTGCGCGAGTAGCTCACCCGTATGAGTGTGACTTTGTGGGCATTGTGGCATGCTAGGAGGAAGACCATCTACGAAGGGATTTTCCATAGTCCGTTGAGCACGCATCACTTTGTGGAAAACTTCATCACCGAACTGACTCAACTGGGAGAGAAGACGGACTTAGTGCGACCAGCCAGGGCTACAGCACCAGGGCAACCTGGGTGTATTCCCCCACCACAGGGCATGTCAAAAGTGAGCTCCGATGGGGGAGTTGCACGAAAGAAGGACCATGGTGTCGTCGTGGCTGCGGCAAGGTGCGCTGATGGCGAGTTTCTAGGCGCGTCGACGGTGATTTTTGAGGGCATAACCGACCCAGAAGTCCTCGAAGCACTTGCGGTAAGGGAGGGGCTTAACCTCGCACAGGACCTCCACTTACAAAGGATTTTCTTGGCAAGTGTCGAATCTGCATCTCAACAAGTCCCTCGGGTGAACCCATAGGGTTTCGAATAGGAGAACCTGTAGGCGCTGGTGACGATCGTCGGCTAGACAGGAGGCACGATTTACCCAGGTTCGGGGCCCTCGTAGAGGTAAAACCCTTACTCCTGCCTCTGTCGATCTATATTATCGAATAGATCGGTTACAATGGGGGTCGCTTAAGTCGAGAGTATGATCTCGAGCTCAAGGCTTGGTGGTGCGGTATTGCTTGGTCCTCTTCCGTTGGTTCTCCTGGCCTTATATAGATGGCAGGTCTCAAACCGTACCCGGGGAGGACTCGAACTCTAACCCTATGTCGGTTACAAGTTTCCTATCTTAACCTGCAAGGCATTGCGGGTGGGTTTCAACTGGGCCTTCTAGAATAGTCCAAAGGCTTTCCCTTCTTGGGCTTCAGTCTTGGGCCTAGGACTGAGTGTCCTTACTCGCCGGGTCTAAGGTTCATCCCTTCGTCAGTAGCCCCCGAGCGTTTGCTCGATTGGGATTTTCCCAGTCGGGTAGACGCTCAGATTTTCGTCTTGCTTTGTTTCGGATGACCATTATAGTCGTTTTCCATTCAGAGGGTGTATACCCTGTGTGATGAGCTTTTTATACCCGAGTATCGAGTGATGAAAGTGCTTGTGTTTTTGGCTATTTTCGCAGAAGGATGTGGCGCAGTAGCTTGGCTCTCCCGAAAGATCAGGGCCAATAAATTGCAACTAGGGCAAAAACAGTTCTAGCCTACACAGATTCGAGACCTCTGACTCGAACACGATGAGGTGATCATTGCGACTGGGCCGTAGAGGTCTTACCGAGTCGAACTTAACCTATAGGGGTACCCGGCGCGTCCGCTAGGATTTTTCTTCGTGTTGTTGACACGGAATTTTACCGGAGGACGCAGCTTGAGTGCGATTCTAGGCCCTCAAGAGAGATCTTTTGGGTCTTACCTTCATATTTGAAAGAATATGGCATCCGGATGTGCCTAGTCGGCTGAACAATCCAGGTCTGTGATGTGTAGACATCGTGTGATGGAGTGGTAGGATCTACGCACCCGCGAAGTTTTAGGTCTGTGATTTCTCGAGTAAGAGAATCATGCTGTTTTGTCCATACGAAAGAGTTTTCGTTTCTGGAATCTTTATGCCCATACGGAAGAGTTTTCGTGTCTAGGGTCTTATTTTATGCGAAAGAATTTCCGCGTCACAATTTGTCCATACGAAGTTATTTCGTGTTTGGAGCTTTATGCGAAGGAGTTTCCGCGTTTTGATCTGCCCGTACGAAGTCTATTTCGTGTTTGGGGCTTTTATTCGAAGAATTTGCCAGCTTGATGATGTGCGCTATGACGTCATGACGCACCTTATCCTCCTGATGGGACGTGACGGAGCGAGAGCAGAGGCGCTGGCCCACCTTGTCAGCTTTTTGACCGGAAACGAGACGTCGTTTCCGGTTTTTACGCGAACCGGCGCAGTGATTGCGCACGATCTACTGTTGGGATCGTGGCACGAAACAGCTTCCGCCGCCCTTTCATTTCAACTTCATGTGTGTCAGCTGCGATGGGCGCCACGTTGCTTGATGAGCGGCCAGGATTGGGCGGCTTCGTGTATAAATGTGGCCCTTAGGTAAACGGTAAAAAATTCCCGCCATTCGCTTCCAGCCTTCGTCTTCCTCGCGCTTAACCCTTTCTCTGCGAGCTCGCACCAGCACCCATGGCGGGAGGCAAGAAACGCAGTGCAGCCGTTTCCTCCTCGAGGGCGACGGAGGAAGTTCCCGCGCCACCTGCTCCGCGCTCAGGCGACTGGCGCTCACCCAATACGACGAACAAGAGCATCAAGGAGATGCAGAGGGAGGGACTGCTGCCTACGGAGACCGAGAAGCGGGTGCGCCTGGGTAAAAAATAAGAGGTACAAAATCCCCGCACGAACGAACGCGTGATCTTCGCGGATCACGTTTCGCGCGGGGTCTCCTTCCCCCTCCATGCTTTCCTCGTGGCGTTGCTGTATGTCTATGGCATACAGCTCCACGACTTGCCTCCAAATGCAGTGCAACACATCTCGTGCTTCATTGTTTTTTGCGAGTGCTTCCTGGGCATCCGCCCTCACTGGGGCCTTTGGAAAACCCTCTTCAAAGTGCGTGTCTTCCACGAGAAATCGCGGGTAGAGACTGAGCTCGAAGAGCCGCTGCGCACCGGCGGCTTTGGAATCCAGGCGAAGTCGGACAGCTGGTACTTCGGGATGCACTTCATCGACTCCGCGCAAGGATGGAGAAAGAAGTGGTTCTACGTCGTCGACAACAACGCGGGTGGAGTTCACGAGTTCCACCCGTTCGCTGTCCTGAAGAGGCGAAGTCCTAGGCACACAAGCTTTCGGTCGAAGAAAACCGGATTGTCACCCCGCTACTCGCCAAGGTGGCCGCCCTTCGTGACCAAACCGCAGGAGTTGTGCTGAAAGGCCTGCACCTGGCGAGCGTATTCCTCAAACGCAGGATCCAGCCTCTGCAGAAGAGGCCTTCCACGATGTGGGAATATCAGGGCGTTGAAGACCCCAGCCGCGTGAGCCGAGAAGAACTCTCGAATGTTGAATTCGAGAAGAAGATTGCGGCCATCACCAGTTTGAAAGTGGGCGAGACCTGCCCTGACTGCCCTGTCGCAGCTTTTGAGGCATCGAGGCCTCCTCCACCCGAAGTAAGTTCAAATTTTTTCTTTGTCTTTGTCTCTCTCTTGCTCGAAAGTTTTGTCGACAGAATTTCTTCTTCCTTTTCTTCTGTTTTCTTGTAGAGTTTAGCGGTGGTTACCTGCTACCCGCCAATCTCCGGTGAGGAAGTCTCGGACTTGTTGGCTAGCAATTTGGATGCCCCAGTCGACACCAGCATTGCCGAAGCCTATTCGAGTTCTGAGCATGATTCCTCGGATGACGTGGAAGAATCGGGTAGCGATCTTCGCCACGGAAAACACCGCCGAGCGGAGGACGATGAGGCCACCTCCAAGGATAATTCCTTGGGTAAGGAATCTGACAAAGAGCCTCTCATCATGACTCCATTAAGTGCGCGCGCCCCTTCTGCTTCTTTGCCAAAGATCCATACCGCCTGGAATGCGGATATGTTGGATGACGAAGATGACGAGTAGGTTCTTGCTTTCTTGTTCCAGTCGAACGTTTCCCTTTTGTTTCTTCTGACATATTGTTTTTCTTCATGACAGGCTCCAATCCATCAGCTCCGGACGGTTCGTCTCTTCCCTCCCTCTTGAAAAGAGGAAAAGAGCTGCTGCAGCGGAAGGGACCCTGACTACTGGCACCGTCCAGAATTCACCGAGTCCAGCCCCCACAGCGGCGGCTACGAAATATAGGATTTCTAGCTTTGCAGTTGGGGCCTCGACTCCGAAAGAAGTGTCGGGTAGCTCGGCTGGTCCTCTCTGCATTGCCCAAGGCCAGGTAAATCTTGCTATTTTCTTTTGCATCTTGCACTTTGTCTGTTTGGGATTTTTTATCGGGTGCACGGCAGTGCTCCCGATGGGAGTAGCCCCCGAGGCTGTAGTTAATCGCGTGCGATTGGCTACATGATCAAGGACTTAAGCTCTCTCTTCTCTTCATTTTATCGGGTGCACGGCAGTGCTCCCGATGGGAGTAGTCCCCGAGGCTATACTCGAATGTTTGCAGTCGTGTATAGGCTCAATCTTCTCCTCTTTGACCTTTTCGTCTTCATGTTTTTGCAGTCTCTCTTGACTCCCTTGTAGCCGTTGGCCGTCGCGTTATTTCGGCCGAGACAGAATGCGTGACCCTTCGGGCAGATCGCGATCGACTCGTCTCGGAAAGCGAGCTTCTTCGAGGTAAATTTATCTACTCCTTCTATCTCATCTTTCCGTTCATGCGAATTCCTTTGGGTTCCAAAATTGTTGCTGTGCAGCATAAGCCGACGCGCTGAAGGCCGAAAAGATGGATGTTGTCACTCGGGTAGGCGCCCTGGAGGCTCAGTTGGAAGCTGCTCGACAGGAGCTCGAATCCTCTCGTAAGCAGTCGACTGACCTTGAGGGAACGCTTGCGGATGCCCAGGACGCCCTGAAAAAATTGGAGGAAGCTGGCACCAAGCAGGATAACGATCTTGTTGACTTCCTCCGCCCTTTAGCCGAGCGTTTTGCAGGTAAGTTGCACTTATCCTTTTATTTTTCGACTGGCTGGTGAGTTCTTTGGATTTTGACTTTTCTTTCCACATATCTTTTTGGCATTGCTATTGAGCTTCCCAGGGTTCAGCGAGTGGACGCCTTGACAAATTCCTGCGCTCAGCTTCGAAAGCATTCTAGCGGGATTTGCACCCTGATTGGAGATGCTACTCGAGTGCTGACGCAGCTTCACGGGCGTCTTCTGGTCGATGCTGTGGTTCCGCCCACGCTGAATGATCTTCTGAAGGTCTTTTTGGAGGGCAATCTACTTGATGCCTACTCGGTTGCTCAGTCAGAGTCCGGGGCGAAGACTGCTATCCAGTTTGCACTGGCGCACGGAGTCGCAGGCTTGGAGGAGGCGTATTCGAACCTTCCCGTCGATGCTACTACGGGCAAAAAGGTAGCGCTTCGTCCTTTTGGCGATCCAACTGGAGTCCTTACTCGGAAGTTATCTGATTTGATCGCCGGTGCTAGTCGCAGGGGCAAACTGCCGCGAGTGACAGCACATTTGTAGTTCCTTAGGATAGTTTCTTCGTGGTTTGTGCTTCTGATGTAATGAACCCTGGGATGTATTCCCGTATTCTACTTTTAATCGAAATGTTCTTTTGATATCTGAGATGCTTCCTGTGATTGATTGTCATGAGTTTCTCCCGATGGGAGTAGCCCCCGAGTACCTGTCGAATAGGTGGTTTTATATCTCGAATGGAGCATCTTATTCCTTAACTTTCCTTATATTTTTCCAGGTAACCGGAGTTGTCGCGGAGTCTTCGGGTAGATCTGCTGCCCAAGTAGATCCTCTTGTTGCTGTTGTTGGTACTTTTTCTGGCCTCCGTGACCGTGTTGCGGATGGTGAGCGCAAGCTAAAAGTTTTGCGTGGGGTGGCGGATGTAGCCAAGTCCAAACAAAAACTTGCGGTTGAACGTGAGCAGTTTGTGATGGATGAGTTGGCGGTTGTTGCCAGGGATTTGCTCTGTAAGTATCTCAGCCCCTAGCTTTCTGTGTCTTCTATCTTCCTTTGATTCTGTACCTTTCTTTTCAGTTGTTCAGCCGGATGGTAGGTGTGAGAAACAGTGGGTGGAGAACCATATCCTTCACGAATCCGGTAGTTCAAAACCCCATGCAAATAACTTTTGGTCCGATCGTAGCCGAGGCTTTGTGCTTGCTACCTTGAAGTATCGAGTAATCCAGGCGAAGATGCTCGTGAGTTCCTTTCACGAGATTTTGATTGATGTGAACTCTGCTTTCTATCCGTTGGAGAGGGGTCCAGAAGATTGGAGCCATCTCCTCAGGATTTTCGGGCGAGAAGGAGAAATTTGCGAGTGTGTCCGCAATCAGATGATCTGTGGCTCGGTAGTGGCGCTTTCCTTCGTCCGATTGTGGCATCCTGAGGTGAATTTCAGCTATGTAGCTAAGCTTCCTGATGGTCTAATCGACATGGTCCCTCATTATAGAGTTGTTCGGCCTGCAGCAGAGGAGATTATTCGATTGACCTCGGAAGAGGTGGATCGGGTTTTGGCCGCGGAAAGTACTCGTCGCCATATGTAATCATAGGATGTATGTATCATGTTACTTTGTATAGTTGCTCAAAACTTTGTAAGGTGTCTACCTTGTTTGTAACTTTCTGTATATGAAATTCTTCCTGTTATGCTAAGTTAGGCGTAGCCCCCGTGTATTTGGGATGTATACCTGTTATTTAGCATGCATGGATAAAGACTGCGAGTAGCTATGGTTGAAGAACCATGTATTTTTTATTGAAATGACCGAGAAGTCATGTGTTTCTTTCGAGCTACAGGATGGCTAATATGGCCTTATTTTGTATGAGTAGAATAAATCTAGGGATAGAATTTGCGGAGGTGTGCAACATTCCATGGGTTGGAGTAGATGCCACCAGTCGTCGGGTTTTTCAGTCGATAGGCGCCACCTGGGATAACTTCGTGTATTATGAAGGGTCCTTCCCATGGTGGTTCGAGCTTGTGCCCTTCCTTCTGCTTGAGCCATAGCACCAAATCTCCCACCGCGAAGGCTCTGTGACGTATGCGGCGACTGTGATAGTTTCGCAACGACTGTTGGTATACTGCGGATCTTGCGAGTGCAATATCGCGTATTTCGTCGAGTGCGTCCATATCGTCCGCGAGTGCCCTGTTAGAGGTTTCTTCGCTGTAAGCAACGACCCGTGGGGCGCTGAATCTGACATCCTCGGGAAGGACTGCTTCAACCCCGTATACCATGAAAAATGGTGTTTATTTTGTGGATCGATTGGGAGTTGTGCGGAGGCTCCATAGCACGAAGGATAGCTCTTCTTCCTAATGTCCCGCTGCTGGGTGTAGACGGTCGAGTAGTCGTTTCTTGATGCCAGTCGAAACCAATCCGTTGGATTGTTCGACCTGGCCGTTGGTTTGCGGATGAGCCACTGAAGCGAATTTGAGGATGATTCCCTTTTCTTCGTAGAACTGCTGTGTTTCCTTTGCCGTGAAGTTGCTGCCATTGTCGGTGATGATGTTGTGTGGTATGCCAAATCTGCATACGATGGAGTCAAGGAATTTAACGACGCATTGGGCGCTAGCCGAGGTTACTGGCATTGCTTCGATCCACTTCGTAAATTTGTCGACTGCGACCAGCAAGTGTGTGTATCCACCGGGTGTGGACTTGCGTAATGACCCTACCATGTCTAGCCCCCATGCTGCAAAGGGCCAGGCGATGGGTATCATATGTGATTCTGTAGCAGGGGTGTGTGATTTGGGTGCAAATCGCTGGCAAGCGTTGCACCTGTCGACCAAATCCTTCGCATCTCTGGCCGCTGTAAGCTAGTAGAATCCTGCTCGAAAGGCTTTGCCCACAATTGCTTTCCAGCTGGCATGATGTCCACAATCTCCTTGGTGTATGTCTAGCAGCAATTCCTTGCCATCTTCGGGTGCTATGCATCTTTGCAGTATGCCTGAGATGCTCTACTTGTATAACTCGCCGTTGAGTACCCGAAAAGATTTGATGCGTATGACTATTTGTCGAGCCTCGCGAGGGTCTGCTCGGAGCTGTTTGGAGGACAAGTAGTCGAGGTATTTCTGCGTCCAGACTGGCTCGACCAAAAAAACTTGTCGCGAAATACCGTGGCTGAGCTCGATGATAGCAATTTGCGGGCTGACCTCTGTCTCCAATGCTGCGGGTGCTCCTGCAGTTTTCTTGACTTTGACTGAACGCTTGGTCATCCGCTCGAAATATATTCCTGGCAGTATGGGCGTGTTTGTGGACCCCATGTTTGCCAGCCTGTCTGTCTCTTCGTTGCTGGATCTCGCAATGTGCTTCAGCTCGCATCCTTTGAAACTTCCTTCGAGTAGGTTGTACATATCCCGATAGGCGACCATGTTTTCTGCGATAGCGTCGCACTCCTTCATTGTCTGTTGCACGATGAGATTGGAATCGCCATAGATCATCAATCGGGTGGATCCGCTCGCGATTGCCATCTTCATCCCATGCAACAGGGCCTCATATTCTGCTTCGTTGTTTGATGCTGGATCGTCGGGTGGGAAGTCCAATCGCAGGACGTACTGCAACTTGTCTCCTCTGGGTGATATTAGGACGATCCTAGCTCCAGCTCCTTCATTCCTTTTGGACCCGTCGAAGTACATGATCCAGTTACTCGTATATTCCGGCGGTCCGGGCGTTTGTAATTCTGTCCACTCGCTCAGAAATTCCACGAGTACCTGTGACTTCACGGAATTGCGCCCTGCATAGATAATGGCCCAGGCGCCTAACTCGATGCTCCATTTTGCTATTCTTCCGGATGCCATTGGATTGTTCATGATTGTACCGAGTGACGCATCGTTGACCACTGTTACGGTATGTTTCTGGAAGTAGTGTTTGAGCTTTCGAGCTGTGAGAACAACTCCATATGCGAGCTTCTGGTAGTGAGGATATCGTTGTTTGCACGGCGAGAGCACCTCGCTGATGTAGTATATCGGTCTTTGAACTCCATATGCCTTGCCGTCCTCAGGTCGTTCGACCACAATGGCTGTGCCGATGACTTGATTTGTTGCGGCTAGGTATAGGTATAGTGGCTCCCTTTCCTGTGGTGTTGCGAGAACACGCCTGCTCTGTAACGATCGTTTCAGGTCTGCGAATGCCTGTTTTGCTTCTGGTGTCCACTCAAACTTATCCGTCTTTTTCAACAGCTTGTAGAAGGGTAACGCCTGCTCGCCCAATCGCGCGATGAATCTGCTCAAGGCGGCTAGTCGCCCTGTGAGCTGTTGGACTCTGCGTAGATTGGTGGGCTCATTCATTGTCAAGATTGCTTGTATTTTCTCCGGGTTGGCTTCGATTCCTCTGGCAGATACCAGGAATCCGAGAAGTTGTCCTGCTGGGATGCCGAAGACGTATTTTGTCGGGTTGAGCTTAATCCTGTATGCGTTTAGAGCGTCAAACGTTTCTCTGATGTCCTCGAGGAGCGTATCCTCCACTCGAGTCTTGATGACGATGTCGTCAACGTACACTTGTACGTTCTTGCCAATGAGCTTGGCGAGGCATTTTTGCATGCAACGCTGATATGTTGCGCCTGCGTTTTTGAGCCCGAAGGACATTGTCGTGTAGCAGTATACACCGTGAGGTGTGATGAATGATGTCTTTTCCTCGTCTTCCTGTTTCATCCTGATCTGGTTGTACCCTGAGTAGGCGTCTAGGAAGGAGAGGCGTTGGCAGCCTGCAGAGGAGTCCACGATCTGGTCGATTCGCGAGAGGGGAAAGTTATCCTTGGGGCAGTGCTTATTCAGCGACGTGTAGTCGATGCACACTCGAAGGATGTTGGTGTTCTTCTTTGGGACTAGCACTGGGTTTGCTAACCAAGTGGATATTTTTATTTCTCTGATGAATTTTGCTGCGAGCAATCTGTTTACTTCTTCTCCAAGCGCTTTATGCTTGGGTTCTGAGAACCGTCGGGTGGTATGCTTGATGGGCTTTGCGTCTTTGTAGACTTCGAGTGAGTGCTCGGCGAACTCCCTGGGTATCCCTGGCATATCTGAAGGCTGCCAGGCGAAAATTTCCTAGTACTCACGGAGGAGTTCGACGAGCGCGCTTTCCTATGCTGGCGAGAGGGTAGTAGAGACCATCGCCGTTTTCGCAGAATCTGTCGGGTGTACTTGATGTTTGCGAGTATCGCTGTTGGCACTGAATTCTAGCTCTGGTGCGTTTTTCTTTGTGAGGGGCATCACGGAGTGGTCCGTGGTCTTTGCTATCTCCTCTAGTTTTTCTTGCGTCCCGAAAGTTTTCGTGATCTCGTTGAACTCGATGTCGCACTTGTTGGATTTTTGGAAATCTCCATCGATGGTGATTGTGCCATATTCCCGAGGTAGCTTGAGCTTCAGATATGCGTAATGTGGTACTGCCATGAATCTTGCAAACGCTGTTTGACCAAGAATGGCGTGATACTGTGAGGGCCAGTCGACTACTTCGAAGTCGAGGAACTCTCTCCTGTAATTGCGTCGATTGCCCAACACCACCTCCAGATTGATTGTTCCGAGTGGACGGATTGCCTTTCCTGGAACTATCCCGTGGCAGGATGTTTCTGATTCTGCGAGTCCCTCCAGGTTCCTGTTCATCCGACGGAGCGTATCCGCGTAGATGATGTTGATGCCGCTGCCCCCGTCCATGAATACAGGAGCCAATTCGTAATTGCCAATTTGTGCTTGGATTACTAGGGCAGCGTGTCCTGGTCGATAGACTCGCGGGGAGTGGTCTTCCATGGATAAGTTGATTGGCTGATCCGCCATCTTCAGGTACTCGGGTCTTGTTGGTGGGGTTTGCACAGCCATGCATAGTTGCCGTGTGTTTGTCTTCTGAGCTCTGCGGGATGGGCAGACTTTCTGTATCATCCCCAACAGTCCAGCCGGGTTCGGGTATGCGTTGGTTCCGGCGTTTGCTACGGGGGCGCAGGTAGTGCGGCTAGCACCGTGTTCTGATTTCATGGTGGAGGCAGGGGTTGTGGCGTTTGGAACCCTTGGTGTCCTCCTCCTGGAAGTTGCGGGTAGCTTTGACTAGCTGCTGATCTACTTTTCTTCGAGAAGGCCTCGTGGATTTCAATGAACTTTCGGCAATCCTTGAGAAGGTGTGTTGCCTTAGTTTTGCCCGTGCGCTTATCTATAAATAGATGTAGCGAGCAGTATCCGTCGAGGTCCTCCTCGGGAGTTTTGTTCTCAGTCTTTGGTTTCCATTCGCGACTTCCACGGCGTCCGCTATCGCGATTTCGCGTGAATTCCGCTGCTACCAGTTCTTCCCGGTCGTCGTGATCGTAGTACTTCCTTCTTTTCTTTCGACCGTGGCGGCCGTCCGCGGGTGCGGGCGAAGATGCCCTCTCGTTGCGCACTGAGTCCTCTCCGTTAGCCCATCTATCGGCTATGATCATCAGTTCTCCAATAGTCTTGGGTGCGGCTCGTCCCAGTTCTTCTCTGAAAGCAGTTCGTCGAGCGCCTTTTGCGAAGGCGTCAGCCGCTACTTCCTCTGATATGTTTCCTGCGGTGTTCCTGTGCGTGGTCCATCGCTAGTTGTATCCGCGAGTGGACTCGCCGCTCTTTTGTTTGCAGCCTCGCAGTTCTTCGATGGTCGCTGGTCTTTTGTAGGTGGCTTGGAAATTTTTGCAAAAATCGAAGTGCAGATCGTCCCATGATGCGTAGCAGGATTTCGGTCTTGCTTCCAGCCAGCTACGTGTCGTTCCTACCAAGTGTAGGTTGAGGTACTGCATAGCCGTGTTTTTGTTCCCACGTTGGCATTTTACTGCCGTGAGGTAGTCGTTTAGCCACGACGAAGGTTCGAGTGAACCATCGTATTTTGTTACTTCTGTGCTGAGCTTGAATCTCTTGGGTAGAGGCGCTTCACGGATGCTGCGAGCGAAGCACAGTGCGCCGCAGGTCTCGTCATCCGAAGAACCGGATGAGGAGCGTGCGCGGTTCCTTGCTGCTCTCGCCTTGTCCACTCTATTTTGCGCGATATCCGACCGCGCGTTATATCCTGGTTGATCACGATCGGTTTCCTTCCTTGGTTCCTTGCTGGTTTTTCGCGAGTGAATGCTGTGATGTCGCGAGCTGAGATCTCTATTTCTTGGGCTACCTTCACCGCTGCTTCGGCTATCATCGCGTCGCCGGGATTCTTTTCCTCGACCACGGCGAGGCGATTTTTCTCTTCTGGGTGAAGCACTCCTATGCTTGAGCGACGCTTCCTTCTCCTTCTCCTTCTGTTCGGCAGATTTCCTGCGATCATAGGAGGCAAGCCTTGAGGCTGCCATGCCTAATCCTTTCCGAACTTGCTTGTATTTCTCCGCTCGGGGGTCGTTTTCCCCTGGTTGATTCATCTGCATGTATGTTGCTGCGGCTAAGACTGCGACAGCGGGAGTTTGCGGATAGACGTTTCCTTCCTCGTCAACCCGCATGAGGGAAGGTCCGAGTGATCTGCTGATCCCGCCTAGGGACTCGTCGTCCATGGACGCCGTTCTCGATGCGTATCCCTTCCTTGCGGGTCGAGTTCCGACAGAAGGTGTTAGGGACAGCTCGGCTCGGCGTTGACTCGATTCGTCCGCTAATTTTTTCCAATGGTCTAGATCTATCCGTGCTTCCTTGATCGCGGTGGCCGCTCTCACTAGATGATAGTGGTAGGCGACCATGTCTTCGTGTGGGGCTCCGGCTACATGTGGCTTGCTCGTTCGGGATGGCCTCCTTTGCTCGATCCCAAGCGTCTCGCGAGACGCCGATCTCGGCGCGTTCCCTTGCGCTGTGTTCTGTTTCTGGGGGTGGTTGTTCCGATCCTGCCATGGCTCGGAAAGCTTTCTTGACCCGAGAGGGTTCCTCTGTAGAGAGGGTATGGAAGTTGCTGGCGTTGAAGCGGATGGACTCGCCACTTTTCTCTAGGTAGGGTCGCGAGTCGACAGCTCCTGACTTAGATCCTGATTCCTCAGGGAAGTGGAGGATCCCGTCTTTGTTGGTGTAGAACTTGAAGCTTCCGAAGGTGAAGGTGACGCTCTTCTCCAGATCGCCGAATACCGGGCGTGATTCCGGCGAGTAAGGGGTGACCACGACAGATCCGATCCGGATAGGGTTGGTCGGAGTCGAGGTCGAAGGTTTCCAACGTGAGTTGGTTGATGAAGCCGAAGATGCCGGAGATCCAGCGCCCGCCGTTCCCACAGACGGCGCCAATTGTCGAATCTGCATCTCAACAAGTCCCTCGGGTGAACCCATAGTGTTTCGAATAGGAGAACCTGTAGGCGCTGGTGACGATCGTCGGCTAGACAGGAGGCACGATTTACCCAGGTTCGGGGCCCTCGTAGAGGTAAAACCCTTACTCCTACCTCTGTCGATCTGTATTATCGAATAGATCGGTTACAATGGGGGTCGCTTAAGTCGAGAGTATGATCTCGAGCTCAAGGCTTGGTGGTGCGGTATTGCTTGGTCCTCTTCCGGTGGTTCTCCTGGCCTTATATAGATGGCTAGGTCTCAAACCGTACCCGGGGAGGACTCTAACTCTAACACTATGTCGGTTACAAGTTTCCTATCTTAACCCGCAAGGCATTGCGGCTGGGTTTCAACTGAGTCTTCTAGAATAGTCCAAAGGCTTCCCTTCTTGGGCTTCAGTCTTGGGCCTAGGACCGGGTGTCTTTACTCGCCGGGTCTAAGGTTCATCCCTTCGTCAGCAAGCGACTGTCTATCAGTTATTAATGCACCGAAGGAGGAAGATAGGGGAAGATATAGCAGCATCACACATGAGATAACAACGACAACGGAGTCCTTCCATGAGGTGAAGTTCGTACATGAGCGTCGAGGCTCGAATAGGGAGCCTCATTCTCTTGCTCAACATGTGCTGGGCTCGCCCTTTGGGTGTTTCGTCTCGCTTGGCGAGCCGCCCGTTGGCATTTGTATCCCTAGAGTTGTAACCTTCTAATAAAGCTAGAACTATCTCTCTCAAAAAAAAAAACTAGTCACGTTTTCTGTACTAGTATGAAAATTTGTAGGCCTTCAGATGCACGAAATCGGAGGGCTGACATTCAATTAGGGGTACCACAGAACAGCTCATATAGGCTGCTAATTTTTGTATCACTCAAACTCAGTCACTATTCATTGCAGGGCCAAAGAGCTACCTAAAGTGGAACAGTAAAACTCAACTGATGTATTGCATGTGTGGGTTCGGTACAGATATAGGAAGTACATGCGATCCTAGATACAAGGCACTAACACCTAACTAGGTGGGGCGGTTACAATAACGTGACAATAAGTGTGTTCAACAGCCCCCCGCAGTCGGAACGACGCTGGCGGCGACGTTAAGACTGAAACGAAAATCTTGGAACACACTGGTAGGAAGCCCTTTTGTAAACACATCAGCAAATTGGGAGCTTGTAGGAACATGAAGCACCCGTGCTTCTCCAAGGGCCACCCTGTCACGGACAAAATGAAGATCAATCTCTATGTGCTTTGTCCGCTGGTGCTGAACTGGGTTGGACGTCATGTACATTGCACTGATGTTGTCACAATAGACAATTGTGGCACGAGTGGGGGGATGATGCAGCTCATGAAGAAGTTGGCGCAACCAACATGACTCAGCAATACAATTAGCCACTGCCCTGTACTCTGCTTCGGCGCTGGACCGAGAAACTGTTTGTTGCCGACGAGAGGACCATGAGATCAAGTTACTCCCAAGGAACACACAGAAGCCCGAGGTGGATTTGCGGGTATCAGGGCAGCCAGCCCAGTCTGCATCTGAATAGGCAACAAGATCATGAGATGGAGACCGAAATAACTGCAGGCCGAAATGTGATGTCCCCTTCAGATAACGCAAGATGCGTTTCACCAGCTGAAAATGAGACTCCCTGGGATCATGCATGAATAAGCACACCTGCTGCACAACATATGCAATGTCTGGACGTGTAAGTGTGAGGTATTGGAGAGCACCAGCCAAACTCCTATACAGATGGGGATCACTCACACGAGCACCATCAAGAGCTGAAGATTTCGGTTTGGTGTCAATGGGTGTAGGAATGGGGTTGCAATTAAGCATGTTGGCTCTCTCTAAAATCTCTAGGGCATATTGTTGTTGGGAAAGAAAGAGACCATCATTTGTACGGTGTACATTGATGCCAAGAAAGTGGTGAATATCTCCAAGGTCACTCATGGAAAATTCTTTCTTAAGGGAATCAATGACAGAGTGTAGAAGAGTGGTGGTGTTGGCGGTGAGAATGATGTCATCAACATACAAGAGTAAAAAAGCAAGAGAGGAGCCATTTTTGAGAATAAATAAAGAGGAGTCACATTTGGAGGCTGAAAAACCAATGGATGTAATGAAGGTGGTAAAACGATGGAACCAGGTGCGTGGTGCTTGTTTGAGACCATATAAAGATTTGCGTAAATGGCATACATGAGTGGGATGTGTGGAGTCAAGGAAACCAGAGGGTTGTTCACAATATACCGTTTCCTGAAGGTCACCATGAAGAAATGCATTCTTCACGTCCATCTGATGAATGGGCCATGAGTGAGAGGTGGCAATAATGAGAACAAGACGAACGGTAGCTGGCTTGACAACAGGGCTGAAAGTCTCATCATAGTCCACACCATGCTGCTGTGTAAATCCACGGACCACCCACCGTGCTTTGCAACGAGCAAGAGAGCCATCAGCGTTGAATTTGTGTCGAAAGATCCATTTGCCAGTCACCACGTTGACACCTGCAGGACGAGAAACTAGAGACCACGTGTCATTCCGCATTAGGGCAGTAAATTCATCAAGCATAGCACTGTGCCAATTGGGGTCCTTAAGAGCTGAGCGGTAAGTGGCAGGTATGGGGGAGATGGGAGATGCGTGAGTGGTAAGAGAAAAATTTTGTTTGGGCATAAAGAAACCGGATTTACCTCTAGTTACCATTGTGTGTGGATTGTGGGGTGGAGTTATCGGGACAGATTTGGGCGGGAGCAGGCGTGATTGGTGCATGCAGTCACGGTTGTGGCCAGGTGTGTGGGAATCTGTGCGGTCGGGTGATGGAGCGGTGTCGGATGCAGTGGGTTGCAGGGCTGAGGGCGCGGGCATCGAGGACGATGCTGTCGGGGGACTGCGAGGCGGGGATTGGTTGCATGGGCTTTGGGTGGGTGGGCGTGGCGGGTGGGTGGCAGGGGGTGAGTGGGCGGTGGATCCCGAGGGGCGGGCGACTGATCCCGAGGAAGATCCGTTATGCGCGCACGGGTGGGTGGCAGCTGGGGCAGGTGGGGTGTGCGTAGGGACGCGTGGCGACGCGGGAGTGGCGGTGAAGGGATCTGTCCGGTACGAGGTGGGAAGCCGGATCCGGGTGGCAGGTGCGTCAGTTTGGGCTGGATTTTCTGCGGCTGGTTGGCTACAGTCAGCAGAAAAATATGGAAAAGAGCTCTCATCAAAAACAACATGCCGAGAGACTATGATTTTTCTGGTTTGGAGATCGAGGCATCTGTAACCTTTATGCTCACGGGGGTAGCCAAGGAAGACACACCGAGCCGAACGTGGGGATAATTTGTGATCGGTGGTAGCGTATAGGTTGGGATAACAGAGGCATCCAAATACACGGAGATGGCTATAGTCGGGGTGGACACCGTACAAAAGGTAATAAGGCGTGTTATGGTATATGGCGCGGGAGGGACGTAGGTTGAGCAAATAGGTGGCTGTGTGGAGGCATTCGGCCCAAAAAGGTGGTGGCAGTTTTGCGTGGAGGAGAAGGGTGCGAATGATATCATTTGTGGTGCGTAGAAGACGTTCAGCTTTACCATTTTGGGGCGAGGTGTGTGGGCAGGAAAGACGAAACAAGACACCATGTGTGGAGAAGAAAGCACGCAAGGCACTAGTTAGGAATTCGCCGCCATTGTCACTTTGCATGCATTTGATGGTTACATGAAATTGTGTGAGAACAAATTGGAAGAAACGCTGAAGAGTGGCACACGTATCTGATTTGTTTCGCAAAGGGAACGTCCACGAAAAATGTGAGAAGTCATCTAAAATGATCAAATAATATTTATAGCCCGAAAAACTCAGTACAGGTGAGGTCCACAAATCACAATGAATGAGTTGAAAAATAGCGGAGGTGGAGGAGGTGGAGGTGGGAAAGGGGAGTCGTGGTTGGCGACCTAGCTGACAAGATTCACATAAAGGTGATGGTTTAACAGTTGCATTATTACATGGGTAGAGGGAATCTAAAGACAAATGGGACATGGTGGTTTTGCCGGGGTGGCCGAGTCGTTGATGCCAAAGGTCTCCGGTGGTGGTGATGAAGGCGGCGTGTGGAGGTGTCCGTGTACCGAAGAAAGGGTAGAGATCGCCATCACTATTGGAGCGATGAATAATTGTCTTGGTGGCTAGGTCCTTCACGGAAAAACCAAACGGATCAAATTCAATAGAAACAAAGTTATCACGAGTAAATTTGCGAACAGATATTAAGTTTTTGACTATGTTTGGTGAGACTAGAACATGTTGAAGGACTAGGGGAAGGGAGGAAATTTGGACGGAACCTACGGCTAAAATGGGGAGTTTGGACCCGTTGCCAACAGTTATATACTGAGAATTAGCGCCTAAGGTGGAATGAGAGTGACTCAAATTACCCGTCTTACCAATGACGTGGGAGGAGGCGCCGGAGTCGACGATCCACTCAGGTTGTTGGGGCATCTGGTGCTGTCCATTGCTGGTGGCGGCGTGGATCATAGCTGCGTGGTCGTAGGAGTACTGTGGCGCGGACGGAGCAGGCGAGGAGTTGTAGTATGGTGGCGCGGACGGAGCAGGCTGGCCCGAAACAGTGGTGGCGTAGACCTGCCCATGCGAGCCAGGCCGTGGGCCGAGCACGCTTGCCGCGTTCGGAGGCACCCAGGGGGATCTGATCGGAGGGAAGGGGGCGCCCACCGGCACGAAGTAGCCTAGCCAGGGCTGCTGCGAGGCTGCGGCACCACCCGCGCCGCGCCCCCCGTGATCACCGCCCCGGGCTGGCGTGTTTTGGCCGCGACCACGGCCTGCGCCGTGCTGGTAGCCACCCGAGGCGCCGCCAGTCGGCTGCCCCCCCCCCCCCCGTGTTGGAAACCGGGGATGGGGTTCTTGCCGCGATAGTTCGGGCTGACGCCTGCCGGGCGTGAGCCGCCGTTGCCGCGCCCGTTCCCGGAGTTGGGCTGATGCCGATCAGCGCCGTGCACGGCATACGCGTGGGCGGGGCCGCTGTCGGTGGAGAGTTCGGCGAGTTGGAGGCGCGAGCAGGCGTCGGCGAATGACGGGAGAGCGGCCTTGAGGATCTCCGCCTGTAGCTTATACCGATCGCCAAGACCGTCGATGAACTGGAGCGTCAGATCGCGGTCGTCGACGGGGCGGCCGATGGCATCGAGGTCATCCGCGATGGATTGGAGCCTGCTGGCGTAGGTGGCGATGGACATGTCGCCGCGCGGAGTGTTGCGGAAGGACTTGCTGAGAAACAGATACCTGGACGACTGGTGATCGAGGAAAAATCGGTGGAGTCGAGTCCAGGTGGAGTAGGCCGATCCGTCAGGCCCTTGGACAAGACGACAGAGATCATCTGTGAGAGTGGCCATGAACCAGAGGCTGAGGTGGATGTCAATGGCGAGCCAGGTGTCGTCCGGATTGCGAGGCGCGGCGCCCTCGGTGACGTGATCGAGGACCTTATACATGGTAAGAAGAAATTTGAAGATCTGACGCCATTTGGAAAAATTCGCCCCGGAAGAATTCACCTGGAACTTGATGTAATCGGGGATGTGGACTTGAAGAATTGGATGGGAATGAGATGGGGGTGGCAGTTGGGAGGGAAACACGAGGGCAGGAGGGGTGCTCGCGGTGGTGATCACCGGGAGATCGGCGGCGACGCCGTCGAAGTGGAGGCGATCAGGGCGCGGGATTGGAGTGGGGTTGGGTTGGGGTGGGGTTGAGGCAGATGGGATAGGGGTGTGAGGGTCAGAGTCAAGAGGAGAGAGGGGGGGGGGGGGGGAAGATTCCGCCATGGCGGTGTTTCGTCGGAGGAGGAGAGGAGTTCCGGCGAGAGGAAGGTGGAGATCGAGCGCTGAGCTCTGATACCAAGTGGAACAGTAAAACTCAACTGATGTATTGCATGTGTGGGTTCGGTACAGATATAGGAAGTACATGCGATCCTAGATACAAGGCACTAACACCTAACTAGGTGGGGCGGTTACAATAACGTGACAATAAGTGTGTTCAACACCTAATCGTTGTCAGGAAGTCTGTATTTCAAGATCACGGGTGCCTTAAAACAACTTCATACAAATCTGAACAAAAAAAAACATCAGAACATGCTTGTGCAAATAATAAACATGTTTCAATAGGTGCTGGGCTAGTCACCCAGTACTACGAGATGAAAAGTTACAAAATGCTAGATTCAGCCTAGAGAACATGAAGCTAGGAACTAACATTGTCAGGTCACAGTAAAGTCTGACCTAATTAAACTGACATATAATGCAGCATCATTTTCCTTAGAATGACAATAAAGTAGGTGGACTGTCTAACACAAATTTCCAGATCGTAGACCCTACTTTCCGGCATTCAGGCTGAAGTGAATCACATGCGGGAAACTGTCAATCTTGGGCCGAAGGAAAATATATTGAATCTAGGATTGAGCAGCAACATCAGAAAAATATTCCAGAAAGGGTAGAACACTCGAGTACGTTTTTCATTATTTCGCCTCTTATCACTTCTTTTTTGCTAAATACTATATCAGGATGAATGTACACATTCTCGGGGAAGAAAGGCGTTCCCTTCAAAGTGAGCTGAGCAAATCCGTGATATTGAAAACTAAGCAGTAGGTGTGTAGCGAGTCCTTCAGCATTGTGCTATGACTTAGAACTTTAGTTTGGAAAGTTATTGTCTTGAATTTCTACATATATATCATAAACTGCTCCCAGGTCTCAAGGGAATCCTTGATCAACTTCCGAGAGCACATGCATCTAAACTTCGATCAGGGGTCTGTACATGTAACAATAGTTTGCATCTGAAATTCTTTGACGAATGGATGAAGTCAGAAGTGACTACAACTACTTGAATTGTTTAATTTTTCCTTGCTTATTGCATTTTGTAGATTATATGATAATTGATATTATATTTTGACAGACATGAGACATAACATTGATACAAACCTTGGAAGAAGAAGGGAAATAATATTACCCTTGTGCCGCAATAATTTTCGTTATCGCTTCTATATATACGATCTTGCAGTTTTACCTGATTGTATCATTCCATCCTCACAGCAAAGAAGCAGTACACGAGAGAAGTACTAGAACTTGGTGACGTACCAAAGCCTATGAACCATAAAAACAACCTATGGTGAAGTCAAAGACGACCATGTAGGATACTTGGTCGGTGCTGATTCTTCTGTGATTTGTTTTCCTTCATCTGATGAATTGTTGCCATGTGTAACTGGTTCAAAGGAAGCGGCTGAACATAGTTGCCAGCACCAAAAGCATATTGAACACACATTTAATCCGAGAGTGGACACGTAGTTCATCATGTATCCTTAACTTTTGCACAAATTTATTTACTCGGATATTCTTTCTATATTTCTTGTCCTCTTGCAAATTGGTCCATTTTTTTTGAAAAGGGAAACCCAGCCTCTGCATCGCATTGATGCACACGGCTTTTATTAAACAAAGTAGCATCCAGTTATGATCTTACATCAACCAAAGTATCAAGCAAAGCCTCACACAATATGAGTAAACAAAATTCTAGAATGAGCCAAACACACTCTAGCAATTAAGAACTAAGCATCAGTCAGACGCCTAGTGTGCAACCATCCACCCTTGCTGTAGATAGCCCGAACGACCGCCATCATTCGAGTGCATCCAGTAGCCAAACGTCCTCTTTGATCCTCGGGGAGCAACAATGCCCACGCTTGGATCCAATGTGTAGCTTGGAGAACAACCTGCATAAAATTTCCAACCTTCTCTTTGTTAAAAATAATTCCATTCCGACAATTCCAAATTGCCCATAGAAACGCACATACACCTATGCGTATAAACGCTTTAGTTTTTTTATCTATACCAAATAACCAGTTACCAAACATGTTTTTAATACTTTTAGGGGGTGAAATACTATATGTAAAATGAACCAAACGCCAAATTTTGGTAGCAAAATCACAGGAAATAAAAAGGTGTTCTACAGACTCTTCCGCCCCACAAAAGACACACTTCGTACACCCCTCCCATTTTATTTTCGCCAAATTATCTTTAGTTAGTAGTTCTTTCCTAGAGAGGAACCACATGAATATTTTAACTTTGAGGGGTACTTTAAGCTTCCACAAATATTTACGAAGATATCTAACATTCCCATGCATTAGATCAACGTAAAGAGATTTAACAGTAAACTTCCCAGAATCTGAAATTTTCCATCTAACCGAATCCTCACTTTGTGACAGCTGAACTCCTATAAGTTTGCTTAGTAGACAAAGCCAAGATTCCCATTTATCCCCAATAAGTGCCCTTCTAAACTGAATATTTAATGGTGTTTGTCTAAAACTTCGGAGACCAAAGTATTTTTCTATCGCACAATTGCATACAGTAATGGATATTGGGATGCAAGAGGGGAGTTCCCGAGCCATGAGTCCTCCCAAAATCTAATCCCATCACCATTTCCCAGCCTAAACTCAATACGTTTGAAGAACACTTTCTTAACCCCCATTATCCCTTTCCAGAAAGGAGAGTCAGTGGGTTTAGCTTCCACCTGCGCCAACGTTTTCCCAGTCAAATATTTATTAGAAATTAACTCATGCCACACCCCTTGCTCATTTAGAATCTTGAAAAACCATTTACTCAGTAGGCACTTATTCTTAATATCTAAAACCTCGATCCCTAAACCCCCTTGATCCTTCGGACGACACACAATATTCCACTTAGTAAGGTGATACTTCTTCTTAGTAGCATCACTTTGCCAGAAGAACCGAGATCTGAAGTAATCTAATCTTTTTCTTACCCCAACAGGTATTTCAAAGAAAGATAAAAGGAACATAGGTAGGCTTGTCAAAACCGAATTAATTAGAACCAACCTATCTCCATAAGATAACAATTTACCCACCCAAGAGCTCAATTTTTGTTCGAAGCGATCCTCGATAATTTTCCACACTTTATTTAATAATCTCCTGTGATGAATAGGAATACCGAGATATTTAAAAGGAAGAGACCCAACCTCACACCCGAAAACAGCATGGTATTCATCTAAACATTCAGAAGCTCTGCCAAAGCAGAAGATCTCACTCTTGTGGAAATTTATTTTCAAACCCGAAAGCTGTTCAAACATAGACAAAATCAATTTCATGTTGACAGCTTTCTCAATATCGTGTTCTAGAAAAAGAATTGTGTCGTCAGCATACTGAAGAATGGATATCCCCCCATCTACTAAATGGTCCATAATACCCCCTACTTGGTTGTCCTCTTTACCTCTATCAATAAGAACTGCCAACATATCTGCAACCAGATTGAACAAAATCGGAGAGAGAGGATCCCCTTGCCTCAATCCCTTTAACGTTTGAAAATAATGACCAATATCATCATTAACACGCACTCCCACACTTCCCCCTTGGATAAAACGAGCCACCCACTCACACCATTTTTTATTAAATCCCTTCATACGCAAAGTCTGCTGCAAAAATGCCCAATTAACCTTGTCATAAGCTTTTTCGAAATCAATCTTAAAAATGACCCCATCCATTTTCTTCCGATGAAGCTCATGTATGGTTTCATGCAATACTACTACCCCTTCCAGAATATTCCTACCTGGTAGAAATGCAGACTGAGATGGTTTGATAACCTTTTGAGCAATGGAAGTGATTCTATTTGTTCCCGTCTCAGTAAATATTTTAAAACTCACATTGAGAAGACAAATGGGACGATACTGCTCAATCTTACATGCATCATCTTTCTTAGGGAGCAAAGAAATAACACCAAAATTCAGCTTATAAAGAGGCAACGAACCCTCATGTAACTGACTGAAAAGAGCCATCAAGTCAACCTTGATAACACTCAAAAAATGCTGATAAAATTCAGCAGGGAACCCATCAGGACCAGGTGCTTTATTGTGCTCCATTTGTGAGATGGCTTCTAAAACCTCTTCCTCAGAAAATGGAGCAGCAAGCAAAGCATTTTCGTCATTAGAGACCTGAGGTAAATCTTCAATACAGGTATCATCCAAAGAAAAAGAATTTGGAACCGATGCTCCAAATAATTTTTTATAGTATTCCGAAATTAACACTTTTAAATTTTCTTGTCCTACGATAGTACCCTCGTCCTGTTCTGACTGGTAAATCTTTTTCTTTCGTCTTTTACCATTTGCAATCAAATGGAAATATATGGTGTTATTCCCTCCCTCCTGAATGTGTCTCACTTTAGCCCTTTGTGCCCACTTTGATTCTTCCTCACGTCGTAATTTAGATAAAAAAGCCTCAGCCTGAGTTTTGACTTCTATTTCTTGATTATTTAAGGGCAAAGTTTCATATTTTAGATCCAATTCATTTATAAGAAGCATCAATCTATCTCGTTGCTTCTTATATTCCCCATTGATGTTCTTAGCCCAACCTCTAAGAAAACTACGTAGGTGTCTAATCTTATGTTGCCAATTTTCAATTGCATTGGATCCATTAATCACTGCATTTCATTCATTTTTGATCAACTAAAAAAAACCTTCTCTACGTAACCAAGCCAACTCAAAGGAAAATGCCGATGTATTACCCACATGAGCTGGTGCACCTGAGTCAATGAAGATAGGTACATGATCAGACTCTGTCCTAGTTAGAGCCCTCACAGATACCAATAGATATTTCTGTTCCCATTCAACACTGGCAAGAAACCTATCCAATTTCTCAAGAACAGGAGTAGGGTGTCTACTAACCCAGGTATATTGTCTACCTGACATCTCTAGATCTTTCAAGTCAAGACTCTCAATGATAGCATTAAAAATAAAAGGCCATCTCATATTAAAATTATCGTTATTCTTCTCTTCTTTTCTTCTAATGATATTGAAATCCCCACCTATCAACATAGGCAAGGATTCTCCATCACAAATCCGCACTAGCTCAGCTAGAAACTCAGGTTTTTTATCTTCCTGAGCAGCCCCATACACAATAACAAAAGCCCAACAGAAGCCATCTTCTTTGGACTTAACATGAAATTTGACACAGTAATCCCCAGCCTCCACATTTTTTACCTCAAACGATTCTGGGTTAAAACCCACCAAAATTCCCCCAGAACGACCACGAGGAGGTAAACAATACCAATTAAAATCCACCCCACCAGCCAAATGTTTCAAAAAACTATTTGAGAAACTTGATCTTCCTGTCTCCAATAAGGCAAGAAAATCAACTTTGTTGTCTCTAACCATTTCACTAACAGCTAGGTGTTTTGCAGTATCACCCAATCCATTTGAATTCCATATAAAGCCTCTCATAATTAATACCTAGAATTTTGTTTTTAATCTACTACTTCTTCTCGGTCTAGAAGTGTCAGACACAATAGTCTTGGATTTACGGGTCCTCTTAAATTTAGAAATAGGAATAGCCAAAGCACTCTCTAGATCCTCTTCATTATCCAGGTTATCATCATCACATAAATTAGCTGCTCGAGTCATAACTAAACTATTTGTATCCTCCATGTTATCGGTCCCCATAGTATTGCTCAAAACAACAATTTTTCTTGACTCTTCTATTTGTTTTAAAGCAAGAACTGCATCATGTCTCTCTGTATTACTAGAACCCAAACAAATACCTAATTTAGATGCTCTATCAAAGATTAATTCATTAGGCATTGATGTAAATGATAAGTTGCGTTTGGTAGAATTACCTGATGGCAGCATATCTCGCTGTGAAGCACGCAGGGAGGCCCGCTCCTGGATCGGTAGATCAGCCCCCGGCTGAGCACGAATCCTAGCGCTGGATCTCCTTCCCTCCGATGAGGGATCTCCAATTCCACCAAACGCCACGAGTTCATCTCTAGTTGGCTTAGTCGGAGTTATGAAAGCATTCAGACCATCCTCGAGTTGCTGTTCACGGTTACCTTCAGAATCACGGTGTGATGTAGAAGAAAAAACCTTCTTCTTGATGCTACCATCCACCACCGAGCCGTTCCCAACAAAGTCCATACCACCCACATGTATTGGTTCAGCAACAACTGCAGACAAAACCTCCGTGTACCCCTTCGTAGCAGCAGCCCGCAACATCAAATTTTCCTCCTTGTCCTCGACGGCAACAACATGGGCTGTAAAGTTCTGCCGTGGCTCCGCGGCAGACCGAAACTCCTCCACGGCAGCCTGCCGTGTGCTCCCGGCAGCGCAATCTGCTGCAGGTTCCTGCCCCGACCTCGCGGCAGAGAAAGTGCCCGCGGCAGCCTGCCTCGAGGCAGAAACACGACTGCGTCAGGGGCTTTTTGCACCGAAATGCATGTTACTTTTCTGAATCTGATCAGCCTTTTCAAGATCACCAGCGGGCTGTGCATCCACCATGATTACCTTATCAATACAAGGTTTCACGGTTGCCTGAGTCATCTTCGTGCTATCATCACCAAACAGAACCCTCTGTATCTCCTCTCTTGCTTCACCAAAATATTTTTGAACTAGGGGGGAAAAGACCAGGCCACCAGTAGAAAGAGATAGAGCTTGTTGCACATTCGAAGCCCCACTAGAGCCACCCTCCATCATTGGATCAGCACCTGAATCAACATTAGAGCCCTTGCCATTATTTTTCTTGATACTAGCCTCCTTAGCCAATGCTTCCTGGAAGTCATCACCTAGCCCATCATCCTCATCATTATCTCTCTTAAAATCCTCCATATGAACATCTTCTGACTGGTTTGCTTCCCCCTCCACCTCAAATGACAAATTATAAATGCCATCTTTAATAAAGAAAGGAAAGGTGGGGGGAATTTTAGTGTAATTCAAGCACCCCACCAAAATCCGCAGCACCTTATGCTCTCTAGTGAAATCCATGTCAATCCTTAGTGGTTTTCCCAACAAAAAGCCAACAGACCATAAAGCGAGGAAATCACCAATGTGTTCCTCTGGTATACCAGAGACTCTAACCCAAAACGCTGGAAGAGTATCCATAAGTTCAATCTTTTTAGACCAAGTCTCAATAGTCATCTTGCACCCACTGCCAGGAACACAAAAAGTTCCAAACACTTGCAGTCTCTCTAATTCTTGTCTTGAGGGGAATTGTACTTTGAAAACATTGTGTCCAACTTGGGAAACATTCCAATGAAACTGTTCTCTAGGTATTAGCCTCTGAAGCTATGTGACAATTTGAGGAATTGACATCTCACCACCATTAACCACCAAAGAAGCCAGCCTATGATTTAGCAACTTTGGTTTATAGTCTTCAGTACATGACATCCCAAAGAACATGAGCTCCTCATTAGCATAACCATATTGGATTAAATTTGGTTTGGGTACTGCCAGTAGTTGACACGGACCCGTGGTATGCTCCCTGCCTTCACAAATCACACATACATGTGTCTCACAGTCTCCCAGTTGATGACCCGATAGCCCACACCGGAAACAAGCCCGCCTGTCCACCGCCTTCCCCTTCAAAGCCTCAGTCAATTGGGTTTGTGTAACTGCTTGTCGATTCTCAGTAGCAGGTGCAATTGTTGCTTGAGAAGGAGGTGCCACCGGTGCAATCACAGGTGCAATCACCGGTGCAGCCAGTGGTGCTACATTGGACACAGGGGCTGCGATCGGAACAACAGCAGTGGCCGCAACTGAAGCAGTTGCAGGCACGACCTGCAGTGGATGCACCGCTGGAGCCACATTGTCTTGAGGGTAGCGATTGGCATAGTTTTGTCCACCTTGATATCTTCCATAGCCATACCCATACGGACGTCCACCTGCACGCCCCCTCGGGAATCCCCTCCCTTGGTTATCATATCTCTGACGGCCGCGGGCACCATAGAACCCTCCTTGCTGAAAATTTCTGCGCTGTCCACCATTCATCGCCGATGCAGCATTGAAAGCAAACTGCCTGTTACCTCCCTGATACCCAACACCAAAACCTCCACCGGCACCGCCATCTACTTGGCCACCGTAGCCGCTAGGGCCGCCTGCCTCAAAATTCCCTGCGAAACCATTCGCCGGCAGGTAGACAACTCTCCCCGCATTGTTCTGCACCGGAGCCCCACGGCCTCCACCCCGATCTGCCATCGCCTCCTCTCGCCGAACACAAACGACAGGGAGAGAGGCGGCCGATCTCCTCCAGGTCAAGCCCAGGATATGACGTAGCCCTCTTCCGCTCGGGTTAGGGTACGATAAGGCCACAATACGCCTGCCTCTACCCTCCTCCGTTGATACAGATTTTGGAATCACAATTGATTCCTCTATTTGTGATTGCGGGCCCAATGGCCGAATATCCCGTAATTTCCAAACTGAACGCGTGCCTTCCAATTCTGATACGCAGGCAATCCTGCCTTTTTGAAATCGGAGCAGGATCTTACATGTCGGATCGTTGGAGAAACACCTGGATCCCGCCACGATCCCGAGAAAACTGCAGCCGAAGATAACCTTCTTCGCTGGACTAGGGTCCACCCTTCCGAGTCCCCGCTCTCCTCCGCGAACGTAGACGGCGCCATCACCGGTAATTTCATCTTCGCTGCAACCTTCGAGTAAGGAAGCACCGGAGATTGTTGAGGAGTCCATACCTGCAAACACCTTGCTGCCGATCTTTGAGCCAGGATCTTAGCCGCCCTCTTCTCTGCGCGCGTAGTGCATGATCCCGATAGATCACGACTACGGACACTCCGCGGTGTGGTGCAGTAGACACCCCACGACGTCGATCTCCCCTGCGAAAGTTCCGCGGCGTCCTCATCATCTACCTCACTGTCCGTAGCCAGGGCCCAAAAACGCCCTAGATTCGTCTGAAACTCCCGGCAATCGTCGGCGGCCGAGTCGCCCTCGGAGTCACCATGAGATCCGCTCTCAACGGTCATAATGTACTCCCCCCTGATCTATATTCAAACTGAGGGGAGGATCATCCTCATTTGTCTTTTGCCAACCGGACAGTGATTCAGCGACACGATTCTTCCACCTCAAATTGGTCCATGTCTCTGGTTGCTGGCCTGCTTGCCCTTCACATGCAAATTCATGGCCAAACTTTGCAACAACCTTCTTATATGTGATGGTAGTAATCTAATTTGTCAAATTTAGCCTTTGCATTCTTAATGTTGTCAATACCAAACGTCTTACGAAAGGGAAGTTAGTTAACAAATTCAGAGAAAAGGTGCTTAAAAATGCAAGCATTGAAAAGAATAACTGAATGAGATAAAATATATCAAGATATGGGACTCCACAACACATATTTATTCTCTCCCGGTGCAACGCACGGGCGTACTTCCTAGTCAATTTTAAAAAGACCACCTGATCCTAGAGAAGGCCAGCTCCACGGTCTTCTCAGTTTTAACCACAACACAACAAAATAGATCCAGATGGTGTTATGTTTATTCTGGAGCTCAGAACATTATGAAGAATTTTCCATCTGCAATGTTCAAAACATCAGAAGAGAAATCAATTTTTTAGCCCATGGGTTAGCTTCCCATGATAGAAACGTATGGTGACCTGTTATTAATTCATGACTTTCCTGCTGCGATCAGGAGATCTGTTTGTAGTGACTGTATAGATTGATTACAAACGATGTACAAAAGTTCTCTTTTCCCTAAAAAAAACGCTGAACATCAATGCCCATGTAAGTTCTCTGTAAATTCTTACAAACTGTACAAATTCATTACGACTAAAATTTCAAGCATACACCATGGGAGGTGTATCATATTTCATAGAAGAAAAAGGCTGATGGCCTGTACAACGGCAATTATGGCTACACGATACAAATGCAACGCCACGGCTTACAACACAACCGACACCCACCAAACAACAAAGCCTCGCCTTGCATTGTCTCCCACCATAGATGGTGAGGGGGCGAAACACTAAGCTCCTTGGCCGTGTCATAACCGAAGAAGGGAACTCCAGCAGACCAACTCCGACTCCGGATCAGCAGCAATCGACGCACCGCCCGCCATTAAGCGCCTAAGAGTCGGCAGACGAGCGGCAAGACCAAACCAAACTGGAGAAGGCGATGGCCAATAAGACCTCGCAGAGGCCTACATTGCGCTGTAGAAGCCCACGGTCTGAGCGACAGCCACACCGGCACCCACCGACTCATCGAGGATACCACAAACAACCTAAGCATCGACTTCAAGAAGGGGAACGACACCGCCGTGCTGCCGCTGCCCGATCGGAAGATGGATCTTGGGTTTCCCCTGGTGTTTGTGGAGGGGAAGTATGATCAGGGGCCGTGACGACGCCTCCAAGAAGGCGACGGCGCCCACAGGCGTCGCTGTCGTCAGCGTTATGAAAGGATTTCACCTGGCCCGGCTGACAACCCCAAGTTCCATCGGCCAAAAGGAGTCGCCTCTAGGCTACCGCCATCGATAGGCGATGCAGACCATGTCGTCGGTGGAGCAGGATGTGCTGACTGCCGGTCCACCATCTCCACCAACGGATGGGACTGGACGGTGGAGGTCTATCCCGCCACCGCGCTGCCAAGAGCCTGGGACACTGCCGACGCCTCCACG
The DNA here is from genome assembly GCA_028641055.1 of Alopecurus myosuroides. Taxonomy (NCBI): domain Eukaryota; kingdom Viridiplantae; phylum Streptophyta; class Magnoliopsida; order Poales; family Poaceae; genus Alopecurus; species Alopecurus myosuroides. Next base: position 83,863,163 of record CM054060.1, read on the forward strand.
GTGCCAGTAGAGGCCACATCTGGCGCCACCACGCGTCTGCAGCACAACCTCGACCCCACGGACGAGCCCGGGGATGCCGACAGAACTGCAGGGCCACTTGTAATATCCCAATGTTTGGGAGATTATAAGAATCAAAATATAATATATTCATTTGCAAAGCATGCATCTAAAAATACGGGAAATTTTGGCGTGAAAGTTTAAACGAAGCAAATTGACCATTGTTTCCCTTGACATGATGAAATAGGTTAAGATCATCTGGTTGAGAGTACATTTGGAGTGATCTTTATAACACGTATCTTACAGACCAAATCATCTGATAAGACCAACCAGAATTGGTTATGACCAACACTGACTCACAACAGTCTTAACCACAAGTCTATAAGTGACCTGGGAGAATTCAACTAGATGCATAGAGTTCAAAGAGGTATGAGTATCCAAATCACATATCTGGTGATCTTGTTTTCCTAAGCTAGTACTGCACAATTCAACAATCACCTCACTAGAGATAATATGTTCTTGAAAACATGAACTCTTTAAGTTGTCATCCATTCATATAACACCTTTATAAATCATCTCACAACTATTAAGTAAGCCTTTACAAGTGAATAACAAAGGTTCAAACTCACAAGCGGGAAATGACATAATTGTTATTAATAACATATTTATGGAATATGTACATATCTCAAAATAATAAAGAGAAGAATATAAAGTAACAGCATGACCCTCTAAGAAACCAATTAACAACTATGACTTAAGTCATTGAACCCCAATAACAGTCACATGCTCATTGTCTCATTCATCTTATCCAAGTGAGCATATGAGATCTCAACACATTAAGGGACCATTTGATCAACTTACTATATTAAGTCATCATTCCATAAACACTCCACATTTCTATCTAAATCCACAATTAAACAACTAAAGTATCTATGGATACAACTAATGAATAACAACAAGTTATAATCTCTTTTAGAGGATTTGAATTGATAGCTAAGTAAAACCAATCATATATGAAATAAGTACATATCTTATGGGAAATAAAATAAAAAGTATATGGAAGGAGAATAAAAGTTTAGCTAACTCTTAATCTAGATCTTTCTATCTTGTCTAGACCATCTTGTTATCTTGTTTCCCAATCTTCTCGAAGTCATTCTGCAAGAGAAGCAACCCACAAGAAAGGAGGGACTTCGACAAGAAGACCTGCAGAAGGATTCTTTAGAGTGGTCTAGAAGTGCTATTCCATTCTATCACCAGAGTATTTGGAACTCTTATATCTTAATCTGGTCTTAATAATTCCTTCTGAAATAGTGTGATGTTCCAATGTTCGCGTGATATAGAAGTAGTTTGGTAACAAGCTTGTACACCTTGTTAACAAATCACTTTTGTATACTCCAACAATTGAATGCCATATACAAGTAAACAGAAGGTTAGATAATCTAGTACATCTCAACCATTTGTATATGAGTAGTAATTTGGAGGCAATACTAGCTACCTTGTTAACAAATACTTATTATATTCTTAAGGCTAATTGATGTAAGGTACACCTACATTCCTTTTACAATCAACCAAGAGAAAGAATAACACTGAAGAAACAAGAAACCACATTATAACCTAGGCAACACATTCAAGTTTCTAAATTAGAAGGATACATTGAGATTTATGGTGTTTCTCCAAGGATATAATTCTAAGGGGGAAGTAAAGCCAAACATGAAGGCACGTAATCAGTTCCATCACCACATGAGTAACAACCACGTGTATGTGAGTGAAGAAAACCCATATGAAAGGAGTTCACAAGTTTGTCACGTGACCAAAGCCACTTGGCTCATTCTAGAATAATCATCAATATGAGATAACTTTGGACATGTGGTAACTAGAACCGCATCAACTATTTAGTCAACAAGTGTTCTAGCAACTTACTTTCAAATAAAAAAGATTATCTGTTCTCCTCAAAGGAGTATATCAAAAATTTCATCATCAGAATGAATGATGGAATCCAGCAGAATTCCATTCTCATCACATTGCACGTATTTATTTCCATAAGTCCGGATCACAGGTAGGGCATTGGTTAACTATGACACCATTGACATCTGATCATGTTTCTACTTAATTTAGTTGTCGAGTACCATAAATCAAAATAGATGTGACAATGTATCATGATTGGAATGTCCTTGAATGGAGAACAATTTGAACACTTTTCTCACAGAGAGCAAATTAGGGAATTACTGTTGGATAAGAATTTGGTGTTGCCTAGGATTTAATAAAGTCCTCAAGCCGCAAACTTGAAAAATTCTACCTATTTATAGCCATGTCGGATATATGCCAACTAGGGGTATGTCTAACATTGGCCAAAGGCCGGATTACTAGGGTGGCCTGCAGGTAATGGATCAAGGTCCATTGGTCGGCCCAGTAAGCTGACGCGCAGGAAGCCGAATTCTAGAAGAACCTGGACGACGGCCCAAAGTGGTGCGGGTTGGAGGAGAAGACGGATTGCTTACTTTCCAAGTTAGATACTTTCCATGGTCTTCTAGGTTTCCTTTCTGTAAGCCCCAACCCGGATATCTATATAAACCCGGACGGTAGCGAAGAAAAAGGAGATCGAATCTTAGCTAGAAGCCAACTCGCCGAGAAGTCGAACCTCGCCGAGTTAGCGAAACTATACTCACAGTTGTACTTTGTATACTTTAGGCTTTAGACCTGATTTAGTGAGATTGCAGGAGTAGGAACACCGCCTTAGTTGCGTCGTACCGAACCTGGGTAAATTCAGTGTTCTCGTTACAGTACTTCCACGTTCCCCCTGCGGTTCTACCTGTAGTCTCATGGCACCCCCGTCTATGAACTCTACTACGATGTCTCGACAGTTGGCGCCCACCATGGGGCTAGCGATGTCGTGAGTTACGTTCCGAGCGGGAATACTCGGCGGAATCGGCAGTACCATAACCGTCGAAAGCCTGAAGTTCGACGGCGACATCAGACGCTTCCTCGGCAAAGTATTGTACATGCCAGCACGGAATCACCTGGTAGGTTCCTGCGTTTTACCGATTGGATATACTAATATTTTCATCGGATTAACAACAGAAGCAATGAGATTCTTTGGTGGAAGTAACTTTATCCCACCCGCCCCATACCCAATTGATCATCCAGATTCTGCTCAGATCGCGAAAATGCTTCTGAAATTGCTGCCTCTTCGGAGATGCCTGCAATCAGATCTCACTTTATTGGCATGGTGTAGTCCGAGATCGCTGAAAACACGGAAGAAAATAATCCCGTGGAAGAAGCAGAAAAGCATAATCCCACGGAAAAAGTGGAAGATCCGACATCCGTCGATCAGGCGACGAGCTCGGGAGCCGAATCTGTATTAGCTGCCATAGAGGCAAGATTGGAATCGGAACCCGGATCAGATGCAGATTCCGAAGATGAGGATGAAGATGTCTTCGAAAGAAAGGTTAAATCCATGCAAGAGACCTTGCACGAAGTACTCATGGCAAAGCCGACTGGAAACTCGGACAACGAGTAAGAGGAAGATCCCAAAACCCCTCTGCCAGAGGACAGGGATGATGAAGAGGAAGAGGAAAACTTATTCCGACCTATCCTGACCTCAAGGAATTGACTGAAGAAGAGACTAAAAAAAAACATCTTCCAAGAAAAAGAAGAAATTCTCCAAGAATTTGCTATCCATGTTACAGAAAAAAAAAACTGGCAGAGACTGCCAACCAGAACCTGGAAACCGGAGGAGGCAGCGGTGTAAAATCAGCGGAGAAGAGAAAGGAAATCCATGTTCCCCAAATGTCGGAACAAGACAAAATCGATCTGATCCAAACCCCGGTTGCACCTCATGAACCACCAGAAGTGCTGGAAGCCAGAAGGCGAACCCTTATGCGGCAACAACAACATCTATTACGATCTCAAGAAAATCTCCTCAAAGCCCGAGATACAGTAAAAGCAAAGCAGGAAGAAATCGAGGAATTCGAGCGACATAATATGTCCGGGATAAAACCCACGAGATTACTAGGAATTTATAAAACCGGATGTGTTGCCAGCAAAAGAACGGCTCCAAAACCCTTATTGGCAAAGCCAGGTTAACAGTCTAAATGCTAAGGGTGAACGCATCTATAAAATTGCAACAGAAAACGCAAAAGCCGTGTTCGCCATCCTTAATGACGATTGATACGTCATAAACGTATCCCTAATATCTGATGTTCTATGTTGTTTTAATGTTATTTTCCACATGTTTTCTATACAGTTTATATCATTTTTATTGATTTTCCGGACTAACCTATTGACAAGATGCCACAGAGCAAGTTCTGTGTTTTCTGCTGTTTTTAGTTTCAGAATAGTTGTTCTGGAAATATTCTCAGAATTGGAAAATTCGAAGCCGGGAAGTCTTAGAATTCCTGAAGGTTCCACGGAGTCCCGGAGAGACCCGGAGAGGGGCCTCAGGGGGCCCACACCATAGGGCGGCGCCCCTGGCCGCGCCGTGGGGTGGTGTGGGGCCCCAGGCCTCCACCGCCTCTGCCCTTTCGCCTATTTATTCCCCCCGAGGCGTAAACCCTAGATAGATCCCACTTCTCCCCGAAAAACACCCGAGGCCGCCGTCGTCGTCATCGCGAGATCGGGAGGGTTCTGGAGGTCTCCCCGGCACCCTGTCGGGAGGGAAATTCATCACCGAAGGGGTCTACACCACCATGCCCTCCTCTGAAGTGATGCGTGAGTAGTTCATCCCTAGACTACGGGTCCATAGCAGTAGATAGATGGTTGTTCTCTCCACTTTATACCTCATGTTTGGATCATGTGAGCTGCCTAACATGATTAAGATCATCTTTACGTAATGCTACATGTTGTGTTTGCTAGGATGTGATGACTGTTGAATGCTATGTCTTCTTATTATCAATCTATCATGATATCTTCATGCATATGTTATTTATGATCTTGCATGCTCTCCGTTGTTAGTAGATGCTCTGGCCAAGTAGATGCTAGTAACTCTAAGAGGGAGTATTTATGCTCGATAGTGGGTTCATGCCTCCTTTGCATTATGCTCGAGTGACAGAAACATGACGAATGGAGTATATGTTGTTGCCATTAGGGAGAAAACAACAATGCTTTGTCTAAGGATAATGTTACTGTTTACATTACACACTTTGCTTACTGCAATTATGTGTTGCTTGCAACTTAATACCCAACGTTTGTTCGGATGATATTCGAAGGGTGCATTATTAGTCATAGATGTAGTTGGATAACAGTCTATGTATTTTGTTGTAATTCCCGCATGAATCACATAGTAATCTTTATGTCTTGCATATGCACTACGGTGCAACCTTCATTTCTGTCAATTGCCCAGCTGTAGTTTCTTCACCACACATGTTACTTATCTTTCACGGAGATACACCACTAGTGAACTGTGGACCCCGGTCCATTTCCTCATATTGATAATACAACCACTGTTTCCACTGTTCTCATACTGCTGCTACTATTTTTATACTGTTTTCCACACCATATGTTTAACCTCTTTGTGTTCAACAAAACCGATGAGATTGACAACCTCATTGCTTCATTGGGACAAATTGATTTGATTGTGTTGTGTAGGTTCCACGTTGCTGCTGAACCGGTAGTGCGCCCTGCCACCTCAGCTGCTTCAACCTTTAGAGATTTCTTGTCCTCCTACTGGTCGATTCAACCTTAGTTTCTTTTCTGAGGGAAAACTTGCTGGTGCACTCTTCACAACCTTTCTCTTGGGGTTTACCAACGAGGGCGTCTACACGCCATTAACGATCTGTATTCAAAGGAAGAAAAACCGCAGGGAGTGTATGCTTTCCTAGGAAAAGCATTAAAACAACAACAACGAGGACAATAACATTTCGGGAAGTTACATGATGACTCAGCATTATGCAAAACTGCCACGTGTGCTGCTAGAGCACCTGACCCAGACGAACCCGACGATTCAGCCGATTCTAAGGAAAAGAAGTGAGACCCTAAGAAGGATAAGAAAATCCCCGATAATAGGGATGTAGGATCAAAAACAGGATCCCACGTGCCGAAAGGCGGAAAAAATCCCCGAGACAACAAAGAACGAGAGGAACAAAACCGGAAAGACGGCAAAGCAATGACGCCTCCGAGATGCCCAGCTGATAAAGCCGGAAGATATGATAATTCTCACAGGCGTGAAAGATCCTAAACTCCCCCAAGGAACAAAGAAAGGCCAAGGAGCAGAACTCTGCCTAATTCCAAAGGACACGATATCAAACGAAATAGGAATGATCCTAGAAAAGCGTGTTCGCGCAACAATGGACCAGAACAGAGCAGATCCCCTTCTGTTCATTCAGCTGGAAGGTATTCCGTACACGCCGATAAGGCGGAAAGAGAAGATTTATATTTCGGACCAAAGTGCTTTACCGACAGGAGCCAGAGAATAAGTCTACATTCTAGCTTCGCCAAAGTTGGTCCAACTTATCAAAAGTATACTAGAAGTATAAACACGGATACATGGCTATCATATTACTATACTGCCGTCCATATCAATAATGGGACAGACCTGGAGGCTATAAAAGTCCTTCCCCTAATGTTGCTGAATGGAGCTAGAGATTGGATCAACGGTCTTCCGTCATGAAATTTTGACAGCTAGGAAGATATGGCTAGACTATGTGCTCAACACTTCTGGGGTACATATAAATGCCCTAAGAGCATCGACCAGCTGAAACGCTGCGCCCAGTTTGAAGATGAGTCGTTTGTCGATTTTATCTCAAGATGGACTGCAATGAAGAACAGTTGTTCAGGAGTGAGTGATGTACAAGCAATGCATACTTTCATCAACAGCCTAAATCAAAAGAGCACAAAGATCTCGGATCTATGCTTACCACCGCCAATGAGCACACAGCAGCTGAAGATGATATCAGGGCAAGAGGCAGTAATATTGATGCATTGGTTCATGTCAAAAAGGCGCCTCACTCTAAAAAAGAAGGCAACTCCTGAGGCACAGCCAAAACTCAAAGAAGTAAACTTAACCTTTGCTAAGGACAATGGCAGCAGATGGAAAGGAAGAAACACATAACCTATCTCCTACTCTAAGGAATAGTGGGAAAAGATTAAGTCGAAAATCTGTATCCACAATTCGCAATTTGGGAAGCCTATCCACACCAATGCGCAGTGCCAGCTTAATAAGCACATGAAAGGAATTGTAGGATCCGGGAATAAGGGAAAGAATTCCAAAAGGAAGTTCAATAAGAAAAAGCCAGAGTCTGAGAAAGCATACATCAAGTCTGATACTTATGATAAAGATAGGATCAACAGCGAAAAGGCAAACCCAAATTTCCGAGAGTTGAAGAAGAATGTAACCTAATGATGGCGTGTAGACGCCCTCGTTGGTAAACCCCAAGAGAAAGGTTGTGAAGAGTGCAACAACAAGTTTGCCCTCAGAAAAGAAACCAAGGTTGAATCGACCAGTAGGAGGACAAGCAGTCTCTGAAGGTTGAAGCAGCTAAGGTGGCAGGGAGCACTACCGGTTCAGCAGCAACGTGGAACCTACACAACACAATCAAATCACTTTGTCCCAACGAAGCAGTGAGGTTGTCAATCTCACCGGTTTTGCTGAACACAAAGAGGTTAAACGTATGGTGTGGAAAACAGTAGGAACAATATGAGAGCAGTAGGTGATTTATTAGTATGAGGAAAAAGACCAGGGTCCACAGTTCACTAATGGTGTCTCTCCGTGAAAGATAAATAACATGTGTGGTGAACAAATTACAACTGGACAATTGACAAAAATGAAGGATGCACTGTAGTGCATATGCAAGACATAAAGATTACTATGTGATTCATGCGGGCATTACAACAAAATACATAGACCGTTATCCAACTACATCTATGACTAATAATCCACCTTCCGGATATCACCTGAACAAACATTGGGCATTAAGTTGCAAGAAATAGATAATTGCAGTAAGAAAAGTGTGTAATGTAAACAATAACATCATCCTTAGACAAAGCATTGTTGTTTTCTCCGGCAACAACACATCCTCCATCCATCACGTTTCTGTCACTCGAGCACAGATGCAAAGGAGGCATGAACCCACTATTGAGCATAAATACTCCCTCTTGGAGTTACTAGCATCTACTTGGCCAGAGCATCTACTAACAACGGAGAGCATGCAAGATCATAAATAACATTTGCATGCAGATAACATGATAGATTGATAATCAGAAGACATAGAATTCAACATTCATCAGATCCTAGCAAACACAACATGTAGCATTACATAAAGATGATCTTGATCATGTTAGGCAGCTCACAAGATCTAAACATGAGGTGCAAGGTGGAGAGAACAACCATCTAGCTACTGCTATGGACCTGTAGTCCATGGATGAACTACTCACACATCACTTCGAAAGAGGGCATGGTGGTGTAGACCCCTCCGGTGATGAATTTCCCTCCCGACACGGTGCCGGGAGAGCTCCAGAATCCTCCCGATCTCGGGATGATGATGACGGCGGCCTCGGGTGTTTTTGGGGGAAAAGTGGGATATATCTAGGGTTTACGTCTCGGGAGGGGGGATAAATAGGCGAAAGGGCAGAGGCGGTGGAGGCCTGGGGGCCCGACACCACCCAATGACGCGGCCAGGGGCGTGCCACCCTATGGTGTGGGCCTCTTGAGGCCCCTCTCTGGGTCTCTCCGGGACTCCGTGGAACCTTCGGGAATTCTGAGACTTATGGGCTTCGAATTTTCCAATTCCGAGAATATTTCAAGAACAACTTTTCTGAAACTGAAAACTGCAAAAAAAACAGGGAACTGGCTGTGTGGCATCTTGTCAATAGGTTAGTCCGGAAAATCGATAAAAATGACATAAAGTGTATAGAAAACAAGTGGGAAATAACATGAAAATGACATGGAACATCAGAAATTAGGGATACGTTTATGACGTATCAACATCCCCAAGCTTAGTTTCTACTCGTCCTCGAGTAGGTAAACGATAAAAACACATGATTTCTGAGGTGACATGCTACCAACATAAACTTGATCATCATAATGTAAAAGCATATGTAAGCTGAGATCATAGAACTTAAACACAAGCATAATAAATAGAACTTTAATATTAAAACATAGAAATAACTTTGCATCATCAGAAGTAACTCAAATAAAAGATCATGAATAACAATTCAAAGAAAGATATACGTTTGTTTCAAGTATAAAGAAAGCATGGCAAAGTGATATTTAGCAAGTCCTTAAGAGTGGGGCAAAAGATAAATGCCAGGACACCTTCAAACTTTCATGAGGAAGACTAGAACAAATAATTAGAGAACAAGCAATAACACATCATGAATCAATTAATAATTTTTTTGGGACAAATGCACATAAAACTTAGAATGGCAATTATGCTCTCTCAGCTGTGCATAAAGTTAGAGGATGGAGACTCAACATAAAAGTAAAAGAAAGGCCCTTCGTAGAGGGAAGCATGGATCACTCATGTGATAGACCTTTTATTTTTATTAATAGAGGTATTAAAATGTTTGACACTCCTCCCATCCATCTTACACAAACCATGGCTAACCAAATCCTCGGGTGCCTACCAACAATCATATACCATGGAGGAGTGTCTATATTTTGGGAGATGTATGCTAATGTCAACGAATGGTAAACAGGAAATACAGTACGTCACAAGCCAACTAGATTTCACAAGAGCGGCTCCCACGTGAAGGACGCAACTGGTATAGAAGTTCAACCCTCTTTCTCTTTTGTTTACACAAGTATGCTTTGACTGATAAATCAGGGGCAAAAAATAGTGAAGAGATTTTGTGTGTATTAATTTGGGGCTGGGCACCCCGCTACCAGCTCTTCTATCAATTGGAAAAGAGGATCAAGCCACTAGTCCAGGGTGTGAAATCCAATCAACAAGTGAGATAAAGATTCTCTATTTACTTCACCATGAGCAAAAACAGGAACACAAAGCATGGATAATTTTGAAGGTTTTAAAGGTAACACATGAGCAGTTTACTTGGAGTGGCAGTTAAATACCACATGTAGGTAGGTATGGTGGACACAATGGGAAAACTTTGGTTTTAGGGACATGGATTGCACGAGTAGAATTTCATACTTAGTACAGGTGGAGGCTAGCAAAAATACTGGGAGCCACAAATCAAGAGAGCATAAGAGCCATAATCATGCATAGCGATATAAACATCATTAATCAAAGCATAAGTGGTACCACAAATTCTAAAACTAAATGATCATAGAGGCTATTAGTGACTGATTCATAGTCATAAACATGGTGTGAGCATGCGCCAAGTCAACCAAATAAAAGATTTAAAGGAGAATACTGCAAATTTATGCTTCAATATGACAAGAACAACTCATGATTCTTTCAATGGCACATTAAAAACTCTCAACTATTTGAGGCTAATAATGCTACTCAATAACCACAAGGCTTTAAAAATAAAATAACATCTAGCTGAAGGGGAACGTAGCATAGAAAACAAAAAATTTCCTACGCGCGATAAACCCGAATGGCCAAGATCTAATCTATGAGATGAAAGGCAATGGGGAGAAAGAGAGTCTTGAGATAACATACCCTCGAAGACTCAAAGTGGTACGAGAAAAGATCTCGTTGTTGGCGTAGTCGTTCTCACGCCGATCCCGAGCGAGAAGAAGAGCACCGCAATCCGGCGGTGCCTCCGTAATCGGTCACACGTTCAGCTCGATGAAAACTTCCGTTCCCTCGTTCCAGCGGGTTGCGGAAGTAGAGGATCCCTCCGGAATTCCAGCAGCACGACGGCGTGGTGGTGGTGAAGAATCCCACGGTCAGGGCTTCGCCAAGCCGGAGACCATGGAATGGAGCAGCGGGTGGAAGGGAAAAGGAGTGGGCAAGTGTGTGAAGAAGAGAGAGCCCTCACCCTCCTTTTATAGGGGAGGGGGAGGCATCCCAAAAGGGGGGGGGGTGCGGCCAGCCATGGGTGCCCCATCCCCTTCCTCTCTTCATGTGAGTGGAAGCTCCACTCACACCCACTCAAAATTCCTTAATTACCCACTTAGAAAATCCAAAGGTTTTTCTTTAATAAATAAATAAAAAAATTATTTCTTTATTTATATTTGTTAATTCCATTAACAAACATTTGCATGCAGCACCTTGAACCATTTTTTAATTCTATTAACAACCATTTGATGAAAAACCCCTTGAACTATTTCAATTTTCCCCGAAACAATTCCGGAGCTGCCCAAAATATTCTTCGGTATTCCATATCCTCTCTAACGCTTCATCAAACCTTAAGTGTGTCTCCCTATGGTTCACGAATATTATAGACATGATCGAGACTCCTCTCCGATCAATAATCAACATCGGGATCTAGAAATCCGTGATGACTCCTATATATTCAACGATGACTCTCGTGATCGTGTGAACCTTTCAACATCGTAACGATTTCCCTTTGTCTCGCGATATATTACTTGTCCGAGACCCGATCATCGGTATCCACTATACCTTGTTCGATCTCGTTATCCGACAAGTACTCTTTTCTCGTTCCCGTGATATAACATCCTTGTGATCATATCACTTGCTTGCAAGCGGTGTCGATGTGATATCACCGAGAGGGCCCTGAGTATATCTATCCGTCATATTGGATGGACAAATCCCATTCTCGATCCATGAGCTTCAACTAACACTTTCTGAATATCCAATGCCACCTTTATAGTCACCCTTTTACGGTGTGACGTTTGATGTCATCAAAGTATTCTTTCGGTATTAGTGATTAACATGATCTCATGGTCTAAGGAATAATGTTACTCCGAATGTAAGACATAACAACAAAACTAAATGACTTGATCGTATTGTTATACTTAGTTAGGGTTTAAGTTCATCATGTCATTCTCCTAATGACATGACCCCGTTATTAACAACATCCAATGTTCATGATCAGGAAACCTTGATCATCTGTTTAATCAACGAGCTAGTTAAAAGAGAGGATTCACTAGGAACATCGGTTTGTTCATTAATCACACATGTATCAACGTTTCCGGTTAATACAATTCTAGCATGAGAAATAAACATCTATCATAAACAAGGAATAACATAATAAACACTTTATTATTGCCACTCGGGCATATTCCCTTCAGTCTCCCACTTGCAATAGGGGCAATAATCTATATTACATAGTGATGAATCTAACACCCATTGAGTTCTGGTGTTGATCATGTTTTGCCCTTGAGAGAGTTTTAGTCAACGAATCTGCCACATTCAGATCCGTATGTACTTTGCAAATCTTCACATCCCCATCTGCGACATGCTCACGGATGGAGTGAAAACGGCGCTTGATATGCTTGGAATTCTTGTGAGACCCTGGTTCCTTAGCATTGGCTATGGCACCATTGTTGTCACAATAGATAACCATTGGATCTAACGCACTCGGAACCACGACTAGTTCGGATATGAACTCCTTCATCCAAACTGCTTCCTGTGTTGCCTCCGAGGCAGCAACATATTCCACTTCTGTTGATGATCCCTCCACCACGGATTGCTTGGAACTCCTCCAGCTTACAGCTCCTCCATTCATAACAAATACGTACCCGGACTGAGACTTAGAGTCATCCGGATCAGTGTCGAAGCTAGCATCGACGTAACATCTTGCGACGAGCTCTTCTTCACCGCCATATACGAGAAACATATCCTTAGTTCTTCTCAAGTACTTTAGGATATTCTTGACCGCAGTCCAGTGTTCCAAACCTGGATTGGATTGGTACCTACTAGTCAAACTAATAGCATGTGCCACATCCGGTCTTGTACATAGCATAGCATACATGATAGAACCTATGGCTGAAGCATAGGGAGTCTTATTCATCCTTTCCCTATCTTCTGCTGTAGCTGGACATTGAGTCTTACTCAACGTTTTGCCTTGCAACATAGGTAGGAACCCCTTCCTACTATCTTCCGTTTTGAACTTCTTCAAAATCTTGTCAAGGTATGTACTTTGCAAAAGTCCAATTAAGTGTCTTGATCTATCCCTGTAGATTTTGATGCCTAATATATAAGCTGCTTCACCTAGGTCTTTCATCAAAAAACTACTGTTCAAATAACCTTTTACGCTTTTTAAAAGTTCTATATCATTTCCAATCAACAATATGTCATCCACATATAGTACTAGAAATGCTACAGATCTCCCACTCACTTTCTTGTAAATACAAGCTTCTCCGTATGTTTGGACAAATCCAAAACCTTTTATCACCTTATCAAAACGGAGGTTCCAACTTTGGGATGCTTGCTTCAGTCCATAAATGGAACGTTGAAGCTTACACACCTTGTCAGCATCCTTAGGATCAACAAAACCTTTGGGTTGCATCATATACAACTCTTCCTCAATGTCACCATTAAGGAACGCCGTTTTGACATCCATCTGTCATATTTCATAATCGAAAAATGCAGCAACTGCTAACATAATCCTAACTGACTTAAGCATCGCTACTGGTGAGAAAGTCTCATCATAGTCAACTCCTTAAATTTGCCAGAAACCTTTTGCGACAAGTCGAGCTTTATAGACGGTCACATTACCATCAGCATTAATTTTCTTTTAAAAGATCCATTTGTTCTCAACGGCCTTGCGGTCATTGGGTAAATCCACCAAAGTCCAAACTTGGTTTTCGTACATGGATCCTATTTCGGATTTCATGGCTTCAAGCCATTTGTTGGAATCTGGGCTCATCATCGCTTCCTCATATGTCGCAGGGTCATCACCTCCATCTACCATGAAGTTTAATACGGGATCTCCGTACAGTTCAGGAGCTGTATGCTCCCTAGTTGACCTGCGAGGTGCGGTAGTTTCCTCTATTGGAGTTTCATGATCTTGATCATTATCTCTCTCTTCATCTCACGGGGTCGGCTCCGGAACAACTTCCGGCGCTGTGCTACTCGCCATTCCAAGAAGAGAAGGTTCAATAACCTTGTCGAGTTCTACCTTCCTACTATTCACACCTTTCGAGAGAAACTCCTTCTCCAAAAAGGATCCATTCTTGGCAACAAAAATCTTGCCTTCGGATCTGTGATAGAAGGTGTACCCTATTGTTTCTTTAGGGTATCCTATGAAGACGCATTTTTTCGCTTTGGGTTCGAGTTTATCAGGTTGAAGCTTCTTCACATAAACATCGCATCCCCAAACTTTTAGAAATGACAGCTTAGGTTTGTTTCCAAACCATAATTCATACGGTGTCGTTTCAACGGATTTAGATGGTGCCCTATTTAAAGTGAATGCAACGGTCTCTAGTGCATAACCCCAAAACGATAGTGGCAAATCTGTAAGAGACATCATAGATCGAACCATATCTAATAAAGTACGATTACGACGTTCGAAAACACCATTACGTTGTGGTGTTCCGGCTGGTGTGAGCTGTGAAACTATTCCACATTGTTTCATATGCATGCCAAACTCGTAACTTAGATATTCACCTCCACGATCAGACCGTAGAAATTTAATCTTTCCGTTACGATGATTTTCAACTTCACACTGAAATTCTTTGAACTTTTCAAACGTTTCAGATTTGTGTTTCATTAAGTAAATATACCCATATCTACTCAAATCATCTGTGAAAGTGACAAAATAACGATATCCACCGCGCGCCGATACACTCATTGGTCCACATACATCAGTATGTATGATTTCCAATAAGTTTGTCGCCCGTTCCATAGATCCAGAAAACGGGGTTCTAGTCATCTTGCCCATAAGGCATGGTTCACATGTTTCAAATGATTCATAATCAAGTGTTTCTAAGAGTCCATCAGAATGGAGCTTCTTCATGCGTTTAACACCAATATGACATATGCGGCAATGCCACATATAATTAGCAATATCATCATTTAACTTAATTATTTTGGCATTCACATTATGAATATGTGTATCAACATTATCAAGATTCAAAAGAAATAAACCATTCTTCTCAGGTGCATGACCATAAAAGATATTATTCATATAAATCGAACAACCATTGTTCTCAAACTTAAAGGAATAACCATCCCGCATTAAGCAAGATCCAGAAACGATATTCATGCTTAATGCAGGCACCAAATAACAATTATTGAGGTTTATAACTAATCCCGATGGTAGACGTAGAGGTAGCGTCCCGACGGCGATCACGTCAACTCTTGATCCATTGCCAATGCGCATCGTCACCTCATCCTTTGCTAGTGGTCGCTTATTCTGCAGATCCTGTTTTGAGTTACAGATGTGAGCAACCGAACCAGTATCAAATACCCAGGTGCTACTGCGAGTACTAGTAAGGTACACATAAATAACAAGTATATCATATATACCTTTGTTCACTTTGTCGGCCTTCTTATCTGCCAGATACTTGGGGCAATTGTGCTTCTAGTGGCCAGTACCCTTGCAATAGAAACACTCAGTCTCAGGCTTAGAGCCATGCCTGGTTTTCTTCTCAACAGTAGCAGCAGATTTGCCACCCTTCTTGAAGTTTACCCTTGGCTTGCCTTTCTTGCCTTTCTTGAAACTAGTGGTCTTATTGATCATCAACACTTGATGTTCTTTCTTGATCTCCACTTCAGCAGTTTTAAGCATCGAGAGAAGCTCATGAAGAGACTTCTTCATGCTCTGCATATTATAGTTCATCACGAAGTTCTTGTAACTAGGTGGCAAAGATTGGAGAACACGATGTATCCCTAGCTCAATGGGAATCGATATTCCCAAGGCTATGAGCTTATCAGCGTACGCAGACATTTTGAGTACGTGCTCACTAACGGAGTTGTTCTCTTCCATCATGCAGCTAAAGAACTTTTTTTGAAGCGTCATAACTCTCAACTGCGGCATGGGTATCGAAAATCATTTTCAATTCTCCCATTGTGGCATAAGCAGTGCTGTTCTCGAAACGTTTTCGCAGCTCTGGATCTAATCCATAGAGGATGCCGCAGTGAACTATACTGTGGTCTTCTTGTTGAGTCAGATAAACATTTTTATCTTCATCAGAAGCATCATCAGCGGGCTGGTCACCTAGAGGTGCATCAAGCACATAGAGCTTCTTGCAAGCGGTGAGGAGAATCCTCAGGTTAAGTGCCCAGTTGGTAAAGTTGCTTCCATTGTTCGCTAATTTCTCTTTCTCCATGAACATATTGAAATTAAAGGTAGGTGGTGCCATGATCTACAACATATTTGCAAAGACTATTTAGACTATGTTTATGATAAATTAAGTTCAAGTTAATTCTAAAATTATCCCATGAACTCCCACTCAAAAACAACATCCCTCTTAGTTGTCTTTAGTGATTACACGAACCAAATTCACTACACCGAAACCGATCATCACGTGAGACGGTGCAGTTGCAAAGGCAAACATCAACATGTTCATCATATCATTCATATGACTCATGCTTTACCTTTCGGTTACGTGTTCCGAAGCCATGTCTGTACATGCTAGGCTCACCAAGTAGAACTGTCGTATTGCATGTGTTTCAAGGCCATGTCTGTACATGCTAGGCTCGAAAACACCCGTTGTATGCGAACGTTGAGTCTATCACACCCGATCATCACGTGGTGTCTCGAAACGACGAACTTTCTTAACGGTGCATACTTAAGGAAGAACACATTATTATCTTGATATTAAGTGAGAGGGATGATCTTATAATGCAACCGTCGCGAGCTAAGCAAAATAAGATGCATAAAAGGATAAACATCATATGCATGGATAATGTGATATGATATGGTCCTTCTTGCACTTGATCTCCATCTTGTGCATCATGGTATGATCTCCATCATTCCACCGGCGTGGCACCAAGGGCCGTGGCACCTCCATCTTGATTGTCCATTACAACATATCACATGGATATGATATACAGCACGCAGGCCATAAAATAAGACAACCATATGGCTCCAGCCGGTATGTCAATAATTTACAAAAGATATCATCTCATACATAACGTTTGTAACATTGACCATATCACATCACATGCCCTGCAAAAACAAGTTAGACGCCTCTAATTTATTTTTGCATATTTTACGTGACTTTGGGCTTACGAGGATAGAACCATTCATACCTACGTACAAGAACCACAACGTTGATAAAACATATTTTAACAACCCTTTGTAGATTAGATCTTAACTATAGTAGGAGAAACAGACACCCCCTCAGTCACATGCGAGACAATTCTCGCGTACATAGTACGCGTAAACTTAGTCCGGGGCAGCTTCATCCTACTATGCCACTAAGATCATAAAATACTCAAAGAGGCAAAAACATGATCATCAACGCCCACATACTCCTATGTGTTCTACCCGTACAATTCATCTACGCATAGATCCGGCTCTGATACCACTCAAGGGGAACGTAGCATAGAAAACAAAAAATTTCCTACGCGCAATAAACCCGAATGGCCAAGATCTAATCTATGATATGAAACGCAACGGGGAGAAAGAGAGTCTTGAGATAACATACCCTCGAAGACTCAAAGTGGTACGAGAAAAGATCTCGTTGTTGGCGTAGTCGTTCTCACGCCGATTCCGAGCGAGAAGAAGAGCACCGCAATCCGGCGGTGCCTCCGTAAGCGGTCACACGTTCAGCTCAATGAAGACTTCCGTTCCCTCGTTCCAGCGGGTTGCGGAAGTAGAGGATCCCTCCGGAATTCCATCAGCACGACGGCGTGGTGGTGGTGAAGAATCCCACGGTCAGGGCTTCGCCAAGCCGGAGACCATGGAATGGAGCAGCGGGTGGAAGGGAAAAGGAGTGGGCAAGTGTGTGAAGAAGAGATAGCCCTCACCCTCCTTTTATAGGAGAGGGGGTGGCATCCCAAAAGGGGGGGTGCGGCCAGCCATGGGTGCCCCCACCCCTTCCTCTCTTCATGTGAGTGGAAGCTCCACTCACACCCACTCAAAATTCCTTAATTTCCCACTTAGAAAATCCAAAGGTTTTTCTTTAATAAATAAATAAAACATTTTTATTTCTTTATTTATATTTGTTAATTCCATTAACAAACATTTGCATGCAGCACCTCGAACCATTTGTTAATTCTATTAACAACCATTCGATGAAAAACCCCTTGAACTATTTCAATTTCCCCCGTAACAATTCCGGAGCTGCCCAAAATATTCTTCGGTATTCCATATCCTCTCTAACGCTTCATCAAACCTTAAGTGTGTCTCCCTACGGTTCGCGAATATTATAGACATGATCGAGACTCCTCTCCGATCAATAATCAACAGCGGGATCTGGAAATCCGTGATGACTCCTATATATTCAACAATGACTCTCGTGATCGTGTGAACCTTTCAACGTCGTAACGATTTCCCTTTGTCTCGCGATATATTACTTGTCCGAGATCCGATCATCGGTATCCACTATACCTTGTTCGATCTTGTTATCCGACAAGTACTCTTTTCTCGTTCCCGTGATATAACATCCTTATGATCATATCACTTGCTTGCAAGCGGCGTCGATGTGATATCACCGGGAGGGCCCTGATTATATCTATCCGTCATATTGGATGGAAAAATCCCATTCTCGATCCATGAGCTTCAACTAACACTTTCCGAATATCCAATACCACCTTTATAGTCACCCTTTTATGGTGTGACGTTTGATGTCATCAAAGTATTCTTTCGGTATTAGGTATTAACATGATCTCATGGTCTAAGGAATAATGTTACTCCAAATGTAAGACATAACAACAAAACTAAATGACTTGATCGTATTGTTATACTTAGTTAGGGTTTAAGTTCATCATGTCATTCTCCTAATGAAATGACCCCGTTATTAACAACATCCAATGTTCATGATCAGGAAACCTTGATCATCTGTTTAATCAACGAGCTAGTTAAAAGAGAGGATTTACTAGGAACATCGGTTTGTTCATTAATCACACATGTATCAACGTTTCCGGTTAATACAATTCTAGCATGAGAAATAAACATCTATCATAAACAAGGAATAACATAATAAACACTTTATTATTGCCTCTCGGGCATATTCCCTTCACTAGCATGATATGAAAAAGTTCTAGCCACAGTCTATACAAGCTTCTACTTGCACTGTTTAAAAATTCTACTTCAAGGAGCAGTTTCTTTTCCCAACAAGCACCATACAAGTCATGTTTTAACAAACATTATCTACATGCTATAGCAATAAAAACATGAGAGTACTCATATAACACTACTAAAACTAACAGATCTGAATAAGAGATGCAATGAAAACAAGAGCTGAACAGGAATTTTTGTAGTAACTAGAAGAAAAACTAAGAATACTAGCATAGCAAGTATTCAAATGAAAGAGTGGAGCGTGTCCCTCTCTCAAACAAGGGTGATAGGTCCAATGATATTATTGCATCAAGGAAAACAAAAGAAAACGAAGGAAAACAAAAGAAAAACAAACAGACGCTCCAAGTAAACTTCATTTGATGTGACTGAATAAAAATATAGTTTCACGAGAATTGACCTGATAGATAGTTGATGAAGAAGGGGATGCCTGTGCATCCCCAAGATTAGATGCTTGCGTATTCTAAAAACATTCTTGGATGAACCACAGGGGCATCCCCAAGCTTTGACCTTGCACTCTTCTTGATCATATATATCATCTCTTCTCTTGACACTTGAAAACTTCCTTCACACCACACTCAAACAGTAACTCGCATTAGAGGGTTAGGGCAACAAAAGAAAATTAATGGGTTCTATATGGAATACATGATATTTATAATTTTAAACATTAGCTACAGCCACTGATGTTTCGTGAAGCAAATAAATCCACTTGACATCGCCAAAGAGCCAATGCAAGAAAAATGGCATAATCTGTCAAAACCAGAACAACCTCTAAAGACTATTTTTTTTGAGGCACTTACGTTGCTCAAATCGAAAAACCTAAAGAACAAAAAAGTTGCGTAAATAGCCGAGGAATAAGAACAAAAAATTTCAGGTCATTTTGATCTTCCTGGATTTTCACGATTTTTTACGGTGGACAGCAGAATTCTGTTTTCTGTGCAGAAATCCGAAAAGCAACCCCCACTCTCGTCAGAAACTTTACTTGGCACTACTAAAACATGAAAATAAAGATACAAAGGAGTTTCTAAATAAGTATACAACCCCTTAACTCAAACAAAACATAAAAAAATAAAAGCAAAAATAAAACCACGGGTCATCTCCAAGAAGTGCTTTTCTTTAACGCCTTTTAGCTAGGCCCAGAAAAGTGGATTCAAGTATTTTCAAGTGAAGAAGATGCTCACGTAACAAATATGAATTAATCAAAAGGGAGCATAAAGAAGCAAGTATAATTTTTTTTAATTCTAACCCACTTCCTATGCATAGGAATCTTGTATAGAAATAAATTAAAGAAGCTCAAACTAGAAATCATGGGAAGGTAGAACAAGACCAACATCAAAACTTTCAACGAAAAGAGAGGTGTTTTAGTAACATGAAAATTCCTACAACCATATTTTCATGTCTCATAAAAATTTATAGTAACATCATGAAGAAACTCAACAACATAATTATCACATAAAGCATGTTTGTCATGGTCTAAAAGCACAAAATTTATATCAAGCTCCAAAATAGTGGGATCAAAATTTAAAATCAGCACCTCTTTTTTCCCACTTATAGAAATATTAAAACAAGATGATTAGTCACTCTTAAAAGGTATAGGAAACATTATAACAATCTTATTTTCAGTAGCATTATACTTTATATCATCAAGTAACATAGGACCATCATCTAGAGGATTATCATATAAATTTTGTAAACAAACTTCCTCATTATCATGCATACAATAGTTGGAATAAATAGAGGATTCTCATAGGATTTATCAAATTAGTATGGATTATCATAAATAAAAGTAGCAATATCATTCTCACAAGTTTCATTTATAGTAGTATCAAGGTCAATAGTATAGCAAGTATCAACTTAATCAAAAAGGGATATTTCAAAAGAATCAATAGGATCATCACAATTATGAGCTAAAGAGTTACTATCATTTGGAGGTAGACATGGGCATTCTTCCTCCTCTTGATCATCACTCTCCTCCTCCTTTTCATCCAATGAGCTTCGATATTCAGCAATTTCTTCTTTCATAGGCGAAAGGGCAGAGGCGGTGGAGGCATGGGGGCCTCACACCACCCCACGACGCGGCCAGGGGGCCGCGCCGCCCTATGGTGTGGGCCCCCTGAGGCCCATCTCCGGGTCTCTCCGGGACTCCGTGGAACCTTTGGGAATTCTAAGACTTGCGGGCTTCGAATTTTCCAATTCCGAGAATATTTCCAGAACAACTATTCTGAACTAAAAACAGCAGAAAACATGGAACTGGCTCTGTGGCATCTTGTCAATAGGTTAGTCCAGAATATCGATAAAAATGACATAAAATGTATAGCAAACATGTGGGAAATAACATCAAAATAACATGGAACATCGGAAATTAGGGATACGTTTATGACGTATCACCTAACTTTTCTGGAAACTCCCTAAGCCAAACAGGCAAAGCAAACACTTCGAAAAATCAATTCGGTGATACCTCCAACACCAAAGTACTTGAAGTATTCAAATACGCCAATTACCTGGGATGAGTCAGATCATCCCAGAAATATCCTAGAACCCGGCACACATGCTTTGGTAGTAAGACCTATTGTGCAAAACACTAGGCTCAAAAGGGTGCTGATGGATGGAGGATCCAGTATAAATATCCTATACTCAAGTACACTGAAGCAGTTGCATCTGTCTACGATTCGACTCAACGTGCTCTTCCATGGCATCATTCCGGGTAGGCAAGCACAGTCCCTAGGAGAAATGTCCCTAGATGTTACCTTTGGTAAAAGAGAACACTTCCGCCAGGAAAAGATCTCATTCTAGGTAGTGCCGTTCGAAAGCGTGTACCACACAAAACTCGGACATCCGGCCTTCGCCAAATTTATGGCAAGATCATGTTACATATACAACAAGCTCAAGATGTCGGGGCCGAAAGGCGGAGTAATCACTATATCACTAGATTTCAAGCTAGCAAACGAGCTATAAAGAGGAAACGCCCTTTTTTTGAACAAGTAATACAGAAGGAAGAGCTGAAGGAGCTGGCTAAAGAAGTATCGCCGACAGAAATGCCGGCAGGAAAAGAATGCCGGAAGCCGACAGATAGCTTGAAAGCATTGAATAATACAAAGTAGATTATCCTGGACCCCAAAGATCCGACAAAGTTTGTCGTTGTGGGAACCGGAATGACTGACACGAAGGAAAGCGCGCTCATCAAGTTCCTCCGTGAGAACTGGGATATTTTCGCCTGGTGTCCTGCGGACATGCCGGGTGTGCCCAGGGAACTTGCTGAGCACAATTGAAGGTGATCCCAGGATCAAAACCCGTCAAACAAGGTCTCCTTTATTTGGATGGAAGAAGGCGGAAGGCTATTGGCAAGGAAATTATCCGGCTTTTAGCAGATGATTTTATCTGGGAAGTTATTGATACGTCGAAAACGTATCTCCTTTTCCGAACACTTTTCTTATTGTTTTCCTCTAAACTTGTGAGTTTTGGATACCACTAACACAGACTAACGCTGTTTTCAGCAGAATTACATTGGCGTCTCGTTTTTATGCAGAAAATCAACTTTCGGGAAATTATCCAGAAAAAACCCCATTGGTCCTAAAACACGAGAAGACCCCGGAAGACAGAAGGAGACCCAGAGAGGGGCCAGGAGGGGGCCACACCACCCCCTGGCGCCTCCCCTTGGCCGCGCCGCCAGGTGGTGTGGGCCACCCAGGAACCCCCTCGGGCTCCCTTTTCGACCACATATTGTCTGTAACCCTAAAACATTAGGGGGTTCGTCAAATTCCACAGAAAACACAACAGAGCGCCGCCGCCACGCTGAAACTCGATTCGGGGATCAGAAGTTCCTGTTCTGCCACCCTGTCGGATAGGATTCTAAGGAGATCATCGCCATCGACACCGCCACTCTTTCTACATCAACCATCCATGTTTCCCCTGTCCATGAGTGAGTAAACCCCACTGCAGGCTGAGAGGGATGTAATGGATTGGATGAGATTGATCATGTAATAATGCCAGATTGTTAGGGCACAATGCCTAGTATCCATTGTTAGTGTTTTCTACCGTTGTTTCAACTTGTTATGATTAATGCTTGTCACTAGGGTCCGAGTGCCATGATTTCAGATCTGAACATGTTATTGTTTCATGAGTATAATTATGTTTCTTGATCATATCTGCAAGTTGTTTACACACATTGTTGTCCAGATCCCGAGGCCCCAGAGTGACAGAAATTGGGACAAGCGGAGGGGATGGCTGTGATGTGAGGATCACCTGTGTTCATGGAGTGTTAATTCTTTGCTCCGGTGCTTTATTAAAAGGAACACCTTAATTACCAGTAGTTTCCCTAGAGGCCCCGCTTCCACGGGCTGGTAGGACAAAATATCTTGTGCAAGTTTCTCATTGCGAGCACGTACGACTATATTGGAACACATGCCTATGGTTGCCTACATGTTTGATACTTTATTATTAATATCTTCAATGCCCATGTTATTATTATTACATGACCATTGTTATCCATGCAACGCCCGTTCATCCATTCCCTCTATGCCTACGGTACTCCCATCCTGCTATTTTCCGCGATTGCTACTGCCGTTTCTATTTTACTACTGCTGTTATTTTATTTCTACTGCTGCTATAAAACTGTTACCACTAATAAATTGTTGCGAGCAAGTCTACTTTCAGTTGCAACTGAATTGACAACTCAGTTGTTAAGGCATATAAATATTCTTTGGCTCCCCTTGGGTCGAATCAATAAATTTGGGTTTTACTTCCCTCGAAGACTGTTGCGGTCCCCTATACTTGTGGGTCATCAGTTATACATACTGATTGGTCTGCGAACCCGGTATTATTCCCGAAGAAGGATACTATTATTCTTAGGATCTGTATAGAGTACACCGGTTTGAACAAATTATTACCGCGGATCGATCAAATAATAGATGCCACTACTGGCTCTGAGCTTTTACACTTTTTGGATGCTTATTCCGGGTACCATCAAATACGTATGAAAGAAGAAGACCAAATAAAATCTTCTTTCATAATACCCTATGGAACATACTATTACATAACCATGTCGTTTTGGCCTGAAGAACGCAGGTGCAACATACCAGCGTTGCATGCAAAGATGCTTGCATAGTCAAATTGGCAAAAACGTACACGTTTACGTGGACGATATTGCCGCTGTTTCCAAGGAAAAGGATAAACTCCTTGAAGATCTACGAGAATCTCTCGATAATATGTGCACTTACAAAATGAAGTTGAAGACATTAAAGTGTGTATTCGGAGTTCACTCAGGAAAGCTTCTGGGTTTCATCGTTTCTCACAGAGGAATAGAAGTAAACCCGAAAAAGATCAAAGCAATCTTAAACATTAAAAGACCTACGTGTATGAAAGATGTCCAAAGATTGACGGGTTCCGCAACCGCCATAAGAAGGTTTATAAGCCGGCTTGGTGACAAAGCTCTGCCATTATACAAATGGTTGAAGAAATCCGACAAATTTGGATGGACAGAAGAGGCGGACAAAGCGTTAACCTAGTTAAAACATACTTTGATGAAAGCTCCGGTTTTGGCATCACCAAAAGACGAAGAATCCATGTTACTATATCTTACAACAATTAACAGGGTTATTAGTACGATGATAATCGTGGAAAGGCGCAACGAGGAACAAAGCATACCAGATCAGTATCCGATTTATTACGTCAGCGAGGTATTCTTTGAATCAAAACAAAGGTATCAACATTATCAAAAACATGCATATGGCGTGTTTTTCGCATCTCGGAAACTCCGTCATTATTTCCAAGGACATTCCATAACAGTGGTAAGCAAATCACCACTAGTGGATATTGTCACACCTTAGTTTTTGGATCCTTGTACTGTAGTTCAAGGAGACAAAAATGTGGGCCAACAAATTTTTTAACAACATGTTTGTTTGAACCAACATGCGTATGTGACAATAATCATATAGGCAATGCAATATTTGTTTCATTTTAAAACCAATACAATTTTTTCCTGAAAACACTTTTAAGTTTTCTCTGATGTGGCTTGAGTGATTTTTATTCCAAGACTTGGATCATGGTTGTTTGCATCTTTATTTAAAATTTCAACATTGTTGGATCCAAGAAAACAAAAATAAAAAATAATTTGTGGAAGTTTTGTTTAATGTTTTCTATTGAAACTTTTCCCTGAAAATATAGCCAAGTGCCTGTTTTCCACTCTTGTTTTCTATGGGTTATATTATTCCATTTTGTGTTTTATTGACTTATATTTGTTCTATGATATATGTACTACAAAACTACAAGCTTGGTTTGATTAATGGACTTTGAAAACAATCATTTGCATGTTTGTTTTTGTTGAAGAAAAATAAGACAAAAAATGCATTTTTTACAAAACAGAGAAAAATAGAGACTAGCCCTTTTTCCACTTTGTTTTCATAGCCTTCCACAATACCAATTTTGATTTCAAAATATGTTTCTAAAATTTTAAAACATGTTTAACAATCTCCAACTTCGAAAACAAAATTTGGATTCCAATTGACCCTTGAAAACAGTGTGAACTTTTTGATCATTTTAATTGTTTTCAGCACTGAAAAAATGACCAAGTCCCTCTTAACTGAATTTTATGAAAACAACATATTTGCCAAATTATGACAGTTGTTTTCTATTGGTTTTTCTTCAATTTTGGAAATGCAACTTTGCTGTTTCGATTCCCTTATGTTTGTACTGTAGAGTGGGGTCTTTGATTTTCTTCTAGAAGGTTTGGGGTATGTGTTTTTCGAGTGAGAATAGGAGAGGGCAGAGAAGTGAGGGATAGGTACACGGCACACAATGCGTGGCCACTGTGGCCATGCCGTGGCCTTTCCCAGCCCTCAAATGCCGCCCAGTAGCTACCCCGACCATCCCTGACCCCCCCAGACACGGTGCCAACCCTTAGCACGTCGCGGACACGCCCCAGAACGCGAGCCCATGTCGACATCGACATGACGAGCGCACCCCCTTGTCCCCAATCTTGTCGCCACTTCTGTAAGCAAAACCACACGTTCCCGCTCGCCACTACCTCCCCACACTACCCCACCATCACCTCCACCTGCTAGATCTCCCCCATGAAGTCTCTGTGAGCGTCGCGCCCGTAATCATCGCCGCCGGCCACCGCAACCACCCCGAGGTGGTGTTACTCAAACCATCCCCTCCCACCTTTGTTTTTCGCCCCTGACGAGGTCCCCGTACCTAGTAGACCGCCCCTGACAATACCTTTTGTCCGTTCACTTGCAGAGGCACCGTTGCCGTCGGTCTCGCCGCCGCGGCCGCACTGCCCCTGCGCCACCATCTGGAGCCACGCCGTCGCTGCAAGCCGCACCCCTGCACCACCCGGACGCCCTGCAATGCCCCGACCTCGTGCCTTTGCTCGTCGCAGTCCCACAGTGAGGAATCACCCCTCCCCGCGCCGCCGTTCGTCTCCGATGCGAAAATAGAGGGTGAGAGGAGGACGACGCCCGTGGGCCGTTGATCTCTTGATCAACGGTTCCCTTTGACACTTTCCCTTTCCCGCGCGTTGCACGCGCGCGCAACTCCACTGGGTCGGTTGGCCGCTTAGGTTGGCCGTGCAGTGAGGAACCTAGCACGGGCCTGTGTTTTGATTTTCCTTTTAATTTAATAGAAAGTTTGATGTTTGCTTTTGCTCCGTGAAAAATATTTTCTTGCAAATTAAATTCAACCAGAATTTGTGCTAGTAGTTTAACTTTTTCTTAACCACCTCCAACTTGTAAATTTTGATTTGGTTGGTTATTTTTGAAATAGTAATAAAAATGCCATAGAGTATCTGTGAGATCATTTGGTGCATAATTTGTGTATGTATCCATTTTGGTCAAATCAAATTGTTTTGAGTATCCCTTGAGTAGATCTATCATTAGGGCTTGACCTTGCATCAAGGAGAGTTACCATTTGGAAATTCCATCCATTTTGGTAAAAGGCCAGTAGGCATGAGAGTTTAAAAGTGATTTTTGGTGTGGATCCAATTGGATGAGTTTTTATGTGAGTAGATCTAAGTAATCCTAGCTTGACATAATTTTTAGAGCCATAGTTTATTTTTGGCATGCATGTCTAGGTTTTCCACTTTTCTGTTTTTATTGAATTGTGTGCAAATAGATTTTAATAATTGTGTGTTTATTAGAAACTTGTTTCCTAGCATGTGTAGATGAGTTGCTCTCTGTTATTAGGTTGTTTTCTTGCAGTACTAGTATGTTAGGAAGTTTGTGCATGTTTGGAAAACAGATAGAAATAGATGTAGTCTAGATTTGTTTTCTAGTATTTGATTGAATAGATTTGTGAGCTAGTTTTGTTATGTTTGTTACCTAGGTTTTTGTTGTTGATGTGTTGAGTCCATTAACATTTTGGTAATGATATTGTGATGTTTTTATGTATGTAAGATTGCACCTCAATTTATAGAAAAGCATGTGTAGCATTTGTTTGTTTGTTTTCACCAGTATGAGTAGTTGTGTGATGATTGTTTGGTAGATTATTATTTTTCTCAAGTGAGACCAGAGGCGTTAAGACCTCTTAATGCATTAGTATATTAGTGGGCCCATAACCCACTGGTCCCATTGCATTTTTGGTTAGGAATACAAATCCTCTACCATACACTTGTTTGCTAGTAGCATATAATATTATATGTGTGTTTAGTATTTTTCCACCAAGGAAAATAGGTGATTTATCTACTTGTTTGATTGAAGTGTTTAGTAATTCTTTGTGACTCCTAGTATGTTAAGTTGAGGTACATTTTTTGACATGATGTTCCCTTGGGAATATCATGTTAAGAAGTGATTGACTATTGTTTTGATTAAATTGAGTGTTGTTTGCAAATAGAAATATTTTCCTAGTGTTGATAAATTATGTGTGGATGGAATTTCCCTTGAGTGTTTTACTTTTAGAAAGTGTTTGGTTGAGCATGTATTGAGTGCATAGCTACTGGTTGTATAGCATGTCACTTTGATGATTGTTATTTGGTTGATAGGAAATCATGTAATGATTAGACTTGGTTGATTCTTGCTAAGTAGTTGTTTTCATAGAATTATTTTAGTATAATTGTTTACTAGAATGTGTAAGGTGTATGTGCTGTTAGTAGGTTTTTTATAATCTTGTGTTGCTTATTTAGGAGTATGCATTCTTGTAGTTTTGTTTGCTTCTCTAGTATTGAATTAGTGTCACCACTAGATATTATGAGTTGCTCTAATATCATTGCCTTTCTATTTTATGGCAGTATGTTTATCCTAGCATGGTTAGCATGTTTTCACTTCTATTATTCAGGGCCGGTCCTGAGATTTTGAGGGCCCGGGACAAACGAGAACCAAAGGGCCCTATAAACACCAAAAAAAACTTTTGGTATGTGTGTATATATAAATTTTTACGATAGAATATTGAATTGGACATAAAATCATATCAAATCATGTATATATTAATTGAAATTTCTTATTTTTTTTGAAATATGAAGTCACTAAATATTGTATGTCAACATAGATCCTAATGCACAGTCTAGGAACGTTTCATCGTCGGGAAGTGCAATCTCCTCCCAGCAACGTGGGCACACATCGATGGTCCTCGTCTCCTGTCCATGAGCAATTTGGATGGCGCACCCCACATCACACACCAGATGAAATTATAGTACATAGGCATGGCCTTGCATTTCATAATATGTCAAAAATCTTAGAAATTAACATGCAATGGGAGCGGAAAATGGGTCAATTTCGTTTCTTGGTGGAAGAAAAAAGCATTAACATTGTGCCATACCTTTTACTTTCTATTTTTTTCAGCATGTGTGATACATTTCTAGATCGACCTTATGGAGCTGGTGATGACCACACCACATGCCTCGCCATGTTCATTTTTTAATCAAAATGGCACACCCCACGTAACCCCTTCATGGCAAATTGATAATTGGAAAAAAGCCTAAGCTAACTACGGAGAAAAATCATGCAATAGAAAGGGCCGAGTTATGCAGAAGAGCAAGCCCTAGTTAACCAAAAGAGAAAAGGCCCAAATACGAGTCTAATAGGACGCACACAGGCTACCGCTTCGACATCTTCTTCCACAATCGTTCTCAGAAAACACGCGACCAGTGCTAATGGTGTCATGAAATCATCTCCTCCTCTACTCGTATGTGACCTAGCTAGTTGATATATAGGGCCCCTCGGATTTCGGGGCCCGGGGCGGCCGCCCCTCTCAGGACCGGCCCTGCTGTTATTATGAGTTGACTATTTGAGTTGCTAGTTGTTATTAGTTGTTGAATACATTATTTTCTTATAGCATGCTTATGTAGCAATCTTTCTTATTAGTATGTTATTAGTGCACTCCTGTTATTATGCTATTTTCTATCTTTTTATCTTTTGTGATTATTGTGTTTTAGAGTGTGTCTTATGATATGTTACAATTGAGTGAGCCACTGGTTTGTTTGGTTATATTTACGATTTAGTGATTTCTTAGTCTTGGTGTGATTTCTTAGTCTTGTCTGATTGATTACTTTAGCATGAGTGTTGTACTGGTGTTATTGTTGTGTTTAGTAATATCTTGTTATCTAGGCTTTGAGTTAGTGGTAGACTTGTTTAGTGATGCTTGCTTATGTTGTTTTTAATACCCACTACCATGGGTATTGCTTTGAATGTTTGTTACTAGCTTAGTAGTCTCACCCTTGTGACCACAAGCTATTTTTAGCTTCTAAAATGTCTTGGTATGAGAGTGGTACCCCACTCAACATATTATATTTGGGATGTGGAATATGGTTTCCCAACCATAAGTATTTTTAGCAATAGTTTTTATACCATGAGTGTTTGTGAGGTAGTTTTCTCGATAACATTTTGAGTGATTGCGCTAGTATAAGTTATCTTGATGTATGTGTTGCTTTATTTTATTGATTGCCTTCATTGGTTCTGAGTGTGTGTCTTTTATTCTTTTACGATGTTAGAAAAACGAAGAAGAAGAAGGGGTTGTAGAGCTATGTGAAAAGTTCAAGCTACTTCAAAGCCAGGGACACAAAAAGTTTTAAGGCAAGCCATCCTTATGCTTTCTACTACCCTTATAATTATCTATCATGCATGTTTTACTTCTGAAAGTTTTACAAAACTTTGATTGTCAAAAACTATTTTGAGTGACTATTACTACTATTAATATTATATATATTATTACTATGCCAGTAATTGAAACTTGGTGTAGCAAGCCCATAGCCACCATATGGTATTTATTTCCACCAAAAGTATAAGTCCCTAGGTGGACACCCTAAAAATATGGTTTTTGCAAAACAAAGGCTTTATGGAAAACCCGGTGGAAAGGCTAAGCCTTATCCACAGGAAAATGTTGAAGTGGTCATTTTTGAGAAAAGGTGTTTTCAAAAATGACACATAACCTAGTCTTCACCGGACAACCTTTACCGTACTGCCACTCTACCCCAACATGGGCACGGGGCTTAATTTGAAACTTGTTTTTGTTATTGTGTGTTCTATCTCAATTACTATAAGGGACGTCATGTCCTCGAACCGAATGTCGCCAAGAGGGGAAAACGGGGCATATAAAGTGTGGGATTAATTTTCCCTCCGGACACAATAGTTGGGTCTCCTGCCGTGGCGGGGTGGGACCTGGTGCCGGGGAGATCAAATCCAAGTGAAGAGATATATATTTACTAGCTTGAACATAGTGGATGGTTAGGATCAGTTATCTGATGTTTACATATTGTTGATACTGTCCGTGGTCGTTCACGGCAGATGCTTTGGATCTTGTGGAGTGTGTACACCTCTGCAGAGTCAAAACTATTCTGAATAGCCGCGTCCTTGGATATGGACAGTTGAATGGCCATGTAGCTAGCATTGTGTCAATGTTTTTTTTTAAAAAAGAGTTTTGAAAAGGAGTTGAACTTGTGAAGTACTGAAAGAAGAAACTTTGTACTAGTGAGGTACGGATGAAGAAAAGCCGGAAGTTGTTTTACAAGAAGTTTTGCAAAGAAAAACATTCCTTTTCTAAAACAAAGTTTTACAAAAACTCTTGGACATGAAATATCTACAAGAGAAAGAAAACTATATTATTTTGTTTTGAAGTATCTTCTTCAACAAAGATACAGATATTTTCAAAATCAACTATGATGTATCCTTCATATATCATGGATAGTGAACCCTATGTATAGCCTACCCACTCCACCATATAAGCATACTTGCATCCTATAATCTTCATGACGAGTGTCTTGCAGAGTACATTCAAATATACTCATATTGGTTTCGTCACTGGTATTTACTTGCCAGACTTCGAGGAGGAGCCTCAGGAGGAGATCCGCGTGGAGGAGTACTGCACTGATGGCCTTACAAACTAGGATCGTCTCCCGGTCGGCAGCCTGTAGGTTAAGGCGTGACTTGGGCTCTACTACGTTGTGTGTTGTGTGCTTCCTTTGCGTGGCAGTTGTGTAGACTTGGTCATGTGACCATGTCTCTTTTGTAAGTCTTTCTGTAATCGTGTAATGGATAATGTATCTGTATGCCAACTTGATATGTTGTTCACGACTGGTGTGATCTGGGATCGTGAACGTATGCATATCGGAGGTCCTTGAACAGTGGTTCAGGGGGACCTTACATATATCATCAACAATGCGGATGCAACAGGCCGAGTTGCCAAATGAGGCATTGAATTGGCTGCATTTGACATTAAGTACCATCCCAGGACGGCAATCAAATCCCACGTGTTGGCAGATTTTGTTGCCGATTGGACCGAAGCAATGGAAAGCACACCAAAGCCATAGTCGGAATATTGGATCATGCATTTTGACGGATCCAAAATGAAAGAAGGCGCCAGAGCTGGTGTAGTGCTAAAATCTCCAAAAGGCGACATAATGGAGTATGTATTACAAATACACTTCAACACCAGCAACAACGTGGCAGAATATGAAGCATTTCTTCATGGCTTGCATATTGCAAAAGAAATAGGCGTCAAGCATATACTTTTTTATGGTGACTCGGATTTTGTGCAGCACCAGCTAAAGCAAACATGGGATGCGAAAAGCCCCATCATGGACGAATATCATAGAATAGTTGACTAGTTTTCCATTTGCTTGCTAGGATTTGAAGTACTTCATATCAAAGGGGAAGAAAATTGGAACACGGATGCTATAGCCCGCATCGGCTTGGAAAGAATGAAAACTCTACCACATGTTGTGTTTGTCCAACATTTGCATGAACCATCAATAAAATGCGGAGATGTTGACTATCCTCTAGTTTTCGAGTCAATAGAAGTTCTGCTTGTTAACCTGGATTGGGCAATTCCATATTTAAACTTCTTAGTTGATCAGAAGTACCCGGATGGAGCAGATGAAGTCTTGCAAAGGAAGATACAACATCGATGCAAAGGATACACGGTAATCAATGGTTGCATGTATAAACGTAGTACTATCGGAATTTTTCAGCGATGTATTTCGCCAGAAGAAGGACGAGAAATTCTGCAAGGAATCCATGTAGGAGATTGCGAACATCATGCTCAATCAAAAAGCATAGTTAAAAAAAATCCGTATAGGGTTTTTCTGGCTCACAGCCAAGACAGACGCGGAGCACATAGTGAATACTTGTGCCGGATGTCAGTATTACGCCAAGCAGATGAACATGCCAGCTCAAGCGCTCAAAACTATCCCCATAACATGGCCATTTGCGGTCTAGGGCTAGATATGATGGGACCATTCAAAACTACAAGAGGCGGACTCACACATCTACTTGTCGCAGTGGATAAGTATACCAAGTGGGTGGAAGCAAAACCCATAAAAAAACTTGGTGGTGTAACTGCCAGAAATTTCGTCATATACATAGTCATGCGATACGACGTTCCACATAGTATAATCACAGATAACATGACAATTTCACCATTGGAGAGTTGGAAAAATATTTCCGACAAACGGGAATCCGCCGAGATCTGGCATCTGTGGCACACCCATAATCCAATGGGCTGGTTGAACGAATGAATAGTTCAATCCTGCAAGGAATACGCCAAAGACTCAAATCTCCTCTTCATAGAGCAGCTAGAGCATGGGTAGAAGAACTGCCTTCTGTGCTTTGGAGTATTCGAACGACGCCAAATAGATCAACTTGGCAGACGCCTTTTTCTTGGTTTATGGCACAGAAGCAGTGCTTCGCACGGACATGATTCATGATAACCTAAGAGCGCAAGCATACGATGACTCGGATGTCCAAAATGCACGACACGATATCGTCGATCTCTTAGAAGAAGAACGAGACATAGTATTACAAAGATCATCCATTTATCAACAAGGATTACGACGATATCATAGTCGGAAAATCAAACACCGATCTTTTAAAGAAGGTGATTTGGTGCTAAGATTGGTATAGGACAGAAAACATAAGTTAGCCCCAATCTGGGAAGGACCATTTTTCATTAGCAAGGCTATGAAAAATGAAGCATATTACCTTGTAGATATTCGAGACACGGAGGATGAGCCAAAAAATCCGAATCGCAGGAGAAAAAGAAACATAGATGTAGGATTTGGAGAGACAAATAGGCCCTGGAGCACCCAGCAGTTACGTCCCTTCTACACTTAGTTCAAATTCTATGTAAACATCTTTAAGATCTTGAAATAAAGCTGTCAAAATTCATGCATTTTTTTTCTTTTCATTATTGTTCAAAGCATAAGTCCGTCTTATCTATCTCCCAATGATCTTTCAAATTGCTTCAATGTTAACCCGAATTTTTCCTACGTGCTCGAAGTTAAAAACTGAATGCTTTCATAGCCTAAGGAGGCTTAAGAAATCCAGATTGTTCCTGCGTGCCTGGGTTTCATACTTTTTCAAAATTCCTTATTATTTCCTAAGTATTATCTGATTGTTTATATGCTGGGTCACTGGAATTAGTAAGTAACAAGTAGCATCCCAGCAGTCTTGAGGTCGGCAATGATTTTCTCGAAAGCCCGGATTTTATCGATCCAGGTAAGCAAGGGATTCCCTTCTGTTGAAAAAACCAAGAATGGTTAGCAAAACACGGAAGGAGAAAAAGGAAGCATACTGCATAAAAGTATAAGGAAAAAACTTGGTAAAAAAGTAAAAACTTACCGAGAATTTAGTCCATCTCAACGCCTTCTTCAAGGCGTTGGTTGAGGGCATTCTCTAGGTCCCGGATAGTCGCCAGGTCCTTCTCAGCTTGAGAAGAGGCGCGAGACTCGGCAAACCCGACAACCAGTTGGCTAGCCTCCAGGTCTTTCTGGAGCTTTACAATCATTCTGTAAAGGTCCGAGTTTTCCTTTCAAAGGGCTTCGGCATTGCCAGAATCTTCAGTAATTTGTTTGGCCTTAGCCAAAGAAGCTAAAAATAATGAAAATTGAAGAACTTCAAAAAATCGTAAAAAGACTTAGCAAAAATTCAGAAAACACCAGTAAAGAATGGAAATAGACATTTACCTGCTGTCTCTTTCAGTTGTTGCTGAACTGCGGCCTGTTCCAAGTCTTTACTATTAAGAATACCAAGAAGAGATCTAACCTCTTGGTTCTTGATGGTAAGCTTGTCTAAATCTTCCACGTTAATGTTCTTGGCGGTTTGCTGAGACATTGACAAAGGAAAAGTTGCTTAGTCAAAATAAGCAGGCAAAAGATAAAAGCATTAAGGAAAAAAATAGAAAGAATGGATTTGTCTTAATACTTGGGGGCTAGAGGTATTTACCTTGCTCATCCGCTGCAAATCTTCGAGATCCGTGGAGAATCCCTTCGCGTATTCTGCGAAGGTAATCCCCATGTGGTGGATGTTGTCTTGTATAACCTGGTGAGGTGAGAACACGTAATTATTCTGTATGACTAACCCAGATGTTGGCCAAGGACGAACCAAGGGAGCTCGAGCAAAGAGTTTTTTCGCCCACGGATAAATGTACCCGTGTTCGTCAAAACAATCTTCTTGCTTTACCTTAAACTTTTCGTCAAAGGTTGGAATTGGCTCTTCCTTGGGGATGTTGGAAGGCCCAGCTTCATCTGCCGCTGCCCTTTCCCGCACATCCAATTCAGATGCAACGGGCTGGCTGGTCTGCAAGGTCTACTCCTAGGCAGCCAAGTTTTCTTCTCCGGCCAGCACTGGAGTGTCCGGGGCAGTGGCAGGAGATGGTTTTGCTCCTCTCTGGGTAGCAGCTTTCTGTTTCTTCCAGCCTTTTCCCTTCAAGGTAGTAGGGGCAATGCTAGAAAAGTTAAAGGAAGAATCCGAGATTGAGATTACGAGAAAAAAGAATACGCAATAAAATGCATGCAAATGTAAGAAATACGGGTTTTATTTGGAATTGGCAACGACTACCCCGTCAAGATCGATGACTTCCTTGTTAGCGGATGGCTTCTTGTGCTTCCGCCCTCCAGACTGAAAGTTGGCTCGCAGAGCAGTCAATTCGCCATCGGTGGCAAGCTCGCTGTCAGCAAGTTCGAGGAGCTGAAAAAAGAAACAACCCAAAATCCGGATTAGTAAAAACATCCGAGATAAAATAGAACTCAAAAAATCCCCCAAATGACAAAAGAACATGCCTTGGGAGCAGGGTTCTTCGTGTGGTACATTTCTCGGCTCTCCTCGTATTGATCACGAGTAGAGATGAGTTGGTTGACACACTTTTTGAACTCTTTCTTGGTCAAAGCGCTCTTCGTCGCCATCATCGCATCATCAGGGCCTGTGTAGCCACACTTGAGCCGCTTTCCGTGATAAGCCAGGGGCCGAATCTGCCTTCCGAAACAGCATATGATTGTATCCATGCTGGTTAACGGAGGAGTGGAAGAGACGAGTTTCGCGATTCTCCTCTTTATCCTCATCTGGTCTGGAGGCAGAACCTGGACTGCGTCCAACGCCCAATTGTCTTGGGGCGTGGCCGCGGAATTGACAAAAGGCGGAATGCTCGTTTCATTTCTAGGAAAATGGAACATCCACGTGATAGAAGAACGAGCCCGTCCATAATTTGACGGACTCGGATGTTTTGATCTTGGGGAACCAATCCTCCCTAAACCTACAAACGGTGAATGAGATTGTCCCACAAGTCGTAAATGCGCCCTCTGAGGGGTTGCGTTTAATGCTAAAGAAGTATTGGAAGAAATCCAAGCGGGGTTGTATCCCTAGATAACCCCCAAAAAGGGCCTGGAATCCGGCTAAGTACAAGATGGAGTTGGGTGGCAGATTGTGTGGCTGGATCTTGTAATGGTCTAGGACATGGCAGAAAAATGCGGTAGGCGGATATCCCATACCTGTGTTGATATGGGAAGCTCGGAGAACGCGTTCGCCGGGTTGCAAAGACGGCTCGGATTCATCCTTGTTCACCCGTCATTTATCCTTGAGCACGAAGCCGTCCTTCTCCATTCCCTGGAGAAGGGACGGAACCACGTTGAAGTGGCTCCAGTTGCCGGCGTTTTATTCTCCTTCGTCCTCGCCTCCGTGAGTAATATTTTCCTCCTCTGTAGGCTCGGGGAATGGAGGAGGAGGAGGAGTAACCGATGGAGGCGGCATGTTTCCGGCTGCGGGAGGTAGATCCCCGCCCGCCGGATTGTTGGTAGCCCCCTCTGGCGCGCTCGCAGCAGTGCGTGGCGGAGAGTCAAAGAGGGGGTCGAGGTCGTTGATGATATCCTCGATCTCCACGGCGGCGCGGGGAGAATCTTTGGTGGCCATTTTTTGGCGGCAAGGTCATGAGGTGGATCCTCCAATGATCTTGCCCGCGAAGAGCTCGGGGCTCTAGTCTCTGCATTCTCTGAACTTGAGCTCTGGACGCTGAGTGTTTAGTGCTCTGTGTGCTCGAGGAGGAAGAAGGAAGCAGAAGAGGAGCACGAAGCCCCAGAGACAGCTATTTATAGCCAAAAATGCGAGGAAATTAGCTACAACGGCTATTTTAGCCGTTGGATGCATGACGCGTGTAACGCCCGAAAATTCCGGGAAATGAGGGGACAGGGTGATTATTGCTATCTCCTCGTTTCTCGCACGAGAATCTATCAGAGGATACGCGTTCAGGTTTTGACTGAACCCAAACGTTTGTGACATCAGTAGGATTTCATCGCTGATGTCATGAGTTTCCTTCTCCGTGAAGGATCGTGGAAGAAAAGCCGAATTTCGGTAAATCCAAGTTTGGCATTGAGAAATTATGCTAAAAGAAGAATCAAGACCAAAAGCCGGCATTCAAGAAAATGAATACAAATTCACAAAGAACGGCAAAACAAAGTCTTAATCCTTCTTGGGGGCTACTATCGAATATATGCCAACTAGGGGTATGTATGACGTTCGCCAAAGGCCGGATTACCAGGGTGGCCCGCAGGTAATGGATCAAGGTCCATTGGGCGGCCTAGTAAGCTGACGCGCAGGAAACCAGATTCTAGCAGAACCCGGACCACAGCCCAAAGTGGTGTGGCTTGGAGGAGAACACAGATTCCTTACTTTCCAAGTTAGATACTTTCCGTGGTCTTCTAGGTTTCGTTTCTGTAAGCCCCAACCCGGTTATCTATATAAAGATGGACGGGAGCGAAGAACAGGGAGGTCGAATCTTAGCTAGAAGCCCATTCGCCGAGAAGTCGAACCTCGCCGAGTTAGCGAAACCATACTCATAGTTGTACTTTGTATAATTCAGGCTTCGTCCCTGATTTAGTGAGATTGCAGGATCAGGAACGCCGCTTTCGTTGCGTCGTACCGAACCTTGGTAAATTCGGTGTTCTTGTTACAGTACTTCCATGTTTCCTCCGCGGTTCTACCAGTAGTCTCATGGCACCCCCATCTATGAACTCTACAACGATGTCTTGTCAAGCCCTGAAGTCAACAAGAAAATATCCTCTGCATTTTAAAACCACAAGTAAACAACAAATAAACAAAATGGCAATGTGTTTCCATGTGGCTAAAATTGTTATATAGAAAAAATGGGAAATAAATCCAAAATAAGTAAATGCACTATAGTTAATAAATCAATTTAAAGTAGAAAACAATTTTTGTGACAATGCCATTTCTTGCATAAAAATAACTTGATTAATGTCTCAATTTTAAATTTAACAAGAATTGACGAAACCCACTTAAAATGGTTAACTCCAATATAAAATTTAAACATTTTCAACTTGGAAAAAACAAAACATGGTGAGGCTGGAATTTTAATAAGGATTTCAAATATGATTTTTAATAATTTTTGTGTTTACAAAAGAACCCTGAAAACATTGTTTTACTCGCAGTTTTTATTAAAGAAGGACTACTTTGCAAAAATTTAGAAACATTCAGGGGGGTTATTCGAAAATTGTATTTCCTTTTTTTTTCCTTTTCGGCCAGAAGGCGGAGACGACCGTCGTCGTGTCACCGTCGACTTTCCACCTCCTGCTTCCTCCTCGGCGTCGATAAATACCGAGGAGACGTCCCCATCCAAGCTTCCCCCTATCCCCTCTCACTAGCTATCTTCCTATCTGCTTCTCCTGGTCATAAACCAAAACCCTAGCTCATCAGGCCACCTCCGCGCGTCGTCGACTCCGGCTACCTCTTTAGCAATTGATGCCTGATTCGTCATAAATGTATCCCTAATTTCTTATGTTCCATGTTTTTTTCATGTTATTCCCCACATGTTTGCCATACACTTTATGTCATTTTTTATGGATTTTACGGACTAACCTATTGGCAAGATGCCATAGAGCCAGTTCCCTGTTTTATGTTGTTTTTAGTTTTAGAAAAGTTGTTCTGGAAATATTCTCGAAATTGGAAAATTCGAAGCCCGGAAGTCTTAGAAATCATAGAGGTTCCACGGAGTCCCAAAGAGACCCGGAGGGGGGCCTCAGGGAGGCCACACCATTGGGTGGCAGCCCCCTTGGCCGCGCCGGGGGGTGGTGTGGGGCCCCCAGGACTCCACCACCTATGCCCTTTCTCCTATTTATTCCCCCCCCCCCCCCGAGGCAAAATCCCTAAAAATATATCACTTTTACCCGAGAAACACCGAAGGCCGTCGTCACCGTCATCCCGAGATCGGGAGGGTTCTGGAGGGGGAAATCATCACCGGAGGGGTCTACACCACCATGCCCTCCTATGAAGTTATGCGTGAGTAGTTCATCCCTGGACTACGGGTCCATAGTAGTAGCTAGATGGTTTCTATGTCCACTTTGTACCTCATGTTTAGATCTTGTGAGCTGCCTAACATGATTAAGATCATCTTTATGTAATGCTACATGTTGTGTTTGTTGGGATCCGATGAATATTGAATGCTATGTCTTTTTATTATCAATCTATCATGTTATCTTCGTGCTTATGTTATTTATGATCTTGCATGCTCTCCGTTATTAGTAGATGCTCTGGCCAAGTAGATGCTAGTAACTCCAAGAGGGAGTATTTATGCTTGATAGTGGGTTCATGCCTCCTTTACATCTGTGCTCGAGTGACAAAAACGTGACGGATGGAGGATGTGCTATGGCCATTAGGGAGAAAACAACAATTCTTTGTCTAAGGATGATGTTATTGTTTACATTACACACTTTGCTTATTGCAATTATCTGTTGCTTGCAACTTAATACCCAACGTTTGTTCGGGTGGATTATTAGTCGTAGATGCAGTTGGATAACGATCTACGTATCTTGATGTAATTTCCGCATGAATCACATAGTAATATTTATGTGTTGCATATGCACTACGGTGCAGCCTTCATTTCTGTCAATTGCCCAGCTGTAATTTGTTCAC
The DNA here is from genome assembly GCA_028641055.1 of Alopecurus myosuroides. Classification (NCBI taxonomy): domain Eukaryota; kingdom Viridiplantae; phylum Streptophyta; class Magnoliopsida; order Poales; family Poaceae; genus Alopecurus; species Alopecurus myosuroides. The sequence goes on from CM054060.1 coordinate 83,902,768, forward strand.
CACACATATTATTTATCTTTCACGGAGAGACACCACTAGTGAACTGTGGACCTTGGTCCTTTTTCCTCATACTGATAAACACCTACAGCTCTCATATTGTTCCTACTATTTTCCACACCATACATTTAACTTCTTTGTGTTCACCAAAACCGGTGAGATTGGCAACCTCACTGCTTCGTTGGGACAAAGTGATTTGATTGTGTTGTGTAGGTTCCACGTTGCTTCTAAACCGGTAGTGCGCCCTGCCATCCGAGCTGCTTCACCTCCTGAAGTTACTCTTTCCTCCTACGTGTCGATTAAACCTTGGTTTCTTTCTGAGGTAAAACTTGCTTCTGCACTCTTCATACCTTCCTCTTGGGGTCTCCCAACGAATGTTTATTTACACACATCAAGCATATTTTCTGGCGCCATTTCTGGGGAGGAAGAGAATTTCTGCAAGGGGAGTCTCTCACTTCCAATCTCTTTACTTTGTATTAGTTTTGCTTATTTTATTTTATTTTGTCTTGTTTGCTTATTATTCATCTTTCATCATGTTGCCTCCTAAGTTTACCTTTAAATATCTTCGAGTTGGTAGTGGTTTTATACTTGGAAAGGATACCATTAAAGAATGCTTTAATCATGTTAGTAAGCATGAAAATTTAGAAGAAAAATCCATAGTATAACTTGCTCCAAATTATGAAACTGTTGCTACTTCCCTGATTCACCTATTAGAATATAGGTTTGTAAACCTTCATCCTACATTGCAACATATGTTCCTCAACTTGAACAATATGCTAGGAGAAAAGAAGTTTTATTTTAGAAACCATGCTTAAAGAATTTGGAGATGTTGCTATAGAAGTTAGAAAATTGTTCGATCGTTTGACTAGATGTTGTTGGTGTTCTCGGAAATGTTGAACCTAAAAAGAAAAATGAAGAGAAAATACCAATTCCCTTTAAATTGATAACATTGCATGAAGCCCTAGAAAAGAATTTTGGTTGGATCGCTCCTGAGAATTTATTTGATGAGAATAGTAAACCTAAAAGTTCTAAGAGAGGAGCCTTTGAAATTCACTTAGCTAAAATACAATGCATTATTAAGGAATTACCAAACCTCAATTTGGATGCTTCTTCACTCGAAAATACTTGATTCCATTTTTCTGAGCCGAGCTAAAAGGCGTTAAAGAAAAGCACTTCTTGGCAGATCACCCATGATTTTATTTTTGCTTTGCTTTTTTCTGTTTTATTTGAGTCAAGGGGTTGTATATACTTATGTAGAAACTCCTTTGTATCTTTATTTTCATGTTTTATTAGTGCCAAGTAAAGTTTCTGACGAGAGTTGGAGTTGGTTTTTGGATTTCTACGCAGAAAACAGATTTCTGCTGTCCACCGTAAAAAATCGTATAAAATCCTGGAAGATCAGAATGATCTGTAATTTTTTGTGCTTATTCCTCAGCTAATTATGAAATTATTTCGTTATTTGGGTTTTTATATTTGAGAAACTTAAGCGCCTCTAAAAATTCGTCTTTACAGAATGTTCTGGTTTTGACAGATTCTGCTATTTTTCTTGCGTTGCCTCTTTTGCGATGTCAAGTGGATTTCTTTGCTTCACGAAACATAAGTGGCTGTAGCTAATGTTTAAAAGTATCGATAGCACTTGTTCCATACAGAACCCATGGATTTTTATTTTTTGCACTAGCCCTTCTAATGTGAATTACTGTCTGAGTATGGTGTGAAGGAAGTTTTGAAGGTTCGTCAAAGCTTGGGGATGCCGCCATGGTTCATTCAAGCATATTTTTAGAAGACTCAAGCATCTAAGCTTGGGGATGACCACAACATCCCCTTCTTCATCAACTATCTATCAGGTCACTCCTCATGAGGCTATATTTTTATTCGGTCACATCATATGAAGTTTTCTTGGAGCGTCTGTTTGTTTTTATTTTGTTTTATTTTATTTTCCTTTATTTTCCTTGCTGCAATATTATCATTGGACCTAGCATGTTTGTTTGGGATAGATACACGCTCCACTTTTTCATTTGAATACTTGCTATGCTAGTTTTCTTCGTTTTTCTTCTAGTTACTGCGTAAATTCCTGTTCAACTCTTGTTTTCATTGCATCTACTACTCCTTGTATCCATGCAGTCCGGATCCCCGGTCTACTACTCCTTGTATCCATGCTAGTCATAACCAATTATGCATACCCAAGCGTCCACGAGTCGGATGAAACTGAAGGAACAAGACCAAAGTTATACAGAGCTGCTATGTGTCCAGAAAGTGCAACAACAATCGAGGGTTACTGGGGTTACCTCGCCCAGGCCGAATCACATCGGCAGACGGGCTCGGACATGGATCATCGGCTCCACAACCTCTCGATTGTGACAACTATGCAGTCATAGCCAAAACTGTATAACATCGGGCTCGAAACCAACAACCGATCAAAGCGGCACTCTAGACATGAAAGTTGTATTAAACATGTGTTACTAGAGTATAGCTTACAAACAGAGGTCACATGACCCAACATTACATCATACAACGAAAGGCAAATTATGTTGCTAATCAACAAGAACCAAAAAGGCCTAAGAGGCCGCAACATAAGGCGACGTCCCAGCCCAAAGATTCCAGGCTGCTACTTGGGAACCCCAAACTACTCGTCGATGTCCACGTCGAATCACCACCGAACTGAGGAACTCCTCCTGAACCAAGTTGAAGCAAACATGAGTACGGGAGGTACTCAACAAGACTTAGTTAACCTACTATATATCTGCTAGTTTCATAAAGGTTTTATGAAGATCAAATTCTGTCGGATATATACCGAATAGGGGTATATCAGATGGCAGTCTAAAGTGCCGGATTACCCGGGTGGCCCAAGTGGTAGTGGATTACGGTCCATTGGGCGGCCCAGTAAGCTGACGCACATAAGCCGGATTCTAGAAGAACCCGGATCACGGCCCACGTGATCTGACTTGGAGTAGAAGGCGGATTCCTTACTTTCCAAGTTAATAGTTACCGTAGTCTTCTAGGTTTCCTATTCTGTATGCCCTAATCCGGCTATTATATAAAGGCGGACGGGAGATATGATAGACAAGAAGCTACAGGCTAACTCGCCGAGAGGTTGGTCCTTGACGAGCAGCTAATAGAACCTCACATTGTACACTGTATTCACAGGCTTAGTCCTGAATAGTGAGATTGCAGGAGTAGGAACGCCGCATTACTGCGTCGTACCGAACATGGATAAAAACCCTGTGTCATCGTCCTTCGCACAATCACGTCCCCCCACATCTCTATCAGTAGTCTCATGGCACCCCCGTCTATGAATTCTACTACGATGTCTCGACAGTTGGCGCCCCCCGTGGGGCCGGCGACGTCAGGCGTTAAGTTTCGATCTGGGATACTCGGCGGAATCGGCAGTTCCATAACTGTCGGAAGCTTGGAATTCGACAACGACGTTGGACGCGTCCTCGACAATGGATCTTACATACCGGCGCAAAATCATCTCGTAAGTGCCTGCGTGTTACCGATTGGATCTGCAAACATCTTTATCGGATTAACTGCAGATGCCATGGGGTTTTGCGGTGGAAGTAAATTTATCCCACCCGCCCCATTACCCAGTCGAAGATGACTATGATACAGAGTTTTGCTCAGATCTCCGACATACAAGTGAATCACACTTTGTCGGTATAGTGCAATCCGAGATCGCCGAAGGCACGGATGAAGGCAATCCCGTGCAGGAGGCAGAAAACAGCAAACCCACAACTGAGGTGGAAGATCCGACATCCGTCAACACAATGACGAACTCGGAAGCTGACTCCGTGTTAGCCGCCATTGAGGCGAGATTAGAGTCAGAAACCGGATCAGACAACTTTGATTCCGAAGACGAAGACGAGGACGCCTTCAAAAGAAAGGTTAAATCTTTTCAAGAGGGATTCCATGAAGTGCTGATGGCAAAACCGGCTGAAAACACAGATGCCGACAGCCAGGAAAGCCCTAGAACTCCTCCGCCAGAGGAAGAGAGAGAAGACGGAGAAACTTCTCCAAGATACCCCGATGTCAAAGAACTGACAGAGGATGAACCAAACAAAAAACCTCCCTCTTCCAAGAAAAAGCACAAGGCCGCTAAAAAACTCCAGTACAAACTCCGGAAAAAGAAATTGGCTGATCCAGCAAATGAAAGCCCGGAAGTAGGAGACGCAAGCGGAATAAAGCCCGCGGAGAAGAAAACAAAAGAAATCCTTGTTCCGCCAATGACAGAACAAGAAGAACAGGAGTTACTGCAAACACCAGTGGGATTGCACAAACCCCCTGAAGTGCTAGAAGCCAGGAGACAAGCTCTCCAGAGGCAGCAGTGTAACACTCGGGGTTTTTCCAATTAGAATTGCTTGTGGTTTTTCTTTTGCATCGCATTGCATAATGCATCATCATGCATTTAAAACTTGCAATTGTTTGCAACTCATCAAATCTTATTTCTAACAATTAATAGAATTTGTTTGATGCATAAATCTGTTTTTAACATTGGCAAAAACAATTTCTTATAACTAATAAAACCAACCCATAAAAAAAATGTTTGAAAGGAAGAGAGAGAGAGCAGCCCACCAGTCGGCCTGGCCCAATGCCCAACCAAGTCCATCACCACTAGCCCAAGGAGGCCTTCTCCTGTTCTTCTTTCTCCGTACAGAGAGCACGAGGAGGGCGTGACCCCTCCCGTGGCTGTCCACCATGGTCCCCCCTCTCCCCTCCTTATCTACCCCTCCTCCTGAGATCCGCTGAGAAACCCTAGCCTTTCTCCTCTCCCCTAGCGCCGCCACTCTTCCCCTCCTCCTCATTCGCGTTTCCCTCTCTCTTTCTGTATTTCTCTGAATTTCTCTGTACCCTGGAGCAACACCGGAGTACCTCGTTGTCGCCCCGCCGCCATGGACCCCCTCAAGCAGAGTTGAGCGTGGGAATCGAACCGCCTCATCGTCCACGACTCCTACGCTTCAGAACAGGATCCGAGGCAGCCCAGTTCGTCCCCGCCATGGTCGTCTTCCTCGCTGGCCACGAGCATGTCGCTGCGAAGGCCATCCTCTTCTTCCTTGAATCTCCGTTGCCGTCGTCCACGCCAAGATCTTCCACCGCGCCAGGAGAACCATGGTGAGATTCTCGTCCTCCTGGACACTTTCTTCGGCTCTCTCATGCTCTGGGTGTCGCCATCGAGCGTCACCATGTACATGTCCTGGACACCTTCGTCCGCCATGCGTGGAGGCGGGTACCTCGAACTCGCGCACGACCTTGCTATCCCTCTGCGCCTATGCACGTAGAACCCCACGGGAAAACCCCTGGTTGCACACCCAACACGGTCATGCTGTCGCCGTCCCGCGATGGCCGCCGCTGGTTTGTTCCCGTAAGTGGTGTTCTGATCTGCAACCTGCAGATTTGGGGCTTCAGTTTCGTCAGTTAAAAATCTAAGCAGCACGCTTGATCTTCATACACAGTCGTACGTTAACACTGACGGACGCACACCACACTGGTACCGTTCCTTGTTTCCACCGTGAGATCGCTGGTTCGAATCCCTAATGAGGCATTGCCTCCACCTTTTTCTCGTTTTTCTGAGCGGGAGCCGGTCCCACCCGTCGGTGACCCTAGATGCCACGCAACTCTCCACCCGCGCCTCGTCAGCTGCCGTGTGGCATCGGGCCCGCCTGCCAACGGCAATGGCTGGGATCCTCTCCGGTGAGAAAAGTCCAGATCCAGATCTGGATCTGGCACTTTTGCACCGAGACCCCTGTACTTCCTCTGTTTTGCACCACAGCCCCTCCACGCACTGTCCAAATCACAATCAGGCCCTGGAAATTCTTCTGAACTTTTAAAAACCACAGTTTAGCCCCTAAAATTCAAATCCACATATCTTTTGAATTTCAAATCCAAATTTAATAAGTAAAATATGTATTCTACTCAAAATTTCCTGAATTTTCCAAATATGCAATTTGTTTAATGTTTTGACCAATTAAAATTTGTGCAATTTTCTGTACTTTATTTAATTCATTTAAAATTGCAAAAATCATAACTAATTCAAATTAAATTCAAATTTAGTGTGTAAAATATGTTTTCCAACCAGAAAAATGCAAGGAATATGAATATGCCATCCATGCTCATGTTTGCATCTTGTATTGTGCATTTTAGCCTGTGTTATGCATGTCAACTAAATAACAACATATGGAATGTGTTGGGGTATTAACTAAATATTGCCCTGTTCCATTTAATATTGTTTAGCTCACCTACTTACTGTTTTGCATGTTAATCAACATTTAATATAATGGTTAGATAAACAACTTGAACCTTCTACTTAATCGTTGGGATTCGGATTCCACTTAATATTGATTAGTTGCATCCTCGCATGTCATGCATATAAAATAGGATCATGTTGGATCTTTTGCCGTAGTAGTAATTGTTGCATCCGGTGTTTCTTTTAGCTTTTGCTTCTTCGCGGATAGGACGTTGAGATTATGTGAGCACCGACAAGTTCTCCGGATGTACCTCTACTTGCTGGATCTCAGGCAAGTATACTCACTTGCTACCTATGTTGCCTTTCCTCACTTGTTACCGATTCTTTCCGTTGTCTTTATGCTAGCCTAGTATTTTCGATGCTTGTGTTCCGATCCCATCACGTGTTTACCCTGCTGCCACGATATTGCCTTACCTCCACACCTATAACCCTGTTGTTTGTTGGCCTGTGTCGTACTAGCATGCTTAGGTTTGTTTGCGCCCAAGTCTTGTTGTCCTTTGTCGTATCACCTGTCTAGTTTGATAGTTGGGTTTCAATTCAATCAACAACATGTTAATGCTTGGGGTAATAATAATTTGATGATAAGGCACCGGCAGGAGGCCCGGCGTGGTTTTGAGGCCTGCTAGTGTCGAACTTAATTAGGAAAAGGGTCTTGTCCTCCGATCCATGATGAGCGCGCTAACCGCATGTGGGAAGCGTGTATGGCCCCCCCCCCCCCCCCCCCCCCCCCCCCCGCAACTTTGATTCGATTCGCATCTCGTCCAAATCGCCACACTTAGTTCGGGTTTTCCATTTGCCGCATGCATATGCAGGTGCGAACCCTTGGCGCCAGGGTGGAACTTTTGTAGTCGGCATTTAGGGAGACACGTTCTTAGCGTGCTATGAGGGTCCCCTTTTCTTCGTGGGGCTTGATTAGTCGTGCGCTCAATTGCACGTGGTTCTTTGGGCTTGATGCGAAGAAGAGTTGGGTTGTGTTGAGTGCCTCGCTTTGTGGAAGTGCATTTTTATCTGGCGGGTCATTCTTACGTGTACGGCCAAATTGGTGCATCCCTGCAGGGTTAATCTTCTCGAGAAGCCGTGTTGTCCGCGGTTATGGATGACTTGGTGAAAGTGCTGGCTAACAAGTACTCAGACAACTTACACTTAACGATGATAACTTGACTAGTAATATAGATTACCTCCACCATAAAATGAATGTCACCTTAATCAACCGTGTGAGTTTCCTTGGGTTGCTTCCTTAGTAGGGGGTAACACTGGATGGGTATTGTTTGGTGAGTAGTTATAGTTGGTTTTGTCGCGCTATCTTATCCCTTTCTTTTAGCCGGATGTTGTAGCGCGTCTCTGTAGTTAGTTAGTGCAGCCCGCTGCCGCTTCTTTGCAATAATCCCTTCCTTTCGTTCTACCCAAAGTATTTGTATCTTGTGATGATTGGTTACGCTGGTATCTTGTGAGTATGGTTTATCCACTTGCCAATACTTAATAGTACTGACCCACGACTCCGTTCGTGGCTGCATATTCCACATTGCAGTCAATAGGTTTGAAGTCTGACGGCGTTAGCTTGGGAATCCCTCCGGCTTGGCCTGGGCAGGGATTGGACGCCATCGGTTATCTTCAGGACTCTTAGTCCAATTTGTATCTTGTCCGTAGTCGGACACTATGTTGTTTCTTCCGCTGTCATTTGGATCTTTGTATTGTAATAGTTGTATTCTTGACTCGTTGAGTCATCTTGTATATATCTTTTCTGTTGTTGTTGCGGAATATTCGTGAACTATTGTAATGTTATCACAAGTGGCAACCTGGAATCGGTTATTATGTGGATTTTGGCGGAAATGCTGAAATCTGCATAGTGCCCGATCTCGGGGCGTCACAAATGGTATCAGAGCATGGTTCCGATTCCCAATGTTGTTTCGATACGAAAAGCAACGGGTCCGCAAAGCCTGTAGGATAACCTCGCTAACGGTCGCGTTTCTAGAGTGTCAAAAACTATTTGTGCAAAATCTGTTTTGGAAACCTCTCGATAGGATTCTTGTTTATTCCTTTCCTCTATTCTACTTCTCCTCCTACCTTATTTGTTTTGGAGTCTCCTTTCGTATCTATCTTTCAAAGTTTAGGATTCTACGTGGGTTGGACGTTCTCTTAGCCTTTAAACCTAATAGGTTCGATCTTCGGAAGATCTCTCAACGGAAGAACATCGTCATCTACGGGAGTAAGAACCCCTTGTTAGTGGTGTCGAGAAGATCAACAAGGTGATCGAAGACTCGATAGTACAACTTCTTCCCTCTCCCGTGGTTGTGAGCGGATTGCGAGGGCGCAATCCCTTGTTAGTGGTGTCGTCTGTAACACACGGGGTTTTTCCAATTAGAATTGCTTGTGGTTTTTCTTTTGCATCGCATTGCATAATGCATCATCATGCATTTAAAACTTGCAATTGTTTGCAACTCATCAAATCTTATTTCTAACAATTAATGGAATTTGTTTGATGCATAAATCTGTTTTTAACATTGGCAAAAACAATTTCTTATAACTAATAAAACCAACCCAGAAAAAAAATGTTTGAGAGGAAGAGAGAGAGAGCAGCCCACCAGTCGGCCTGGCCCAATGCCCAACCAAGTCCATCACCACCAGCCCAAGGAGGCCTTCTCCTGTTCTTCTTTCTCCGTACAGAGAGCACGAGGAGGGCGTGACCCCTCCTGTGGCTGTCCACCATGGTCCCCCCTCTTCCCTCCTTATCTACCCCTCCTCCCGAGATCCGCTGAGAAACCCTAGCCTTTCTCCTCTCCCCTAGCGCCGCCACTCTTCCCCTCCTCCTCATTCGCGTTTCCCTCTCTCTTTCTGTATTTCTCTGAATTTCTCTGTACCCTGGAGCAACACCGGAGTACCTCGTTGTCGCCCCGCCGCCATGGACCCCCTCAAGCAGAGTTGAGCGTGGGAATCGAACCGCCTCATCGTCCACGACTCCTACGCTGCAGAACAGGATCCGAGGCAGCCCAGTTCGTCCCCGCCATGGTCGTCTTCCTCGCTGGCCACGAGCATGTCGGTGCGAAGGCCATCCTCTTCTTCCTTGAATCTCCATCGCCGTCGTCCACGCCAAGATCTTCCACCGCGCCAGGAGAACCATGGTGAGATTCTCGTCCTCCTGGACACTTTCTTCGGCTCTCACATGCTCTGGGTGTCGCCATCGAGCGTTACCGTGTACATGTCCTGGACACCTTCGTCCGCCATGCGTGGAGGCGGGTACCTCGAACTCGCGCACGGCCTTGCTATCCCTCTGCGCCTATGCACATAGAACCCCACGGGAAAAACCCCTGGTTGCACACCCAACACGGTCATGCTGTCGCCGTCCCGCGATGGCCGCCGCCGGTTTGTTCCCGTACGTGGTGTTCCGATCTGCAACCTGCAGATTTGGGGCTTCAGTTTCGTCAGTTAAAAATCCAAGCAGTACACTTGATCTTCATACACAGCCGTACGTTAACACTGACGGACGCACACCACACTGGTACCGTTCCTTGGTTTCCACCGTGAGATCGCTGGTTCGAATCCCTCGTGAGGCATTGCCTCCACCTTTTTCTCGTTTTTCCGCGCGGGAGCCGGTCCCACCCGTCGGTGACCCTAGATGCCACGCAACTCTCCACCCGCGCCTCGTCAGCTGCCGTGTGGCATCGGGCCCGCCTGCCAGCGGCAGTGGCTGGGATCCTCTCCGGTGAGAAAAGTCCAGATCCAGATCTAGATCTGGCACTTTTGCACCGAGTCCCCTGTACTTCCTCTGTTTTGCACCACAGCCCCTCCACGCACTGTCCAAATCACAATCAGGCCCTGGAAATTCTTCTGAACTTTTAAAAACTGCAGTTTAGCCCCTAAAATTCAAACCCACATATCTTTTGAATTTCAAATCCAAATTTAATAAGTAAAATCTGTATTCTACTCAAAATTTCCTGAATTTTCCAAATATGCAATTTGTTTAATGTTTTAACCAATTAAAATTTGTGCAATTTTCTGTACTTTATTTAATTCATTTAAAATTGCATAAATCATAACTAATTCAAATTAAATTCAAATTTAATGTGTAAAATATGTTTTCCAACCAGAAAAATGCAAGGAATATGAATATGCCATCCATGCTCATGTTTGCATCTTGTATTGTGCATTTTAGCCTGTGTTATGCATGTCAACTAAATAACAACATATGGAATGTGTTGGGGTATTAACTAAATATTGCCCTATTCCATTTAATATTGTTTAGCTCACCTACTTACCGTTTCGCATGTTAATCAACATTTAATATAATGGTTAGATAAACAATTTGAACCTTCTACTTAATCGTTGGGATTCGGATTCCACTTAATATTGATTAGTTGCATCCTCGCATGTCATGCATATAAAATAGGATCATGCTGGATCTTTTGCCGTAGTAGTAATTGTTGCATCCGGTGTTTCTTTTAGCTTTTGCTTATTCGCGGATAGGACGTTGAGATTATGTGAGCACCGACAAGTTCTCCGGATGTACCTCTACTTGCTGGATCTCAGGCAAGTATACTCACTTGCTACCTATGTTGTCTTTCCTCACTTGTTACCGATTCTTTCCGTTGTCTTTATGCTAGCCTAGTATTTTCGATGCTTGTGTTCCGATCCCATCACGTGTTTACCCTACTGCCACGATATTGCCTTACCTCCACACCTATAACCCTGTTGTTTGTTGGCCTGTGTCGTACTAGCATGCTTAGGTTTGTTTGCGCCCGAGTCTTGTTGTCCTTTGTCGTATCACCTGTCTAGTTTGATAGTTGGGTTTCAATTCAATCAACAACATGTTAATGCTTGGGGTAATAATAATTTGATGATAAGGCACCGGCAGTAGGCCCGGCGTGGTTTTGAGGCATGCTAGTGTCGAACTTAATTAGGAAAAGGGTCTTGTCCTCTGATCCATGATGAGCGCGCTAACCGCATGTGGGAAGCGTGTATGGGCGCCCCCGCAACTTTGATTCGATTCGCATCTCGTCCAAATCGCCACACTTAGTTCGGGTTTTCCATTTGCCGCATGCATATGCAGGTGCGAACCCTTGGCGCTAGGGTGGAACTTTTGTAGTCGGCATTTAGGGAGACACGTTCTTAGAGTGCTATGAGGGTCCCCTTTTCTTCGTGGGGCTTGATTAGTCATGCGCTCAATTGCACGTGGTTCTTTGGGCTTGATGCGAAGAAGAGTTGGGTTGTGTTGAGTGCCTCGCTTGGTGGAAGTGCATTTCCATCTGGCGGGTCATTCTTACGTGTACGGCCAAATTGGTGCATCCCTGCAGGGTTAATCTTCTCGAGAAGCCGTGTTGTCCACGGTTATGGATGACTTGGTGAAAGTGCTGGCTAACAAGTACTCAGACAACTTACACTTAACGATGATAACTTGGCTAGTAATATAGACTACCTCCACCATAAAAATGAATGTCACCTTAATCAACCGTGTGAGTTTCCTTGGGTTGCTTCCTTAGTAGGGGGTAACACTGGATGGGTATTGTTTGGTGAGTAGTTATAGTTGGTTTTGTCGCGCTATCTTATCCCTTTCTTTTAGCCGGATGTTGTAGCGCGTCTCTGTAGTTAGTTAGTGCAGCCCGCTACCGCTTCTTTGCAATAATCCCTTCCTTCCGTTCTACCCAAAGTATTTGTATCTTGTGATGATTGGTTACGCTGGTATCTTGTGAGTATGGTTTATCCACTTGCCAGTACTTAATAGTACTGACCCACGACTCCGTTCGTGGCTGCATATTCCACATTGCAGTCAACAGGTTTGAAGTCTGACGACGTTAGCTTGGGAATCCCTCCGGCTTGACCTGGGCAGGGATTGGACGCCATCGGTTATCTTCAGGGCTCTTAGTCCAATTTGTATCTTGTCCGTAGTCGGACACTATGTTGTTTCTTCCGCTGTAATTTGGATCTTTGTATTGTAACAGTTGTATTCTTGACTCGTTGAGTCGTCTTGTATATATCTTTTCTGTTGTTGTTGCGGAATATTCGTGAACTGTTGTAATGTTATCACAAGTGGCAACCTGGAATCGGTTATTATGTGGATTTTGGCGGAAATGCTGAAATCTGCATAGTGCCCAATCTCGGGGCGTCACAAGCAGCAACATCTATTCAGAACTCGTGAACACCTCCAAAAAACCCAGGATGACATCAAGCTCATGAAGGAAGAAATCGAGGAATACGAGAAAACGAATAGATACGGGATTAAACCTACAAGGTTACCCGGAATCGTAAGATCGGATGTACTGCCGCCAAAAGAAAGGTTTCACAACCCATCTTGGCAACACCAAGTAAATGACAAAGATGCCAGAGGCGAACCAATATACAAAACCGCAGCAGAAAATGTGGAAGCAGCGTTCGCCATCCTAAACAATGATATGTACTCCAATGGTGAAAAACTTCAAGGGGTGTATGCTTTCTTAGGAAAAGCATTGCAATAACAACAACGGGGGCAGCAGCGATCAGGGAAGTTGCACTATGACTCAGCCCTTTGTAAAACAGCTACATGCACCGCTGGAGCACTGGACCGGAAGAACCTGGAGATTCAAGCAATTCAAAAGAGAAGAAAACAGATCCGAGAAAAGACAAGAAAAATCCAGACAATAAGGATGAAGCGTCTAGAACCGGATCCCACTTCCCGAAAGATGGAACTAATCCTCGCGATCAGGAAGAAAAGAACCGGAATGACGGAAAAGCAATGCCGCCTCCGAGACGCCCAGCTGAAAAAGCTGGAAGACAGGATAAACCTCACAGGCGTGAGAGATCCCGGACACCCCCCAGGAATAAGGAAAGACACAGGAGTAGAACTCCACCTTATCCAAAGGGGCAAGATCTCGGACGAAATAGAGAGGATCCCAGAAAAGCGCGTTCGCGCCACAATGGAAAAGAAAGGAGCATATCCCCTTCTGTTCATTCAGCCGGCAGGTACTCCGCACACATGGATAGAGCGGAAAGAGATGATTTATACTTTGGACCTAAGTGCTTCACAGATAGGATCCGAAAGATAACTCTGCACTCTGGCTTTGCCAAAGTTGGTCCAACATACCAAAAATATACCGGTAGTACAAACCCGGATACCTGGCTCTCAGACTACTATACAGCCGTCCAGATCAACAATGGGACAGACTTGGAAGCTGTAAAGTTTCTTCCCCTAATGTTACTGGATGGAGCCACAGACTGGATCAATGGATTACCCTCCAGAACTATCGATAGCTGGGATGATATGGCTCGAGTATTTACTCAGCATTTTCGGGGAACCTACAAACGCCCGAATAGCATCAACCAGCTAAACCGTTGCACCCAATTTAAGGATGAACCATACGTGGATTTCATCTCAAGATGGACGGCAATGAAGAATAGTTGCTCTGGAGTAACTGACGTCCAAGCAATGCATGCTTTCGTCAATGGCCTAAAACCCGGACTTGTACCGTTCATGATTGGTTCTAAAAAGCACAAAGATCTCGGATCTATGCTTACAACCGCCAATGAACACGCTGCAGCCGAGGACAACATCTGGGCAAGAGGAGCCAATATCGATACACTGATACAGGCCAAAAAGAACCCTCGCCCTGAGAAAAAAGGAACTCCAGATGCAACACAAAAGCCCAAAGAGGTTAACATAGCCTTTGGAAGGGAAAATGGGAACAGGTGGAAAGGATGCAGTACGGAACCAATCAATTACACTAAGGAAGAGTGGGAAAAGATTAAGTCGGAAAAATGCGTCCAGCATTCGCAATTCGGGAAACCCACCCACACTAACGCACAATGCCGGCTGAACAAGCATATGAAAGGCAGTGCAGGATCCGGAAACAAAGGGAAGAATTCCAAGAGGAAATTTTCCAAGCAAAAGCCAGAAGCTGAGAAAGAAGACAGTGAATCGGACTCTGACGAAAAAATCCAGGAACAACAGCGAAAAGGCGAACCCAGGTTTCCGAGAGTTGATGGAGAATGTAACCTAACTTTCCTGGCAACTCCCTCAGCAAAGGTGGCAAAGAGAACGCTTCGAGAAATAAACGCAGTTGTTCCGGCAACCCCGAAATTCTTGAAGTATTCAAACACACCAATCACCTGGGATCAGTCTGATCATCCCGGAAACATCCCTGAACCCGGCACACAAGCTTTTGTTGTAAGCCCTATTGTCCAAAAAACTAGGCTAAAAAGAGTGCTGATGGATGGAGGATCAAGTATAAACATAATGTATCTGGATACACTGAAGCATCTGAGAATCTCCGAGACCCAGCTCAACCACAGCAACATACGTTTTCACGACATCGTTCCTGGCAGACAAGCACGATCCCTAGGAGAAATTTCCCTAGATGTCACTTTCGGAGAAAAGGATCACTTCCGTCAGGAAAAAGTATCCTTCGAAGTGGTGCCGTTCGAAAGCATGTATCACGTGATACTCGGACGTCCAGCTTTCGCCAAATTCATGGCAAGATCATGTTATATCTATAACAAGCTGAAGATGCCAGGGCGCAAAGGAGGAGTAATCACCATATCTGGAGACTTCAAGTTGGCAAACGAGCTGGAAAAAGAAAACGCCCTTTGCGCTGAGAAAATCATAGCAAAGGAAGAGTTGAAAGAGCTGGCCAGAGAGGTATCGCCGACAGAAATGCCGGCAGGAAAAGAAAGCCGGAAGCCAGCAGATAGCTTCAGGGCTTCCGAGAACACAAGACGGGTAATCCTAGATCCCAAAGATCCGACAAAATTTTTCGTAGTGGGAACTGGGATGACCGACAAATAGGAAAACGAGCTCATCAAGTTCCTCCGTGAGAACTGGGATATTTTTGCTTGGTGTCCAGCGGACATGCCAGGCGTACCGAGGGAACTTGCTGAGCATCAACTTAAGGTGATTCCAGGATCCAAACCCGTCAAGCAAGGTCTCCGTCGATTTGACGGAAGAAGACGGAAGGCTATTGGCAAGGAGATTATCCGGCTTTTGGCAGCAGATTTTATCCGGGAAGTTATACATACCGAATGGTCAGCAAATCCGGTATTGGTCCCGAAGAAAGATACTACTGCCCTTAGGATGTGTATAGATTACACCGGCTTGAACAAATTGTATCCAAGAGATAGGTTTGCGTTACTGCGAATCGATGAATTAATAGATGCCTCTGCAGGCTCTGAGCTTTTATGCTTTTTGGATGCATATTCCGGGTATCATCAAATACGCATGAAAAAGGAAGATCAAATCAAAACTTCTTTTATAACCCCCTATGGGACGTACTATTACATAACCATGCCATTTGGCCTGAAGAACGCAGGTGCAACCTACCAGCGTTGCATGCAACGGTGTTTGCATAGTCAGATTGGCAAAAATGTCCACGTTTATGTGGACGACATTGCTGTCGTCACCAGGGAAAAAGAAACACTCCTTGAGGATCTGCGAGAAACCTTCGAAAATTTGCGCACTTATAAAATGAAGTAAAATCCATTAAAGTGTGTATTCGGGGTTCCCCCCGGAAAACTTATGGGTTTCATCGTTTCTCACAGAGGAATAGAAGTAAACCCAGAAAAGATCAAAGCAATCTTAAACATCTCCAAGCCTACGTGTGTAAAAGATGTGCAAAGATTGACGGGTTCCGCTGCAGCCGTTAGTAGGTTTATTAGCCGGCTGGGAGATAAAGCCTTGCCACTGTACAAGTTATTGAAAAATTCGACAAATTCGAATGGACAGAGGAGGCAGATGCAGCATTAACCCAGTTGAAGGAAACTTTGATGAAAGCTCCGATTTTGGCATCCCCAAAAGACGAAGAACCTATGTTATTGTACCTCACGGCTACAAACCGGGTTATTAGTGCAGTAATTGTTGTGGAATGGAAGAAAAAAGAACAGAGCATACCCGACCAGCATCCGGTATATTATATGAGCGAAGTTTCCTCCGAGTCCAAACAAAGATATCCACACTACCAAAAACTGGCATATGGCGTATTTTTTGCATCTAGAAAACTTCGCCATTACTTACAAGGACATTCCATAACAGTGGTATGCAAAGCACCACTAGGGGATATAATAAACAATGCGGAGGCGACTGGCCGAGTAGCCAAATGGGGCATCGAGCTAGCAGCATTCGACATTAAGTATCATCCTAGGACGGCAATAAAATCCCAGGTTCTGGCAGATTTTGTCGCCGACTGGACGGAAGCAATGGAACAAACACCAATGCCAGAGTCTGAGTACTGGATCATGCACTTTGACGGATCCAAGATGAAGGAGGGCGCTGGAGCTGGTGTAGTCTTAAAATCCCCTAAAGGAGATACAATGGAGTATGCATTACAAATAAACTTCAACGCCAGTAATAATGTGGAAGAATACGAAGCTCTGCTTCACGGCTTGCATATCGCAAAAGAAATAGGTGTCAAGCGCATTTTATGCTATGGCGACTCAGATTTGGTGCAGCACCAGCTCAACCAAACTTGGGATGCCAAAATCCCTATAATGGCCGAATAACGGAGAACGGTGGACGAGTTTGCCATTTGTTTCTTTGGATTCGAAGTGCTCCATGTTAAAAGGGAGGAAAATTGGAACGCGGATGCATTAGCCCGCATGGGATCAGAAAGGGTAAAAATTCTACCACTAGGTGTATTCGTCCAACATTTGTACGAACCATCGATAAAAGCTGGAGATGTTGATTATCCTCTGGCTTTCGAGTCAATTGAAGTCATGCTCGTTAACCCGGATTGGACAATCCCATATTTAAACTTCTTAGTTGATCAGAAGTACCCGGATGGAGCAGACGAAGTCTTGCAAAGACAGATTCAGCGTCGATGCAAAGGATACACAGTAATTAACAATTGCCTGTATAAACGCAGTACTTCCGGAATTTTTCTGCGGTGTATTTCACCAGAAGAAGGACGAGAAATCCTGCAAGAAATCCATGCCGGAGATTACAGACATCATGCTCAATCAAAAAGCATAGTCAAAAAAGCATTCCGAGCCGGGTTTTTCTGGTTAACAGCCAAGACAGACGCTGAGCACATAGTAAACACGTGTGCAGGATGTCAGTATTACGCCAAGCAGACTAATATGCCAGCCCAAGCACTCAAAACTATCCCCATTACATGGCCGTTTGCGGTCTGGGGGCTAGATATGATGGGACCATTCAAAACTGCACGAGGCGGACTCACACATCTACTAGTAGCTATGGATAAATATACCAAGTGGGTGGAGGCTAAACCCATCAAAAAGCTTGATGGTGTAACTGCCAGAAACTTCATCATTGACATAGTCATGAGGTATGGCGTTCCACATAGCATAATAACCGACAACGGGACAAATTTCTCCATTGGAGAGTTGGCAAAATACTGCCGACAAACGGGAATTCGCCTAGATCTTGCATCTGTGGCACACCCGCAATCCAACGGACAGGTTGAAAGAATGAATAGATCAATCTTACAAGGAAGTATTCGAACAACACCAAATAGGTCAACCGGGCAAACCCCGTTTTTTCTAGTTTATGGTGCTGAAGCAATTCTTCCAACGGACATGATCCATGATAGCCCAAGAGTGCAGGATTTCGACGACTCGGATGCCGAAAAAGCACGACAGGATGCCATTGATCTCTTAGAAGAGGAACGAGAACTTGTGCTTCAAAGATCCGCCATTTACCAGCAAGGTTTACGACGTTACCATAGTCGGAAAATCAGGCATCGTTCTTTTAAAGAAGGTGACCTAATGCTAAGATTGGTGCAGCAAAGAAAGCACAAATTGGCCCCAGTATGGGAAGGACCATTCGTCATCAGCAAAGCTATGATAAATGGATCATACTACCTTGTAGATATTCGGGGTACGGAGGATCATCCTGACAAGCCGAATCGCAAAAGAAAGAGAAAGATAGATGCCGAACTAGGAGAGACAAAGAGGCCCTGGAGTATCTAGCAGTTACGTCCCTTCTATACTTAGTTCAAATTCTATGTAAACATCTTTGAGATCATGAAATAAAGTTGTCGGAATTCTTACATCCATGTTTTTACAAGTTTATTATAGTGCAAAGCATGATTCCGCCTTATCTATTTCCCAATGATCTTACAAAATACTCAATGTTAACCCGAATTGTGCCTGCGTGCTCGGCGTTTAAAAACTGAATGGATTTCAGCCTACTAAAGGTTAAAGGAAACTCGGATTGTGCCTACGTGCCCGAGCTTCATTCAAAAAATTCCTTACTATTCTCTAAGCATTATCTGATTGTTTATGTGCTGGGTCACTGGAGCTAGTAAGTTAAAATGCCTTTAGTATGATCCATGTTTCCGAGTTTAAACTGATCGGTTTTACCCAGTAACTTCGCATGAAGATTAAAGTACTACTGAGCCATTTCAAACACTAATGACAGTTAAAACACATAAACCAGAGAACTTAGAAGATAAAGGAATATAAAACCCGGAAAACTTGCAATGGATTTCATAAATATTAACTGCGAAAGGCGGAGTACTTGTTCATACAAAAGAATAGAAGCATTACAATAAAAATTACATTGTAAAGTGCAGTATTGCTCATATTTCCTATTTCTACCATCCAGGGCAAAGAGGATTCTTCGAGAATCCGAGTCTTCTTCACTGATGTCATTCTCGGGGGCTTCTGGAATCTCTTCTTCTAGATAAGTGATGGAGATGTTCACCATAGAGGTGATCTTGGTGGCGTGACCCTTGATTTCATCAAGATGGTGGTCCGCTGGGTCTTCGTATATCCTTGAGGGATACCGGACGCCACACGCCAAGATTTGGCACCGGGGTAATGCATACGCATAAGCCCTAAAGCCATGCGTGCACCACCACATGCCGCGGAGCGCAAGGTGGACTCCTTGGCATCCGTAATCTCTACGTTGGCTCCCGGAAGTTTTTCAACTTCCGAGAGTTCCCCAGACTTTGCGGGAAGGTACCTGTTGATGAGCAACATGCCTGCAGCCTTGATCGCGGTGAATACCTTCCCAAAAGCTCGGATTTTTTCAATCTGAGTAAGATCTGGGGTATCTCCTGTTTTTCAGACAAACAACCGAAGGGTTAGTGAAAATGCAGAGAAAGAAATTAAGACATGGAAAATCCGGTAAAAGTTGGTAACTTACGAGGATCTTGTCCATCTCGAAGCCTTCCTCCATGCGCAGGGTCAAGGCGTTCTCCAAATCTTGGATAGTGGCCTTGTCCTTGTCAGCTTGTTGGGAGGCCTTGGATTGAGCAATCCCAAGAGCCAGATTGCTGGCCTCCAGATCCTTTTGAACCTTCATAAGCTCCTTATGAAGGTCCAAGTTCTCCCGGCGGAGATTCTCGGCGTTACCGGCATCTTCAGCAACTTGCTTGGCTTTCGCCAAAGCAGCTGGAAAGCAAGAAAAAAAAATCTGGGTTAAGAAAACTCGGAAAAATACTTAGAAAAAATCATGGACAAGGAACTTCAGAGAACTAAAGTATACCTGTTGTTTCCTCCAGCCATAGCTGAGACGATGCCAGCTCTTCTTCCTTAACGTCAAGAATAGATAGAAGGTTTCTAACCTCCTTATTCTTGACGGTAAGCTTGTTGAAAACTTCCAGGTTTATAGTTTCAGCGGTTTGCTGAAACACGGAAGTGAAACATCGTGTTTAAGTTATAAACAAGCATGATTATGAAAGCACCAAGTGAAAAATAGACATTTTAACTTATTGCTTGGGGGCTAGAGATAATACCTGGCTTATCCGCTGTAAACTTGCCAAGTTTTCGGTGAACTCTTTTGCGTACTCAGCAAAAAGAGTCCCGGCCGCGCTAAGGCCCTCGCTGATATTCTTGAAATCCTTATCGAAGGTGGGAATCTCCTCCTCAGTTATCCGAGAGGGACCTCCCACCTCAGGGACCGCCCTTTCCCTCGTGTCCGTTTCCGGCACAATGGGCTGGCTGGTCTGCAGGGATTCGGTGTTGGGGGCTGCAACATGCTCTTCTGTTGCTGCGATCGGTGTATCCGGAGCGGTAGCAGGAGAAGGATATGGGCCTCCGCTGGCCACAACTTTATGCCTCTTCAGCTTTTTTGGCTTCAGAATAGAGGGAGGCAGGCTAAAAAAGAGAAATGTCGGAAAGTTAAAACTCCGAGAATAAGGGAAACATTCAGACAAAGTAAAATAACCCAGATGTCCAAACCTGGAGGTGACGACGGGGACCCCGTCAAGATCAATGATTTCCTGGGAAGCAGAAATCTTCTTGCGCTTACGTCCACCCGCAAAGGTGGCACGTAATGCCTCCAGCTCGGCATCCGAAGCAAGTTCCGACTCAGGAAGTTCGGCAATCTGTTAAGAAGGTAAAAGCTGAGATAAAAACACAAAAAACGAGTAAACGAAAAGGATTTAAACCCAAAAGGCGAAGAATTGTACCTTGGGAGCCAGATTCGCGGCCGTGTACATTGTCCGACTTTCTTCATATTGGTCGCGTGATGCGACCAATTGATTTGCGCGTTTCCGCAAATCCTTCGCGGACCAAACCTTGCTGGTTGTCCGCATTTCGTCGCCGGTTCCCGTGTACTTGCAGAGAAGGCGATCACCGTGGTTAGCCAAGGGCTGAATCCTCCTATCTAACCAGCAAAGGACTGTGTCCATGCCGGTTAGAGGCGGATCAGAAGCGACGAGCTTTGCGATGCGCCGCTTGATCCTGAGAAGATCCGGCGGCAGGATCTGAACTATTTCAGTTCCCCAGTTTTCTTGGGGAACAACGGCGGTGTTCGAGAAAGGTGGAACCCCGGTGGTTTTCCCTGGGAAGGGAACGTCAGGATGATAGAAGAAGGAACCCGTCCAGAATTTGACGGATTCCGATGTCTTGACCTTGGGGAACCAATCCTCCCTGAATCTGCGCAGGGTAAAGGATATGGTCCCACAAGTTGGGAGTGCGCCCTCCGAAGAGTTCCGCTTAACCCCAAAGCAATAAAGCTAGAAATCTAACCTAGTAGCTATACCTAGATATCCCTCGAAAAGGGCCTGAAATCCGACTAGATAGAGGATGGAGTTTGGTGGCAGATTATGGGGTTGGATGTTGTAGTGGGCTAAGACTTGGAGAAAAAAGGCGGACGGCGGAAGACCCATACGTCTCAATATATGGGAGGAGAGGAGGACACGTTCCCCGTCCTTTGGCCCGGGCTCGGATTCGTCTTCCGGGATCCGCCATTTCCCTTTCAGCACGAGCCCCTCCTTCTCCATTGTCGGAAGGAGGGATGGCGGAATACTGCTAGCACTCCAGTTGCCGGCAGTTTCCGCCTCATCTTCTGCTCCGGCGGCGGCGGACGCTGCGGCCTCCGCGGCCGCGAGCTCGTCTCCGACGAGGGCGATTTTCTCCTCCGCCGTCTCGGGCGCGAACGGTGGGGTAGGCGCGGAAGAAGACCCCGCAAGATCCGTGGTGGCGGGAGGAATTTCCTCTCCCGCCGCATCGCCCGCTGCTTTCGCCGGCTCGTCACCGGAGACGTGCACCGGTGAATCCAACAGTGGATCCATCGTATTGATGATTTCGTCGATGTCGGTCACGACGGAACAAGCCGGTGAGGAGCTTGGGGATGCCATCGATGGGCGGCGCGTGTTTGTTCCGGTGAGGTCTCGGGTGGCGTTCGTGCGCTCGGGAGTTGCTCTGTGAGAACTTGGGCGCTAGGAATGGTGCTGCGAAGTGAGAGCGGAGGCAGCTATTTATAGCCGGAATCCCGTCACGATGCGTGCTAATGGCTCTTTTGACCGTTGGATGATCAACGCGTGTCACTCGCCGGAAACTCCGAGAAATGAAACGACGGGTGATTATTGCTATCGCCTCGTTTCCCGTGAGAATCTGTCAGAGATATGTTTCTGGTTTCCCGCCTGAAACCCAAACGCCCCTTACGTCAGCATGATTAAAGCGCTGACGTAGGAAGTTCCTTCTTCACGAAGGATCGTGTGAGAAAAGCCGGATTTTTTGGATTCCGAGTTTTGTGTTATAACATCCTTTGAGGAGAAAAAGAAGAATCAAGACTGCAGATCGATATCTCTCGGAAAATATGGATTTGGCGAAAGACGGCGAATCAGAGTCTTAATCCTTCTTGGGGGCTACTGTCGGATATATACCGAATAGGGGTATATCAGATGGCAGTCTAAAGTGCCGGATTACCCGGGTGGCCCAAGTGGTAGTGGATTACGGTCCATTGGGCGGCCCAGTAAGCTGACGCACAGAAGCCAGATTCTAGAAGAACCCAGATCGCGGCCCACGTGATCTGGCTTGGAGTAGAAGGCGGATTCCTTACTTTCCAAGTTAATAGTTACCGTAGTCTTCTAGGTTTCCTATTCTGTATGCCCTAATCCGGCTATTATATAAAGCCGGACGGGAGATATGATAGACAAGAATCTACAGGCTAACTCGCCGAGAGGTTGATCCTTGACGAGCAGCTAATAGAACCTCACATTGTACTCTGTATGCACATGCTTAGTCCTGAATAGTGAGATTGCAAGAGTAGGAACGCCGCATTACTGCGTCGTACCGAACCTGGGTAAAAACCCTGTGTCATTGTCCTTCGCACAATCACGTCCTCCCACATCTCTATCAATAGTCTCATGGCACCCCTGTCTATGAATTCTACTACGATGTCTCGACAAATTGCGTATAGCAATGTTTGTTTTCCAAATCGAGGGAGAATAGCACGTCTCATGGAGTGTTTTCAAAACAGATGAGAAGACTACTCAACCACTGTAATCATTATCTTTCCAATCCACGAATCTCATTTCCCAGCATCTCATGCTACAAGGATCACCCCTCTCGGCATCTCCGAGGAGGCACCCTTCATTCGTTGTCAACATGTTTTAGTCTCTCGTTCATGTTGTCTATGGCCCAGTACTTTCACCAAGTCGTCCTTAACCGTGGACATGGCTTCTCGAAAAGATTTATCCTTGCAGGGGTACACTTTACCCACACGTACCAACCGACTCTTAATGCCAAGCTATTGGCACAATTCCGACGATGTGCCGGCAGAGTGTGGTCAGCCACGACCTTTACCTTGCTCGGACCTATCCATGAGTCAACCCAAAGAGGGCCACCCCGTCAACAGGGAGTTGGCCACCTCCTTCGGCACCTGTTCTGTGAGGCGGGATCAAGATCCGTGTACGTCCATCACTTGTCCCGGTCACGCCCTAAACACCTCAAAAAGGTTTTTGACTCACACGCAGATGGAAATCCCAAACTACGTGCTCACGGATAGAACCGAACAAGTTAGTTATTCGAGCGAGGTTCATCGGCTCGCGCATGGTTGTACGCTCAGTCTTGGCTTCTGCACCCGACCTTACTCCTAGGGGTGGCAAGTACGGAACGAACAACCACTTCCCAAGTGGCCTCCCGTCCAAGCCTTAGTCAAGTTAACCACATAATGCTCATCTTACCACATCATCATATCATACTAGGTTATCGCAGCTCTGATTCATCAACCTGATGGAGCAGAGGTAAACAACATATAAGACTAAGCGAAGCAGATATGAGGCTCTGGCGATGCGCACAAGCAAATCTATGGCGGCTAGAAGCAGTGGATCAGGATATTGAGGCAATGCAGTATATAGGTGAACTATATCTACTAGCATCAAATACTTTGGAATCGAATGCAAAGTACGAGAGTTAAATGTTGTTGGAAAACATATATGAGCAGATAAGAGGTTATGTTTGCCTTGGTTATAAGAAAACTAGATAAAGGCTTCAGGAATAAGTGATTGACTTGTCGGTTAAGATCAAGTATTCATCATGGAGTTGTTGGCCTTCTCTTCGGAGTCACGTTCTACCGGTCAGAAACAAAACACCAAAAGAGAAACAACAATCAAACATGGCATCGATGCAATGCGCAATATGTATGCATGAGAAAGTTAATGCACAGAAATAAAACCCTAAACATGTTCAATGGTTTGGTAGGGTTTGTATGTTAGTTATGCATATTTATTGAAATTATCCCGAAATTGACCCCGGAGGGGCACTTCGGGTAATTCTGGAAGTGAGTACAATTTTAATGGCTCAAATGTGTTTAAAAACATCACAGCTAGATTAAATTTGTCATTTTGAGGAATTTTATATATAACTTGTAATTTTCTAATTTTATTGAATTAAAACTTATTTTCTTTATTTTAAATGATTTAAACAATATTAAATAAATGCTCATTTTTGGACTTCCTCAAACATATCTGGAAATGACATATTTGGGTAGATTACATTTTTCTGAACAAAACCATACCTTTATTTTATTGTTCTGATCAATATTTTAATAGTTATTTAATTTACGAAATTAACTCATTTTCTGGAATTATTAAACAGAGGAGATATGACATCACTGTGATGTCACTGTGACATCACAGTGCTCTATTCTTCAAAGTCGAATTCAAATTCGACAAACCAGTTGCAAATTGGATGGAACGAATTGTACCACGACAGAGAGGAGATCAAGGGGGTCCGCGGGGTGCCAACCGGTGACCAAATGGTCGCCGGAATGGCCGGCGGCGGGCGACGGCCGGCGGTGACAGGAAGAAACAGAGGGGGGGAGAGGGTGGAGGGCACCAGGGAGCTCACCATGGCGCGCTGGAGCTAGTGGAGGGGTCGGGGGAAGCAGGGGCGACCGGAGTCGCCGACGGCGAGCACGGGAAACCGGCGGCCGGACTCGGGGAAGACGGCCCGATTCGGCTCCTCCCGGGCATCCCAACTCGTGTAGCTTCTCCAGGAGGTAGAGGAGACGATGGGGGTGCTGGTGGTGACCTCAAATCGACGGGGGAAGGCCCATAACGGCGGCGATGGCCGGCGGCCGGACGGACACAGTAGCTAGGGTTCGTTCGGGTTGAGGCTAGAGAGAGAAAGAGGAGGGCGACCGAGGGGGCTTCTGCGAGCTCTGCTCGATCTGGACGTCTCCTGGGCGTTATACATAGCGAGCGAAAGGAGCATGATGTGGCAAACGGTGATGGAGCTCGGCCACGCAGCTGCTACTGCCTTCTGTCAAGAGGAAGAAGAAGAAAGAAAAGAAAAAAACAAAACCCCCCCTGAAATTTCGAAATATTACAGAGAGGTCCTTTTCCTTTGAAAACTGAAGAGAAAACAAACTTTTGAGGGCCCTTTTGAAATCCGAACAATTGGCAAAAATAAGTTTTGTAAACCTTGTAAAATTTTCAACAAAACCTTGTGTTTCTTTGGTGTATTTGAAATATTTTCCAATACAAGATTTTGGAAACCAAATTAAGTACTATTTGTGGGATTTTCTCAACTCATTGTAAATTCAAGTTTTAAATTGGTTCAAACATGGTTTAAATTTTATTTCATGCATGTATTTGATGACACAACACCACACACCCTAATTTAGCAAAACAGGGATGTTACACTTCTACACCAGTTGCATCCTTCATATGGGAGCTGCTCTTGTGAAATCTAGTTGACTTGTGACATATTGTATTTTCTGTTTACCATTCGTTGGCATTACCATACATCTCCCAAAATATAGACACTCCTCCATAGAATGTGATTGTTGGCAGGCACCCGAGGATTCAGTTAGCCATGGTTTGTGTAAGATGGATGGAAGGAGTGTAAAACTTTTAATACCTCTGTTTAATAAAATAAAAGCTCTAGCACATGAGTGATCCATGCTTCCCTCTGCGAAGGTCCTTTCTTTTACCTTAATGTTGAGTCTCCATCTTATAACTTTATGCACAGTTGAGAGAGCATTTTTTGTCATTCTGAGTTTTATGTGCATTTGTCCCAGAAACATTATTAATTGATTCATGATGTGATATTATTTGTTCTTAAATTATTTGATCTTGTCTTCCTCATGAACTTTGAAGACGATGGCGGCTGCGAAACTTTTTGGGGATATTTGATAGGTGCCTAGGGTTTTCCATCCGAGGGGAATAAATAGGCGAAAGGGCAAAGGCGGTGGAGGCCTGGGGGCCCCACACCACTAGCTGGCGCGGCCAGGGGGAGGGCGCGCCACCCCATGGTGTGGCCCCCTGGTGTCTGTCTTCGACTCTTCTTCGGTCTTCTGGATGTCTCCGGGGAAAATAGGCACTTTGGGCTTTGTGGGGTCCAATTCCGATAATGTTTCCAAAACAACTTTTCTGAAATAAAAACAGCAGAAAACATGGAACTGTCACTTGGTATCTTGTTAATAGGTTAGTCCCGGAAAACGTATAAAAATGCTATAAAGAAGGGATAAAACATGTAGCAATTGGCATAATATGATCATGGAGCATCAGAAATTATAGATACGTTGGAGACGTATCAAGCATCCCCAAGCTTAGTTCCTACTCGTCCTCGAGTAGGTAAACGATTAAACACAATAATTTCTGAGGTGACATGATACTATCATAAACTTGATCATTATAATGTAAAAGCATATGTACGCTGAGATCATAGAACTTCAAACACAAACATGATAAATAGAACTTTAATAATAAAGCATAGCAATCACGTTGCATCATGAAGAGTATCTTAAATAAAGGATCATGGATAATAATGCAAAGAAAGATAAACGTTTGTTTCAGGTATAAAGAAAGCATGGCGAAGTGGTATTTTTCTAGTCCTTAAGAGTGGGACAAAACATAAATGCTAGGACACCTTCAAAGTTCATGAGAAATACAAGAGCAAATAATTTAAGAACAAATAATATCACATTATGAAGCAATTATTGATGTTTATGGGACAAATGCACATAGAAATCAGAATGGAAAAAATGCTCTCTCAACTCTGCATAAAGTTAGAAGATGGAGACTCAACATGAAAGTAAAAGAAAGGCCCTTCGCAGATGGAAGCAGGGATCACTCATGTGCTAGAGCTTTTTATTTTATTAAACAAAGGTATTAAAAGTTTGACACTCCTCCCATCCATCTTTCACAAACCATGGCTAACCGAATCATCGGGTGCCTACCAA
The DNA here is from genome assembly GCA_028641055.1 of Alopecurus myosuroides. Lineage (NCBI taxonomy): Eukaryota > Viridiplantae > Streptophyta > Magnoliopsida > Poales > Poaceae > Alopecurus > Alopecurus myosuroides. The sequence goes on from CM054060.1 coordinate 83,929,839, forward strand.
CAATCACATACCGTGGAGGAGTGTCTATATTTTAGGAGAGGTGTATGTTAATGTCAAAGAATGGTAAACAGACAATACAGTATGTCACAGGCCAACTGGATTCACAAGAGAGGCTCCCATTGTGAAGGACGCAACTGGTGTAGAAGGTCATCCCTCTTTCTCTTTTGTTTACGCAATTATGCTTTCACTGATAAATCAGGGGGAAAAATAGTGAGGAGAATTTGTTTGTATTAATTTGGGGCTGGGCACCCCGCTGCCAGCTCTTCTATCATTTGGATAAGAGGATGAAGCCACTAGTCCAGGGTGTGAAATCCAATCAACAAGTGAGATAAAGATTTTGTATTGACGTCCTCATGAGCAAAACCAAGAACACAAAACAGGAGTAATTTTGAAAGTTTTAAAGGTAACACATGAGCAATTTACTTGGAGTGGCAGTGAAATACCACATGTAGGTAGGTATGGTGTACACAATGGGAAAAACTTTGGTGTAAAGGAGTTTGGATGCACGAGTAGAATTCCATACTCAGTACAGGTTGAGGCTAGCAAAAGACTAGGAGCGACAAATCAAGAGAGCATAAGAGCCATAATCATGCACACCGACATAAACATCATTAACTTAAGCATAAGCGGTATCACAATTTCAAAAACTAAGTGGTCATGGAGGCTATTCGTGACTGGTTCGTAGTCATAAACATGGTGTAAGCATGCGCCAAGTCTACCAAATAAAACATTCGAAAGAGAATACCATAAATTTATGCTTTACTATGACAAGAACAACTCATGAATCTTTCAAGGCATATTAAACACTCTCATCTATTTGAGGCTATTCATGCTACTCAATAACCACAAGTCTTGAAAACTAAAATAACATTTAGCATGGCATGAAAAAGTTCTAGCCACAGTCTATACAAGTTTCTACTTGCAATGTTATAAATTCTACATCAAGTAGCAGTTTCTTTTCCCAACAAGCACCATACAATATATGTTTAAAAAAAAATACTTTCTATGATACAGCAAGAAAACATGAGAGTACGCATATAGCACTACTAAAACTAAAAGCTCTGATAAGAGATGCATGCAAAACAGAAGCTAAATAAATGCAGCAGCCAGACAAAGACAAAGAATACAAAGTATTCTCATGAAAAAGCGGAGCGTGTCACTCTCCAATAAAGGAATGCTGGGGTGCAACCAAGATTATTGAAAAAATAAAAACAAACTGAAAGCAAAAATAAAAGACGCTCCAAGTAAAGCACATAAGATGTGACCGAATAAAAATATAGTTTCATTAGAAGTGGCCTGATAATTTGTTGATGAAGAAGGGGATGCCTTGGGAATCCCCAAGCTTAGACGCTTGAGTCTTCTTGGAATTTTCTGGGATGTACTACCGGGGAATCCCCAAGCTTAGACTCTTCACTCTTCTTGATCACATCATATCATCCTCTTCTCTTGACCCTTGAAAACTTCCTTCACACCAAACTTCTCACAATCTTCATTAGCAATGTTGGTGTAATCGAAATAATAAATTCACACGGTTAAGTTTAAACACAAGAATAAAACTCAAAAACACATTATCTACTGTCACAATTTCTTTTAAAACTCTTTTTCTCAAAAGAACACCAAAAGAAAGAGGTTAAGAGGCAAATGCAACTATTGGCAGAAATCTGTCAAAACAGGACAGCAGGTAAAGATGATTTGTTTCGAAAATCTTCTGTTGCTCAAATAAAAAAGTGGTCAACTAAGAAAAGTTGCGTATACAGACTAGGATTACGCACAAAAAATGTCAGGCCATTTTGAACTTTCTGTGATTTTATACAAATTTAACAGTGGACAGCGAAAATCTGTTTTCTGAACAGAAATCCGAAATATAGTCTCAACTTTGTACTAGAGCCTTTACTTGGCTCAACAAAAACACAAAAGAAAAGATACAGAGGGGTTTCTAAGGAAATATACAACACCCAGGTGCAAAGCACACAAAAGAAAACAAAGTAAAACTGGTTGAAAACAGAGAAATAAAACGAGTTTTCTCCCGGTAGCGCTTTTCTTTAACGCCTTTCAGCTAGTCATAGAAAACAACTCAAGTATTTTCAAGTGAAGAATCATCAACATAATAACTTGCTCTAATAATGGACAAAATTTTGCTTCATCCTCTTTCTAGGAAAGTGTTCCAGACCTTTCTTGAGGGGGAATTGATATTTAATACTCCCCTCTTTCATATCAATAATAGCACCAACTGTTCTAAGAAAAGGTCTTCCCAAAACAATAGGAAAAAGGCATTGCATTCAATGTTCATAACAAAAAAATCAACAGGGAAAAGGTTATTGTTAACCATAATAAGAACATCATCAATTCTACCAAGAGGTTTCTTCTTAGCATTATCAGCAAGATGAACATCCAAATAACAGTGTTCCAACGGTGGTAGATCAAGCATATCATAAAGCTTTTGAGGCATAACAGAGATACTAGCACCAAGATCACACAAAGCATTGCAATCAAAATCATTTACTTTTATCTTAATGATAAGCTCCCAACCATCATCTAATTTCCTAGGTATAGATGTTTCAAGTTTCAACTTTTCTGCCCTAACTTTCATGAGAGCATTGGTAATATGTTTAGTAAAGGCCATATTCATGGCACTAGCATTGGGACTTCTAGCAAGATTTTGTAGAAACATAATAACTTCATATATATTGCAATCATCGAAATCAAAATTATTGTCATCAAAAGTAATGGGACCATTATCTCCTATATCTCTAAAAATTTCAGCACTTTTATTAGAAGCAGTTTCAGAAATTTGAGGCAATTTAGCACGTTTCACCGAAGGGGTAGGGACTTTGTTAACACCAACTACTTTACCATTGATAGTAGGAGGTTTACTATCACTTGGAGCTTCAGTTTTACTAGTGGTTGTGCTAGTGCAAACTCTAGAAATATTATTCTTTCTAGCCAATTCATCTTCTCTTTCCCACCTAGCACATAATTCAGCCATCAACCTAACATAATTATCTATTCGAACTTGGATGGCATTCAAAGTTTTACTTTGTTTAACATCTTGTGGAAAAACCTTCAGTTTTAGAAAATCAACATCAATAGCTAGGCTATCTACTTTAGAGGCAAGAACATCTATTTTACCAATCTTTTCCTCGACAGATTTATTAAAAGCAGTTCGTGTGCTAATAAATTCTCTAAGCATGTTTTCAAGATCAGAGGTAGATATTTTATTGCTATTGTTGGAGTTTCCATAAGAATTACCATAACCGGTATTAGGAGGATAAGGCTTATAATTGTTTCCACCAAAATTATTTCTATAAACATTGTTGTTAAAATTATTATTTCTAATAAAGTTTACATCAACATGCTCTTCTTGAGCAACCAAAGAGGCTAAAGGAACATTATTTGGATCAACTTGAACTTTACCATCAACAAGCATAGACATAATAGCATCAAGCCTTTCACTCAAAGAGGAGGTTTCCTCAACAGAATTTACCTTCTTACCTTGTGGAGCTCTCTCAGTGTGCCACTTTGAATAATTTATCATCATATCATCAAGAAGCTTTGTTGCATTGCCCAAAGTGATGGACATAAAGGTACCTCCAGCAGCTGAATCCAATAGGTTCCTTGAGGAGAAATTCAGTCCTGCATAAAAGGTTTGTATAATCATCCAAGTAGTCAGTCCATGAGTGGGACAATTCTTCACCATAGTTTTCATTCTTTCCCAAGCTTTAGCAACATGTTCATTATCAAATTGTTTAAAATTCATTATTTCACTTCTCAGGGATATAATCTTAGCAGGAGGATAATATTTTCCAATGAAAGCATATTTACACTTAGTCCATGAATCAATACTATTTCTAGGCAAAGATAGCAACCATTCTTTAGCTCTTCCTCTCAAAGAGAAAGGAAATAATTTTAGTTTAATAATATCTCCATCCACATCTTTATATTTTTGCATCTCACATAGCTCAACAAAATTATTAAGGTGAGCAGCAGCATCATCAGTACTAACACCAGAAAATTAATCTTCCATAACAAGATTTAATAAAGCAGGTTTAATTTCATAGAAAGCAGCAGTAGGAGCATGTGGAGCAATAGGTGTGCAAATAAAATCATTGTTATTTGTGCTAGTGAAGTCACACAACTTAGTATTCTCAGAGGAACTCATTTTAGCAAAATAACAGCAAGCAAATAAATAACAGTTATAAAGTAAACTAATTTTTTGTTTTTTAATATAGAGAAGTAAAACAAGACAAGACAATAAACAAAATAAAGAGGCTGAGAGTGAGAGACTCCCCTTGCCAGAAGACTTTTTCCTCCCCGGCAACGGCGCCATAAATTATTGTTGCTATGGATGGCGACCGTTGCGGGAGGAATTCTTCTTATGTATGTTTGTTTTGTTCCCCGGCAATGACGCGAGAAATTCCTTGCTACGTTTTGTTGGAAACCCCAAGAGGAGGGTTTGATGAGCACAACGGTAAGAATTTCCCTCAGTTAAGAACCAAGCTTATCAATCAAGTAGGAGGAAAAGGATCTTGGGAAGGTTGATGCCACTGACGGTGGTGATGGCGCCTCACGGTGTCAGCAACAACGTGGAACCTGCACACAACACAACCAAAATACTTTGTCCCAACGGTACAGTGAGGTTGTCAATCTCACCGGTCTTGCTGAAAACAAAGATTAGACGTATAGTGTGGAAAATGGTGTATGCTTGCAGTAAGTAAAGAAAGCAGGAAATTGTTGTGGTTTGTTTAAGAGTGTAAGAAAAAATGGACCGGGGTTCATAGGTTCACTAGTGGTGTCTCTCCATAAGGATAACACGCTGGTTGAACAAATTACAGCAAGGCAATTGACAAATAAAGGTTGCACCGTAGTGCACATTATAACATGATGACTACTATGATATTTAGTGCGGGCATTACAACAATATACAGGGACCATCCATCTGCATCTATGGCTAATAATCCACCCTCAGGTTATCATCTGAACCCCCTTAGGTATTAAGTTGCAAGCAACATATAACTGCATTAAACAAAGTGTGTAATGTAAGCAATGATTGTACACGCGGGCACTCACACCGATGTTTTCTCCCTAGTGGCAACATCACATCCTCCCCCGTCATGTTTCTGTCACTCGAGCATAGGAGAAAAGGAGGCATGAACCCACTATCTAGCATAAATACTCCCTCTTGGAGTCACTAGCAACTACTTGGCCAGCGCAACCACTAGAAACAGAAAGCATGCAAGATCACAAATAACATATGCAATAAAGACTATAATAAACTTGGCATAAGTTCAATATTCATCGGATCCCAGCAAACACAACATATAGAATTACATAAGATCAATCTCGATCATGATAGGCAGCTCATGAGATATAAACATGGAGGCATATGAGGAGAAGACAACCATCTAGCTACTGCTATGGACCTGTAGTCCAAGGATGACTACTCACGCATCAATCCGGAGGAAGGCATGGTGATGGAGAAGCCTCCTGTGATGATTTCCTCTCCGGCAAGGTGCCTCGAGACAGCTTTAGAACCCCCTGATCTAGGGTTAACGACGCCGACGGTTGAGGAACTTTTCGGGGATATTTGATCAGGTGCCTAGGGTTTTCCATCCGGGGGGAATAAATAGGCGAAAGGGCAAAGGCGGTGGAGGCCTAGGGGCCCCACACCACCAGCTGGCGCGACCAGGGGGAGGGCACGCCACCCCATGGTGTGCCCCCCTGGCGCCCGTCTTCGACTCTTCTTCGGTCTTCTGGATGCTTCCAGGGAAAATAGGCACTTCGGTATTTTTGGGATCCAATTTCGAGAATGTTTCTAGAACAACTTTTCTGAAATAAAAAACAGCAGAAAATAGGGAACTGGCACTTGGCATCTTGTTAATAGGTTAGTCCCGGAAAACATATAAAAATGCTATAAAGAAGGGATAAAACATGTAGCAATTGGCATAATATGATCATGGAGCATCAGAAATTACAACGTATCACCCCACTCTTAAGGACTAGCGAAATATCACTTTTCTGTGCTTTCTCTATATTTGAAACAAACGTATATCTTTGTTTGCATTGTTATTCATGATCTTGTATTTGAGTTACTTCTAATGCTACAAAGTGATTGCTATGCTTTATTATTAAAGTTCTATTTATCATGTTTGTGTTTAAGTTCTATGATCTCAGTTTAGATATGCTTTTAAATTACTTTGATGATCAAGTTTATGTTGGTAACATGTCACGTCAGATTCTTTTTTATCGTTTACCTACTTGAGGACGAGTAGGAACTAAGCTTGGGGATGTTGATACGTCATAAACGTTTCCCTAATTCCTGATGTTCCATGTTGTTTTCATGTTATTTCCCACATGTTTGCTATACACTTTATCTCATTTTTCATCGATTTTCAGGACTAACCTATTGACAAGATGCCACAGAGCCAGTTCCCTGTTTTCTGTTGTTTTTAGTTTCAGAAAAGTTGTTCTCGAAATAATCTTGGAATTGGAAAATTCGAAGCCCGAAAGTCTTAGAAATTTTGAAGGTTCCACGTAGTCCCGAAGAGACCCAGAGGGGCCCCTCAGGGGGCCCACACCATAGGGCGGCGCGCTCCCCTTGGCCGCGCCGGGTGGTGGTGTGGGGCCCAAGCCTCCACCGCCTCTGCCCTTTCTCTTATTTATTCCCCCCGAGGCAAAAAACTTAAAAATATATCACTTTTACCCGAGAAACACCGAAGGCCGCCGTCACCGTCATCCCGAGATCCGGAGGGTTCTGGAGCTCTCCCAGGCACCCTGCGTGAGGGGGAAATCATCACCGGAGGGGTCTACGCCACCATGCCCTCCTCCGAAGTGATGCGTGAGTAGTTCATCCCTGGACTACGAGTCTATAGAAGTAGCTAGATGGTTGTTCTCTCCACTTTGTACCTCATGTTTAGATCTTGTGAGCTTCCTCACATGATCGAGATCATCTTTATGTAATGCGACATGTTGTGTTTGCTGGGATCCAATGAATGTTGAATGCTATGTCTTTTGATTATCAATCTATCATGTTATCTTCATGCTTATGTTGTTTATGATCTTGCATGCTCTTCGTTATTAGTACATTCTCTGGCCAAGTAGATGCTAGTAACTCCAAAAGGGAGTATTTATGCTCAATAGTGGGTTCATGCCTCCTTTGCATCTGTGCTCGAGTGATAGAAACGTGACGGATGGAGGATGTGATGTTGCCATTAGGAATAAAACAACAATGATTTGTCTAAGGATGATGTTATTGTTTACATTACACACTTTTCTTACTGCAATTATCTGTTGCTTGCAACTTCATACCCAACGTTTGTTCGGATGATATTCGGAGGGTGGATTATTAGTCATAGATGAAGTTGGATAACGGTCTATGTATCTAGTTGTAATGCCCGCATGAATCACATAGTAATCTTTATGTATTGCATATGCACTATGGTGCATCCTTCATTTTTGTCAATTGCCCAGCTGTAATTTGTTCACCACACATGTTATTTATCTTTCACGGAGAGACACCACTAGTGAACTGTGGACCCCGGTCCTTTTTTCTCATACTAATAAACATCTACTGCTTTCAAACTGCTCTCATAGTGTTCCTGTTGTTTTCCATACCATATTTTTAACCTCTTTGTGTTCAGCAAAACCGGTGAGATTGACAACCTCACTGCTTAGTTGGGGAAAATTGATTTTATTGTGTTGTGCAGGTTCCACGTTTTTTCTGAACCGGTAGTGCACCCTGCCATCTCAGCTGCTTCACCTTCTGAAGTTACTCCTTCCTCCTATTGGTCGATTAAACCGTTGTTTCTTTCTGAGGGAAAACTTGTTGCTGCACTCTTCATACCTTCCTCCTATTGGTCGATCAAACCTTTGTTTCTTTCTGGGGGAAAACTTGTTGCTGCACTCTTCATACCTTCCTCTAGCGGTCTCCCAACGAACGTGTATTTACATGCATCAATGCCACAGGGAGCTTCCACGTGTCCTACCGGTCCTCCTCAACGATCCACAGGGGACGAGATAGAGTGAAGCGACGCAATTGAGCTGGTCCTTGATGACCCACAAGTATAGGGGGTGTATCGTAGTACTTTTGATAAATAAGAGTGTCGAACCCAGCTAGGAGCAGAAGGTGTTGAAAAGCAGGTTGGATAGAGAATACACTGTAAACACTAGCAAACAGGTTTTTGGTTGTTTTGTATATAGAAGATAAATAAAGTGCGAGTAAATAAATAACTGTAGTAATAATAATTGCAGCGAGTGTCCCAATCCTTTTGAGAGCAAAGGACAAGACGGGTTTTTTTACTTATGATTACCAAACATTATCGAGGACACATGGGAATCTCGTCAAGTGCTTTCGCTTCATATAGTTGATTAATATTTATTGGTTCGTTAAGTGTTGTGTAGGTGAACCGATGATAATGCACCGCCCAACTAGGACTAATATATACTTGTGAATATATACCTCATAAGCATCCGCAAGTGCAAGAAAGTGATTAAGATAAATCTAACCACGGCCTTAAAACTACGGCACCCAACACTCCCTCATGCAATGGTTTCCTAACGGTGGTTTAGGTTTCTGTCACTCCGGCAACCCCACAATTAGTAGCCAAATACACAATGCATCCTCCTAGTCCCATAAAGGTGAAGTGTCATGTAGTTGACGTTCACATGACACCACTAGAAGAATAGAACCACAATTCAAATATCGAACCGAGAGATATTACTTCAACATAACTTCACTACTAACATCATGAATTCTCCCATGTCCTCAAGAACTAAATAAACTACTCACGAGACATCATATGGATCATAATCCGAGGTGATATAATGGATAATAACAATCTGGTCATAAAGTGCAAACACTGATAAATCTCACAGGCATCAACTACTGACAAGTAATCCATGCCGGGAGAGAGATCTAATGAAGAACAACGATAAAGACCCCTAATTGTTATAGCGGGATGAAGGTGGACGGTGACGGTGATGGTTCTGGTGATGAGAATGATGACGATGATGATTTCGATGAAGCCCGAAGTGATGATGGTGACGGTGATGATGGCGGCGGCGGAATTATTCTTCGACGATGTCCTCGGGCTTAGGGTTCCCTAGGGGTCAAGTACGTGAAAGGGCGCGCCCAAGAGTGGGACAGGGGGCAGACCACCCCCAGGCGCGGCTAGAGGGGGGCATGCTGCCTGGTGGTGTGGACCCCAAGTGGCCCCCTTCCGGGTGCCCTTCTGGTTGGCTTCCTTCTCGAAACTTCTAAGACTCCTCCGGTGTTCCCCCTCTTATTCCGACCTTCTCAAATGGGGTGTCCTGACGGTGCTTTTTTCCATCAGATTTCTGGTTTTAGTGTTTCTTCTCTCAAAATTATTAAACATGAAAAATAAGATGAAATAACATAAGTAATGTATCATAACATGAAATATATCGATGAATAACGAAAAATAACAATATAAATAGTGATGCAAAATGAACGTATCAACTCCCCCAAGCTTAGACCTCGCTTGTCCCCAGGCAAAACTGAACTCGGTAAACATGACCACATGTTTATGGAGTGAGGTGTCAATAAATAAAATACGGATAAGAAGCATCACAACTATCAATACACTAGTCATTCTAGAAAGTAAATCCCTCTCATATAATTTAATTTGAAACAAATAAATGGAGTCACAATAAAGGTGCAAAAAGTAAATCAAAATTGGTCAAGGCAAACTTTGTTTTTGGTCAGAGAACAATTAACAATGTACTCATCTTTCAATCAAAGTCTTTATATTAGAGCTTATATTTGCAAAGTTTAGCATGCTCAATCATAACAATTTCTTCGCAATCGTTGATAACTTTCAAAGTAGTATTAAAACAGATAAAAACATTTGTACTAAACAAGGAAGAATAATGAACATGATTGAGTAAATCAACATATAGATGGATGGGTCACAACAACTCAAATGCTTTCTTAAGATAGAAAGAAGTAGGTTTACTGACTCAACATAAAGGTAACAGATAGGCCCTTTGTAGAGGGAAGCAGGGATTAACTCATGTGCTAGAGCTTTTAGTTAATAAACGGAGGTATAAAATGTTTGACACTCCTCCCAACCTTTCTTACACAAACCATGGCTAACTGAATCCTCGGGTGCCTGCCAACAATCACATACCATGGAGGAGTGTCTAATTTTTAGAGAGGTGTGAATGTCTATGTCAACGAATTGCAAACAGAAAATACAGTATGCCACAAGCACTAGACTTCACAAGAGCGGCTCCCATTGAAGGATGCAACTGGTGTAGAAGGTCATCCTTCTTTCTCTTTTGTTTACACAATTATGCTTTGACTGATAAATCAGGGGCAAAAATACTGAAGAGAATTTGTTATACTAATTTGGGGCTAGGCACCCCGCTTACAGCTCTTCTAGCATTTGTATAAGCAGATGAAGCCACTATTCCAGGTGTGTAAAGTCCAATCAACAAGTGAGATAAAGATTCTCTATTTGCGTCCTCATGAGCTAAAACAGGAACACAAAACATGAATTATTTTGAAGGTTTTAAAAGTAGAACACAAGTAATTTACTTGGAGTGGCGGTTAAATACCACATATAGGTAGGTATGGTGGACACAAATGGAATGGTTTTGGGGCTTAAGGTTTGGATGCACGAGTAGTATTCCCTCTCAGTACAGGTTTTTGTCTAGCAAGGTTGGGTAGCAAGCATAAGAGTTGAGGGAAAACAAACAACCATATATATGATAAAACCAATCATGCAATCTTCCTTGAAAGTACAAATAATCTTACTTGAGAATACTAATCTTATGGGCTAATAAGAAAGAAAGATCATGGAACAATATATCTACATGAAAACTCCCTCTTTTTTACTTAAGTCTCAAAGTATTGTTGCTACTGACCAATGCAAAGTTTGTTAAAACCAACTAGATTAACTTGATGCTCCAATATTGATACCAAAACTAATAACAAGATCAACCAAATAACAGAAATTGCAAGCTAAAATAAAGTGTAGAAGATGATCAAACTTCTCATTAATATTTCATTACGACAACTCAAACCAAGGGATACAATGATAACCAACTAAAGAGTGATGCTTCCATACTACAAACCATACTATATGATATTTCCTCTACTCATGATATGACTCTATGATGCTTGCGTTGGGATACCCAAGAGGAGGGTGTGATGAGCACAACAGTAGGAAGATTTCCCCTTAGTTAAGAACCAGGGTTATCAATCCAGTAGAACAAGGAGGACCTTCGGAAGGTTGATGCCACTGACGGCGGTGCTGGCGCTTCACCCGTGTCAGCAATAACGTGGAACCTGCACACAACTCAACGAAAATACTTTGCCCCAATGGTACAGTGAGGTTGTTAATCTCACTGGTCTTGCTGAAAGCAATTATTAGATGTATAGTGTGGAAAACAGTGTATGCTTGCAGTAAGTAAAGAAAGAGGAGGAAATTGTTGTGGTTTGTTTAACAGTGTGGAAAATGGACCAGGTTTTATAGTTTCACTAGTGGTGTCTCTCCACAAAAGATAGCATGCTGGGTGAACAAATTATAGCTGCGCAATTGACAAAATAAAGGTTGCACCGTAGTGCACAATATAACATGAAGATTACTATGATATTTAGTGCGGGCATTACAACAAGATACATAGACCGACATCCATCTGCATCTATGAGTAATAATCCGACCCCCTTATGTATTAAGTTGCAAGCAACCGATAATTGCATTAAACAAAGTGTGTAATGTAAGCAATGATTATGCACACGGGCACTCCAACCGCTGTTTTCTCCCTAATGGCAACATCACATCCCCCCCTTCAAGTTTATGTCACTCGAGCAAGGCAACAAGGAGGCATGAACCCACTATCAAGCATAAATACTCCCTCTTGGAGTCACTAGGAACTACTTGGCCAGAGCAACCACTAGCAACGGAAAGCATGCAAGATCACAAATAACATACGCAATAAATACTATAATCAACTTGGCATAAGGTCAATTTCATCGAATCCCAGCAAACATAGCATATAGAATTACAAAAGATCAATCTCGATCATGATAGGCAGCTCACGGGATCTAAACATGGAGGAATATGAGGAGGAGACAACCATCTAGCTACAGATATGAACCCGTAGTCACGGGATGAACTACTCACGCATCACTCCGGAGGCAGGCATGGTGATGTAGAAGCCTCCGGTGATGATTTCCTCTCCGGCAGGGTGCCGGAAAACAGCTCCAGAACCCTTCTGGTCTAGGGTTGACGGTGACGGCAGCTTCAGAACTTTTTCGGGGAATTTGATCAGGTACTTAGGGTTTTCCATTCGAGGGGCTTAAATAGGCGAAAGGGCAAAGGGGGTGGAGGCCAATGGGCCCCACACCTATAGGTGGCGTGGCCAGGGGGACCCGCACCACCCTATGGTGCGGCCCCCTATTTTCCAATTTCGAGAATATTTCCAAAACAAAATTTCTGAAACTAAAAATAGCAGAAAACATGGAACTGGCTCTATGGCATCTTGTCAATAGGTTAGTCCGTAAAATCGATAAAAATGACATAAAGAAGGGAGAAAACATGTAGCAATTGGCATAATATCATCACGGAGCATGAGAAATTAGGGATACGTTTATGCCGTATCACTCTACTAAAAGGAAAAAAGGTGAAAGATAAAAGTGTGATACCACGGCACTCCTCCAAGCTTGGAAAAAGCCAAAGGGATGCCAATAATAATAACAAATTATCTCTTCGGTGGCGATGGTGATAAGCTCTTGTTGATCAAGGCATGAAAGCGCTCCAACATCTCACGGAACCTGTCGTTCTCCTCTTGGAGTATCTCCACCTCGATCCTTAGAGCTCGATTACACTCACAAAATTCATCGGCAACTCATGTGCTAGAGATTTTTATTTTATAAAACAGAGGTATTAAAAGTTTGACATTTGTGGAGGAATGTCTATATTTTAGGAGGGGTGTATGCTAGTGTCAACGAATGGTAAACAGACAATACAGTGCGCCACAAGCCAACTGGATTCACAAGATCGGCTCCCATGGTGAAGGACGCAACTGGTGTAGAACGTCATCCCTCTTTCTCTTTTGTTTACACAATTATGCTTTGACTGATATGACCAGGGGCAAAAATAGTGAAGAGAATTTGTTTGTATTAGTTTGCGGCTGGGCATCCCGCTGCCAGCTCTTCTATCATTTGTATAAGCGGATGAAGCCACTAGTCTAGGGTGTGAAATCGAATCAACAAGTGAGATAAAGATTCTCTATTGACGTCCTCATGAGCAAAAAAAAAAGAACACAAAACAGGAATAATTTTGAAGGTTTTAAAGGTAGCACATGAGAAATTTACTTGGAGTGGCAGTTAAATACCACATGTAGGTAGGTTTGGTGTACACAATGGGAAAACTTTGGTTTAAGGGAGTTTGGATGCACGAGTAGAGCTCATACTCAGTACAGGTGGAGGCTAGCAAATGACTAGGAGCGACAAATGAAAAGAGAGCATAAGAGCCATAATCATGCATAGCGACATAAGCATCATTAATTAAAACATAAGCAGTATCACAAGTTCAAGAACTAAGTGGTCATGGAGGCTATTCGTGAATGGTTTGTAGTCATAAACATGGTGTGAGCATGCGCCAAGTCAACCAAATAAAACATTCGAAAGAGAATACCATATATTGATGCTTTACCATGACAAGAACAACTCATGAATCTTTCAAAACATATTAAACACTCTCGGCTATTTGAGGCTAATAATTCTACTCAATAACCACAAGGCTTTAAAACTAAAATAACATTTATCATGGCATGAAAAAGTTCAAGCCACAGTCTATACAAGCTTCTACTTGTACTGTTATAAATTCTATTTCAAGCTGCAGTTTTCTTTCTCCCAACAAGAACCATACAAAACATGCTTCAACGAAAAAACTCTTTATGATACAGCAAGAAAAACATGAGACTACTCAAATAATACTACTAAAACTAACAGCTCTCATAAGAGATGCATGCAAAACAGGAGCTAAATAAATCCACAGCCAAACAAAGACTACGAATACAACGTATACTCACGAAAAAGTGGAGCGTGTCACTCCCGAATAAAAGAATGATGGGTTCCAACCAAGCTTATTATGAAAGTAAAAACAAACTGAAAGAAAAAAGAAAAATCAAACTGAAAACAAAAATAAAACAGGCTCCAAGTAAAGCACATAAGATGCGACCGAATAAAAATATAGTTTCACTAGAAGTGACGTGATAATTTGTTGATGAAGAAGGGTATGCCTTGGTAATCCCCAATCTTAGACGCTTGATTCTTCTTGGAATTTGCTGGGCTGTACCACCTGGGCATCCCCAAGCCAAGACTTTTCACTCTTCTTGATCACTTCATATCGTCCTCTTCTCTTGACCCTTGAAAACTTCCTTCACATAAAAAATCTCACAATCTTCATTAGCAACGTTAGTGCAATCGAAATAATAAACTCATATGGTTCAGTTTCAACACAAGAATAGCAATAAAAAAACACATTAGCTAATGTCACAACTTCTTTTAAAACTCCATTTCTCAAAAGAACACCAAAAGAAAGAGATTAAGATGCAAATGCAATAATTGGCAGAAATCTGTCAAAAACAGAACAGCAGGCAGAGATCGATTTTTTCGAACATTGTATGTTGCTCAAATCGAAAAATGGTCAACTAAGAAAAGTTGCGTATATAACTCAGGATTCAGCACAAAAAACTCAGGTAATTTTAAATTTTCTGTTATTTTTAACTGAATTAACAGTGGACAGCAGAAATCTGTTTTCTGCGCAGAAATCCGAAATATAGTGTCAACTTTCCACTAGAGGCTTTACTTGGCTCAACAAAAACACAAGAGAAAATATATTGCTAAGGAAATATACAACATGCTGGTGCAAAGCACACGAAAGAAAACAAGTAAAAACATAATGAAAACAGAGAAATAAAACGGGTTGTCTCCCGGTAGCACTTTTCTTTAACGCCTTTCAGCTAGGCATAAAAGATCAACTCGGATGTTTTCAAGTGAAGAAGCATTAAAATCAAGGTTTGGAAACCCTTTAATAATGCATTGTATCTTATCCAAGTGGGTTTCAGAGGCTCTTCCCTTAGTATTTTTAGGCTTACTATTTTCATCAAATAAATTCTCAGGAACAATCCAATCAAAATTCTTTTCTTGGGCTTCGTGCAGTGCCATTAATTAAAAGGGGATTGGTATTTTATCCTAGTTTTCATTATTAGATTCAGTTTTTTATAGAGCACCAACAACGTCTACACAAGATCCAAGCATATTGAAACGATCAAAGACTTTTCTAACTTCTATAGCAACATCTCCAAATTCTTTAAGAATGGTTTCTAAGATGACGTTTCTTTTCTCAACATCTTCAATGTTGTTAAAGTTGAGGAACATATGTTGTATTATGGGATGAAGTTTAACAAACCTAGCTTCTAGCATGTGAACTAAAGAAGTTGCAGCAGTCTCGTGATTGGGAGCAAGTTCTACAATGGATTTTTCCTCAAAGTTATCATGCTTACTAACATGATCAAAGAATTCTTTGATAGTGTCCTTTCCAAGTATAGAACCACTTCCTACCGGCAAATCTTGTAAAGTAAATTTAGGGAGCAACATGATGAGAAATTAAACATTAGAGCAGAAAAGAAAAAATAACAGCAAGCAAATAAATAACAGTTATGAAGTAAACTAACTTTTTTGTGTTTTCAATATAGAGAAGAAAAACAAGACAAAAATAAAAACAAGACAATAAACAAAATAAAGAGATTGAGAGTGAGAGACTCCCCTTGCCAGAAGACTTCCTTCTCCCTGGCAACGGCGCCATAAAATGTCCTTGATGCTTGCGTTGGGATACCCCAAGAGGAGGGTGTGATGAGCACAACAATAGGAAGTTTTCCCCTTAGTTAAGAACCAGGGTTATCAATCAACTAGGAGAAGGAGGACCTTCGGAAGGTTGATGCCACTAATGGTGGTTCTGGCGATTCACCCGTGTCCGCAACAACGTGGAACCTGCACACAACTCAACCAAAATACTTTGCCCCAACGGTACAGTGAGGTTGTCAATATCACCGGTCTTGACGAAAACAAAGATTAGACGTATAGTGTGGAAAACAGTGTATGCTTGCAGTAAGTAAAGAAAGAGAAGGAACTTGTTGTGGTTTGTTTAACCGTGTGAAAAATGGACCGAGGTTCATAGTTTCACTAGTGGTGTCTCTCCATAAAAGATAGCATGCTGGGTGAACAAATTACAGTTGGGCAATTGACAAATAAAGGTTGCACCGTAGTGCACAGTATAACATTAAGATTACTATGATATTTAGTGCGGGCATTACAACAAGATACATAGACCGACATCCGTCAGCATCCATGACCAATAATCCACCCTCAGGTTATCATCCGAACCCCCTTAGGTATTAAGTTGCAAGCAACAGATAATTGCATTAAACAAACCGTGTAATGTAAGCAATGATTATGGACGCAGACTCTCTCACCTCTGTTTTCTCCCTAATGGCAATAGCACATCCTCCCCCTTCACGTGTGTGTCACTCGACCAAGGCAACAAGGAGGCATGAATCCACTATCAAGCATAAATACTCCCTCTTGGAGTCAGTAGCAACTACTTGGCCAGAGCAACCACTAGCAACGAAAAGCATGCAACATCACAAATAACATATGCAATAAAGACTATAATCAACTTATCATAAGGTCAATATTCATCGGATCCCAACAAACACAACATATAGAATTACATAAGATCAATCTCGATCATGATAGGCAGCTCACGAGATCTAAACATGGAGGCATATGAGGAGGAGACAACCATCTAATGACAGCTATGAACCCGTGGTCCAAGGATGAACTACTCACGCATCACTCCGGAGGTAGGCATGGTGATGTAGAAGCCCCCGGTGACGATTTCCTCCCCGGCAGGGTGCCGGAAAACAGCTCAAGAACCCTCCCGATCTAGGGCTGACGGTGACGGCGGCTGCGAAACTTTTTCAGGGATTTTGATCAGGTACTTAGGGTTTTCCATCCGGGGGGCTTAAATAGGCGAAAGAGCAAAGGCGGTGGAGGTCCAGGGGCCCCAAACCTATAGGTGGCGCGGCCAGGGGGACCCGCGCCACCCTATGGTGTGCCCCCCCTGTTGCCCCGCTTCGACTCCTCTTTGGTCTTCTGGATGCTTACGGGGAAAATAGGACTTCCGGGCTTCAAATTTTCCAATTCCGAGAATATTTCCAGAACAACTTTTCTGAAACTAAAAACAGAAGAAAACAGGGAACTGACTCTATGGCATCTTGTCAATAGTTTAGTCCGGAAAATCGATAAAAATGACATAAAGAAGGGAGAAAACATGTAGCAATTGGCATAATGTCATCATGGAGCATCAGAAATTAGGGATACGTTTATGACGTATCACTCTAGTAAAAGGTAAAAAGGTGAAAGACAAAAGTGTGATACCGCGGCACTCCTCCAAGCTTGGAAAAAGCCAAAGGGATGCCAATAATAATGACAAATTATCTCTTCGGTGGCGATGGTGATAAGCTCTTGTTGATCAAGGCATGAAAACGCTCCAACATCTCACGGAACTTGTCGTTCTCCTCTTGGAGTATCTCCACCTCGATCCTTAGAGCTCGATTACGCTCACAAAATTCATCGGCAACTTGAAGGGATTCCTCCACTCCAGGGATAGGGATGATCCCGGAACTGATGGTCTCGGTCCCTACATGCTACAAGAAGAAACACTTCCCTCGGTGCTTGATGACATCCTCTTTACTTTTCTCTTGACGCCTTGATCCACGTCCTTGCGCTTGGGACCTTGGAGATCATCCTCATTCGGTCCCTTCCCCTTGTTGTTGTTGGCGGAGACCATGGTGCTTCTAAACTGAAAACAGATCCCGGCAGAAACAGGTCGAAACAGAAACACGACGAGAAAACGATATACGGACCTCGGGGGGTCGAGGAGGTTATATAGAAAAAATATGCGTAACGAAAGGAAAGTCCAGGTCGAAAACGAGTCGGAGAGGGGCTCCGGGGCGCCCACAACATAGCCATGCGCGACCAAGGGTGGGCCCGCGCCCAGGCATGGTATGGTGCCCTCCGGCACCGTCTCCAACTCCTCTTCAGCCCGATAGTTTTCATATTTTCCAAAAATCAATAATTTATAACTTGAAAGGTATTCCGTGAACTTTTTCTTAACATAACTGTTACCTATTCGAAAACGAACTTTGCAGATTATGGAATCTTCCCTCTAATAAACTTCTCCGGAGTCATTACTAGAATAACATCAACAACTTTATCATAAGAATCCCCAAAAATATAATGTTTAAGTATTTTCCCATTTACCACTTGTGTAGTGTTATATTTGAGGGACGCAATTTTGATTTCACCCGAACAATACACTTCTACAATAAGATAAGGCCCTTCCCATCTAGAGAGTAATTTTCCTGCAAAAAATCTGAGACGAGACCGATACAGTAGAACTTTCTCACCAACATGAAACTCTCTTTTAAGGATTATTTTATCATGCCATTGTTTAACTTTCTCTTTAAAGAGTTTAACATTTTCATAAGCTTCACATCTCCATTCATGTAGATGATTCAAATCAAGCATTCTTTTCTTACCAGCAAGTTTAAAATCTTTATTAAGTTCTTTCACTGCCCAATAAGCTTTGTGTTGTAATTCTAAAGGCAAGTGACAAGCTTTTCCATAAACCATTTTTTAAGGAGACATACCCATAGGATTTTTATAAGCAATTCTCTAAGCCCATAAATCATCATTCAACTTATCAGACCAATTCTTCCTACATTTATTAACAGTCTTTTGCAAGATAGATTTAATTTCTCTATTTGATAATTATACCATCCCACTGGTTTGAGGATGATAAGCTGAGGCAATTCTATGATTAACATCATATTTAGCAAGGGTTTTTCTAAAACTACCATGAATAAAGTGAGAACCTCCCTCAGTCATAAGATATCTAGGCACACCAAACCTGGGAAAATAACATCTTTAAGCATTTTTAACGAGGTTTCACCATCAACACTTTTAGTAGGTATAGCTTCTACCCATTTACTAACATAATCAACAACAACAACAAGAATATGTGTATAACCATTTGAAGGAGGAAAAGGACCCATAAAGTCAAATCCCCAACAATCAAAAGTTCAATAACAAGAGAATAACTCATAGGCATCTCATTACGTCTAGAAATATTGCCAACTCTTTGACATTCATCACAAGATAAAACAAATTTACGTGCATCTTTAAAGAGAGTAGGCCAATAGAAACCTGCTTGTAGAACCTTTTGCGCGGTTCTATCTCCAGCATGACGTCCTCTATAAGCACTACCATGGCACTTCTTCAATATTTCTCGTTGGTCATGATCTGGAACACATCTTCTCATAATACCATCTACTCCTTCTTTATATAAGTGTGGGTCATCCCAAAAATAATGCCTCAAGTCATAGAAGAATTTTCTTCTTTGTTGAGTTGTAAATGTTGGAGGCAAATACTTGGAAACATTAAAGTTAGCATAATCAGCATACCCATGGACTATCCTTGGATTTTACTTTTATTGCAGCTAGTTCTTCATTTGGAAAACTATCATTAAGAGGAATAGAATCAAAAGCAAGGTTTTCCAATCTAGACAAGTTATCAAAAACATAATTTTCATCACCCTTCCTATCCACAATATGAAAATTAAACTCTTGTAAAATCAACACCCATCTGATAAGCCTAGGCTTAGCATCTTTCTTTTCCATAAGGTATCTAATAACAACATGATCAGGATGAATAGTGACTTTTAAATCAACAATATAAGGTCTGAACTTATCACAAGCAAAGACTACAGCTAAGAATTCTTTTTTAGTGGTAGCATAATTCTTTTGAGCAGCATCAAGAGTCATACTAGCATAATGAATAAGATTCAATTTCTTATCTACTCGATGTCCAAGAACAACACCTACATCAAAATCACTAGCATCACACATAATTTCAAAAGGTAAATTCCAGTCAGGTGGTTGAACAATAGGAGTAGTAGTTAAAGCCTTCTTTGAAGTTTCAAAAGCTTCCTTACAATCATCATAAAAAACAAAAGGTACATTTTTTTGAAGAAGATTAGTAGGAGGCTTAGATATTTTAGAGAAATATTTAATAAACCTCCTACAAAAACTAGCATGACCAAGAACAGTACGAATACCTTTAACATTCCTGGGATAGAGCATTTTCTCTATTGCTTCCACTTTAGCTCTGTTAACTACAATACCTCTTTCAAAAAAATTATGTCCAAGAACAATTCCTTCATTAACCATAAAGTGGCATTTCTCCGAATTAAGAACAAGATTAGTTTCCTCACATCTTAGCAAAACTTTATCAAGGTTGTGCAAACAATTATCAAAAAGAAGTTCCATAGACGGAGAAATCGTCCATGAATACTTCCACAATTTCTTCAGAAAAGCAATGAAAAATAGCATACATGCATCTTTGAAATGTAGCAGGAGCATTGCATAAACCAAAAGGCATACACCTATAAGCATAAGTTCCATAAGGACAAGTAAAGGTTGTTTTCTCTTGAACTTTGCTCTAACAGCAATTTGACAAAACCAGAATAACCATCAAGAAAGAAAAAATGAGTTTTCTTAGACAACCTCTCTAGCATTTGATCAATAAAAGGCAAAGAATAATGATCTTTCTTAGTAACTTTATTAACCTTTCTAAAATCAATGCACATTCTATAACCAACTACTACTCTTTGTGGAATAAGCTCATTGTTTTCATTAGGCACAAAAGTCATTCCTCCTTTCTTAGGGACACAGTGCACTGGGCTCACCCATCTACTATCATCAATAAGAAAAATAATACCAGCATACAGGAGCTTTAATACCTCATTACTTACCACTTCCTTCATCTTGGGAATTAAACATCATTGATGTTCAACAACATGATTTGCATAAGGTTTAATATTGATAGCATGCTGACACATAGTAGCGGAAATCCCCTTCAAATCATGAAGAGTATATCCAATAGCTCTACGGTGTTTCTTCAGAATTTCCAATAATCATTCCTCTTCTTCACCTGAAAGTTTAGCACTAATAATAACAAGATATATTTTCTTCTCATCAATATAAGCATATTTAAGATCACCAGGAAAAGGTTTTAAATCAAAGACAGTATCCTCCTTGGGTGGTAATGTAGTACCCAAGTCTTCCACAAGTAAATTATGTTTAGTATTACTGGCTGACGAAGAAGAATATCGTCAATCTCATTTCTCTCTTCCATAATGACCTCACTTTCATGGTCATTCATATATTGCAGCAAAGCATTGATAGGAGCAAGAGCAATACAAGAAAGTTGTTCAACTCTAAAATTCTCATCAGGCAATTTAGATTCATAAGGTGTTGTAGAAAATTTGGAGAAATTGAACTCATAAGATTTTCCATCAAATTTAGTCAATATCTTCTCTCTCTTACAATATATAATAGCACCACAAGTGTTCAAGAAAGGTCTACAAAAAATAATACGACACGTTTTACCAGCAGCCTTACCAAGTAATAGAAAATCAGTGGGATATTTAGTTTTAACACATAATACTTCCACATCTCTAACAATACTAATCGGAAAGACATTTTCTCTATGAGCAAGCTGAATGACTAGATCAATATCCTCAAGCTCACAAGAACTAATTTCATGCATAATTTATTTATAAGGCTCATAAGGAATAGCACTAGAACTTGCACCAATGTCACATAAACCATAATAGCAATGATCTCCAATCTTAACAGAAAGCACATGAAAACTAGTTTTCTTAATCTATGAGGATGGGAAACAATATTAGAAGCATCCTCACAAAAGACAATGTGTTCATCCTCTACATTTCCACAAACAAGATATTTTACTATTGCTACAGCAGGTTCAACAGTTATTTGTTCATCAGGTTCAATAGATTTCTTAATGCTCTTATTAACTACACTAGCTAAAATAGAGTGCTCTTTCACTTTAGCAGGGAAAGGCATTTTTTCAATATAAGGCTCAGGAACAGCAGGATTAACAACATGCACTTCTATATTACTAGCAGGAAAAATATCTTTATGAGGTGCATGATATTTGTGATAATCCTTTTGAGGAATATCAAGATAGGAGGCAAGAGCTTTAAGACAGTTTGCAAAGATTTGATAAACAAGACCACAAACAACACTAACATTATAGAAATCATATGTTCCCATAAAACATTTAATGCAATCATAACCGTAATTTTATACCCGACTTTCTACCTTTGTCATTCTCCCATCCTTCAGTGTTCTCTTGAATACGGTCAAGAAGAACCAATTTACCTTCTTCCTTCATACGTGTGAATGATCCAGAACAAGAAGCATCCAATAAATCCTTATCATGAAGAGAAAGCCTTGCATAAAAATTATTGATAACAACATTACTGGGGAGCTCATGAACGGGCCATTTGAGCATTAATAACTTCATTCTCCCCCAAGCTTGGGCAATACTCTCTCCATCATGAGGCCAGGAATTATATATTGATTCCGGTCTTTATGAATCTCACTAGGAGGATAGAATTTAGAATAAAAAGAGAGGAACACCTTCCTCCCATTCAATAGATTCACCATTCTTCAATAATTTGAACCATTTCGCAACTCTTCCTTTCAGCGATAAAGAGAATAATTTCCTTTTAACTTCATCCATTGTAATACCTGCACACTTGAATAACTCGCATAATTCAAGTATAAAGAGGAAATGATCACCGGGATAGATAGTTCCATCTCCATAATAGCAGTTATCCATAACACGTCCAACAAGTTTCATAGGTATTTTATAAGGATCTAATTCATCAGATAACGGGTCACCTACTAACCTAGGAATGATAGTAGTACTCCTAAAAATAGAACCAAAAGTATTCTCCATATTGAAATAAAATAGCATACAGAAATAAAAACAAACACTCACAGTAAAAGTTTTTGTTACCAATTCCACTTACCAATAGCACTTCACTCCCCGACGACGGCGCCAGAAAATAGTCTTGATGACCCAAAAGTATAGGGGGTGTATCGTAGTACTTCTGATAAATAAGAGTGTCGAACCCAACGATGAGCAGAAGGTGTTGACAAGCAGGTTGGATAGGGAATTCACTGTAAACACTAGCAAACATGTTTTTTATTGTTTTGGATATAGTAGATAAATAAAGTGTGAGTAAATAAATAACATTAGTACGTAATAATAATTGCAGCGAGTGGACCAATCCTTTTGAGAGCAAAAGACAAACTGGTTGATTTACTTATGATCACCAAACGTTCTCGAGGACACATGGGAATATCGTCAAGTGCTTTCGCTTCATATAGTTGATTAATACGTATTGGTTCGTTAAGTGTTGTGTGGGTGAACCTATGATAATGCACCTCCCAACTAGGACTAATACATACTTGTGATTATACTCATAAGCATCCGCAAATACAAGAAATTAATTAAGATAAATCTAACCACAACCTTAAAACTCCGGGACCCAACACTCCCTCGTGCAATGGTTTCCTAACGGGGGTTTAGGTTTCTGTCACTCCAGCAACCCCACAATTAGTAGACAAATACACAATGCATGCTCCTAGGCCCATAAAGCTTAAGTGTCATGTAGTCGACGTTCACAAGACACCACTAGAAGAATAGCACCGCAATTTAAATACCAAACCGAGAGAATATTAGTTCAACATAACTTCACTACTAACATCATGACTTCTCCCATGTCCTGAAGAACTAAACGAACTACTCATGAGACATAATATGCATCATAACCATAGGTGATATAATGGATAATAACAATTTGTTCATAAAGTGTAAACACCGACAAATCTCACAACCACCAACTACTGACAAGTAATCCACATCGGGAGGGAGATCTAATGAAGAACAACGATAAAGACCCCTAATTGTTACAAGGGGATGAAGGTGGACGATGACGGTTATGGTGCTGGTGATGAGGATGATGATGACGATTATCTCTAAGAAGCCCGGAGTGATGACGGTGACGACGGCGATGATTTCCCCTCCCCGGGGAGGAATTTCCCGGGCAGATTTCTCCCTACCGGAGAGCCTATCTCTCTCTGGTATTTTCTGCCTCGAGGCGGCGGCAGAATAATTCTTCAATGATGTCTTCAGGCTTAGGGTTCCCTGGCGGTCACATACGCGAAAGGGAGAGCCTAGGAGTGGGCCAGGGGGTCCAGACCACCCCAGGCGCAGCCAGAGTTGGGCCGCCTTGTGGTGTGGGCCCCAGGTGGCCCTCCTACGGGTTCCCTTCTGGCTGGCTTCCTCCTCAGAACTTCTAAGACTCCTCCGGTGTTCCCCCTCTTCTTCCGACCTTCTGAAATAGGGTGTCCTGACGGTGCTTTTTTCCATCAGATTTTCGGTTCTGGTGTTTCTTCTCCCATAATTATTAAACATGTAAAATAAGATGAAATAACATAAAAAATGTATCATAACATCAAATATATCGATGAATAACGGGAAATAAAAATATAAAATATTGATGCAAAATGGACGTATCGATCCTTTTCTCTCCGGCCGCCGCCGAGAATTTCTCACCACTGTCGTTGTCGACCTCGTCTCGCTTCCACAACCCCTCCACTGCTCTTCTGGTGAGCCTACGATCCTCCCAGTGCCCTCTGTTAGCCTTGTAATCTCCTATAGCTCCCAGTTCCCTCCTCCGTCGAGCACGATCCGGCGACCATTTAGTAGAAACGCCACCACCGTTTGGTTCGCCATGTCGTTCTCTAGCTCCTGGTAGCAATCAATCGCGTCAATTCAAGCCCAGTCGCATGAATCGAATTCAACAAAGGAGAATTCCTTCTGTGCTAACATCACCCTGACGTGAGCATGGCGTCAGGAGAATTTCTTTTTTTAAAATTTAAAATAAAACCTGACAGGTGGGTCCCACATGTCAATTTAAAAATGGCAAAAAATGATATAATCCTATAAATTCAGTATCTTTTGATTTAATTAGTAGAAAATAGAAATAAAATATTGAATTGATTAGAAAAATATAATATAAATGTTTATCCACTTTTCAAAAATGTTTGATGAAGATCAAATTTAAACATTTTTTGAATTTAAATTAATTCATTAAAAATTTGAGAAAAATAAGAAATAATTCAGAAAAATACAAGTTATATTTGAAATTTCCCAAAAGACAAATGCAAACCATTAATGATATTTTGAAACTCAATTGAACAAGTTTTCATGTGTGCAATATTTTGCCTAGTCATTTAATTCATTAAAAATTTGGAAAATTAATAACTTATTCAAATCTTTTTAGAAAATTTCAAACAATTTCCCAAATGTTAGATAACAACATTTTCAAACCCATTGTGTCTAGAAAAACTTATTATTTAACTTAGGAATTCTATTTTTAGAAGTAAAATGGAAGTTTATAAGATTCCACTATAACCATAAATAACTAACACAATATTATTTTCCTTATTAATAAAACCCTAATGTTTTCACACTCCTAAAATCTCATCATAGTCATTAATAAGTTATTTGGTGGTGGAGTTGATTGTATTTTTTACTCACTTTCAGTTAAATTCTTTTGGTCTTAGCCCCACGCTTTTCCACGATGAAAAATAAAATGTGTTGTATTTCTTTAGAATTGTTTTCGATGTGATATTGTTTTCTTGTCTAACCATGTGATAAATACTTATGATTTAAAACATGATAACAATTGTTTGTTAAATAAAAGAGAAACACACATGAGACTAAAGGAAGTAACGGTCAATATAAATAAGTAAAGCAATTAAAACTTCAAACCTTAATGTTATTAACTCTTTAAGTGAACAACATCATCACCACAAGTAATGAAACAACTCTAAGTCACCTAAAACAAATGTAATCTTAGTATTGTATAGATCGTGGCTTACACTTGTAAGCTAGGGTATTTTTCAGGTTATTTCGTGATGCATCTCATTACTACGCATTACATCATCTTGCCAGTGTTTCAATAGTCTTCACCGGGACTACTTTGCTATCTTTCAGATTTTTGGAATTTCCACGCAACTGATACGTCATAAATGTATCCCTAATTTCTGATGTTCCATGTTATTTTCATGTTATTTCCCACATGTTTGCTATACACTTTATGTCATTTTTGGTCGATTTTCTGGACTAACCTATTGACGAGATGCCACAGAGCGAGTTCCCTGTTTTCTGCTGTTTTTAGTTTCAGAAAAGTTGTTCTGTAAATATCCTCGGAATTGGAAAATTCGAATCCTGGAAGTCTTAGAAATCCCGAAGGTTACACAGAGTCCTGAAGAGACCGGAGGGGGGCCTCAGGGGGCCCACACCATAGGGCAGCGCGCCCCCCTTGGCCGAGTTGGAGGGTGGTGTGGGCCCCCCAGGCCTCCACCGCCTCTGCCCTTTCGCCTATTTATTCCCCCTGGGCAAAAACCCTAAAAATATATCATTTTTACCCGAGAAACACCCGAGGCCGCCGTCACCGACATCCCGAGACCGGGAGGGTTTTGGAGCTCTCACTAGCACCCTGCCGTAGGGGGAAATCATCACCGGATTGGTCTACACCACCATGCCCTCCTCCGAAGTGAAGCGTGAGTAGTTCATCCTTGGACTACGGGTCCATAGAAGTAGCTAGATGGTTGTTCTCTCCACTTTGTACCTCATGTTTAGATCTTGTGAGTTGCCTAACATGATCGAGATCATCTTTATGTAATGCTACATGTTGTGTTTGCCGGGATCCAATGATTGTTGAATGCTATATCTTTTGATTATCAATCTATCATGTTATCTTCATGCTTATGTTGTTTATGATCTTGCATGCTCTCCGTTATTAGTAGATTCTCTGGCCAAGTACATGCTAGTAACTCCAAGAGGGAGTATTTATGCTCGATATTGGGTTCATGCCTCCTTTGCATCTGTGCTCGACTCACAGAAACGTGACGGATGGAGGATGTGATGTTTCCATTAGGGAGAAAACAACAATGCTTTGTATAAGGATGATGTTGTTGTTTACATTACACACTTTGCTTACTGCAATTATCTGTTGGTTGCAACGTAATACCCAACGTTTGTTCGGATGATATTCGGAGGGTGGATTATTAGTCATAGATGCAGTTGGATAACTGTCTATGTATCTTGTTGTACTGCCCGCATGAATCACATAGTAATATTTATGTCTTTCATACGCACTACAGTGCAGCCTTCATTTCTGTCAATTGTCGAGCTGTAATTTGTTCACCACACATGTTATTTATCTTTCACGGAGAGACACCACTAGTGAACTATGGACCCCGGTCCTTTTTCCTCATACTGATAAACACCTACTCCTTTCATACTTCTCTCATAATGTTCCTGCTATTTTCCTATTGTTTTCCACACCATACGTTTAACCTCTTTGTGTTCAGCAAAACCGTCGAGATTGATAAGCTCACTGCTTCATTGCGGTAAAGTGATTTGATTGTGTTGTGCAGGTTCCACATTGCTTCTGAACCGGTAGTGTTCGCTGCCATCTCAGCTGCTTCACCTTCTGAAGTTACTCCTTCTTTCTACTGGTCGATTAAACCTTGGTTTCTTTCTGAGGGAAGACTTGCTGCTACACTCTTCATACCTTCCTCTTGGGGTCTCCCAACGAACGTGTATTCACACGCATCAGCAACCCTTGAACCGAAGAACTTGGATTATTATTATTTCTATCTCGGGCAAGTTTATCACTTTCTCATATCCTTTGCAGTATTTCCTAAAGAACTATTTGCAAAAACCCTATTATATTACCACATATTCTCGAAATAATGCATGATCCTATTTTTATAATAATATGCCTAATTGAATGACTACCCGAGTGGTAGTGTTCTGTTTGGTGGGCGGATGGAGCCATGGTAAGATGAATAGGTCAAAGGAAGGTTCCATATGTATGAGAAAGTATTACCTAGGACTTAACAACAAATGCCGTCAGAATTCTTGCGCCGTAAATACCGCGCTAACCATGGGTCTTGTATGGGGCGAGTAAGCCAGCGGTGATCTTTTTCTGTTCACATGTCAACGGGCTGCTAGAGCTGTACGCTGTAGGTCTTGCGAGACTAAATGTGCATGTGTGGGATCCCTTAATTCCCCCGGACTCTGGGGTCTATGATGGTGTGCCCAGGGCGCCTAGATATATATATCGTGAGGGGTAGAATCAGAGGTTAGACCTACGTGTCAGAAATGGGTGGGCATGTGTTGTGCGGAGAAGAAATATTTGGTTTGGATCAATAACCGGGCCCCACACCTGAGTGGGAGTGGACAGGAATGTACACCTGGTTGTGCAACATGGTCTTGATCGCCTATAGGTAAACTAACGCACCTCTGCAGGGTGTAAAAGGATGTGACATGTTACCCCCTATTCCGGGAAGGAGCTGCGAACGCCGCAGGAAAGGAAACTCCATGAAGTTCTAGCTCCTGTGAAGATTTGGCGAGCATAGTTTTCGATATTAAAAGCAACCTCTTGAAGAAAGATTTACAAAAACCTTGCATTAGCTTATGACTCTTTCGAGTCTAAATGTGTAGTTAGTGCATCAAACTACCCACTTTATATAACGAACTTGTTGAGTAACGCTCATTACTCATTTGTCCCCGTTTGACCCCTTCTTAGAGTTGAAGCCCTAACGGGAGATCTTCATCTCTAAGCCATCACTATCTAATGAAACTAGGAGGAGTCTTATTTTACTTAACTGATGAGCGTCATCATTAACAATGCTGGTGGAGGAGAAGCTATCAAGGTGTATATGGAGTCTATTCCTGGATTTGTTTCTCATAAGCCATAGATTAGGGTGACATCAGCCGTAGTGAATTAGGTTTCGAGCTAGAGTTCTTCTCTAGCTTGGAGCTTCGATTTGATTCTTCTGATGTTTCATTTGCATGAAGATCTTCTTTGAATCATCAAAGAGACTCTCAGAGATTTTACATTGAACATGTTTGTATCCTATAGCTTTGCTTGAACTTGCTATGTTTCTGTTGTGCCACTCTGAGGGATGTAATATTCATGGATATAAGTTCTTCTGTGAGTATTATGTCAACGACTTGTGCACTACACATGCAGTGGTGTGTTGGGTCACCGCACCACTCCACCAGGGGAGAGCCACTCCCTTCCTCCACGTCGACACGCTGAGCTCGCCGACATGGACTGCAGCACCTCGCTGCGCCGGAACTCATCACCTCCGCCACGAGAAAGGGGGACGCCTCCTGGGGAGAGAGGCCCTGCCGCCTCCACCCGGCCCTCGCACGGCGGGTTCTCCTGCGGCGGCGAGGGAGAGGGGCAAGGTGAGGGAGGTCTAGGCTTGGTTGTGCGGTCGCCCCCCGTGTCGCCTAACCTAGGCGGCGCGGGGTGGGAAATTTTTTCGCTACCTAGATCAACTTGTTGGACTCCCTTTTTTCTGATGTCGAGATAACAAAAAATTTGACGGACGGGAGCCATTACGACTAAAATTTAACACTATAATTCTTTTGTTTGCATTTACTTATTTATTTAATTCATATAGTTCAGCGGAGTATATTTTCCCTCCTTGGTAGACATAGTTGAATAGTAGGTTGCATAAATCTCGCGAGATGGATCATGCCCGAGGAGCTCATGAACATGGTCTCGGTCACATCAACTATTCATGTCACGGTTCAAAAAAAAAAAAGATCCATGTCACGCGGAACAAAGTCTTATAGACATTCCGTGCTCGTGCTATGCTGAAGGAGAGAATGAGAAAACTGAGACTGTGGCTATCAGTCGAGTACTTTATGCGACCACTCTACACGAGAAGGCAACATGCCGATAATTGTGCGCTGACTTCACCGTTCTATTAAGGCAGTGTTTGATTGTGTAAGCTACACCACGTAGTAATCCTGCACTACAAACCTCCCTCGCATCCTTAAAATGACACGAGGAAATTTTCAATGTGTGCCCAAGCCTTACTATGATCGAAAATATTATTTATGTAGCGATCTTCCTGGTATTTTAGCAAAAAAAAATGTAATACTCCATTGAAAATTCATAAGTTTGTGCATGATGTATGATTCTTTGTACTTCTCGATAACCATGTTGCAAACAAAGCTTGGATAGTAAGTGGTGATTATTTTTTTGCTGAGAGGACTACACTAACATGCAGTACAAGAAAGAGTTCTAAAACAATGATAAAACTAAAATCGAAGTTTTCTTTGAAAATAAGATGTTTGATTTATTTTAAATCCGTTGCAACGCATGGGCACTTTGCTAGTATATATAAGTAATGTTATACAGATACTTCTTGTGGGAAAAACCACGTGGGTTTACCATCCGATGGATCAAAACGTTGAGATTTTGAATCGACACCCACGTCATGCTCGTCTACAAAGTGGTACGTCAGTTTGTTCCGCGACTCTTCCATCGTGGAAACGTGTTTTGAGAAACGCTGGCTGATGAAGAATGCGCCCGAGGCACCGGCCGTCGGTGGAATCCATAAACCCGCATCAACATCCGCCTCCATGACCTCAACCTTGAGATTATAGCCACGAGAGAGGACGGGTAGGCACTTTGTTCGCTTTACCATAAGTAACTTGCCCCCTGACTCGAAGAGATGTCGGCTGGCAACGATGGCATCCCTTGGTTCTCCGCCGTACATGGAATTGACGAGCTGTGTGGTGCCATCCGGAACTTTGAGGTCGCCGTCATGGTACCTGGCCTTATCATCCAAGTTGTTTAGTATTGTGTCTTCATTATCAAACTCGTCTAAAATACTGGATTCACCGTCGTCATCTCCATCATCTGCCCCTTCTTCGTCCTTGTTGCTCGACACTTCTTCATGGACATCATTGCTCTCCAACTTGTTCGTTGTTTCATCATTATCATCAAATTCATCAGTGGCACATGATGCATCGGCGTCCGACTCTTCGCCCTCGTTATCAATGTTTGATCCCTCGTTGTACTCCATCTCTTCTTCGGTATCACTGCTCGACACTTCTCCATCTTCTGCATGCGCTTCTTCTTCATCCTCATCCTCGTTAGAATTACCTGATGGTTGCTCGATAACATACCTTACATCAGTAACATAAGGTATACCCTCGTCGTCTTCATCAATATCCATCACAACAAGGTCATTGCGCTCCGTGATACCGTAGAGGCTGCCTTTGTAGAACACGACATCAAATATAGATGCATAAGGCATCTCTCTTCGTTTCGGCCACCATGCACCGGGTTTCCCAGGGCGACACAATATGATCGGGTAATTCCAATTGTTGGTCGTCACAGCAACGATATCATCGTGGGTCGACCGCAAGAGCACCTTTCGGACCTCGAACGAATAAGAGACATCGCCAATAACGGCGTCCAGGCCCGGGATCGGCACCGTTGATCTGGTGAAAGGGTTATGCAAGATATAGCTGTGTCGTCCACTCTCCACATCAGTGCGGTAAAAGGCAAGCCAGTTGTTATCGACGCAGATGAAATTCGTGTTGTCGGGGAAGGATAGACCATGGTGAATACGGTGATCAGGAAAAGTGACAAAGGTGCCATCAGAGTAAACAATCCACGGCAGCTTCGGTCGGACATGCTGGCGCACGGCAAGGTGCCAGGAAGAGCATACGGCACGGAAACGGGCGCGGTCGTCTGGGGACGGAAGACGGACGATGATTCGTCCCAAGAGCTCGGGCAGGAGGTCTTCCCACGAAGAAGGATGCGAACTCAACTCCATGGATCGATTCGATCGCGATCTGACGAGGTTGCGCGTCGTGTATGGCGGCAATATATGCTGTGACACGTACCGTCCGTAGCTGGAACGGTATCGGAATTAAAGGAGATATCTTTGCGCAGAAGAGGGAGAGGAAAGCCGACACGATATATGGAGACGATTTTGTAAACACGAATACGATATGGACACTACGCGTTTAATGACAGTACTCGACTTTTCCTATCGCTATCTCTTTTTTTAGAAGGATTTCCTACATACACACGCCCTGTCAAAAAAAAAAAAAAAAACACGCGATGACACGAACAGACCTGGACGATCCGGTACCCAGGGTAGGCGCTTCGGGTGGTCCAAATGTGGCGAGAAAGATGTATTTTTGTGTGTGCGATGAAAATGTATGGATGAGATCTCATAGGCTGCAATCGCCTACAGAGCAAACCATGTTTTTCGCTGTGTGGCCGGCGCTGTTATGGTTGTTAGGATTTGAGCGGGAGAGAGATAGCTGCGAGGGCGCGAGAGAGCCGTCCGTGGGGTCCTCCCACGGCCGGGCAAAAGGAAAGATTTTCCTTCTTAATTCTTTCTTGATTAGATTGATACATCTCCTCTCCATATATAGAGAGGTTTACTTGACCCTTAAGCAAGACTTACTTGACCCCTAAGAGTAACGTGCTCAGACCCATCACGTACTCTAACACTACACCCCACCTGGACATGCAGCTCGTCCTCGAGCTGCAACCTAATAACGATTTGACCCCACACAAACCTAACGCCTAAAAAACAAGCATTTTACATCTCTGTCTATTGTATTGACCTGAAATAAGCTAACCCGAATGAGACTCCGACTCTTTATTTTTGACTCCGAACGAGAGGCGAGAATCCTCCGCGCGGCGAACTTGTGCGTTTGCAGCCCCCTGGATCCCAAGGACACCATCGAGACCAAGAGAGCCCTCGCGGCGGCCGGCGGCAGAATACGGTGGTGCTACGCGGTGCGCTCCTATCGGTGACACCATGTCTTCTCCCCGCCGGCTGACTGTCAATGTCGCAGACTTGGAGGTCGCCGCCCGTGGGAAGAACAGCATGCCCGCCGCCCTTGGGGGAAACCGCATGCCCAAGATCCCCCACGCAGCGGACGAGATCGGGGTCCGTTGCACCGCGAAGCGCAACTCGGAGGAGTTGTAGCTGCAAATCACGCATCTCCCGCACATGCCGACGCGCTAGGAGGCCGCGCGCAGCAGCCTGCAGCCTCACCTCCGCCGACACGGACGGCTGAAACTTGAACGGTTGGATGGGATTGTCATGGGACGGCGGTGGCGCTGCTGGGAACGAGGTCGTCGCAGTCCCATCGTAGGGCATCCCATGCTGGAACGTGATGATCGGCGCCGTGGTCGCGGACGAGGGCGGCGGCAGCCGTGCGGGAGTCGTCGCCGGTGCTGTGAGCATGGAGGACCCCCCGTGGAATGGCGCACCGTCGGGACCAGCGTAAGGACCGGCGAAGCGGGAGGGCCCGCCATACTGTTGGGGAGTTCACGTAGTAATTTTGAATTAACTTGAACTTATTTTATCATGAACAACCAATCAAAATGAATTTGCATAAATTGTAGTATTCATTGGCATCCACAAACTATGTTACACTTAGATTGTTAATTGAGATATAACTGTTATGATCTGGTAAAACCATTTAAGATTGGTACCGTATTAGTGAAATTTAAAATTGAGACATATTGTAGATTTTCAAAATAGCCTACCTAACTCCATATGATTAATGATTGATTGATCTAGAGAGTAAATTATTCCTACTTAGAATCCAGTGTCATGATTGCTTCCATAATACTTTATCTTCAAAAGAATGTTTTGTTGATAAAGATGATTTAGCAACTGAAAAGAATTGTTTTCAGAATCAAGCAAGTGAAAGATTTATTGATATCTAGAAACTTATTTGTGGCAACATGACTTAGTATAATTTAGCATGACAATGTGCTTATATTATTTGAATATATGCAATGATTGAACATGCTAGACGTTTGGGTGCTAATATTATACTCTAAATTCCTTCCATTGAGCTATAGTAGTTTCATCACAACATTGTTTTGATAGGATGGGTCAAAAGTATGGGTAAATTCATTTACCTTGCTTGGAGATTGCTAAGAGTGGAATCCGGAAGAATGCTATTAATATGGTGATATTAGTAGAACAATCAAACTCAAAGTATGTCTCAATGGGTGATAGTATATGACTAACACGCCAAGGAAAATATGCTAGTACGACTAGCATTGTTTGATGTTGAATGATTTATATGTAAAGGAAAGGGAATATTGAAAATAGAATTACAAAAGGTATATGGCAGAAAAGAAGAAAACTGGAAAGGTCCAGCTCAGGAGTATATGCTTGATATACAAGTTATAGATGTATTACTAGTTTAGAAAATAATTTTGGGTATTTTGATACCAGATTGGTTGGTATGAGTTGTCATACAAAGCAACACAATCCAAGAAATACAAGGGTCTAAAAGGAACTAGTAGTAGATGTGGGATCGATCATGACAAGAACTGAAATAAAGTGTTATTATGTTCGTTGTCGTATCGAACCAAACATTCAAGATCTATTTTAAGAACTTAATAAGTTGTTATTTTGTTTCGGTCTTTTGTGAGAACAAATAAGATTGTTCAAACTATGACCATCTTCCATAATTGATGGATGAGTTAATATAAATCGTGTTGGTAAAGTAAACATCTATGAGACTAAATGCTAAATGTTGCAAAACATAAAGAATTTCACTTAAATTGTGACACCACTATTTTAGTTCATATCGGAAAAGAAAGCATGAAGGAACTCCATGTTAATGGACTTCCGGAGTCATTTTGTTTTGAATAAATTGATGCTTGTGAGACCTCTTCCAAAAGATGACTAAAATTCCGTTCATAGGCCAAAGTAGAATGGATGACTAATTTAGTGGAGATTATACATATTGATTATACATATTGATGTATATAGTTCATTACGTGTAGTCGTGTGTGGTGGATTAATTTTTCATCATAAAATTTCGTCGATGATTTAAGTAGATATATGAGTATATCTATTTAAAGAGAATGGAGTTTGACATTTTTTAATTGGTTCAAACTATTGTTAGTATGAAGTAAAAAATCATTGTAACAAGGTAATAAAGTATTTATGATTGGATCATAAAAGATAAAGTTTGAGTTACAAGTTTAGCAAAACATCTGAGGAGTTAACGAACTTATACTTCTCAAATACCCCCACATTAGTTTGGAGTATTAAAGAGACAAAATAAAACCTTGTTGGACGTGGTAAGATTAATAAAATTGATGTTATAATTTTGTAGTTCATACATTAGAGACAACCGCTTTTACACTGAAAAGAGCACCATCATGATCCGTTGAAATTGACACCATATAAGTTATGGTTTGGGTAGTGACCCAAATTGAATTTTTCTTAAGTTTTGGTATGCATAGCATGTATAAAATGTTTATAACCAAAATAGGATACATATATGTTTATAAGGTTATCCCAACAAATCCATTGGGTATTTCTCATATCACCAAACCAAAAGACAAATGTTGTTTGTCAAAAAGGGTTGATTTCTCGAGAAAGTAGTTCTTGCGAAACAAGTGAGTGGGAGGATAGTGGAAACTCGACGAGATTAGAGAATCTTTGTTATCATTTCAAGAGTAGCGCAACACTGGAAGTTGTACAGGGGTTTCCTATTTTGACTAAATAGAAGACACTACATATGTTGTAGATACTTCGAATGAGTTTGCCGAACTGAACCACAAAAGTCCTAAAACTTTGTTTTTAGACAAACTTGTGGTTTGAGAGTGAAGTGTTGTTTTGACAACAAAGAACCTGGATCTTGTAAAGGAAGCAAATGATGGGCCCTGACCTCGTAAAATTGGCTATGAGTCATTATATCCATGATAGTATCCCTGTATGAATATCAAGTATGTGACTTGCTAGTCCTTTTCGATAGGCATGTTGTCTAACGATAGCAAACGGGTCTGTATAACAACAAAGACATGGATTTTTACATCCTTCGAAAGTTGTGCTTGTCGAAAATATGTTTTCGACAAAGTTCAAACAATTGGCTACTGCAAGATTTTGATCTTCCGTAGTGATGCTTTAGTCTTTGCGGATAGTTCTAGCCAAAGTTACATATTATGATATGGCAGTTGAATAACAAAAACCAACTTTCCTATCAAGGAAGTTTGATCGAGGATGTATACTTAACACAGTCCGAGAGTTTTGTAAAATTCAAAAGGTTGCTAGAAAGGTATGCACACTTCAATGGTTGAAGTGAGCATAATGAAGTTGGAATATTTACCTCAATGAAGCTATCAAAAGGGTTTGATTCCATCATGAACGATAAAGATGCTTGTAGAGTTACAATTAATTAAGTGCGAGCTCTATGACATATTTCTAATGCATTATGTAGACGAGATATGGTTGATTAGAAAATATGTATTTTAAATTAACACGGTTAAGATTTTCATATTGATGAAAAACTTAGAAGACATTGGGAATCGATATCTATAAGAGATGGATTTAAGCGCCTTATATGGTTGAGCCAAATTACATAGACGAAATATTGAAATAAGTCAATATCGAAATGACAGAAAGGAGTTCTTGCCACATGGAAAAGAATTGAGCAAGATTTAAGTGTTTTGACACATGATGAGCATAATTGAAATTAAGATTTCTAAGCCATGTGTTCCATGCTCTATTCACAACTAGATAAGTCCTATACTATAGAATGTTGTAGCAGGATAATTCATATGATGATTAGACAACGATGGGAGAGATCCTTATGTCATTTTTAGAAATGCTAAGGATATGTTTTCCCTATGTCGTAATGACAAACTATTTGTTGTAATATGTTACACTAATATTCTTGTCATCTATTCAAATGATTTTATCTCAATTAAAATATGTGATGAAGGGTAGCACAATAGGCTAGAAGAAAGTTCCATGCTGGATTTGAAAGATTTTCAAAATTAAAGTATTGTGACGGATACTACAACAAAGGCTAAGTATATCATTGTGTTGACAACAAATAATAGGAATATTTTGTGTCAAGGAGTTCTTTATTGAACTTGGTGAATTTCCAAGAATGCTGACACTATGAAGCTACATTTTAAAAATATTAGTAACATTAGTTTAAGTTGAGTAATTAAGGTCTCACCGGTTGACCAACAAATATACAAAACCATCTCATTATAGAATGAGTGATGCGGGTAGACGCAAAGAAGATGCAAATACAATAGGATCTGAATATGTCAGATCTTTTGATGATGTTTACCACATGAGAAGCATGCCAATAACACTGGAACGCCATGTGTGTTAAGTGCTTACAGACTAGATTATTGACTCTAGTGCAAGTGGGAGACTGAAGGGAATATGATCGAGAGGCAATAATAAAGTGGTTATTATCTTATTCCTTGTTTATGATAAATGTTTATTTCTCATGCTAGAATTGTATTAACCGGAAACGTTGATACATGTGTGTTTAATAAACAAACAATAATTCCTAGTAAAGCCTCTCTTTTAACTAGCTCGTTGATTAATAGATGATCAAGGTTTCCTAATCATGAATATTGGATGTTGTTAATAACGGGGTCATGTCATTAGAAGAATGATGTGATGAACATAGACCCAAATTGAATATAGCAATGCGATCAAGTAATTAAGTTACATTGTTATATCACACATACGAAGTAACTCTAATCCTTAGACCATGAGATCATGTCAATAACTAACACCGAAAGACTGCTTTGATGTCATCAAACGTCACACCGTAACAGGGTGACTATAAAGGTGACATTGTGTATTCGGAAAGTATACGTTGAGGCTCATGGATCAAGAGTGGGATTTGTCCATCCAAATGACGAGATATACTCTGGGTCCTCTCAGTGATATCACATCGACACCTCTTTTAAGCACGTGACTAGGTCACAATGATGTCATATCACGGAACGAATAAAAGATTACTTGTCAGGAACGAGATTGAATTAGGTATGGTTGATACCAATGATCGGATCTCGGACAAGTAAAATATCGCGAGACAGAGGGAATTGGTTACGACGTTTATGGTTCACACGATCACTAGATTCATCGTTGAATGTGTAGCAGTCATTACGGATCTCCAGGTCCCGCTTTTGATTATTGATCGGAGAGGTGTCTCGATCATGTCTACATTATTCACGAACTGTAGGGTGACACACTTAAGGTTCAATGAGGCGATTGAGTGGATACGGAATACCGGAGAAAAGTTTGGACAACACCTGTCGAGACATCGTAGTAGTTTTCATAGACGGGGGTGCCATGAGACTACGGTAGAGACGTGGGGTAACGGGATAGTGTAGTAACACAGAACACAGGATTTTACCCAGGTTCGGTACGTCGCGACAGTACGACGTGCCTACTCCTGCACTTCTCACTAATCGGGACTAAAGCCCGTAAACAGGGTTACAATGTGAGGATTTGGATCTAAGCTACTCGACGAGG
Organism: Alopecurus myosuroides; assembly: GCA_028641055.1. Taxonomy (NCBI): domain Eukaryota; kingdom Viridiplantae; phylum Streptophyta; class Magnoliopsida; order Poales; family Poaceae; genus Alopecurus; species Alopecurus myosuroides. Next base: position 83,968,050 of record CM054060.1, read on the forward strand.
ATGAGCTTCTCGGCGAGTTGGCGTAGAGCTTCTTTGTTTTCTCGTTATTATGTTTATCTCCCGTCCGGCTTTATATAATAGCCGGATTAGGGCTTACAGAATAGGAAACCTAGAAAACTACGGTAACTTGTAACTTAGAAAGCAAGGAATCCGTCTTCTTCTCCAAGCCAGATCACATGGGCTGTGATCCGGGTTCTTCTGGAATCCGGCTTCTGCACGTCGGATTACTGGGCCGCCTAATGGACCTAAGCCCACTACCACTTAGGCCACCCTGGTAATCCGGCATATGGCCTACCATCTTCTATACCCCTATTTGGTATATATCCGACAGTAGCCCCCAAGAAGGATCAAAACTCTGATTCTCCGCTATTCGCCAAACGTTCCTTGCCCGAGAAATATTGATTCAGCAGTCTTGATTCTTCTTATTCTTCACTTGAAATAGATGGTGGCATGAAACTCGGAATCCTGAAAATCCGGCTTTTCTCTCACGATCCTTCGTGGAGAAGAAACTTTCTACGTCAGCGCACTCAACCATGCTGACGTAAGCGACGTTTGAGATTTACTCGGAAAAACCCACAAACGTATCTCTGACAGATTCGCGCGGGAAACGAGGAGATAATCATCATTACTCCGTCGTTTCATTTCACGGATTTTCCGGCGAGCGACACGCGGCAAACATCCAACGGTCAAAATAGCCGTTGGCACGCATCTAAACGGTTTTCCGGCTATAAATAGCCGTCTTCGTCCTCAACGAAAACTTTCCTCACTTCCCCACTGCCCACGCCATTGACGCGAACGAGCTCGAGAGCAAAGCACTTGTCCCAGGCGCTCACAGCATCCAAGCACACCGGAACGCACCACCACAAGATGGCCTCTTCGCCGTCATCGCCGACCCGCGCCGCCATCAACGAGCTTATCAGCGATCTAGATCCGCAGCTGGAATCGCCCAAGCGCACCGGCGACGAGCCGGAGAAGACCACGGCCTCCGCGGCGGGCGACGCAAATCCTTCCGCCGCCGCGGACGTTGCGGGATCGAGCTCCGCAGCCTCCCCGCCGTTAGCTCCAGAAACGGCGGAGGAGAAAATCCAACTCCTTGGCGACGAGCTCGCTGCCGCTGGAGAAGCAGAATTTGTTGGCAACTGGAGTCCGAGTAACTCTTCCCTCGTCCTCCTTCGACAAATGTCAAAAGAGGGATTGATAGTTAAAGGCAAATGGCGAAAGTCAGATGGTGAACCCGAGCCCAGACCAAAAAATGGAGAGCGTGTCCTCCTTACATCTCACATTACGCGAGGTATGGGTTTACCGCCTTCCGCCTTCTTCATAGACATCCTTAACTATTACGGCGTCCAACCACATAACCTCTCTCCAAATTCCATCCTCTATCTAGCTAGCTTCCAAGCCCTTTTTGAGGGATATCTCGGAACACATCCTAGTCTAGATTTTTGGCAATACTGTTTTGAAGTAAAACATAACATCACAGAAGGTATTTCCCCTATCTGTGGAACCATATCTTTTATTCTTCGGAAAAATAGAGAGGATTGGTACCCGAGAATACAAATGCCAGAACCCACCAGATCCTGGCTGGGTTCCTTCTTTTATCATCAGGACATCCCATTCCCTGGAAAGGAAATCGGGGTTCCTTCATTCGTTAATTCCGCCGCCATTCCTCGAAAGAGTTGGACAGCTGAAGCAGTTGAGACATTGCCGGAACATTTAAGGAAGATAAAGCGTCGTATTGCCAAGCTTACTTCTTCCAAACCTTCCCTAACTGGGAAAGACACTGTTTTATGCTGGTTTGGACGTCGCATTCAACCCCTTTCATTTCGTTTCCGGCTTCTTTGCGAATACCAAGGGCCAGAAGATAGCATGAGGGGAACAGATAAAGCCTATACCAAGAAAGACTTTATACAGCGACTTCATCAGCTAGTTGCCTCCAGCGCCCAAATCGAAGAAAACCTAGCCATTTATCATGTGGAAAATCGAGTTCCTAAGGTATTTGTACTTTCCTTGTTTCCGAGTTTTCCTCAGATTAACTTGTATCTCCACCTTTTGATCATGTTGTGAATTCTTTCCTAGTTCAACAAACTCGGAGGGAATGATCTTGCTTCCGATGCCGAACTCAGCGAAATTCATGCTAGGTTTTACAATGACCGGAAGCGCAAAAGGCAGGTGACTTTCGAGAAAATGGTAACTGTTGACGGAATTCCTGTCGCCACCTCCAGGTATTTTACCGGGTTTTTCCTAGTTACCATCTGCCTTCAGTTCTTCGAGATTTTTAACTCTCGGATATTCTTCTTGCAGTCTTGCTCCAACTCCTTTGAAAACAAAGAAGCTGAAGAAACATAAGGCTGCTATCAAAGAAGAATCTTCTTCTGCAGCCATGGACCCGAGGAATAGAACGGAAGCTCAGACAGGCGAAAATCTCCGGACCTCTGCTGGAAACGAACCCGTCTCCAATTTGGACAGTAACATCCGTATAAAAGAAGAACCGTTCGACGATCTCGGATTTATTCGTCCGGAGGCTAAAAAGTTCTTCGCTCCTGCCCCTCTAATTCGTCCTTGGCCACAAGGTGGATTAGTGGTTTGCAATGATATTGTATTTAACCCTCGCCAGGTCTTACAAGATGGCCTTCATCACGTTTGGATTCTTTTTACTGAATATGCCAAAGAATTCAACGAGAACTTGGCCGACTTGCGAGAAATGAGCCAGGTGATACCTCTAGCCCCCAAGCATTAAGTTGAAAATCTGAATTCTTCTTAATGTTTTATCATATGCTTGTTCATACTTAAGCATTTTGGCTTTCATTTCCGTATTCAGCATTCCGCAGATGCCATAAACTTGGAAGTTTTTAAGAAGCTTAATCTCAAAAGTAGAGAAGTAAAAACCCTTCAATCCATGATTGAGTTAAGAAGCAACGAGCTGGCATCGTCTCAGCTACAATTGTCTAAAACAACAGGTATGTATTCTCTGCAGTTTTTATCCGGATAACATTTGTCTCGAATTTTCATAAGCTCGAAATGTTTTTTGTGTCCCCTAGCTGCTTTAGCAAAAGCCAACAAAATAGCCAAGGACGCTAGCAACGTATCTCGGCTCCGTGCAGAAAACTCTAGCCTTCGCAAGGAACTTGCAAAAGTTGAAAAAGACCTGGAGGCCAGTAATCTGGCCCTTGGGATTGCTCAATCCCAGGCTTCTTTGCAAGCGGCGGAAAATAAATCTATTATTCATGATTTTGAAAGTATGCTATTCCCGCGCATGAAAGAAGGCACCGAAATTGACAAGGTTCTTGGTAAGTTAGTTCCTTTTACCAATTTCTCCATGTCTTACTTCCTTTTCTTTTGTGGCCTAAACTTGTTTCTGCCATCAAAACAGGGAATATTCCAGGCATTTCTCGGATTGAGAAAATCCGAGCTTTTGGAGAAGTATGGAACGCGATCAGAAATGCAGGAATGCAATTGATTAGTAAGTTCCTTCCCGCAAGTACTATAGATTTCTCGGAAGTTTACAAACTTTCGGGTGCCATCATGGAAGTTGCGGGATCAAAGGAATTCATCCTACGCTCCGCTGCACGAGGTGGTGCGCGCATGGCACTAGGCCTTATGCGCCTGCACTATCCTGACGCGAAATCTTGGCGCGTGGCCTCTGGTGTCCCTCAAGGGTATACAGAGGATCAGCGAACCGCCATCCTTGATGAAGTCAAAGGTCACGCCACCAAGATTGCTTCCATGGTTAACATTTCTATCACTTATCCAGAAGAAGAGGTTCCTGCGGTCCCCGAAGTTGAAAGCAGCGAGGAAGACTCGGATGCTTGAAGGACTGCCTCTAACCTGGATGATGAATTTGTATAATAGGGGCGCTATTCACAATGTAATTCATACTGTAACGCTTCTATTTCATTTGTCGAAACAAGAAATCCGCCTTTTGCAGCTCTGAATTATGAAATTCCTTGCAAGTTTGTCGGGTTGAATTGCTCCCTTATCTACCAAGTTCTCTGGCATATGTGTTTTGACTGTCCTTAGTGTTTTAAATGACTCGATAGCATTATGATCGTTATAACGAGTAACTGGATATAACCAATCAGTTAGAACTCGAAAACATGGACCATACTAAAGCCATTTTTACTAACCAGATCCAGTGACTCAACATATATTCGATCAGGTAATGCTTAAAGATTTGTAAGGAACTTTCTTGAAACTTGGGCACGCAGGCACAATCCAAGTTTCCTTTAGCCATTAACAGGCTGAAATCGTTCAGTTTTTTAACGCCGAGCACGCAGGCACAATTCGGGTTAACATTGAGTATTTTGTAAGATCATTGGGAAATAGAAAAGGTGGAAACATGCTTTTACTGTAATGAACATGTAAAAAACATGGATATCAGAATTCCAATGACTTTATTTCATGATCTCAAAAGATGTTTACATAGATATTGAACTAAGTATAGAAGGGACGTAACTGCTGGATGCTCCAAGGTCTCTTTGTCTCTCCTAGCTCATCATCTATCTTTCTCTTTCTTTTGCGATTCGGTTTCTCGGGATCGTCTTCCGTATCTCGAATGTCAACAAGATAGTATGATCCATTTTTCATGGCTTTACTTATGACAAATGGTCCTTCCCATACTGGGGCTAATTTGTGCTTCCTTTGCTGCACCAACCTCAGCACTAGGTCACCTTCTTTAAAAGAACGATGCCTGATTTTCCGACTATGGTAACGTCTTAAACCCTGCTGGTAAATGGCGGACCTTTGAAGCACAAGCTCTCGTTCCTCTTCTAGGAGATCAACGGCATTCTGTCGTGCTTCTTCGGCGTCTGATTCGTCAAAATCTTGCACTCTTGGGCTATCATGGATCATATCTGTTGGGAGAATAGCTTCCACGCCGTAAACTAGGAAAAACGGGGTTTGCCCAGTTGACCTATTTGGCGTCGTTCTTATACTCCAAATCACGGAAGGCAACTCTTCTACCCATGCTCCGGCCGCTCTATGAAGAGGAGTTTCGAGTCTTGGGCGTATTCCTTGCAGGATTGAGCTATTCATTCGCTCAACCTGTCCATTGGATTGCGGGTGTGCCACAGATGCTAGGTCTAGGCGAATTCCCGTTTGTTGGCAATATCTTGCCAACTCTCCGATGGAGAAATTTGTCCCGTTGTCGGTTATTATGCTGTGTGGCACACCGTATCTCATCACCAAGTCGATGATGAAATTTCTAGCAGTTGCACCATCCAACTTTTTGATGGGCTTAGCCTCCACCCATTTGGTGTACTTATCCACTGCTACTAGCAAATGAGTAAGTCCGCCTCTTGCGGTTTTGAACGGTCCCATCATATCTAGCCCCCAGACCGCAAACAGCCACGTAATGGTGATAGTTTTAAGTGCTTGGGCCGGCAAATTGGTCTGCTTAGCGTAATATTGACATCCTGCACATGTATTAACTATATGCTCGGCATCTGTCTTGGCTGTTAGCCAGAAAAAACCCGCGCGGAATGCTTTTTTGACTATGCTTTTTGATTGAGCATGATGTCCGCAATCGCCGGCGTGGATTTCCTCCAGTATTTCTCTTCCTTCTTCTGGTGAAATGCACCGCTGAAAAATTCCAGAAATACTGCGTTTATATAGGCAACCGTCAATTACTGTGTATCCTTTGCATCGACGTTGTATTTTTCTTTGCAAGACTTCGTCTGCTCCTTCCGGGTACTTCTGATTGACTAAGAAGTTTAAGTACGGAATTGTCCAGTCCGGTTTAACGATCATGACTTCAATCGATTCAGACACCAGAGGGTAATCAACGTCTCCACCTTTTATGGATGGCTCATGTAAGTGCTGAACGAATACTCCTGGCGGTAAGGTTTTTACCCTTTCTGATCCCATGCGGGCTAGCGCATCCGCGTTCCATTTTTCCTCCCTTTTGATGTGAAGGACCTCGAATCCGAAGAAACAGATGGCGAATTCATCTACCGTTCTCCGTTATTCGGCCATTATAGGGCTTTTTGCGTCCCAGGTTTGGTTGAGCTGATGCTGCACCAAATCCGAGTCGCCATAGCATAGTATGCGCTTCACTCCTATTTCTTTTGCGATATGCAAGCCGTGAAGCAAAGCCTCGTATTCTGCCACGTTATTACTGGCGTTGAAGTGTATTTGCAACACGTACTCCATTGTGTCTCCCTTAGGAGATTTTAAGACTACGCCAGCCCCAGCTCCTTCCTTCATCTTGGATCCGTCAAAGTGCATGATCCAGTACTCGGACTCCGGCATTGGTGTTTTTTCCATTGCTTCTGTCCAGTCGGCAACAAAATCTGCCAAAACCTGGGATTTTATGGCCGTCCTTGGCTGGTACTTAATGTCGAAGGCTGCCAGCTCAATGCCCCATTTGGCTACTCGGCCGGTTGCCTCTGCATTGTTTATAATGTCTCCTAGTGGTGCTTTACTAACCACTGTTATGGAATGCCCTTGGAAGTAATGGCGTAGTTTTCTAGATGCGAAAAATACACCATACGCCAGTTTCTGGTAGTGTGGGTACCTTTGTTTTGACTCGGAAAAAACTTCGCTTATGTAATATACCGGATGTTGGTCTGGTATGCTTTGTTCTTCCTTTAACCGTTCTACAACGATTACCGCACTAATAACCCGATTTGTAGCCGTAAGGTACAATAACATGGGCTCTTCGTCTTTTGGGGATGCCAAAATCGGAGCTTTCATCAAGGTTTCCTTCAACTGAGTCAGCGCCGCATCGGCCTCTTCTGTCCATTCGAACTTGTCGGATTTTTTCAGCAGCTTGTATAGTGGTAATGCTTTATCCCCGAGCCGACTAATAAATCTGCTAACGGCAGCTACGGAACCCGTCAATCTTTGGACATCTTTGACACAAGTAGGTTTTGTGATGTTCAAGATTGCCTTGATCTTTTCCGGGTTAACTTCTATTCCTCTGTGAGAAACGATGAAACCCAGAAGTTTTCCTGAGGGAACCCCGAATACGCACTTAGATGGGTTCAACTTCATCTTGTAAGTGCGTAAGTTTTCGAAAGTTTCTCGCAAATCCTCAAGGAGTGTATCTTTTTCCTTGGTTACGACAGCAATATCGTCCACATAAACATGGACATTTTTTCCAATCTGACTATGCAAACAACGTTGCATGCAACGCTGGTAGGTTGCACCTGCGTTCTTCAGGCCAGACGGCATGGTTACGTAATAATACGTCCCGTATGGGGTTATGAAAGAAGTCTTAATTTGATCTTCCTTTTTCATGCGTATTTGGTGGTACCCGGAGTATGCATCCAAAAAGCACAAAAGCTCAGAGCCTGCTGTGGCATCTATTATTTGATCGATTCGCGGTAATGCGAACCTATCTTTCGGACACAATTTGTTCAAGCCTGTGTAATCTATACACATTCTAAGAGCAGTAGTGTCTTTCTTCGGTACTAATACCGGATTTGCGGACCAGTCAGTATGGATCACTTCCTTGATGAAATCCGCTGCTAAAAGCCGGATAATTTCCTTGCCAATAGCCTTCCGTCTTCTTCCGTCAAATCGACGGAGACCTTGTTTGACGGGTTTTGATCCAGGAATAACCTTAAGTTGGTGCTCAGCAAGTTCCCTGGGTACACCTGGCATGTCCGCTGGACACCAGGCAAAAATATCCCAGTTCTCACGGAGGAACTTGATGAGCTCGCCTTCCTATTTGTCAGTCATCCCAGTCCCTACGACGACAAATTTTGTCGGATCTTTGGGATCTAGGATTACCTGTCTTGTATTCTCGGATGCCTTGAAGCTGTCTGTTGGCTTCCGAGTTTCTTTTCCTGCCGGCATTTCTGACGGTGATACCTCCTTGGTTAATTCCTTCAGTTCTTCCTTTGCTATGACTCTCTGAGCGCAAAGGGCGTTTTCTTTTTCCAACTCGTTTGCCAGCTTAAAATCACCAGCTATAGTGATTACTCCTCCTTTGGGTCCTGGCATCTTCAGCTTGTTATAAATATAACAGGATCTTGCCATGAATTTGGCGAAAGCTGGACGTCCGAGTATTGCGTGATACACGCTTTCGAACGACACTACTTCGAAGGATACCTTTTCCTGTCGGAAGTGATCTTTATCTCCGAAGGTGACATCTAGGGAAATTTCTCCTAGGGATCGTGCTTGCCTGCCAGGAACGATACCATGGAAGCGTATATTGCTGTAGTTGAGCCGAGACTCGGAAATCTTCAGGTGCTTCAGTGTATCCAGGTACATTATGTTAATGCTGGATCCTCCATCCATCAACACTCTTCTTAGCCTAGTATTTTGAACAATAGGGCTTACAACAAGAGCTTGTGTGCCGGGTTCAGGGATATTTCCGGGATGATCAGACTGATCCCAGACTATTGGTGTGTTAGAGTATTTCAAGAATTTCGGGGTTGCCGGAACAACCGCGTTTATTTCTCGAAGTGTTCTTTTTGCCACCTTTGCTGATGGGGTTGCTAAGAAAGTTAACATTGCTTCTCCATCAACTCTCGGAAACTTGGGTTCGCCTTTACGCTGCTGTTCCTGGATTTTTTCGTCAGTGTCCGATTCACTGTCTTCTTTGTCAGCTTCTGGCTTTTGTTTGGCGGGTTTCCTTTTGGAACCCTTCACTTTATTTCCGGACCCTGCGCTGCCCTTCATGTGCTTATTCAACCGGCATTGCGCGTTTGTATGGGTGGGTTTCCCAAATTGCGAGTGGTGAACGCAAGGTTCCGACTTAATCCTTTCCCACTCCTCTGGAGTGTAATTGATTGGCTCTGGGTTGCGTCCTTTCCACTTATTTCCCTTTTCTCCTCCAAAGGCTATGTTCACCTCTTTGGGCTTTGTCGTTGTTTCTGGAGTGGCTTTTTTGTCAGAACGAGGGGTTTTCTTGGCCAGTATCAACGATTCAATATTGCCTCCTCTTGCTCTGATGTCATCCTCGGCTGCGGCATGCTCATTGGCGGTTGTAAGCATGGATCCGAGATCCTTGTGCTTCTTGGAACCAACCATGAACGGTACAAGTCCGGGTTTTAGGCCATTGACGAAAGCATGCATTGCTTGTACGTCAGTTACTCCAGAGCAACTATTCTTCATTGCTGTCCATCTGGAGATGAAATCCACGTATGGTTCATCCTCAAATTGCGTGCAACGGTTTAGCTGGTTGATGCTATTCGGGCGTTTGTATGTTCCCCGGAAATGCTGAGTAAATACTCTAGCCATATCGTCCCAGCTATCAACTGTTCGTGACGGTAATCCATTGATCCAATCTCTGGCTCCGTCCAGCAGCATTAGGGGAAGAAACTTGATAGCTTCCAGGTCTGTCCCATTGTTGATCTGGACGGCTGTATAGTAATCCGAGAGCCAGGTATCCGGGTTTGTGCTGCCAGTGTATTTCTGGTACGTTGGACCGACCTTGGCAAAGCCAGAATGCAGCATTATTCTTCGGATCCTGTCGGTAAAACATTTAGGACCAAAGTATAGATCATCTTTTTCTGCTCTGTCAATGTGTGCAGAATATCTTCCGGCTGAATGGACGGAAGGGGATCTGCTCCTTTCTCTACCATTGTTGCGCGAACGCGCTCTTCCGGGATTGTTTCTATCTCTTCCGTGTTCACGCCCTTTTGGGTTAGGCGGAGTTCTACTCCTGTGCCTTTCTTTGTCCTTAGGCGGTGTCCAGGATCTCTCACGCCTGTGAGGTATATCGTACCTTCCAGCTTTCTCAGCTGGGTTTCTCGGAGGTGGCATTATTTTGCTGTCTTTCCGGTGTTTGTCTTCCCGATCATGGGGTTTATACCCATCTTTCGGGAGATGGGATCCGGTTTTAGACGCTGCATCCCGGTTGTCGGGGTTTTTCTTGTCTTTTCTCGGATCCTCTTTTTTATCTTTTGAGTTGTCTGAATCCCCGGGTTCTTCCGGTCCAGGTGCTCCAGCAGCGCAAGTAGCTGCCTTGCATAGGGTGGAGTTATCATGCAGCCTCCCTGATCGCTCTTGAGCGCGCTGTTGTTGTTGCAATGCTTTTCCTAGGAAAGCATACACCCCTTGGAGTTTTTCCCGGTTGGAATACAGATCCTTGTTAAGAATCGCGAACGCTGCTTCCGCGTTTTCTGCTGCGGTCTTATATATTGGTTCGCCCTTGGCATCTTTGTCTTACCTGCTTTTGCCAAGATGGGTTATGGAACCTTTCTTTTGGCGGCAGTTCTTCCGGTCTTGCGATTCCGGGTAACCTAGTAGGTTTTAACGCGGATCTATGCTTTCTCTCGTACTCCTCTATTTCTTCCTTCATGACTTTGATGTCATTATGGGTTTGTTGGAGATGTTGCCGAGATCGGAGTAGATGTTGTTGTTGCCGTTGGAAAGCTTGTCTCCTGGCTTCCAGCATCTCAGGGGGTTCATCTGGTCCCACTGGTGTTTGCAATAGATCTTGCTCTTCCTGTTCCGTCATTGGCGGAGTAGTGATTTCCTTAGATTTCTTCTCCGCAGGCTTTGTTCCGCTAACATCTCCAACTTCCAGGTTTTCATCAGCGAGATCGGCTGATTTCTTCTTCCGGATTTTGTATTGGAGTTTTTTAGAGGCACGGTGCTTTTTCTTGGAAGAGGGAGGTTTTTTGACAGGCTCATCTTCTGTCATCTCCTTGACATTGGGGAATATCGGAGAAGTTTCTCCGTCTTCTCTCTCTTCCACTGGCGGAGGGGTTTTAGGGCTTTCCTGGCTGCCCGCGTCCGTGGTATCCGCCGGTTTCGCCATTAAGACTTCATGGAATCCCTCTTGAAAGGATTTAACCTTTCTTACGAAGGCGTCCTCATCTTTGTCTTCGGAGTCGAAGTTATCCGATCCGGTTTCGGACTCCAATCTCGCCTCAATGGCGGCAAGCACGGATTCTGCTTCCGAGTTCATCGTCTTGTTGACGGATGTCGGATCTTCCGCCGCTGTGACGGGTGTTTGATCTTCCGTCTCCATGACGGGTGCGTTGTTGTCTGCCTCTTGCACGGGATTTCCATCATCCGTGTTTTCGGCGATTTCGGATTGCACCATGCCGATAAAGTGTGTATCACTTTTGTGTCGGCGATCTGAGCAGAATCCGGCCTCATAGTCATCTTCGACTGGGTATAGGGCGGGTGGGATAAATTTGCTTCCACCGCAAAACCCCATTGCTTCTGCAGTTAGTCCGATAAAGATGTTAGCAGATCCTATCGGTAACACGCAGGCACTTACCAGGTGGTTTTGCGCCGGTATGTAGGATCCGTTGTCGAGGAAGCACCCGACGTCGTTGTCGAATTCCAAGCTTCCGACAGTGATTGATCTTCCGATTCCGCCAAGTATCCCAGATCGGAATCTTACGCCTGACGTCGTTTGCCCCACGGTGGGCGCCAACTGTCGAGACATCGTAGTAGTTTTCATAGACGGGGGTGCCATGAGACTACGGTAGAGACGTGGGGTAACGGGATAGCGTAGTAACACAGAACACAGGATTTTACCCAGGTTCGGTACGTCGCGACAGTACGACGTGCCTACTCCTGCACTTCTCACTAATCGGGACTAAAGCCCGTAAACAGGGTTACAATGTGAGGATTTGGATCTAAGCTACTCGACGAGGATGAGCTTCTCGGCGAGTTGGCGTAGAGCTTCTCTGTTTTCTCGTTATTATGTTTATCTCCCGTCCGGCTTTATATAATAGCCGGATTAGGGCTTACAGAATAGGAAACCTAGAAAACTACGGTAACTTGTAACTTGGAAAGCAAGGAATTCGTCTTCTTCTCCAAGCCAGATCACATGGGCTGTGATCCGGGTTCTTCTGGAATCCGGCTTCTGCACGTCGGATTACTGGGCCGCCTAATGGACCTAAGCCCACTACCACTTAGGCCACCCTGGTAATCCGGCATATGGCCTACCATCTTCTATACCCCTATTTGAATGTGTAGCAGTCATTATGGATCTCCAGGTCCCGCTTTTGATTATTGATCGGAGAGGTGTCTCGATCATGTCTACATTATTCACGAACTGTAGGGTGACACACTTAAGGTTCAATGAGGCGATTGAGTGGATACGGAATACCGGAGAAAATTTTGGACAACACCGAAATTGTTTCAAGGAATATTGAAATAGTCACCGGAATAGTTTCGGGGAATATTGAAATAGTTCAAGGTGGTATATGTTAATGTTTGATTAACAAATAGTTCAAGGGGTAAGTGTTAATGTTTGTTAATAGGATTAACAAATATTAAAATAAATAAATAAAATTGTTTTATTTATTAATTAAAGAAAATCCTTGGAATTTTGAGTGGGAATTGATGAGAGAATGAGTGGGTTGAGTGGAGACTCCACCCACATGATGAGGGGAGAGGTGGAGGCACCAACATTTCGTGGCTGCCTCCCCCTCCTATTAAAAGAGATGTTGGACCTCTCTCTCCACACACAACTTGGTGTCATCTCCATCTCCATCCTCCCGTTGTTCCACCTCATGTTCATGCGCTTGGCGAAGCCCTGAACGAATTTTTCTCCACCACACCATGCCGTCGTGTTGATGGTTTCTGAGGGATCCTCTACTTTCGCTGCCCCGCTGGATCGAGGGAACGGAGGTCGTCATCGAGCTTTACGTGTGACCGAGTGCGGAAGCGCTGCCGAATTGCAGCGCTCATCTTCGCGATCTTGAGATCGATGTGAGTACGACTACATCGCCAACGAGATTTGATCTTGTAACACTTTGTGTCTTCTAGGGTTTGTTCTCCTTAAGACTCTCTTTCTCCACGTTGCTTACATCTTCTAGATTAGATCTTGGCCCTTCGGGTGTTTATCGCGTAAGAATTTTTTTTGTTTTCTATGCAACGAACCCTTCATAATGCTACTGAAAATAGGATTGCTATAATGTGTCCTATACCTTTTATGAGTGATAAATCATCTTGTATTTCTATTGCTAAAAGTGGGAAGAAAGAGGAGCTGATTTTAAATTTTGACCCTACTTTTTTTGAGCTTGATATGAATTGTGTGCTTTTAGACCATGACAAACATGCTTTATGTGATAATTATGTTGTTGAGTTTGTTCATGATGCTACTGAAAATTATTATGAGAGAGAAAACTTTCATGTTACTAAAACAACTCTTTTTTTTTGAAAGTTTTGAAGTTGCTCTTGTTCTACCTTTCCATGATTTCTGGTTTGACCTTCATTAATTTATTTCTTTAAAAGATTCCTATGCATAGGAAGTGGGTTAGACTTAAATTTGATTTATACTTGCTTCTTGATGCTCTCTTTTCTTAATTCATATTTCTTATGTGAGCATCTTCTTCACTCGAAAACACGTGAATCCCTTTTCTGGGCCTAGCTAAAAGGCGTTAAAGAAAAGCACTTCTTGGGAGATAACCCACTTTTTTATTTTTGCTTTGTTTTTCTCTGTTTTCCTTGAGTCAAGGGGATGCATAATTCTGTAGCAACTACTTTGTATCTTTATTTTCATGTATTAGTTGTGACAAGTAAAGTTTCTGACGAAAGTCAGAGTTGGTTTTGGGATTTCTGCGCAGGAAACATATTTCTGCTGTCCACCGTAAAAAATAGTGAAAAACCCAGAAATATCAGAATGACCTGAAATATTTTGTGATTATTCCTCAGATAATTCCGCAAATTTTCGTTCTCGAAGATTTTTTATTTGAGAACTCCAAGTGCCCCGAAAATATTCATCTTTACAAATTGTTCTGGTTTTGGCAGATTTTGCCATTTTTCTTGCATTTTCTCTTTTACGATGTCAAGTGGATTTATTTGCTTCAAGAAACATAAGTGGTTGTAGAAAATGTTTAAAAGTGTTAATAGCACTTGTTCCCATACAGAACCCATGTATTTTTTATTGTTGCACTAACCCAATAATGTGAATTACTCTCTGAGTGTGGTGTGAAGAAAGTTTTCATGGGTCAAAAGAAGACGTGATATTGTGATCAAGAAGAGTGCAGGGTCAAAGTTTGGGTGTAGATTAGTCATCTCGATAAGTCCCTCGGGTGATCCGGTAGGGTTTCGATTAAGAGAACGAATAAGACGCTGGTGACAATCGTCGGCTAACAGGGGCACGATTTACCCAAGTTCGGGGTCCTCGTAGAGGTAAAACCCCTAGTCCTGCTCTTCTGATCTGTATTATGAGTAGATCGATTACAAAGTTGGGTGCGCAAGCCGAGATATTGATCTCAAGCTTATGGCTATGGTGGTGGAAAGTAGATCGGATCCACCCCCCCCATGGTTCTCCCAGCCTTTTTATAGATACATGGGTCTGAAACCGTCCTGGGGGAGTTACAAACCCTAGTTCTAGGTCGGTGGGAGTTTTCCTTCTTGACCCGCAAGTTTTGCGGGTGGGCTTCCACTGGGCCTTCTAGAGCTATGGGGTAGCGCCTTGCTTTGGGACTTGGTCTTGGGCCTTGGACCGGGTAGGATTACCCGACAGGTCCAGGAGTCATCCACACGTCATTGGGGATGCCCTCGTTGTTCATCCCAGAAAGTATTAAGAAGACTCAAGCATCTAAGCTTGGGGATGCCCAAGGCATTCCCTTCTTCGTCAATCATTTATCAGGTCACTTCTAGTCAAACTATATTCTTATTCGGTCACATCATATGAAATTTACTTGGAGCGTCCGTTATTTTTCGTTTTGTTTTCCTTGCTGCAATAATATCATTGGAACCTAGCATCCTTTTTTGGGAGAGAGACATGCTCCGTTTTTTTGTTTGAATACTCATTGTGCTCGTATTCTTAGTTTTTCTTCTAGCTGTTGCGAAAAAACTTGTTTAGCTCTTGTTTTCATTGCATCTCTTATTCAGAGCTGTTAGTTTTAGTAGTGTTATGTGAGTGCTCTGATGTTTGCTTTCTGTATAATTTAGAGAGTTTTTGTTAAAACATATTTTGTATGGTGCTTATTGGGAATAGAAACTGCTACATTTGGTAAAAATTTATAAACGATGCAAATAGAAGCTTGTATGGACTGTGGCTAGAATTTTTCATATCATACTAGATTTTATTTTGATTTTAAAGCCTAGTGGTTATTGAGTAGCATGATTTGTCTCAAATAGCTGAAAGTGTTTAATGTGCCATTGAAAGAATCATGAGTTGTTCTTGTCATATTGAAGAATAAAATTGCGGTGTTCTCCTTTGAATGTTTTATTTGGTTGACTTGGCGCATGCTCACAACATGTTTATGACTACGAACCAGTCACTAATAGGCTCCATGATCATTTAGTTTTTGAACTTGTGGTGCCACTTATGCTTTGATTAATGATGTTTATGTTGCTATGCATGATTATGGTCGTTATTTCTCTCTTGATTTGTCGCTCCCAGTCTTTTGCTAGCCTCCACCTGTACTGAGTATGAGGTCTACTCGTGCAATCCAACTCCCAAAAACCAAAGTATGCCAAACATGTCCACCATACCTACCTACATGTGGTAATTAACCGCCACTCCAAGTAAATTGCTTGTGTGCTACCTTTAAAACTTTCAAAATTACTCCTGTTTTGTGTTTCTGTTTTTGCTCATAAGGACGTAAATAGAGAATCTTTATATCACTTGTTGATTGGATTTCACACCCTAGACTAGTGGCTTCATCCGCTTATCCAGTTGATAGAAGAGATGGCAGCGGGGTGCCCAGCCCCAAATTAATACAAACAAATTCTCTTCATTACTTTTGCCCCTGATTTATCAGTCAAAGCATAATTGTGTAAAGAAAAGAGAAAGAGTGATGACCTTCTACACCAGTTGCATCCTTCATATGGGATCCGCTCTTGTGAAGTCTAGTTGGCTTGTGACGTACTGTATTTTATGTTTACCATTCGTTGACATTAGTGTACACCTCCCTAAAAATAGACACTCATCCATGGTATGCGATTGTTGGCAGGCACCCGAGGATTCGGTTAGCCATGGTTTGTGTAAGATGGATGGGAGGAGTGTCAAACATTTTACACCTCTATTATTAAAATAAAATCTTTAGCACATGAGTCATCCATGCTTCCCTCTACGAAAGAGCATTTCTTTTAATTTTATGTTGAGTCTCCATCTTCTAACTTTATGAACAGTTGAGAGAGCATAGTTGTCATTCTGAGTTTAATGTGCATTTGTCCCAGAAACATTATTAATTGATTCATGACGTGTTATTGCTTGCTCTCAAATTATGTGTTCTAGTCTTCCTCATAAACTTTGAAGGTGTCCTGGCATTTATGTTTTGCGCCACTCTTAAGGACTAGCGAAATATCACTTTGCCATGCTTTCTCTATACTTGAAACAAACGTATAACTTTTGATGCATAGTTATTCATGATCTTTTATTTCTGTGACTCCTCGTGATGCAAGGTGATTGCTATGCTTTATTATTAAAGTTTTATTTATCATGCTCATGCTTAAGTTCTATGATCTCATCTTACATATGCTTTTACATTATTGATGATCAAGTTCATGTTGGTAGCATGTCACCTCAGAAATTATGTGTTTTTATCGTTTACCTACTCGAGGACGAGTAGGAACTAAGCTTGGGGATGTTGATACGTCATGAACGTATCCTTAATTTCTGATGTTCCATGTTGTTTTCATATTATTTCCCACATGTTTGCTATACACTTTATGTCATTTTTATCGATTTCCGGGACTAACCTATTAACAAGATGCCACAGAGCTAGTTCCCTGTTTTTTGCTATTTTTAGTTTCATAAAAGTT
Organism: Alopecurus myosuroides; assembly: GCA_028641055.1. Lineage (NCBI taxonomy): Eukaryota > Viridiplantae > Streptophyta > Magnoliopsida > Poales > Poaceae > Alopecurus > Alopecurus myosuroides. The sequence goes on from CM054060.1 coordinate 83,984,685, forward strand.
GTTCTAGAAATATTCTCGGAATTGGAAAATTCGAAACCCGAAAGTCTTAGAATTCCCGAAGGTTCCACAGAGTCTCTCTTCAGGATTGGGGGTGGTTTCTGGCTGTGCCTGGGGGTGATTTGGGCCGCCAGGTGCCCTCTTCCATCGCTCTTTCGCCTATATAATCCCCCGATATATCAACCCTAGAAAGATACCACTTTTCCCCGAGAAACACCCGAGGCCACCGCCATTGTCATCCCGAGATCGGGAGGGTTCTTGACCTCTCCTCAGCACCCTGCCGGGAGGGCAATTCATCACCGGAGAGGTCTGCACCACCATGCCCTCCTCCGAAGTGATGCGTGGGTAGTTCATCCCTGGACTACAGGTCCATGGCAGTAACTAGATGGTTGTCTCCTCCACTTTATGCCTCATGTTTAGATCTCGTGAGCTGTCTCACATGATCGAGATCATGTTTATGTAATGCTACATGTTGTGTTTGTTGAGATCGGATGAATGTTGAATGTTATGTCTTTTGATTATCAATCTATCATGTTATCTTCATGTATATGTTATTTATGATCTTGCATGCTCTCTGTTATTAGTAGATGCTCTGGCCAAGTAGATGCTAGTAACTCCAAGAAGGAGTATTTATGCTCGATAGTGGGCTCATGCCTCCTTTGCATCTGTGCTCGAGTGACAGAAACGTGACAGGTGGAGGATGTGTTGTTGCCATTAGGGAGAAAACAACAATGACTTGTCTAAGGATGATTCTATTATTTACATTACACACTTTTCTTAATGCAATTATTTGTTGCTTGCAACTTAATACTCAACATTTTTTTGGATGATATTCGGAGGGTGGATTATTAGTCATAGATGCAGTTGGATGACGGTCTATGTATCTTTTTGTAATGCCCGCATGAATCACATAGTAATATTTACATCATGCATATGCACTACGGTGCAACCTTCATTTCTGTCAATTGCCCAGCTGTAATTTGTTCACCACACATGTTATTTATCTTTCATGGAGAGACATCACTAGTGAACTGTGGACCCCGGTCTGTTTCCTCATACTGATAATACAACCACTGTTTCCACTGCTCTCATAATGCTGCTACTGTTTTCATACTGTTTTCCACACCATACGTTTAACTTCTTTGTGTTCAGCAAAACCGGTGAGATTGACAACCTCGCTGATTCGTTGGGGCAAAGTGATTTGATTGTGTTGTGTATGTTCCACGTTGCTGCTGAACCGGTAGTGCGCCCTGCCATCTCAGCTCCATCAACCTTTTGAAGTTACTCCTACTGGTCGATTAAACCTTATTTTCTTTCTGAGGGAAACTTGCTAGTGTGCTCTTCATACCTTCCTCTTGGGGTCTCCCAACGAACGTGTGTTACACGTGCAGGGCCGGTCCTGATATTTCGGGGGCTCGGGGCAAGACTAGAATTTGGGGCCCCTTACGCGTTGGTGAAATGAAAACAAATAAAAGAAATGAGTCATAAATTTTTATGTGGAAACCCTTGCGGGGAAAAACCACTGAAGCACGGAGGCGTAATTTCAATATACCCTAAAATTTTCTCCTCGTGTTTCTAGATGCAAAGTCATCAACGATGGAATCAATGTCAATCTCATCCAATAACTTCTTCTCAATGCATAGAGTTGCCAAACCATTTAGTCTGTCTTGTGATATTGTAGATCCTAAATAGTTTTTCAATAATTTAAACTTTGAAAAACTTCTTTGGGCTTATGCAACTGTCACTGGCATAGTAAATAAGATCCGATAAGCAATATATATGTTAGGATAACAATCTGCTTCTGTGACAAACTGAAACATCTCCATACGAACATTTCTATCCGGCAAGGTCAAGTGCAGATCACTTAACACAGAAATTAGATCGTTTAACTCGATATCTCATTTCTTATTTAGAGAGAAAGTTTTTACAAATTTGGTGAAATGTCTTTAATTTGAGAGCCATCCATTGACCTCAAATCTGTTGAACTCATTTAAAATCCAAATATACTTCTGAACGAGTGGAGTTCTTTAACTCTACTCTCCAGCGATGTAATTGCCATGTCATCCATAACAAAAAAAAGTAGTTAACTTTAAAATCCTCCTCCGGCTTCCAAGATTGCTTCCTCGCATTCAGTTTCACAAAAAAAAACTTTGTCCTAGAAGCACGACGCTTTACTTAAAATATGGCTCCACACTCAATACAGATGCAATTTCCTTCGCACTACTCAAACTTAAAAAAAAACCTTCATTTCTATAGTTTTGAAATTAAGTGTGTATACCTTCTGTCTGTTACATTGTAGGTTCATTGTCGATCAAGTACGACTCACGTAGCTCCATTGCGAGCGAGCAAGCCCTGCGAGCGAGGCAGCTAGCTTATGGGCCCAATTGGCCACGTGAAGGCCTTCTCAATTCCCTATTAAGCTAGTAATTGATTTCTTTTTTATATATAAACTAAGCCTAGTTAAACATACATAAAATAGGCCCCCAAATTTTTTGGGCCTAGGGCGGCCGCCCCTCTCGCCCCACCCTAGGACCGGCCCTGTACACGTGCATTAGGTAGTATGCAAAAGTTACAGCCGTTTTGAATGAGACTGTCCATTTCTGCGAATTCCCTGAAACGAGCGCGGCAGATCCAATCTATCACCTCGCACATCGCATGCACATCGTATATGATCTAGACTCCGATTCGACCAATCATACTGATCTTTGTATGCTAAAATTGGATTTACGTGTCACAGTATATCCCGATGGCGGAAACCGACCGGTATGGGTATGTCGTTCCACGACCTCTCGCATCACGATCACGGAATCCAAATTACAGATCGAAACATCTACTCCATACAATCGATCACATCGATCATACCCCATCTACATATCACATATGCAAACGATCCGAATCTATAACTACGCAGAAGCGGCTCTGATACCACTGAAGGAAGACGGGGGTAGGCTACACTAGCGCAAATCAAAATTTCTACCAAGATCTCCTGCAAGATATAGATCACGAGATTACCACTAGACGCGCTATGCCGATCTCGGTGAAGCGGTTCGGGGTAGGGCAGTCGTACGAATCCTACGGATCCCGTCGCTCCCACGAACAGCTCCTCTTGGCGGCTCGTCCAAGTGCTACAGATGGAGCACCTCTATCGGTATCCACACGTGCGGTGTGGAAACACTGCTCGCCGTGATGTTAGGTCTGCGCGGGCGACAGGGGCCTAGAGAGACGGTGGCTGCGGTGGAATGTGGTGCGGAATTAGCATCCCTAAAACACACAACCTACTCTCCTTTATATAGACGTCCCTATAATAGGCTGCCACTAAAACAAGGATTTTTTCTACTTTCTAACCTTAGATACCCAAAAAAAACTCTATCCCTAGGAGGCCTTCCTCCACTAGCAGGTTTCTTCGGAAAACTCTATCTATTCTGGTGTGGATGGCAAGCAGGCCTATATTTCTTGGTTTCAATAGGACTCCTTACGAGCGTTCTTTCTATCTACTATTATCTAAAAATAATCAAGTTATTAATGACTGGACGAAACCAAGAAATTACCCCTTATGTGCGAAATTATAGAAGATCCCCTTTAAGATCAAACAATTCCATCGAATTGAGTATGACTGTATGTGTGATAGCATCTACTATACCAGGAATATCAATGAACCCCATTCTTGCAATTGCTCAGGATACCCTCTTTTAGCTGCTAGGTCTATTTCTTTCTTAGTTCAAGATCCCCCTTACTAACTGGAATAAAAGAATTAGTAGATCTGTTCCGCCCAAAATGGGAATGGGCGCTAGGGTTATGAACTTATAATCATGGAATCGACTCGATCATCAGATTATAAGTTCATTCCATACCGGACCAGACCGTGCACATTCTTATTATGAGAAGGGGTCATTCGAGCCTATGGAAATAGGATACTCTGTTTACATAGAAATCCCTACGTCCTTATATTCTATTTAGGATTAGGAATAGGTGTAATCAGACCTGCTTTTGACAGATCTATCCTATTCTTGGGTACCATATGCACCTCTTTGGGCTTCTATTGAATCGATAAATTGGATTGTACATCTTTCATCTTTTTGATTTTGATATCGATTTTGATACATATAAGGTGTCCTACGGATAATGCAAATCGAAGCTATTTTATGTCTGACTCAGGCCTATATGACCGATCGATCGAAATACTCCAAGACTCCACCTTTGTCATATATTCCATATATCACATTAGATAGATATCATATTCATGGAATACGATTCACTTTCAAGATGCCTTGATGGTGAAATGGTAGACACGCGAGACTCAAAATCTCGTGCTGAAGAGCGTGGAGGTTCGAGTCCTCTTCAAGGCATAATATGGAGAATGCTCATTCAATCAGCATTCCCCGTAGAAGTATTCCGAAAATCTGCGCCTGGCGCTCTCCTCTATCTTCTGAGGTCCTTAACCATCTCCCTGAGAAAAGTAGACAGTAAAAGCCAAAATAGACTAAATATAGCCTGAACGATCCTAAAAATCCCTCGAAGGAGATAATAAAGAACCCAAAGTAGATGGTATCCTACTGCAAGGGTGGTCTTAAGAATCCAAAAGAGGTTGCTCAGAAGAGATAGATGTATCCCAACCGCTATTGCTCTCGCGTAAAGACTTTTTTTTACGCGACAGGAAAAAATGACTACGAATTCCCCTTTTTGTTTGTGAATCCCTGTTTGTATCCTTTGAGCGCACACCCATAAGTAGCGATCAAATCAAGGAAATCGATCAAACGATCCTAATACCGTGAAAGATAAACTTCCCAGATCCAGGGAAGCTTATCATAAAGGGCTTCGACAAGGGCTTTTCTTCATTCTTTGAGCAAAAAGATAAAGATCGGATAGATTCGAACCGCAATTGCAAAGGTAATAACTACTATGCCAGCCCAAATCATGATCTTCACCAACTTGGATTTGGTTCTCTCGCGAAAATCGCGAGTTGCAGAGATGAGAACCATGAAAAGCAAGATCCCGAATAAGAAAACAGAAACCGAGGAAACCACAAGAGTGAAGACTAGTAGAGTCTCGTCTTTTGTCATTCTTTGCTCCTTTTTCACTCAATGATTAATTCTAATTTCCCAACCAAAAATTCTATATGTTTATTATATGATATTTCTATATATATAGAATATTATATCTAATATGACACCCCATTTGTCAAAGGGATTGGATTGGTGACTTACCCATTCAGTGACTTTGGCACTGGACGTTCCAAAAACGGGTACTATCGGATCGGGTGAATTAGAGAATAGACAGAGGTCCGTTGGCATTTCAGCCTTTCTTCTCCTTTCAGGGCCTATCCGAAAGAGAATCCAGTACCTCTTGGTCCTGAATATCAGAATAGGACGAACGAACCGGACCCCGCGGATATCTTTGCTTCGGAACAAAACAAAACCCTGCAATCAAATAGATTGTCCCAAGGGCGCCATATTCTAGGAGCCCAAGTTATGCTATTGAAAATTAGTTCCTCTAGCAGTTCCGGTTTGAGGATTCCGTTCCCTTTTTCAAACTCCACTTATTTTCATATAGCAATCCCTGATCAAAGAGAGAACAATATCCATTTCAAAACATTTCTAACGGATTCCTTGGTTCGGACCGACGGAGTAATGGCACTCGATTATTATCAACCTGACTGCAATCTTTTTCTGTCGGTAAGGATTGCACCAGAGCACCTTCTACTTCTAATAGGCCATGAACTATAGATATAGATAGAGTATAAGTCTATTTTGTACAAGAGCCCCTCCTATCTGATAGAAAAGGGTCCCATGATCCCGAGCCGATCTTACCTTGGCTCGCAAACCCCAAGTTTGTCTATGAAGAGCTAATCTAATTGTATTTTTTTCTATAATGGATTTCTTATGTGGAATACTAATGGATAGGGCCTCGTTGCTAAGTGCTACAAGATCTAGTGCACTGGAACTCGTGGTTATGGACCCGAATCCTTTAGTATGGAACATTGTCTTTTCCAAGTAAAAACCCCTAGTATATAAAAGAATGAAAAGGTGCTTTCGTTCTTGTGGAATAAGAAGCCCTCGTACCTTAATGAAAGGAAAATCGTAATTTTTCGTTAGGTATTTGACCAAATAGGATCGTCCAGTTCCTATAGAACCTATCACAAAAATACCCGATAGGGCTAAGCGGAACGAAAAGGGTTTTCCATGAGTAAGTGATTGTCTGATAATGAGCAAGGAATATAGGTCTTTCTGCTAAAGGGGATCTATTTATTAAACTCATAATTCATTAGATCCTTGTTATCAATGCCAACTAGGTATCATAAGTAAATGGATCCCGGTTGTTCAATCCTTTGATACCCAAGGTCATTCTTTGCTAAAGAGAAATGATCACTATGAGTCAGACTCAATAGAATTGGATCCATTCCAAATAGCGAGAATTAGGATTCTTGATCCCTCTCAATCTCTCTTTCAATTCGAGGATCCAGAGAGGTGTTTTCATAGTCATCTCCGAATATTTTCGATTTCATTTTTCTATGATATGTCTTTCTATATGAAAATTGGTTATTTACGATGTACGATGATCCCTGTTAAGCATCCATGGCTGAATGGTTAAAGCGCCCAACTCATAATTGGTAAATTTGCGGGTTCAATTCCTGCTGGATGCACGCGAACGGGAACGTTCCATAAGTCTATTGGAACTGGTTCTCTATCCATGGAATCTCATCCATCATCCATACATAACGAATTGGTATGGTATATTCATACCATAACATAAGAACAATAAGAACTCGAATTCTTATCGATACTGGAACTCAGAGCATAGGAGGGAAAGTCGATTTATGGATGGAATCAAATACGCAGTATTTACAGAAAAAAGTCTTCGTTTATTGGGAAAGAATCAATATACTTTTAATGTCGAATCGGGATTCACTAAGACAGAAATAAAGCATTGGGTCGAACTCTTCTTTGGTGTTAAGGTAGTAGCTGTGAATAGCCATCGACTACCTGGAAAGGGTAGAAGAATAGGACCTATTCTGGGACATACAATGCATTACAGACGTATGATCATTACCCTTCAACCGGGTTATTCTATTCCACTTCTAGATAGAGAAAAAAACTAAAGGAGAATACTTAATAATACGGCGAAACATTTATACAAAACACCTATCCCGAGCACACGCAAGGGAACCGTAGACAGGCAAGTGAAATCCAATCCACGAAATAATTTGATCCATGGACGGCACCGTTGTGGTAAAGGTCGTAATTCCAGAGGAATCATTACCGCAAGGCATAGAGGGGGAGGTCATAAGCTGAAGGATCGAGAGGTTAACTAGAGGGGGGGTGAATAGGTTAACTACAAATTTTAACTTCTTTTTCAAGTTAACAAGGCAAAGCTCAAATATAGATTATCTAGAGTATGCAACTAGATGGACAATCCTATATGTTGAGCAATTACGACTAGCACAAGGTGAACAATATGACTAAGCTAGTAGTAACAAGTAAAGATAAGTTGAGGGATAACCGAACACAATGACGCGGAGATTTATCCCGAAGTTCACTTCCCAATGGAAGCTAATCTCCGTTGGAGCGGTGCGGTGCCACCAAAGTGGAACACCGAGTAGGCCTCAAATGCCACACCGTATCTCCTTCGAGATCTTCCACCGATGTGGATAGACTCGAATCACTATGTTGCCGTTGAGGTTGACAACTAGAACCTTTACAAGGATGAGGCACACTCCACAAGATTGGAGGGTCCTCACCAAATCCCAAGAGCCGCCAAGACTCCGAGAAGCAAGGTCCACGGGCACAAAAGCACCGGGGATATCAACAAGGCTCCGAGCTCCGATGAACTAAGAGCAACAAGATTCCTAGCTCCGATGAACTAAGAATGACAAGATCCCTATGGGATGAGTGGGTGTATTTCTAATCGGCTCGGTGGAGTTGTAGATCGGGGGTGTCTCCTTCAAATCCCAAAGTATCACGAGCTTTGGTTGGGGATTTGTAGAGATCTTGTTCTTGAGCTTGAGCTTGGTCAATCAATGGTGGTGAGAGAGAGAGTGAGTGGGATTGACAAAAGGGAAAGGTAGGTGAAGACCCCGTATATATAGTCTTGTCGAAATGTAGCCGTTTTTAAGGGGGGAACACCCTTCCTGCAACCCACCCCGGCCTGGGGGCCGGCCTGGCCGGCCTGGGGGCAGCCAGGGCCGGGCCAGAACCCACCCCGGCCTGGGGGCCGGCCTGGGGCCGGCGTGGGCGCAGGGGGAGGCCGGCGTGGCGCAGTCGACCCGGCCTGGAGGCCGGCCTGGCCGGCGTGGAACAGGGGGGAGGCCGGCCCCCCACCCGGGCGCCCCGGCCTGGAGGCCGGCCTGGGGCCGGCGTGGGCGAGGGGTGAGGCCGGACCCCCACCCGAAAGCCCCGGCCTGGGGGCCGGCCTGGGGCCGGCGTGGGGCTGGCCAGGAGCAGCGCCAGCCCGGCCTGGAGCCCGGCCAGGCCGGCCTGGAGGCCGGCCACCCTGCACATTTCTTCCTTTTCTCCTTTCTTTTCGCCGTTTCTTTTCAACTCTTCCTTGTATTTTCCCGTAGCATTTTCTCACTTATTGTTGAACTTTGTAAGACTTTTACGGGACTATGTTTTCTGAGTACACTTAGCAAACCACGTTAGTCCATCTATATGTTGTAATCAAACACTCAAAACAGGATTTAGAACCTATGTTCTTTCAATCTCCCCCTTTTTGATGTTTGATGACAACATACGGATTTGCATAATAGATAATATTGCATGGCTATTTGTGAGATAAATAATATGTATTCGTACTCCCCCTATTTGTGTGCATATACCAATTTGACATGTACATTTTATAATCATGATGATGATGAGACTATACCATATTTATGTGAAGTGCAAGAGATTAGTTCATCCATGATTTTTACCATTGAAGATACACATGTATGAATAATAATGTTTTACCATTGAGGATCTTACCATAGCACTCTTGTTTATGAATAATACCTTCACTCAATATGGCTTCAATATATGGAAAATAGTGAGTGGAGGAAATAACTTGATAATCTTGCTAAGATCTTCAATAACCATTGTCACACACATAATATAGAGTACGATAGATAATTAAGAACATAGTCTTACAATAACACAACGGTGCACAAAGCACACAAATAGTTTCAACTAGCAAGGAAATCACAACGATAAGAGTGCACAAATCACACAAATAGTTTCAACTAGAAAGCAAATCACACGATAAGACGCAGATGAATGCATGTGATGCAATGCAATGCGTGAGTGGTTCTCCCCCTTGGCATCATACACCAAAAAGGGAGAAAAATGCAATGCAATCACTCGTCGCCCATCTCCTCCTCATCTTCATCCTCATGAACGTCTTCTGGGGGAGCCTGACTCGAGCTAGCGCCAGCAGTGGTGTACGCCTCCGCAAAAGAGCCAAGAGAGCTCACATCATCTCCACACCAATATGTATGCTTAGACATCCACTTCTCCTCGGAAATCTCGGCGGAGCTAGCAGGACTAAGAGGAATCTGGAGTGCAGTCTGGATAGCGCGCTGACGGCGACTAGATGCTTTCCCTTTGCGATAAGCCTCATAATCTTGATGTTGCTTATCAATGAAGAAGCAATTCATCTTCTGAAGAATCTTCTTAAGATTAAATGTCTCAGGTGCAGGAGAAGGTGAAGGAGAACGGCGAGAAACTGACTCAGTGCGGGTGCGCTTCGGCCTTGGCTCATGAGCAGTCTCAATAGGAGTATCATACATAAGAATATTCTTCTTCGGAGTCACTTTGGCATAATTGTTGAGGAGACCTTCGGGGACGCGGGATTCAATCAGACGCTGAATGTAAGAGCCATAGATGGGGACTCTCTTCTCCTTAACAACAGTTTGCATCTCCTGCCACATATAGTCCAATACATCGAGTTGCTTCTTTGACTGCATCTGAGGCTCAATGTGGAAGAGAAGATTTATCATCCACTTACGGACCTCGCCCTTCTCACCGAATTTTGCGGCGATGGTGTTGCGAAGAATGGCATGTATCATGTACCAATGCTCAGAGAAGAACTTGATCTTGGGAATATGCGAGGAACTGGTACCATCAGGATAGCAGTGACGAATCCCATCCTTGGCCCTCATAAGCTTGCTGGGCTCCCCATGAATACGGAACCAATAAAAATGGTCAAAGTGATAGTCAGGGAGACCCAAGATAGCACCAAACTCGTCCATAGTAGCCTCACATTGGATGCCACCACTCATCCATATCAAGGTACGCGGGAGACGCGTTGGACCACCAGATGCAAAGTGAACTGTGGAGTAGAACTCCCTGAGCAAGTCTGGAGAGTATGGATGGGCAAGTGTGTCACCCATGAGAGGAGTGAGGTTGTGAAAATCCATGATGGTCATTACCTCAGGCCATTTGTTGCGAGCATACTCAATATCAAAGTAGTGATGATCCACGTGACTGTGCTGTAGCTTGCCAAGAATGAATTCATACATGACTTGATGCATTTTGCAGTAAAACCGAGCATCAGAGCACGTGCGTTCACCAAACTCATACGGATTAAAGTTGAGCCTTGCTTCCTCAAAATCAGCTGCACTCAGAGCACCCCAGTTTTTGATCACGGGCTCCTTAGGATTGACAGGGAGAGTGGATCTCCGTGAGGGAGTAGAGCCAGCAACAGTTTGAGCACTCTTCTTGCGAGGGACACGAGGACGGAGAGGGCGAGAGGTATCCTCATGGGAAGGAGAGTCACCTGAAATATATGATGCATAGAGATGGAATATGAAAATGAGTGCACATGGTCGGTTGTTTTAGGTGAGTGAAACAACAACAAAAAAAAATTTAAATCATGAAACTATGGGTCAATGACATGGTAAACGAAGTACTAGCCCAATAGTGTTTGCATATGATCATATCATGTGGATATTAGTGGTTGATGTGAAACAAAATATTTGGTATGTTACCATACAAGCAACCACGAGAATGTAAAAAAAATTAAGGGATGGCATACACATTAGGTCTTAATGATAGAACAATTGAATCAAGTAATGGAAATTTTTGAATATATATTCATGGTCATAGGCATGATATTGAGGGCTAGGTGAGCATCAACATGGCATAATCATAAGAGTATGTGGCACATATGGCATGAACAAAAAAGAGATCATAGTATGAACCCCAGTGGTATGGCATAATCATAAGGGTTAATCGAGTATGAGAATCATGGCATATCATACGAAATAGATGGGACACATGTGATGAACAAAGCATGATAGAACCTAGTGGTGTGAACCCTAGTATGAACCCTAGCATATGAATCCTAGTATATGAATCTTAGTACAAACATATTCATGGATAGGATTGAAACGAGTGACATAGGTGTGACATGAACCCTAAGATGATGAGATGAAAACAAAAAAAATCTAGCACATGAATATGAGTACGAGCACACATGGATGGCACTAAAAGATACATAACACATAGAGTAGCCCATAGAAAAATTACCCGAGTTCGAAGCCATTGGCAAGCAAAAACTACTCGGAAAGCAAGTGGCCCGATCTCCTCCAATAAGAGTTGAGTGAGAAATCCGTGTGGAGGAGAGGGAGGAGAAGGCCAAGGGCTTCCGGATCCGTGAGTTTGGGCGGAGGGGATGGGCTAGGGAGGTGGGGGGGGGGGTAGGGAGAGCTCCTAGGGGCTCTAATGGAGATGAGGGAGGAGGAAGAAGGGGAGGGGGGCTGCGTGCGTGCGTGTGTGTTATGTGTGCGTGGCGCCCACCCCGGCCTGGGGCCGGGCTGGTGGCCGGCCTGGCCGGGCCGGTGCGCGTAGGGGCAGGGCACCCCGGCCTGGGGCCGGGGCGGGAGGGGGCGGGGCCGGCCGCGAGGCCGGCATGGTGCCCGAAGGCGCCGGCCTGGCCCCCGGCCTGGGGCCGGCTCGGCAGTGAGAGCGAGGCCGGGTGGGGATGTGGGCGCGTGTTTTTTTTTTTTTTTTTTTTTTTTTGTTTTGCAAATTTTGATTGATCTATCTATATAATTTTTTTTTTTTGCACACAAAAAAAAACGATTAACCTACCCAACCTATCAACTCACAACTCACAAACACATGAACAATATTGTAATTCAAGAATTTTTCATGAAATATAATCTAACAATATTTTCTTGGAATTGTTTCGTAGAGCAATTTTATTTGACCATGTGCACGGATGATATGAGAATGATGACATGCATAAGATGTTTCCATTTGTATCCAATGGGAAAAATAAGAAAAACCAAATGAGCAACATTGAATACAAATGAAATATGAACTCAACGAGAGAAGCAATTGATTGAACACTCGAACCCAAATGTTGGATGGAGAAATGGGCGGTGGCCGTAGCCACCATGTATGAGTATGTTCGATATGACACCGCGAAGATATATCTTGGGTGCATTGTCGAGACTCATCATTTAAGCACATGATGTCATTAAAAATGATCATTTAGGCATGATTTGTTTATTTATGCATAATAGAGGTAGTGTTGGCTCATTGATTGAGCTACACTCCCCCTATGTCTATGCGTGCATCTAAATCCAAATAAGAGTCTAGTAGAGGTGTGTATGCGAGATTTCCAATCAACTAAAATTGCTTGCACATATGATGTTGAGCTCACTCCTTAATTCCTTGAATCTCTTCACATCTAGAGGCTTGGTAAGGATGTCGGCAAGTTGATCTTTAGTGTTGACATAGGAGAGTGAGATATCACCATTGGCCACATGATCCCGAATAAAATGATACCGAATCTCAATATGCTTGGTCTTGCCATGAAGTACCGGATTGTGACCAATTTTAATGGCACTCTCATTATCACATAAAAGAGGCATAGTCTTAATCTTAATTCCAAAATCCTTAAGACATTGCCTCATCCATAAGAGTTGAGAACAACAACTTGCGGCGGAAATATACTCCGCTTCCGTGGAGGAGGTGGCAATACAATTTTGTTTCTTGGAAGACCAACACACGAGAGACCTACCAAGAAATTGGCAAGCACCCGAGGTTGATTTTCTATCCACTTTGTCACCTCCCCAATCCGCATCCGAGTATCCCACAAGATCAAAAGTTGTGTTTGATGGATACCAAAGACCATGAGTTGGAGTGTCAACCAAGTACCTAAGAATTCTCTTGACCGCAATCATATGGCTTTCCTTGGGGTTAGATTGAAATCTCGCACACAAACCCACACTAAACATAATATCCGGTCTAGATGCACAAAGGTAGAGCAAAGATCCAATAATGGATCTATAAAGTTTGGGATCTACCGGTATACCTTCATGATCCAAGGAGAGATTTGTGGTAGTTGGCATTGGATAAGGTAATGGTTTGGCATTAGTCATATCGAATTTCTTGAGCATGTCTTGAATATATTTGGCTTGACAAATAAAAGTCCCTTCATGATATTGCTTGATCTCAAAACCTAGAAAGAACTTTAATTCTCCCATCATAGACATCTCAAATTCACTTGTCATTAGTTTGGCAAATTGATCTACAAAACTCACGTTAGATGATCCAAATATAATATCATCAACATATACTTGGCATACAAAGAAATGTCCATCTACACTTTTGGTAAAGAGTGTGGGATCAATTACCCCAAGCACGAAACCACGGTCTACTAAGAACTCCTTTAAGTGATCATACCAAGCACGTGGGGCTTGTTTGAGGCCATACAAAGCCTTGTGGAGGTAGTAGACATGGTTAGGATACTTGGGATCTTCGAATCCCGGAGGTTGTTTAACATATACCATTTCATTTAAAGGTCCATTTAGAAAGGCACTTTTAACATCCATTTGATGTAAGATGAAGTTATGACTAGTGGCAAATGCAAGTAATATACGAATGGATTCAAGCCTAGCTACGGGAGCGAAAGTTTCACCGTAGTCAAGTCCTTCGACTTGAGAGTAGCCTTGAGCAACCAATCGTGCTTTGTTGCGAATCACTTGCCCATGAGAATCTTGCTTGTTCTTGAACACCCATTTAGTTCCAATGATATTGTGATCCTTGGGTCTTTCCACTAGAGACCATACTTTGTTCCTTTCAAAATTATGGAGCTCTTCATGCATAGCTTGAACCCAATCTTCATCTTCAAGAGCATCATATACTTTGATGGGTTCAACATGAGAGACATATGAATGAATGCCACAAAACTTGAGCACTTGTCCACGAGTGGAGACACTTCTTCCCAAGCCACCAATTATATTCTTTTGATATAGTGACTTTTGTTGCAATCTTGATGCTTGACGAGACTTGATACGAACTAGAGCATCATCGGGATGTTCATTTGGTGGGACATCCTCATCATTTCCTTCATCAAGACCATTGTCCACCCTTATTGGAGTTCTTGGAGAAGTATCACCAAGACCACTTCCACCATTATCATTGGGTGGATCTTGATCACTTTCTTGATGAGAGATATCCACATTAAGATCTTCTTCTTGTTCTTGGTTTACCATTTGATTGGTGGTTGATGTAGAGGGCTCCACTTGCGTAGAGCTAGTTCCATCTTCATTTGCCACAAGGTGTCCCTCAATGGGTATAAGTGGACCTACACCCATTCTTCCTATGGCTATGGAGGATGGTTCATCACCTACATCATCACAATCAATTTGCTCCACTTGGGAGCCATTATCCTCATGAAATTCCACATTCATAGATTCTTCAACACACCCGGTGGATATGTTGTAGACTCTATAAGTGTGGGAGTTCGTGGCATAACCAACAAAAATACCTTCAAATGTTCTAGCATCGAATTTAGACAATCTAGTTCCTTTTATGTATACTTGGCATTTGCACCCAAAAACTCGAAGATATGAGAGATTGGGTTTGTTACCGGTGAGAAGCTCATATGGAGTCATGCCAATCATCGGACGAAGGAAGAGACGGTTAGATAGATGACAAGCGGTGTTGATAGCTTCGGCCCAAAAGTTATATGGGGATTTGAACTCGGCCATCATAGTTCTTGCCATATCAATAAGTGTGCGATTCTTCCTTTCCGCAACACCATTTTGTTGAGGGGTGTACGCGGCGGAATATTGATGTCTTATCCCCTCATTACCCAAGAATTCATCCATGGTGTAGTTCTTGAACTCGGAACCATTGTCACTTCTAATGGATAATATCTTGGTGTCATATTGGCGTTGCACTTCGGTAGCCCAAGTAATGAATCTTTCTTGAGTTTCACTCTTCTTCTTGATATAGAAAACCCAAGTGTATCTTGTATAATCATCAACAATAACCAAACAATACTTCTTGCCACCAAGACTATCATATGTGGGAGGACCAAATAGGTCCATGTGAATGCGCTCAAAAGGTCTTGTTGTGGCGATGATAGATGTTTTGGGATGATTCTTCTCATGCATCTTTCCGGCAATACAAGAGCTACAAGGACGATCTTTGGAAAAATTCACACTTGTTAGTCCTACCACGTGCTCACCCTTCACAAGAGTTTGTAGATTTCTCATACCGACATGGCCTAGGCGACGATGCCAAAGCCACCCCACGTCGGATTTAGCCATTAGACATGTGGCAATATGTGTAGTTTCTTTCGAGAAATCCACTACATACATACCGTTTTCCACAAATCCAACAAAGGCTACTTTAAGAGAAATAGTGTGAAGGACAAGCACATGGTGACGCCCAAATACGCATGTAAAATTGCATTCACAAAGTTGCAAGACGGAAAGAAGATTATAGCCAAGGGACTCAACAAGGAGGACTTTCTCAATGGATGAATCCGGAGAAATGACCACCTTGCCATGTCCCAATACCTTAAGTTGTGAGCGATCACCAATAGTTACATGAGCAAACTTGAGAAGTTGGAGTTTCAAGTCTTCTAATACTTCTTTGCTTCCGGTCATGTGTGCGGAACAACCGCTATCAATCATCCATGATGTTCCACCGGAAATGCAACCCTACAATAAATCAACTTCTTGTCTTAGGTACCCATTTTTGGATGGGTCCTTTTTTGTTAGTCACAAGGGTCTTGGGAACCCAAATAGCATGCTTGTAATCATCACCATATGAGGTGCCTACATACTTTGCATAAACATGACCATTAGTAGATTTTAGAAGCACATAGGATGGGTTATACTTTCCCGCAAAGTTGTTGTGAGAAGTAGTGTTCCTAGAAACAATACTTTTAGCAATAACATCAAACTCATCTTCCTCATTAGCCAACTCCCCCTCCTTCACAAAAACAATAGAGTTAGTGGAGGGAGTTGACTTCTTCTTGTAGGCCACCTCCGATGAGGAACCAAAACCAAGACCTTCTTTACCAACAACTCTCTTATGATTACTCAAAAGATCATTGAGGTTCTTTTGGCCTTGGATGCATGTGGCGAGGCCCTTGTTGAGTTGTGCCTTCAACCTATTGTTCTCCTCAATGAGAGTTGCCTTGACACACAAAGGGTTAGTAGCACAAGAGTTTTCATTCATAATTCTAACTCCTTTTAAGGTTTTGAGCTCATTTGAGATAGTACGATGATCAATTTTAAGCTTATCAAAATCCTTAATGAGTTCATTATACCCTTGGTTAGTTGCATCATTTAAACTCATGAATTCCGTTACCTTAGCAAAAGCATGTTGACAATCAAGTTTAACTTTAGCTATGTCAATTGCAAAGGTTTCTTCAATGCTTTCTTTAAGACAATGTGATTCATCTAGAGCTTTCTCAAGCTCCTCAATTTTATTAGCATCATCACGAGCAAACTTTTCAAGCAACATTATTCTCTCCTCATGTTCATCAATGAGGCCATGTGCCTCACTTAATTGATCCATGAGAGAGACAAAAATGGATTTAGTTTCTCCTTCTAGTGTTTCAACAAAGTTTGTCAAGGGATCTTCCTCGACACAATTTAGTAGTGAAGGAATAGAGGAGTTAGCAAGTTTAAGTGTAGGAGTCACCTTTGCGGGTACACCCTTGGCCATGAAGCACTTGTGAATCGAGGGGCCCTTGTTGTCATTTGGGTTGGAGAAGAGAGAGCTTAAGTTAGGAGGTATGACGCCCCTAGCCATGGCCGCCATACCTACTTGTTCGCCTTCACCATCATCCTCTTCACCACCGGATGTGTACTCGACTTCGTTAGCAATCATTGCCCTAGGAGGGCCTCTCTTGATGAAGTTCTTGGACTTGGGAATGAAGGTGGATTTCTTGATAAGTCTTCCTCCATTCTCAATTCTACTCTTGAAAGGACACTCGGCAACGAAGTGCTCGGAATCTCCACAATTGAAGCAAGTTCTTGCTTTCTTCGTGCTAGAGGATTCCTTTCCTTTGTTCTTGGTGGCATTGGATCTAAAATCTCCTTTCTTCCACCACTTGTGTTGAGCAAGAGCTAAGCATTCATCATGTGATGTCCTCATTTCTCTCTCGGAGACCTCATGCATAGAAGCACCATCATCACTCGAGTCATTATCTTCATGGGGAATGACCTTGGCCTTCAAGGCAAGAGATGCTTTCTTTGCTCCGTTCACACGGGCCATGACATCATCGGAGGTTTGTTTCATGACCTTGAGAGTGATAAAAAGACCTAGGACATCATTGGGGGATAGGTCCAAATAGTCGGCCCTTGCTTGTACATTCATCACCATGTTTTCATTATATGGCATCAAGGTGAGAAGGAATTTCTCCTTGACCCAATTCTCCGTGCAATCCGTGAATCCACCATCTCTCATATCATTAACAAGAGCCTTGAGTCTTCTAAACATGTCTTCTATGTTCTCTCCGTCGCCCAAATGAAAGT
Organism: Alopecurus myosuroides; assembly: GCA_028641055.1. Taxonomy (NCBI): domain Eukaryota; kingdom Viridiplantae; phylum Streptophyta; class Magnoliopsida; order Poales; family Poaceae; genus Alopecurus; species Alopecurus myosuroides. Next base: position 84,002,443 of record CM054060.1, read on the forward strand.
GTTCAACTTTTCTTTGAATGATTGACCTCTTGGACCTTTGGAGGTTGACATTGCCGTCAAACATATCAACAAGACCATCATAAGCTTTCTTTGCACTTGTGAAGGACCGGATGTGCTCAACTCCTTCCTTCTCCATTGCCCTTTCCAACATGTGCAAGGCATGAGCGTTGAGTTGCTCATCAATGATGTCACTTGAGCTTAGATTAGCGGGATCCTTTGGCTCATATCCCTTTTCAACAATTCTCCATATTTGCATTGAAGAGCTGCACATGTAAGACTTCATGGAAGCTTTCCAATTAGTAAAACGATGCCGATCCACCAAAGGAGGTGGACCAAGATGAGAGACATGCGGATGTTGAACATTAGGAGCATTGTTGTATGCATAACCAAAAGAATTGCCGCCACTACCATTTGATGGTGCACCATTATTTAAAGGTGAAGTTGTATCACTTCCTTCTTTAGTTGGCAAGGGGTTTCCATTTTCATCTAAGATAATCTTTTCACTAGGTTGCTTAGATGGAGATGTCAATTCTTTTATTAGTCCCTCCATCTTCTTCTCGGAAGAATCAATCATAGCTTGGATTAGCTTTTGAATCCCATCCATGGTGACGGGATCATCGGCCATCCTCACCTCCTCTTTAGGCGGTAAAGCCTTTTATAAAGAGACGAGGCTCTGATACCAATTGAAGGATCGAGAGGTTAACTAGAGGGGGGGGGGTGAATAGGTTAACTACAAATTTTAACTTCTTTTTCAAGTTAACAAGGCAAAGCTCAAATATAGATTATCTAGAGTATGCAACTAGATGGACAATCCTATATGTTGAGCAATTACGACTAGCACAAGGTGAACAATATGACTAAGCTAGTAGTAACAAGTAAAGATAAGTTGAGGGATAACCGAACACAATGACGCGGAGATTTATCCCGAAGTTCACTTCCCAATGGAAGCTAATCTCCGTTGGAGCGGTGCGGTGCCACCAAAGTGGAACACCGAGTAGGCCTCAAATGCCACACCGTATCTCCTTCGAGATCTTCCACCGATGTGGATAGACTCGAATCACTATGTTGCCGTTGAGGTTGACAACTAGAACCTTTACAAGGATGAGGCACACTCCACAAGATTGGAGGGTCCTCACCAAATCCCAAGAGCCGCCAAGACTCCGAGAAGCAAGGTCCACGGGCACAAAAGCACCGGGGATATCAACAAGGCTCCGAGCTCCGATGAACTAAGAGCAACAAGATTCCTAGCTCCGATGAACTAAGAATGACAAGATCCCTATGGGATGAGTGGGTGTATTTCTAATCGGCTCGGTGGAGTTGTAGATCGGGGGTGTCTCCTTCAAATCCCAAAGTATCACGAGCTTTGGTTGGGGATTTGTAGAGATCTTGTTCTTGAGCTTGAGCTTGGTCAATCAATGGTGGTGAGAGAGAGAGTGAGTGGGATTGACAAAAGGGAAAGGTAGGTGAAGACCCCGTATATATAGTCTTGTCGAAATGTAGCCGTTTTTAAGGGGGGAACACCCTTCCTGCAACCCACCCCGGCCTGGGGGCCGGCCTGGCCGGCCTGGGGGCAGCCAGGGCCGGGCCAGAACCCACCCCGGCCTGGGGGCCGGCCTGGGGCCGGCGTGGGCGCAGGGGGAGGCCGGCGTGGCGCAGTCGACCCGGCCTGGAGGCCGGCCTGGCCGGCGTGGAACAGGGGGGAGGCCGGCCCCCCACCCGGGCGCCCCGGCCTGGAGGCCGGCCTGGGGCCGGCGTGGGCGAGGGGTGAGGCCGGACCCCCACCCGAAAGCCCCGGCCTGGGGGCCGGCCTGGGGCCGGCGTGGGGCTGGCCAGGAGCAGCGCCAGCCCGGCCTGTAGCCCGGCCAGGCCGGCCTGGAGGCCGGCCACCCTGCACATTTCTTCCTTTTCTCCTTTCTTTTCGCCGTTTCTTTTCAACTCTTCCTTGTATTTTCCCGTAGCATTTTCTCACTTATTGTTGAACTTTGTAAGACTTTTACGGGACTATGTTTTCTGAGTACACTTAGCAAACCACGTTAGTCCATCTATATGTTGTAATCAAACACTCAAAACAGGATTTAGAACCTATGTTCTTTCATAAGCGCCTATACCGTAAAATAGATTTTAGACGGAATCAAAAAGACCCAATATTTTGCTCTTTTATTTCCGCAGCGTGAGCAGGCCCACTGTCATCGACCTGGGTGGCCACGTGTGCTTGCGCAGGGCCACGCTGTCCACTGGCCCACTGCACAGTGGCAGTGGGTAGCGTGAGACTGCGTAGCAAAAGTTTTTCTGCGCAATTCCAAAATTCCAAAATTTCTTTTAATAACAGATTTAAAACCAAACTTTGAAATTCAATAACTTTCATTCTATAAATCCTTTAAATACAAACTTTATATGTATTCTGATGCAAATTTCCTAATCTATCCTAATATCCAACTTGTGTTCTGTTTTGAACTTTCAAATTACAATTCAAATTTAAATTTAAATCATTTCAGTTGCATTTGCTAAATTCAATAACTAATTATTCATAAGTCTAAATCATGCAAATAAAATATGTTTTCAATACCATTTTAAATAACCTATTCAAATATAATTTTTGTTTCCTGTTTTGAATAATTTAAATTGCTGAAAACAACTGTTTCTTGTTTATTGCATTTAAAATTGCCAAAATAATAACTTGCTCATTTTAAATCCAATTTCCACAAATGAAATATGTTTTCCATGCAAAATTAAACCCTCTTCCCAAATATAAACTTTGTTTTCTGTTTTGAATAATTAAAAGTGGTTAAATAATTTAAATCTTATTTAACTCATTTAATATTGTTAAATTTATAACTTGATCAAAACAAATTCTTTTGGGGCCTATAAAGTATGTTTTCAAACCATAAAAGCATAACCTTTTCAAATATAACCTTTGTTATCTGTTTTGAACAATTAAACTTGATGAAAACAACAAATGCTTGTGTGACACCTTTAAGAAACCAAAATTCCAACACTTAATAAATGAATTTCTAAACTTGGTAAACCTTGTTTCTATTTGATTCTATTGTTGTTATTTTGCTTTTTTCCTCATCCATGCATCATGCTAATTCACTTACACAATTTGATTAGTTGTAAAACAATTAATTCAACCATAAATCATGGGCTTTTCATATGCAATCCAATTGCATATGGGTCCATTTAATCCTGTTTCTATCTTGTCAACTAGTTTATTTTGATGCAACCATTAACTTGACATGCATCATCTTTGATTGTGCACAATGCCATGATATTGATTGTTTATATTTCTGCCTTGTTTGTTTGCTTCTTCTCGGATACACGACGACGTTGAGACCGACGATACCTACGACACCCCTTCTAAGGAGTTAGCTCAGTACCAGGCTACTGGGTTTTGCAGGCAAGTTATCACTCACATGAACCATCGTGTTCCTTTCAACATTGATTACCGATACTTTCCGTTGTTCTTTTCTGCTAGCCTTAGTAGTAGTTGTTTCTGTTACGAACCTATCACATGTATCCTTTAACCCTGACATTGCCTCACCTCCATACCTATAACCTTTTGTTTGAGCCCGTGCCTTACCAGCATGCTTAGGTTGTTTTGCTCGAGTCTGTTACCCGTTACTTTCTGTTACTATTTCTATTACGTTCTGGGGGCTCGATGTTTAATCAATCAATCATGCTAATGTTAATGTTAAATAATAAATTTGATGATAAGACACCGGCAGAAGGCCCTTTGTGGTTTTGAGGCCTGCTAGTGTCGACCCCCTAATTAGGAAAAGGGTCTTGTCTACTGATCCATGATGAGCGCACTACCCGCATGTGGGAAGCGAGTATGGGCGCCCCCCTCAACTGACTCGATTCGCATCTCGTCCAAATCGCCGTACTAGTTCGGGTGTTCCATTTGCTGCATCATATGCAGGTACGAACCCTAGGCGCCAGGGTGGAACTTTTGTAGTCGGCATTTAGGGCGGCGTGGTCTTCCAGTGCTATGAGGGTCCCCTTTTCTTCGTGGGGCTCGATTAGCCGCGCACGCACAGCACGCGGTGCTTTGGGCTTGATGCGAAGAAGGGTTGGTTGTGTTGAGTACCCCGCTTGGTGGGGTGATTTCCCATCTGGCGGGTTATTCATGCGTGTACGGTTACTATGGTGCACCCCTGCAGGGTAAATCTTCTCGAGAAGCCGTGTTTTCCGCGGTTATGGATTACTTGGTGAAAGTACTGGCTAACAAGTACTCAGGACAACTTAAACCTAATGATTCACAATCTCACACCCAATGATTAACAATTTGACTAGTAATAGGATTATCAACACAATAACTTGATTCATCTTTAATCCAACTGTGTGAGTTATCCTCGGGTTGCTTCTTTGGATAAGGGGCGAGATCCAGGATGGGTTTGTTTGAAGTTATCTTTCAGTTGGTTACAATCCCCGATCTTATCTCCTTTCTGTTAGCCGGATGTGGTAGAATCTCTGTAGTGGGTTAGCGCAGCCAGTTGCCGCATCTTTTACATCCCTTTCCTTCCGTTGAACCCAAAGCATCTGTGCTTGGTGTTGACGGGTTACACTTTGGTGAACTGTGAGTCTTGCTTGCCAGTACGTTTATGTACTGACCCCTTTGGGGCTGTGGTTTACGCAGACGACGTTTCCGAGGATCTACATGGTGGCAACTACGTGGAGTATGACGAGCCTGCTGACGAGTAGATAGCGGACCCGGGCAGGATCCGAGACTTCGTGGATGGGCTCCGTCTGTTTGTTTCCGGCCTCTTAGGCCTATTTGGTTCTTGTCTGTACTCAGACATGTTGAATGCTTCCGCTGTATTGTAATGATGTATTGTTGGGGCAGGTGCCCTCTGAATGATTGTATTTGCTATCTCTGCTCTAATGAGAGCTATTCGCAACTTATTTCAATCTTTTGTGTCGTAGAGATCTGTTGTGATATCACTTGTTAAACGCCGTTGACGTACCATGTGTGTATGGTTTGAAGTACGTCGACGGAAGTGCCTTTGATCTCTAGTGGATAGTTTACATCGACGATGGAATAGCAGGACTTGTGTTGTCGCCCATAAGCGCAGGCCTACCAGGAAGCTGGGACGTGGGAGCAGTTATGCCCCATAATCCAAGCATCTGCTATCCAGTTCGTACGGTGAGTATCCCCTAGAAATCAGGGTGCGACAAATTGTTTTCGTCACGTACCGTTAATTAACATTCATCGTTTATTAAGTGTTGCGTGGATGAACCTATGCTAATGTAACATCACTACTGTAAGAAATGCATACTCGTGATTAAAACTAGGATTTCTTGGGAAATCTTGCAATTCATTAAATAGTGATGGAAACATTGTATAAGTTGTAAATACGATGGATAAATGAAGTAATAAACTTCCGTACATGGATATGTTTTCGACGTACCATAGTTGTATAGCCTAACTTCAAATCCTATGCACGTAACCTAAGTCCGTCGGAGAGGGTCGGTGGATGGTCAGGTCCGAATAGCCGGAGAGCCCAATAGAGGAAAATAGACAAGCACATAAGAAGCAAAATTACGCTAAATCGCTAACATAGCTCATAGCTCATATTATGACCAGAGCTCCTTGGGCGTCGTTCCGAAGCCTGGGCACATGCTTAGGGTGCTATATGGTAAATCCACCAATTTTCCTAGCCATGGGCGACATGGGTTGCGGCAGGGCTAGGTGGATAGCGTGTAGTTGAAAGAGAGGAGATGACGTTCTATACGTTCTAGCGACATGTGGGGAAAATGCTACATGGCGCTCATCCGGTTAGTAAGTGCCCCAGATAAGCTCTTCTCGGTGTCTTTTTCGTTTTAGTTTTCTTTCCTTCGTTTTTCCATGTTTTCCTTTTCTCATTTTCATGTTTTATTTTTATTTTCCTTTTAGTTCTCTTTCCTTTCGGTTTTATTTTTTTTGTTTTGAAAAATCATGTGAATATTTTTTTATTGTGTACTACACGTTCCTGTTTTTTACCTTTTTTTTAATTTTTTTGAACTCTATGAACAATTTTTTCATACGAACAATTTTTCTAACCTCACGAATAATTTATTTTGAACTGTAAAAACATTTTCCAAACCTCTTGAACAATTATTCGAACTGTATTAATTTTTTTCTCTCAACTTGTATAAATGATTAAAAAATGAATTTTGAGATTTCGAGAAAAAAAGGCCCTATTAGTGGGCCGTGCTAGATGTGGCCTTGTGGAGACGCTTCAGGCGTTTCGGCCCTATTTGATGCAAGGGCCGTCATGTTTTTGAAATCAGCGGCAGCCAGTTTAATGTCCAATCCAGCGCTGGAGCAGTTGGAGCCCAACCCAACTTTTGGGTATGCGACCTTGGAGAAACACGGTTGCCTCTCTTGCTCCTTTTCCTCATCTTGGGTCCCCGTCGCCCGTCGGCACCGGCCGACGAAGCGTCCAATTCCGAGCTTTCCAGCCCCGGCTGCGCGCGGTGGTAAGCTAACCTGCGTGGCTGAAGGCCCGAGCTACACGTACTGCATGGGTTTTTCCCGGCCGACCGAACGGCGCGACAGATATGCTACCGTGTACCTGCACACGTACTGCCACCTTGCACAGCTAGTACACAAAGTACCCGTATCTCATCTAGGCGCACTTAGAAATAGGTGCTTCATGTCGAGTTGTCGACGTGCTACGCAGTAGTACGAGATCGCTGTCGCCGCTGACCATCCGGCTATACCCGTGGTCCGTCGAGGAGGAGTAGCCGTTGCCCCGGAATCCTCTCTGTGGCCGAGACGACACGGTGCTTGCATGCTTCGGCCGGCTTACTACGTACTATACCTTCGTATTTGCCTTTTCTACTAGCTAGTGGTAATCGTGTTTCTCTTCGTCGCTAAGGCTTTCGATCGACGTGACCATCTGCCGTTAACGAAGTCAGCAACTGGATCCTAAAACCACACGTAGCCGCACGCTCCGTTTCCTTTCAGGGCTTTCCCTGTGCGCGTCGCTCTTGCAATGGCAAAACGCAACTGAAAAACCAGTTTAAGTCGGACAAAGACACCCACTAATTGAGTACTAATTAGCACGGAATCGGTAGCCTTTTCAACCTCGATGATGCAATTAATCCGCCACCGATGATCGACACACTGTACAGTAGTCCTACAGGACGCTGGATGTGTTGGTCCAATAATCCAAATGGCGTATTCTTCGCCGGCGCGTATTTGTGACGGAGACCATGCCAGATTCCCAGTTGCAAGAGAGGCCACTACGCTACACACGCACGCCTCGAAAGCTGCTGCCCACCGGATTCGAGAGATGGATTGGGAGTTGCCCAAACACGAAACAGTATAAAACGCGTGGATAAATAGATCTCTTCTAGATCACTGAAGACCATGTAGGCTTGCTTCGTGCGACCAGGCAATTGGACTGGCGTTTGTTTATGGTAGATGGGCTATGTAGGTTGATCGGTCGGGATCGCAGACGAGGCGCGTGACGATCGATCGACGACGTTTTTTTGTCTGTCTGGGTGGAAGTTGCGACACGCGCGCACGCACGGAGGGCAAGAGGAGGATCTGTGGAATCCAGACTGCGATATTTCGAGATGGCGAAATATGAGCTCATCATACAAGTAAACTATTTAACCTATAGATATACTGCTGCACGCACGGACAAAACAAAAGAGATACGGCTGCTACGTATACGTCGTGCTGCTACCTTGCTTTCAAGTAAATACGCGTAGTATAGACAAAGATTGCGACGTTTTCAAAGGCACGGCCACTTCTACCGGCGTATTTAGTTTCACTTTTTGGGAAAAGGACGTGTTCCGACGTAGGTTAACCGACAACCAAGCTGCTACATTTTGTAGGTTGAAACATAAAAGTTGATCATTCGCGCGATCAACTGGCTGTTTTTTTTTCTTGGATACGAATACTCTATATTAGATACCTTTTGTTTACTCCAAGCTGCAATTATCACAACTACTGTTTTGTACTCTCCTTTACTTTTTTGCCAAGGTGTATGGCACTTAGATTGCACAATTTTTTTTTTTTTTTTTTTTTTTTTTTTTTTTTTTTTTTTTTTTTTTTTGCGAAGCATAGCCGCTTAGAAAAAACGAAATAAATAAATATAGAACCGATGCTTGTTCTGAACTAATTAAAAGCCATGCTGCCGGGTAACCACCGCTATGTGCCACCTACTCGAACATAAAAGCAGAACGTGTCAATTGTTAGCAGCCGCCGTGCATAGCCAAGACAAGATCGGTCCGGCCATCTGACCGGCCGCTTTGTCTCCAACGGGGCGAGAAGTCGATCGTGCGTATTAATCGTATATATGTGATAATCGTTTATTAGCATCCTGCTACAAGTTGAGTAACAAGTACGAGTAGCTGACAAATACTCCCTCCGTCCAATAATAGATGACTTCCATTTGTCTATATATGGATGTATCTAGACATGTTTTAGTGTTTAGATACATCCATATAAAGACAAATGCAAGTCATCTATTGTTGAACGGAGGGAGTATGTGTGACCAACTGACCGTACACCTACGACCATTTTGGTTGGAAAGCCTTTTCTTCGAAGCCACACCTCCGAGGGAAGAGCCAAAATAAGCGGAAATGGGACCTCGGTATCATTGGACTCTATTGTTCTCTAGGACCCCCATCTCGTGTTATTTGAGGAGTAGCAACTGGCTACGATGTCCTCCATTGCTGAACCATTATCTTTTTTTGGCGAAACAACACTGGTGTTCTGTGAAAACATAAGTTGGAGATGTGTCAAAATGTCACTTTGGCTTCCGAGGTTCAGTGATTCCTTTATTTTTACAAATTTTAAAACTAGATTTACAGGTGTTAGAAAAATCTAAAGAAAAAAAATCTAAATGTGGCTAAATAAAATGATGAAACCTTGTGCTATCTACACATTTGTTATTTCTATGTAGCTCTAAGTATAGAATATTTTAAATTGAGATTTCACTCGTTTGTGATACATCGTTGACAACTTGTAGATTCATTTTAAGATTTTAAAAACTTGTAAATTATCTTATAATATTATAAATAAAGGTGCCAGTGGAGCTCGGGAGTTGAAAATCCGCATTGTAGAACATTATTCACTACCCACATAAAAAAAGTAATACGATATTTAGAATTGAAAAATAGAACCACCCAACTATCAAAATAAAATTTGACATTGTAAAGTTTTAAACAACCTAACTTTTGTAACTAGCAACTATACCCAATGGTCGGCTCTTAAAATTTCTTTTCTTGGTCAAAATTTTTTGCTCTTAATATTTCAAAAAAATATAAGGACTTCGCCAAGATTTACTATACATAGAAAATCAGTATTATTTGGAAATTACAAAACTAACTTTCGATATTCTTTTATAATAAAATTGCGGGCTCACTAACTTCTGAGTCACTCGCATCGCATAGAAAGGCTATCGTACCGGTTGTTGGTCTAACCATCCGAGCATAATACTGCTACAGTAAGCAAGCACCAAGTACCATCTGGTGTCATGCATCGTACCAAGAAAAAAAAACTTGGGATTGCGATCAGCGACCCATCAACAGCAAGCAAATCTTTCTGGTAAACCCTAGCAATCAAATCTGAGATAAATCTTCAACAACGACTAAAATTCCTTCAAACTCCATTTAAAAACAATGCTTTCAGCTCCTCTATCAATAATAATCAGTGCCCTATTTCAGAAATATAAAATATTCAGTGCCCTACATACCATGCACAAAACGAGGGGCGTAGAGGATAGACCGGGGTGCCACGTTTATTCCAAGCCTACCCCCCTGGTACGTACGGTGTACACAGCCAAAACAGCTCACTGTTCAGTGAGCCCTACCAGCTTGTGCCCTTTCGGGACCCATGACGCAGTCAGGCAGCGACCGCTGGGCCAGCGGGCCTTTGCATGGAGCACGCAACACACGCCAAAACCCGTCCCGTTTCGACGTGAAATCGCAGGAAATTTCCAACGAGGAACCGCTAACCACCCATTTATACGCGAGATGACTATTAATTGTTGGTACACACAATTTTCAAGTACACGGTTTTGCTGGGTCTTCTTAATAATAACGCAGGCGCAGCAGGCTTAGCTGAAGAGTTATCGGCAGAGATGTTTAGATTTGATCAACACGGTTATCTTGATAGATGGAGTTTTGCCTATACCTTTTGCGAATTGCTCTGTTTAGGGTTTAAGGTTTAGGGCATCATAATCCGTTCTTCTATGATTGCAAGAATCGATTGCAACTAGAAAAAAATTGTCGCAATCTTACTTCGTAATTCGTCCTAGTCATGAGTTGCAACCAATATTTAACGGGCCAGGTAACTCAGAACTACGTTAATTCTCGATTGAGATTAGTCATACCCATAGCTTTTCGACACAATTAGATGAAAAAGGAAGGAGGACAATTATTCATCCATAAATATCTTCCATGTGAAGAAATTTTATAATTTAGCGATTACACGCGGATAAAACCATACAATCATATTTGTAGAATCTACAAAACAATCGATGAAAGAAAATAGTACCCACATTGTCCTGGTGTGAATCATGGCAGGACCAAAAGGGTGTTCCGGATGGTGTTTGAAGAGGGGACATGCTAGCAAACGGTGACGTTGGCGTGGGATTGGATAGCAAGCGTGTAGAAACACGATGTACCCAGGTTCAGGGCCCTCACGTCGAGGTATAACCCCTACCCCTGCTTCTTTCTCCTTTCTATTGATGCATATGTTACAAGATTGTTATCTAAACTCTCTCTGAGTGTACCGAAGTGTGTGGAAGAATGGAATGTCCCCTGCTATTGAGGCCTGGCCGGTCCTTATATACTGCCGGACTCGCCAGCTTACAAGTGGGGGTCCGGCTAGTACGACACCAGCCGGGGAGATTCTAGGACAAGCGCCCTTCGTCCTTCAGTCTTCTAGCCCGGTTGGTGCCGTACCGCGCATCGTACTAGGGCAACGTCTTGCCCATCTCGGCGTAGCCACTCCCGGCTGCCCATGCCAAAGTACCCAGGCCGTACACCGGGTACCCTGAGGCCATGCGGTGGGTAGCGGGTAGAGTAGGGAGGTACTGGCTAGCTTGAATAGATGTATCGCTGGCCGTACGCGGGTATGGCCCAGCCCATGCTGGAGTACCCCGAGTCGCCAGGGAGTAGGTGTATCGTGCCGCATAGGGTGGCACTGTGGCTTGCGTGAGCCTAGGAAGTTGGCATGTTCGCCATACCTCTCCGTACTAGTTGACTTGCAGAGTAGGCGGGTTGTACTTAGCAAAGCCAGCCGGTTGCTATCTTTGGCCGGCTGGGCAGCCGGTAGGTGAGCATCAATCCCCGTCCAGACGGTGGATGGGGGCTGATCGCCAAGCTTGTGTGTGCTTGACCTTGTGGTGGTACGGAGCGTGGGTATCAGGTTCCTTCTTTCCGCTTTGTCGAGGCACCCGGGGATCATCCCCCCGACACTAGCGGCCGAACAGGTGGGAGTTAAGGAGTCGGTGCGCCGGATGCGAAGCTCCCGTCTGTTCCCCTGGCCTTTGCCGGCTCCTCTAGCCGGTTGGACGCACGACGCCTCGGTGTTTCTGTGGGGCCGGCTGGTGGTGTCATCATGATTCACTCGGGTGACGTTGGTGATGACGCGAACGGTCGCATGGGCCTGCGACCGTAGTCCAGTCGATGTCGTCGCCTCGCTTCTCGTGCTGGGATCTTCTGTGGCCTGGAAAGCCGGTACAGATCTTTTGCGCCGCGCTACCCAGGACCCCTCGTTTCTCGCGCCACGTGAAGGAATCGTGGGGAACGGTTTCTGCCACGCGTCGCGCATCTGGTGGCCCCTGGCCGCTATAAGTAGGGGCGGAGGGTCCTCCCGTGGTATTCTCCGCCATTCTTCGTGCTCGAGCGCTCCTTGTCTCCTCCTCTTCCTTTCGAGTCTCCTCCACTGCTCACTGTGCCGCCTCCACGAACTCATCCTCGACCGCTCCCGCACCCTCCTCGTCAAGGACCATGCTGGCTCGTGGAGAGCCCTAGCCGCTGCTGACGATGCGCCGAAGAAGGGTTTTTGGGCGGGCTCCTGCGTGTCGCGGAGATACCTCCGCTACTACCGAGGCATGGGCTACTTCGGCCTGGCCTCGACGGTGGCGGTGACCAGCTGCATCCGCTCTGCGGACACCGGGATCGACGAGGGGTTGCGTACGGTGCTGCGCACCCCGCCGGAGTTTGAGGTTTCGCCGCAACCGCGGCCGAACGAGCGTGTCTTCTTCCTCTCCCACCTCGATCGTGGCCTCGTGCCCCGGGTGAGCACCTTCATCTCCTCCTTCCTCACCTATTTGGGGCTTCAGATCCACCATCTGGGGCCCAACGTGATGATGTACGCCAGTGCGAAAACTACTTGGGCATCTGGCCCAACCTCGACGTGTTCGTCCGGATGTTCTTCCTCAAGGGGGGAACAGAGGTGGCGCAAGAGTCGCTAGTGAAGTGCATCTGCGCCATCATCATGACCCGTCAGGGCACCCATCTGCCGCCGCTGACCCTGGTCTAGTCGGCGCGGATGTGGCAGCAGACGTATTTCTACGTCGAGGACCTGCAAGGCGGCGATCAGATCGGCCTCGACCCCTTCGTGAACCGGCTACCCACCTCCCAGAACAACTGGACGGACAGGACCCGGGGCAACACGAGGGAGTGCGATGACATGATCGCCCGGGCCCGGGAGCTCGTCAACAGCGGACTGACCAGCCGGGACTTGATGCTGGAGTGGATGGTGCCCCGGATGATGCTGCCCCGCCACCGCTCGCACAAGATGTGCTTCACCTCCGGGGTGGACGATCCCAGCCGGCTGGGCCAGACGGACACCGACTGGGCGTCGCTGTAGAACCAGAAGCGCGCTCTGGCACCCAAGGAGGTGCTGACCGAGCTCTGGAAGTACGGCGTGCCGCCTTACAACCGCCAGCGTCGCCCTCCCCAGGTAGAAACCTTCTTCGCCCGGCTGATTTTTTCCCTTTCTTTTCTTTCGATTGGTCCTTGATGCTTCACGGTCGATTTACCTCTTCGCGACCCAGTTGGCGGAAGACAGGCCCACCGACCCTCAGTTCCTCCCTGACCTGCCGCCTCCCACGCAGCCGGCCGTGGACGACGCGGAAGGGGCGGAGGACCACCCGGCACCTGCTCGTGACGGTAAGCATCCCTGACCGGATGATGAGGTCAAAGATGTCGACGACGAATCTAATGTCGATTCGCCGGCTTCTCCGCCAGCTTTGACCAAGCGGCACCGAGCAGCCGGCCGACCATGGAGGAGGAGCCGAGAGCCAAGCGCGGATGCGGCGAATCGCCCCCGGCTGGGGGGAACCGGCGTTAGAGGAGGGCCCCGCCTCCGGTTGTGGCAGGGTAAGTTTCTCCATCTTCTCAGTTTCTTCCTCGGGGCGCGTTTTTCACTTAACGCCATTTCTCCCTTTTGCTTGTAGGGACGTAGTCCCCTCCAGCCTGATGCCGACTCCGGATCCCTCGCCAGTCTGGGAGGTGGCTCCTCCGACCGTGGAGTCCTTGGGTGTGGCCGGAGGCCAGGCGAGTGCCGCGGCGGCAACCACGGAAGGCCAACCGCAGCCGGAAGCCACCCAGTAGCCGGAGGCGGTGATCGAGCCCCGGGCTACCGTGTCGGCATCCACTGCGGTTGCGGCGCCGGTTGCCGACGCGGCTACGTCTGCCGCCGTCTCTGTTCCGGGCGCCGCGCCCCCTCCAACGCCATCCTGCACCACGCTGGTGGTGGTGACGACCTCCTCTAGCGCGTACCACGGGCTGGGCATGCCGCCCTCCTTCATGGTGCCGTCTGGGGCAGGCCAACCGGTGTCTGGGGCGTTCCCTTATGGTCTGGCTCGGAGGCGCCGGTGATCCGTCCTCTGGCTACTAGGGCTATCCGGGTGCCCATCAAACCGCTCGACGTCGGGCGGTCACTGAAGAAGGACCTGGAGGCGGTGGCGAAGACGGCGGCGGCCTTGGCCAAGGACCTGGCGCTGGCAGTGGCATCCAGAGAGCTCACGAATGAGTTAATGCCGGTATGCTTCCTTTCTTCCGTCTCGATTTTAACGGATGTCTGCATGGTGCGCTTATCTTTTTGTTTTAGTCTCAGGCCGCCAGGCGCCAGGAGGGCCGCGTCCGGTCTGCCGGCCTGCATGTCATGAGTAAGTCATCTTACCTAGATGGGTAATCCGTTTTCTCTTGGAGAGAACTGACATGCTTGTTCCCTTTGCTCTGCAGAGGAGCTGAACGAGCTGAAGGAGGCGGCGAAGAACTCCATCCCGGCAGCCCAGGCGGCCCGGATGTTGGATGAGCGCGATAAGGCGCACTCTGAGGCCACCATCGACCTTCGACGACGCGCCAAGCAGTCGGATGCCCACCGGGCCGAGGCGGCGCGCCTGGCCACCGCCCTCGAGACCGCCCAGACGGAGCGTGCCGACGCCATGGCCAGCCAGCGAGAGGCCTTCCGTCTGCTCGAGGAGGAGCTGGAGAAGGCGAAGAAGGACAAGGAGGACGCGGTGCAGCCCCTCCAGGATCAGCTCGACCTTGTCAGCAGTGTCGCCACCGGTATGTTGCTCCTTTCTCGTCGGTTGTGAGGCGGAGTGAGTTTTCCCGCCAGAGTATTACTTTCGTATGTTAGGTTACTATCCGGAGGTGGACGACGTCCTTCGCGGCGGCCGTGTGCTCGAGCTCCGCGTGGCAGCTGACTCCGAGGCGGTGGCCGGCTGCGAGCCCACCGCAAAGGACCGGGTGGCCACCCTCGGCGAGGAGGCTGAGGCGCTGCGGGAGGCCGGGCAGGCCATCTTCTCGGCGGTCTAGGACGACGAAGTGGCGCCGGACAACATAGCGGATCTTGCGGTGCGCCAGCAGGAGGTGCCCGATGTCGTCAACCGCCTCGGGGAGTCAGCCGCGCGGTCGGGTGCCGAGATGGCGCTAACCATGATCATGTCATGGTTCACCCGCGGCTTCCACGAGGCGGGCCTCAAGCGCATGACCCGCGGCTTTCGCCAAGGGACGAGCTTCTAGGCGCTCCGCATGCTTCCAGGTGTTCGCCAAGCCGCCAGCCGACTGGGCGGCTACGTGGACCTGGACGCCTTCTTCCCCGAGGAGTCGGAGGAGGACGTTGCCGAGCTGGCCGGAGCAGCTGTCGAGGATCCGACCGCGGTGATGCCTCCACCTCCTTCAGCTACGGCGCCGGTTGCTGGTGAAGAGGCCGCGAGAACCGACTGAGTCCCGAGATGTTGGGCTTAATTGTTTTGTTTACTTTGAACCTTGACTTGTGTCCCCGGGATGTCGGGTGAAGTTGTAGTACTTGAATATTTTCACTTCGTAAATGCTGAAGTGGTTCATTCTTCTTGTTGCTTGTTACATGTTGCTTTGCCATCCTTTTTTTCTTACCCGATGGTAGCGTTCTACCCTTTCCACCAGGTGTAGCCCCTGAAATTTGGGTCGGCTGCCCTTGCCAGGCGGGTCGAATCTCCAAGCCTTTGGTAAAAAAGGTTGGCTGGTTGCACCTCGTTAGTCCATGTACAATTTTTTTTTTGGTTAAGTCGCTAGTTCCTTCGAAGAAAAAGTCCTTAGGTATTATTGCTTTTTTGAGCGGCGGCGCCTTAGTTTGACTGGCGCGGTATGCACTTGCGTTGCTTGCCGTCTGGTCTTTACTCTTGCCAACGTGTCAGCCGGGTTGCGGTCTGCAGTCGGAACCGAAGAGCGGACCGTCTGGCCCGGGATGCGGTTGCAAACCTAAGGTGGAATTAGGCGTCGTCGCATGAGGCTGTTAGGTAGCCGGCTGCGCCTCAGGTTTTAGTCGTTTTTCACGTGTGCTTTTCCGGCTTCCACTCTGGTCGGCTGAACTGCCGGGTTGCGATCTGCAAACGGATCCGCAAAGTGGGCCTTTGACCTTGAACACGTTACTTCTCCGGCTAACTTATGAGATATGAGCTGGCTACTTTGCCAATAGTAAAACAGTAATAAATGTGTTTGAATCGGCCATTCGAGTGTTGTGCTCAGGGATGCCGATGAAATTTATTGATATCTTAGGGTACGGGGGTGTTACACTTAGGTGTGGAATGGGCATAGAAGCTCTTCATTACACGGGCGCTCCGTCAAGTCGTAGGAGGTGTCCGCCTAGTTCTTGCGCGGCTCGCGTATGTCGATGAGGTAGTAGGCGTCGTTGCTTAACGCTCGGCTGATGACGAAGGGGCCCTCCCATGGGAAGGACAGCTTGTGGAGGCCTTTCGTGTCCTGGATCAGTCGGAGCACGAGGTTGCCTTCTCTGAAGATGAGCGGCCGGATCCTCCAGTTGTGATACCGGCGGAGGACTTGTTGGTACATGGCCGATCTGGACAAGGCCAGATCGGGGGCTTCCTCGAGTAAATCCACCCCGTCTTGGTTTGCCCGCCTTGCCTCCTCCTCGGTGTACATGATGGCTCGGGGCGAGTCGAACTGTAACATGGTGGAACTCGCAACCGTCAAAGCATGCACAGAACTGTTGCACAAAGAAGCGGTAGGCGGCCATGTTGTCGTCCTTGGCGTCCCAGTTGCCGGAGGTTTGCTGGACGACAAGGTCGGAGTCGCCGAAGCAAATGATCCACTGTATATTCTATTCCTTGGCTAGCCGGAGGCCGTGGACGAGTGCCTCGTGTTCGGCGACGTTGTTTGAGGCCTTGAAGTGAATTTGCAGGGCGTACTCCAGGCGGTCGCCCTTGGGCGAGGTGATGACGATCCCGGCTCCCAAGCCCCCGCGCATCTTGGAGTCATCGAAGTGCATCCGCCAATAGGCGGAGTCGGGAACCGGGCGGAGATACTTGGTCTCCGCCCATTCGACGATGAAGTCCGCCAGCACTTGTGACTTGACGGTTGTGCGGGGTTGGTAGAACACCGTGTGCACGGCGAGGTCGACAGCCCATTTGGCCACGCGGCCTATGGCGTCTTTGTTGCCGATGATCTCACCAAGCGGCGTCGTGCACACCACGGTGATGGGGTGCTCTTGGAAATAGTGGCGTAGCTTCTTGGCGGCGAAGTACACACCGTACGCCAGCTTCTGGTAGTGCGGGTAGTTTTGCTTGGACTGTGATAATACATCGCTGTGGTAGTATATCGGCCACTGGACCGGTTGGTCCTTTCCTTCTTCCGTGCGCTCGACGATCAAGACGGCGCTGACAACCAGGTTGGTGCCGGCGATGTATAGCAACATGGGCTCGTTCGGAGTTGGCGGGGCCAAGATAGGAGCTTGCGTGAGCGTCCGCTTGAGGTCGCGGAAGGCGGCCGCCTCGTGGGTCCACTTGAATTTGTCCGCCTTTTTCAGGAGGCCGTATAGTGGGAGGGCCTTTTCGCCGAGCCGGCTGATGAACCGGCTGAGTGATGCCAGGCACCCGGCGAACTTATGTATGTCCCGCAGGGCGGTTGGTCGTTCCATCCTCTCGACGGCGGAGATCTTCTCCGGGTTCGCCTCGAATCCTCGTTCCGATACGAGGAAACCAAGGAGCTGACCGGCTGGTACGCCGACCACGCACTTGGTGGGGTTGAGGTTCATCTTGTAACGCCTCAAGTTTGCAAAAGTCTCCTCGAGGTCGTCGAGGAGAGTGGATTTATCCTTTGTCTTGACAACGATGTCGTCCACGTATGCGTGTACGTTGCGGCCGATTTTCTCATGCAGGCATTTCTGCATGCACCTTTGATAGGTGGCACCGGTGTTCTTGAGCCCAAAGGGCATGGTGATGTAGAAGTATGCCTCGTATGAGGCGATGAACGCTGTTCGGATTTGATCATCCGGTTCAATGGGATCTGGTTGTACCCGTAGCAAGCGTCCAGGAATGATAGGAGGTCGCATCCGGCGGTGGAGTCGGTAACTTGATCGATCCGGGGCAGTGCGAACGGGTCCTTCGGGCACTCCTTATTTAGCCCGGTGTAGTCGATGCACATACGCCATGTGCCGTTCTTCTTTAGCACCAGGACTGGGTTTGCCAGCCAGTCCGGGTGGTAGACTTCGGTGATGAAGCCGACTGCGAGTAGCTGGGCAATTTCCTCCCCGATGGCTCTTCTTCTTTCCTTAGTGAACCTTCGGAAAGGCTGCATGACCAGCTTAGCGTCCGGCTTTACGTGGAGAGAGTGCTCAGCCAGCTCCCTCGGTACACCCGGCATGTCTCTTGGTTCCCATGCGAAGATGTCCCGATTCTCACGGAGGAAGAAAAATGACTAGGGTTATGTCTGATCATAACCCGTTGGTGTTGGATACTGGTGAAGTTCATGAAAAAATAGTCAAATAATTTAGATTTGAAAAATCCTGGATTAATCACCCTAAATTCCAAGGCAGAGTGGTTGCTTCCTGGAACTCCTTTGTGGATGGTGGATATGGTGTTAGTATTATCCAATCAAAACTTAAGAATGTTAAGAAAAATCTGAAGGGGTGGGGGGGGGCAAATCTGAGAGGTGATTCCATTGCAAGGAAAAAGAATTTGTTGTATGAGTTGGACACTTTAGAACAGCTGGAGGAGGATCAAATGCTTACTGGTGAGCAGTATACTAGAAAAGGGATTGTTCAAAAAGAAATTATGCTTATTCTTAAAGAGGAAGAGAAATTCTGGTTTAGTAGGTCCAGTGAGAAATGGTTGTTACACGGGGATTTGAATATTGCCTACTTCCATATGATTGCAAATGGTAGAAAAAGGAAGAATACAATGTACTCCTTATCACATGTTGGTGTTGAGATTCAGGGGACTATGGCCCCCCTGTGCCATGCAACTGAGTATTATAGGTCCTTATTTGGACATGGCCCAAAGTGTGTAATTGCCTTAGCTGATGATGTTTGGAGTTCACATGAAAAACTTTCTGTGGAGGATGTGATTATTCTAGATGCTCCCTTCTCTGAACAAGAGGTGAAATGTGTTGTGGATCATATGGAAACTAACAAAGCTCCTAGACCTGATAGGATCCCTATTGAGTTTTTCCAGGCCTGTTGGCCCTTGGTTAAGAATAATTGAATGCAACTCTTTTGTGACTGGTATGATGGGAAACTTCCCCTCTACATATTGAATTTTGGTATGATTATCTTATTGCAGAAAACTCCTGATGCAGATATTATTCAGAAGTGTAGGCCTATTCGTCTGTTGCAAGTTTTGTATAAAATTCTTACAAAAGTAATAACCTGTAGGCTTGAACCCTTTATGCCAAAGCTGGTGTCACCTTGTCAGAATGCTTTTATTAAGGGTAGAAATATTATGGATGGGATCCTTTCTTTACATGAAATCTTGCATGAGGCTAGGAAAAAGAATCAACAGGGTGTAGTGTTAAAACTGGATTTTGAAAAAGCTTATGATAAAGTAGACTGAGATTTCCTGTTGAACTACGTGTCTCAGAAAGGGTTTAATCCGAGATGAAGGAGAATTATCAAAGATATTGTTCAGAATTGGAGTCTGTGTGTCAAAATCAATAACACCAGGGGGAGGGATTTTCCTAGTCATAGAGGGGTTAGGCAGGGTGATCCCCTATCACCCTTCCTCTTTAACTTGGCAGCTGAGAACTTATCAAAGATGATAGTTGATGGCGTGTAGTTGACGGGAGACTTCTTGCTGATGATGACTTTGTAATCCCTGGCGACCGCGCCATAAAAGCTTGATGGAGTGTAGACACACGCTCGTTGGGAGACCCCAAGCGCAAGGTGTGAAGAGTGCAGCAGCAAGTTTTCTCTCAGAAAAGAAACCAAGGTTGAATCGACCAGTAGGAGAAAGAAGCATTTCTGAAGGTTGATGCAGCTGAGATGGCAGGGCGCACTACTGGTGCAGCAGAAACGTGGAACCTACACAACACAATCAATTCACTTTGGCCCAACGAAGCAGTGAGGTTGTCAATCTCACCGGTTTTGCTGAAAACAAAGAGGCTAAACATATGGTGTGGAAAACAGTAGGAAAACAGTATGAGAGCAGTATGAAAGCATCATGTGTTTTATCAATATGAGGAAAATGTTCCGGGGTCCACAGTTCACTAGTGGTGTCTCTCCGAGAAAGATAAATAACATGTGTGGTGAACAAATTACATCTGGGTAATTGACATAAATGAAGACTGCATCGTAGTACATATGCAAGACATAACGATTACTATCTGATTCATGCGGGCATTACAACAAGATACATAGACCGTTATCCAACTGCATTTATGACTAAAAATCCACCCTCTGAATATCATCCGAACAAACGTTGGGTATTAAGTTGCAAGCAACAGATAATCGCAGTAAGCAAAGTGTGTAATGTAAACAATAACATCATCCTTAGACAAAGCATTGTTGTTTTCTCCCTAATGGAAACAACACATCCTCCATCTGTCACGTTTCTGTCACTCGAGCACAGATGAAAAGGAGGCATGAATCCACTATCGAGCATAAATACTCCCTCTTGGAGTTACTAGCATCTACTTGGCCAAAGCATCTACTAACGACGGAGAGCATGCGAGATCATAAATAACATGAGCATGAAGATAACATGATAGATTGATAATCAGAATACATATCATTCAACATTCATCAGATCCCAACAAACAAAACATGTAGCATTACATAAAGATGATCTTGATCATGTTAGGCAGCTCACAAGATCTAAACATGAGGTACAAAGTGGAGAGAACAACCATCTAGCTACTGCTATGGACCCGTAGTCTAGGGATGAACTACCCACGCATCACTTCGGAGGAGGGGATTATGGTGTAGACCCCTCTGGTGATGATTTCCCCCTCCGGGAGGGTGCCGGGGAGAGCTCCAGAACCATCCCTATCTCGGGATGACGGTGACGGCGGCCTGGGGTGTTTCTCGGGTAAAAGTGGTATATATCTAGGGTTTACGTCTCGGGGGCATTATATAGGCGAAAGGGAAGAGGCGGTGGAGGCATGGGGGCCCCACACCACCCCCTAGCGCGGCCAAGGGGGCGCGCCACCCTATGGTGTGGGCCCTCTGAGCCCCCCCCCCCTCCGGGTCTCTTCGGGACTTTGTGGAACCTCCGGGATTTCTAAGACTTCCAGGCTTCGAATTTTCCAATTAAATGAATATTTCCATAACAACTTTTCTGAAACTAAAAACAACAGAAAACAAGGAACTGGCTCTGTGGCATCTTGTCAATAGGTTAGTCCGGAAAATCGACAAAAATGACATCAAGTGTATAACAAACATGTGGGAAACAAGAACAAAAACAACATGGAACATCAGAAATTAAGTATACGTTTATGACGTATCAACATCCCCAAGCTTAGTTCCTACTCGTCCTCGAGTAGGTAAACGATAAAAACACAATAATTTCTGAGGTGACATGCTACCAACATAAACTTGATCATCAATAATGTAAAAGCATAAGTAAGCTGAGATCATAGAACTTAAACACAAACATTATAAATAAAACTTTAATAATAAATCATAGTAATCACTTTTTATCATGAGAATAACTCAAATAAAATATCATGAATAACAATGCAAAGAAAAATATACGTTTGTTTCAAGTATAGAGAAAGCATGTCAAAGTGATATTTTGCTAGTCCTTAAGAGTGGGGCAAAACATAAATGTCAGATCACCTTCAAAGTTCATGAGGAAGACTAGACCAAATAATTAGAGAACAAGCAATAACACATCATGAATCAATTAATAATGTTTTTGGGACAAATGCACATGATACTCAGAATGTCAAAAAATGCTCTCTAAACTGTGCATCAAGTTAGAAGATGGAGACTGAACATAAAAGTAAAAGAAAGGCCCTTCGCAGAGGGAAGCATGGATCACTCATGTGCTAGATATTTTATTTTACTAAACAGAGGTATGAAAACTTGACACTCCTCCCAACCATCTTTCACAAAGCATGGCTAACCGAATTCTCGGGTGCCTTCCAACAATCACATATCGTGGAGAAGTGTCTATATTTTAAGAGAGGTGTATTCTTATGTCAACGAATGGTAAACAGAAAATACAGTACGTCACAAGCCAACTAGACTTCACAAAAACGACTCCCATAGAAGGACGCATCTGGGTAGAAGATCATCCCCCTTTCTCTTTTGCTTACACAATTATGCTTTGACTGATAAATCAGGGGGAAAATAGTGAAGAGAATTTGTGTTCTTAATTTGGGGCTGGGCACCCCGCTGCCAGCTCTTCTATCATTGGATAAGCGGATGAAGCCACTAGTCCAGGGTGTGAAAGTCCAATCAACAAGTGAGATAAAGATTCTCTATTTATGTCCTCATGAGCTAAAACAGGAGCACAAAACAGGAGTAGTTTTAAAAGGCTGAAAGGTAACACATGAGCAATTTACTTTGGAGTGGCGGTTAAATACCACATTTAGGTAGGTATGGTGGACACAATGGGAAAACTTTGGTTTTAGGGATTTGGATGCACGAGTAGAGCTCATACTCAGTACAAGTGGAGGCTAGCAAAAGACTGGGAGCGACAGATCAAGAGAGCATAAGAGCCATAATCATGCATAGCGACATAAACATCATTAATCAAAGCATAAGTGGTACCAAAAGTTCAAAAACTAAATGATCATGTAGGATATTCATGACTGGTTCATAGTCATAAACATGGTGTGAGCATGCGCCAAGTCAACCAAATAAAACATTCAAAGGAGAACACCACAAATTTATGCTTCAATATGACAAGAACAACTCATGATTCTTTCAATGGCACATTAAACACTCTCAAATATTTGAGGCTAATCATGCTACTCAATAACCACAAGGCTTTAAAACTAAAATAACATCTAGCATGATATGAAAAAGTTCTAGCCATAGTCTATACAAGTTTCTACTTGCACCGTTAAAAATTCTACCTCAAGCAGCAGTTTCTTTTCCCAACAAGCACCATACAAATCATGATTTAACAAATACTCTCTAAATTATACAGCAAGAAAACATGAGAGGACTCACATAACACTACTAAAACTAATAGCTCTGAATAAGAGATGCAATGAAAACAAGAGCTAAACAGAAATGTTTGCAGCAGCTAGAAGAAAAACTAAGAATACTAGCATAACAAGTATTCAAACGAAAAAGAGGACATGTCTCTCTCCCAAAAAAAGAATGCTAGGATCCAACTATATTATTGCAGCAAGGAAAACAAAATAAAACAAAGGAAAACGAAATAAAAAAAAATAGACGCTCCAAGTAAACTTCATATGATGTGACGGAATAAAAATATAGTTTCACAAGAAGTGACCTGATAGATAGTTGATGAAGAAGGGGATGCCTTGGGCATCCCCAAGCTTATATGCTTGATTCTTCTAAAAATATTCTTGGATGAACCACGGGGGCATCCCCAATCGTCGACCTTGCACTCTTCTTGATCACATATATCACCTCTTCTCTTGACACTTGAAAACTTCCTTCACACCATACTCAAACAGTAATTCGCATTAGAGGGTTATTGCAACAATTAAAAATCCATGGGTTCTGTATGGCACAAGTTATATTGATATTTTTAAACATTAGCTACAGCCACTTATGTTTCATGAAGTAAAGAAATCCACTTGATATCGCAAAAGAACAAATGCAAGAAAAATGGCAGAATCTTTCAAAACCAGAACTGTCTGTAAAGACGATTTTTTCGAGGCACTTACTTTGCTCAGATCGAAAAACTTAAAGAACGAGAAACTTTCAAAATTATCTGAGGAATAAGCACAAAAAAATTCAGATCACTCTGATCTTCCATGATTTTATACGATTTTTTATGGTGGACAACAGAAATCTGTTTTCTGCGTAGAAATCCGAAAACCAACTCCAACTCTCGTCAGAAACCTTACTTGGCACTATTAAAACATGAAAATAAAGATAAAAAGGAGTTTCTACAGAAGTATAAAACTCCTTGACTCAAATAAAAAAGAGAAAAACAAAGAAAAAATAAAACCATGGGTTATCTCCCAAGAAGTGCTTTTCGTGAACGCCTTTTAGCTAGGCACCGAAAGCAAGAAGATGCTCCCAGAAGAAATATGAAATAAGAAAAAGAGAGCATCAAGAAGCAAGTATAAAACAAATTTAAGTCTAACCCACTACCTATGCATAGGAATATTGTAAAGGAACAAATTAAAGAATCTCAAATTAGAAATCATAGGAAGGTAGAACAAGAGCAACTTCAAAACTTTCAATAAAAAGAGAGGTGTTTTAGTAACATGAGAATTCTTACAACCATATTTTCATCTCTCATAATAATTTTCAGTAGCATCATGAACAAACTCAACAACATAATTATCATATAAAGCATGTTTGTCATGGCCTAAAGTAGACAATTCATTTCAAGCTCAAAAATATTGGGATCAAAATTTAAAATTAGCTCCTCTTTCTTCCCACTTTTAGTAATAGAAAAACAAGATGATTAATCACTCATAAAAGATATAAGACACATTATAGCAATCCTATTTGTAGTAGCATTATAATTTATAACATCAAGTAACATAGGACCATCATCAAGAGCATTATCATATAAATTTTCTAAACAAACATCCTCATTATCATGCATATCAATAGTTGGAATAAACAGAGGATTCTCATCGGATTTATCAAAGTAGCATGGATTATCATAAATAACAGTAGCAATATCATTCTCACAAGTTTCAATCATAGTAGTATCAAGGTCACTGTCGGATATATACCGAATAGGGGTATAGAAGATGGTAGACAAAAGAGCTGGACTACCAGGGTGGCCTGCAAGGTAATGGACTTAGGTCCATTGGGCGGCCCAGTAGTCCGACGCATAGAAGCCGGATTCTAGAAGAACCCGGATCACGGCCCGCGTGATCTGGCTTGGAGGAGAAGACGGATTCCTTACTTTCCAAGTTACAAGTTAAACGTAGTCTTCTAGGTTTCTGGTTCTGTAAGCCCTAATCCGGCTATTATATAAAGCCGGACGGGAGATAGATTTCATAAGTTCAATAAGTTCTTTTAGTCCAAGGTTTTAGGTTCTAGCTTAAGCCTTGCGCAACTCGTCGGGAAGTTCATCCTCGTCGAGTAGCTAGATCTATTCCCTTACATTGTAACCTTATTATACGGGCTTTAGTCCCTCATAGTGAGAAGTGCAGGAGTAGGTACGCCGTACTGTCGCGACGTACCGAACCTGGGTAAATCCCGTGTTCTGTGTTTACTACGCTATCCCGTTACCCCACGTCTCTACCGTAGTCTCATGGCACCCCAGTCTATGAAAACTACTACGATGTCTCGACAGTTGGCGCCCACCGTGGGGCAAACGACGTCAGGCGTGAAGTTCCGATCTGGGATTTTAGGCGGAATCGGAAGATCGATCACTGTCGGAAGCTTGGAATTCGACAACGACGTCGGGCGCTTCCTCGACAACGGATCCTACATCCCGGCGCAAAACCATCTGGTAAGTGCCTGCGTTTTACCGATTGGATCTGCAAATATCTTTATCGGATTAACCGCGGAAGCAATGGGGTTTTGCGGTGAAAGCAATTATCTCCCACCCGCCCTATACCCAGTCGAAGACGACTATGATGCCGGATTTTGCTCAGATCGCCGACAAAACAGTGATACCCACTTTATCGGCATGGTGCAATCCGAGATCGCCGAAAACACGGATGACGGAAATCCCGTGCAAGAGGCAGACAACAATACACCCGTCCCAGAGACGGAAGAACCAATACCCGTCACAGAGACGGAAGATCCGACATCTGTCAACCAGACGATGAACTCGGAAACAGAGTCCGTGCTTGCCGCCATTGAGGCGAGACTGGAGTCGGAAACCGGATCGGATAACTTTTCCGAAGACGAAGATGACGATGCCTTCGTACGAAAAGTTAAATCCTTTCAAGAGGGATTACATGAAGTGCTAATGGCAAAACCAGCCGATACAACGGGTGCCGATAGCCAGGAAAGCCCTAAAACCCCTCCGCCAGCAGAGGAGAGGGAAGACGGAGAAACTTCTCCGATATTTCCTAATGTCAAGGAGATGACAGAGGATGAACCTGTCAAAAAACCTCCCTCTTCCAAGAAAAAGCACCGTGCTTCTAAAAAACTCCAGTACAAACTCCGGAAGAAAAAGTCAGCTGATCTCGCTGATGAAAACCTGGAAGTTGGAGATGTTAGTGGCACAAAGCCTACGGAAAAGAAATCTAAGGAAATCACTACTCCGCCAATGACAGAACTGGAAGAGCAGGAACTATTACAAACTCCAGTGGGACCCAATGAACCCCCTGAGATGCTGGAAGCCAGGAGACAAGCTTTCCAACGGCAAAAGCAACAACTGCTTAGATCTCGGCAACACCTCCAACAAACCCATAATGACATCAAAATTATGAAGGAGGAAATTGAGGAGTACGAGAGAAAGCACAGATCTGTCTTAAAACCTACAAGGTTACCCGGAATTACAAAACCGGAAGAACTGCCGCCGAAAGAAAGGTTCTATAACCCATCTTGGCAAAAGCAGTTAAACGGCAAAGATGCTAAGGGCGAACCAATATACAAAACCGCAGCTGAAAATGCGGAAGCAGCGTTCGCCATCTTGAACAATGATCTGTACTCCAACGGGGAAAAACTCCAAGGGGTGTATGCCTTCCTAGGAAAAGCATTACAGCAGCAACAGCGAGGACAAGAGCGATCTGGGAGGCTGCATGATAATTCCGCCCTCTGCAAAACTGTTACTTGCGCTGCTGGAGCACCTGGGCCGGAAGAACCCGGAGATTCGGATAAAAAAGAGGATCCGAGAAAAGACAAGAAAAACCCCGACAACCGGGACGCAGCGTCTAGAACCGGACCTCATCTCCCGAAAGATGGATATAAACCACACGATCGGGAAGACAAACACCGGAACGACGGCAAAATAATGCCACCTCCGAGAAACCCAGCTGAAAAAGCTGGAAGATACGATACACCTCACAGGCGTGAAAGATCTCGGACACCGCCCAAAGATAAGGAAAGATACAGGAGCAGGACTCCACCTAATCCCAGAGGGCGTGACAACGGAAGAGATAGAGATAACCTCGGAAAAACGCGTCCGCGTAACAATGGGAAAGAAAGGAGTAGATCCCCTTCTGTCCATTCAGCCGGGAGATATTCTGCGCATATTGACAGAACAGAAAAGGATGATCTATACTTTGGTCCTAAGTGTTTCACTGACAGGATCCGAAGGATAACCCTGCATTCTGGCTTTGCCAAAGTTGGTCCAACCTACCAAAAATATACCGGCAGTACAAACCCGGATACCTGGCTTTCAGATTATTACACAGCCGTCCAGATCAACAACGGGACAGACCTGGAAGCTGTCAAGTTTCTTCCCCTAATGTTGCTAGACGGAGCCAGAGATTGGATTAATGGTTTACCATCAAGAACTGTCGACAGTTGGGATGATATGGCGAGGGTATTTACTCAGCATTTTCGAGGAACGTACAAACGCCCAAATAGCATCAATCAGCTAAACCGTTGCACCCAATTTGAAGACGAACCATACGTGGATTTCATCTCCAGATGGACTGCAATGAAGAATAGTTGCTCTGGGGTGACTGACGTACAAGCAATGCATGCTTTCGTCAATGGCCTAAAACCCGGACTTGTACCGTTCATGGTTGGCTCCAAAAAGCACAAAGATCTCGGATCTATGCTTACAACCGCTAATGAGCATGCTGTAGCCGAAGACGATATCAGAGCAAGAGGAGGCAATATTGAGTCACTGATACTGGCCAAGAAAACACCTCGTTCTGATAAAAAAGGAACCCCGGAGTCAACAACAAAGCCCAAGGAGGTTAACTTAGCCTTTGGAGGAGAAAAGGGGAACAAGTGGAAAGGCCGCAGTCCGGATCCCATCAATTACACTCCTGAGGAATGGGAGAGAGTTAAGTCGGAACCCTGCGTCCACCACTCTCAATTTGGGAAGCCAACCCACACGAACGCGCAATGCCGGCTAAACAAGCATATGAAAGGCAATGCAGGATCCGGAAATAAAGGGAAGGGCTCCAAGAGGAAACCCACCAAACAAAAGCCAGAAGCTGAAAAAGAAGACAGTGAATCGGACACTGATGACAAAATCCAGGAACAACAGCGAAAGGGCGAACCCAAATTTCCGAGAGTTGACGGAGAAGCAATGCTAACTTTCCTAGCAACCCCGTCAGCAAAGGTGGCCAAAAGGACACTTCGAGAAATAAACGCGGTTGTTCCTGCAACCCCAAAATTCTTGAAGTATTCCAACACACCGATAATCTGGGATCAGTCTGATCATCCCGGAAATATCCCTGAACCCGGCACACAAGCTCTTGTTGTAAGCCCTATTGTTCAAAACACTAGGCTAAGAAGAGTGCTGATGGACGGAGGATCCAGCATCAATATAATGTACCTGGATACACTGAAGCACTTGAAGATATCCGAGTCCCAGCTCAATTACAGCAATATACGCTTCCATGGCATTGTCCCTGGCAGGCAAGCACGGTCCCTAGGAGAAATTTCCCTAGATGTCACCTTCGGAGATAAAGATCACTTCCGGCAGGAAAAAGTATCCTTCGAAGTTGTGCCGTTCGAGAGCGTGTATCACGCAATACTCGGACGTCCGGCTTTCGCCAAGTTTATGGCAAGATCTTGCTATATCTACAACAAGCTGAAGATGCCAGGACCCAAAGGAGGAGTAATCACCATTGCCGGTGATTTCAAGCTGGCAAACGAGTTGGAGAAGCAAAACGCCCTTTGCGCTCAAAGAGTTATAGCTCAGGAAGAATTAAAGGAGTTAGCCAAGGAGGTATCGCCGAAAGAAATGCCGGCAGGAAAAGAAACTCGGAAGCCAACAGATAGCTTCAAGGCATCCGAGAATACAAGACAGGTAATCCTAGACCCCAAAGATCCGACAAAATTCGTCGTTGTAGGGACCGGGATGACCGACAAATAGGAAGGCGAGCTCATCAAGTTCCTCCGTGAGTACTGGGACATTTTTGCTTGGTGTCCAGCTGACATGCCAGGCGTACCCAGGGAACTTGCTGAGCACCAACTCAAGGTTATTCCCGGATCAAAACCCGTCAAACAAGGTCTCCGTCGATTTGACGGAAGAAGACGGAAGGCTATTGGCAAGGAAATTATCCGGCTTTTAGCAGCGGATTTCATCAAGGAAGTAATCCATACCGACTGGTCCGCAAATCCGGTATTAGTACCGAAGAAAGACACAACTGCACTCAGAATGTGTATAGATTACACAGGATTGAACAAGTTATGTCCGAAAGATAGGTTTGCGCTGCCGCGAATCGATCAAATAATAGATGCCACTGCAGGCTCTGAGCTTTTATGCTTTTTGGATGCATACTCCGGGTACCACCAAATACGCATGAAAAAGGAAGATCAAATCAAGACTTCTTTTATAACCCCGTACGGGACGTATTACTACGTAACCATGCCTTTTGGCCTGAAGAACGCAGGTGCAACATACCAGCGTTGCATGCAACGTTGTTTGCATAGTCAGATTGGAAAAAACGTCCATGTTTACGTGGACGATATTGCTGTCGTAACCAAGGAAAAAGATACACTCCTTGAGGACTTGCGAGAAACCTTCGAAAACTTGCGCACTTACAAGATGAAGTTGAATCCATCTAAGTGCGTATTCGGGGTCCCCTCAGGAAAACTTCTAGGTTTCATCGTTTCTCACAGAGGAATAGAAATTAACCCGGAAAAGATAAAGGCAATCTCGAGCATCTCAGAACTTACGTGTGAAAAATATGTCCCAGAATTGCCGGGTTCCGCCACAGCCATAAAAAGATTTCTCAGTTGGCTGGGGGCTAAAACCTTACCATTTCGCAAAATGCTGGAGAAGTTTGACAAGGTCAAGTGGATTGCGGAAGCCTGGGAACACCTAGCAAGTTATGTCCCCTTCTATACTTAGTTCAAATCTATGTAAACATCTTTTGAGATCATGAAATAAAGTTGTCGGAATGGTGTCATCCATGTTTCTTATAAGTGCAAAGTGTTTCCGTCTCATCTATTTCCCAATGATCTTACAAATTTCTCAATGTTAACCCGAATTGTGCTTGCGTACTCGGCGTTACATAACTGAATGATTTTTCAGCCTTTTAACGGCTAAAGGAAACTTGAATTGCCTGCGTGCCCAAGTTTCACTTAAAACTTTCCTTGTTTCTCTAAGTCTTATCTGATCGTGCGTATGCTGGGTTACTGGAACTAGTTAGTAAAAATGCCTTTAGCATGATTCATGTTTTCGAGTTTCAAAACTGCTTGGTTCGTCCCCAGTTACTCGGCATAACGATTCATAATGCTATTTGAGCCATTTCAAACACTAAGGACAGTTAAAGCATATACACCAGAGAACTTAGAAGATAAAGGAATGGTAAAATTCAAACAACTTGCAAAGTAATTTCATAGTTTAAACTGCAAAAGGCGGAATTTTCATTAATACATAAGAAGCATTACATTTTGGATTACAAATGAAAGAACAGTAATGCTCCTATTGTCTAAATTTTCTATCCAGGTTCCAGGCAACCCTTCAAGAATCCGACTCCTCCTCGCTGCTTTCTTCATCGGGAATCGGAGGAGCTTCTTCTTCTGGATAGTGGACGCCGACATTTACCATGGCGGCAATCTGGGTGGCGTGGCCCTTAACTTCACCAAAGATGGTGGATCGTTGTGCATCCGTGTATCCCTGAGTGACACCGGTGGCCACACGCCAGGATTTGGCACTAGGGTAGTGCATGCGCATAAGGCCTAAGGCCATACGCGCACCACCCCGTGCAGCGGAGCGGAGAACGGACTCCTTGGACTCCGCCACCTCCATGATGATACCCGGAAGTTTTTCAACTTCCGAGCACTCCCCAGATTTTTCGGGAAGAAACTTGCCTACCAACTGCGTTGCAGCAGCCTTCATCAAGTTCCATGTTTCCCCGAAAGCTCGGATGCCTGCAGCCCGAGCGCCATCTGGGGTGTCTCCTGTTCGATCCGATAAAGCATACAAAAGGTTAAGGAGACAAACAGAGAAAGCAAAACATGGAAAGATGAAGACAAGGGCAAAAATTTACCGATGAGTTTATCAATTTCCGAAACTTCCTCCAGGCGAAGGTTCAGAGCTTCAGTCAAATCCTGGATAGCGGATTTGTCTTTCTCCGCCTGCTCGGAAGCCTTGGAGTTAGCCACTCCAAGGGCCAGATTGCTGGCTTCCAGGTCTTTTTGAGCCTTCACAAGATTCTTGTGAAGCTCAATATTCTCATTGCGGAGAATCTCGGCGTTGCCGGAATCTTCCGCTGCTTGTTTAGCTTCAGCTAAAGCAGCTGAAAAAGCAAAGGGCAAATCCGAGTTGATCAATTTCCTCGAGAAGAAAACCACAACAAAGTTTTAAGTCGGAAATTTCAAAACGAAAAAGCCTACCTTTCGTTTCCGTCAAAGCAAGCTGAGACGATTCCAGCTCCGCCTCTCTCTCCTCAAGAATAGAAAGAAGACTTCGAACTTCTTTATTCTTGATAGTGAGCTTCCTGAAAACTTCCAGGTTTATGGCCTCGGAGGTTTGCTGAAACACAGCAAGGAAAAGTATGATTAATAAAAAACATCAAAGCAAAAAAAAAGCATGCATTTTGTTTAATGCTTGGGGGCTAGAGTTACATACCTGGCTCATGCGTTGCAAACCTGCTAAGTTTTCCCGGAATTCCTTCGCGTATTCCGCGAAATGACTTTCGGCCGCGTTCAAGCCATCATTTATAGCTTTAAAATCCTTGTCAAAGGTGGGGATTTCCTCGTCGAATGTCCGAGAAGATTTCCCCACCTCTGGAGCCGCCCTTTCCCTCGTGTCCGACTCGGGCACAACGGGCTGGCTAGGCTCTGGGGGCTTGGTGGTGGTGGTGGCAGTAAGTTCTTCCGCCATTGACTGCGGCGTATCCGGGGCGACGGCGGGAGATGGTTGGCTGCCTCGGTTGGAAGCAGCTTTGAGCTTTTTCAACTTCCTCGGCTTCAAGGTGGAGGGGGGCAAGCTAAAAACCGAAAACCCGGAAAATGTTAAAATACCGAAGATGGACGAAAAGGATCCCATAAAAGAAAAAACCCGGAAGAAAATAACCTGGACGTGGCGACGGGGATTCCGTCAAGGTCGATAATTTCATCCGAAGAAATTATCTTCTTGCGTTTGCGCCCACCAGTGGTGGCGGTACGCAGCGCATCCAGCTCGGCCTCGGAGGCTAACTCCGAGTCTGGAAGATCCACAAGCTGTTGGAAAAAACCAATCAGAATCGAAAGGTAGATTTTCCAGGAAGCGATATTATACCTAAATAACGGGAAATTTACCTTAGGCGCGGGATTGTCGGCCGTGTACATTGGCCGACTCTCCGTGTATTGATCGCGTGAAGCGACCAACTGGTTGATGCGCCGCCTGAGCTCCTTTGCGGGCCAATCCTTGTCGGATGTCCGCATTGGATCCTTGGCTCCTGTGTATTCACACAGGAGACGGCCTCCGTGATTTGCCAGTGGCTGAATCCGCCTATTCAGCCAGCAAAAGACCGTGTCCATTCCGGTCAAAGGGGGTTTGGAGGAAGTGAGTTTGGCGATGCGCCTCTTGATCCTTAGTAGATCTGGAGGCAGAACCTGGACGGCCTCTGTAACCCAGTTATCCTGGGGAACAGCGGCGGAGTTCACAAAAGGTGGAACCCCGACGGCTTTTTTAGGAAAAGGCACGTCGGGGTGATAAAAGAAGGAACCCGTCCAGAATTTGACGGATTCCGAGGTTTTTATTTTGGGGAACCAATCCTCTCGGAATCTCCGAAGAGTAAAGGAAATGGTTCCGCAATTTGGGAGTGCGCCCTCCGAAGAGTTACGCTTAACCCCAAAGCAGTACAACCAAAAATCTAACCTAGGCTCTATTCCTAGGTAACCCTCGAATAAGGCCTGGAAGCCGGCCATATACAGAATGGAATTGGGAGGGAGATTATGAGGTTGGATGCTGTAGTGAGCTAGAACTTGGAGGAAGAAAGAAGAAGGGGGAAGCCCCATACCTCGCAGAAGGTGGGAGGCGAGAAGCACCCTTTCGCCTTCTTGTGGCGCGGGCTCGGTCTCCTCTTCCGGGAGCCGCCATTTCTTCTTCAAAACCAGGCCTTCCTTCTCCAAGTTGGGAAGAAGAGCCGGGGGAAGACTGCAGGCAATCCAGTTGCCTGCAGTCTCCTCTTCTTCATCTCCTCCAGCGGCGGCGGTGGTGGCGGCCTTCGCGGCGGCGAGCTGCTCGTCGAGGAGCTCCACCTTTTCCTCCGCCGTTTCGGGAGCGAACGGCGGGGTTGATGCGGTCCTTGGTCCCGCAGCATCCGTGTTGGCGGAGATGTTCCCTCCGCCCGCTGTGGACGCCGAAGTTTTTTCCGGCTCGCCGCCGGCGCGCTTGGGCGACCCAAGTTGGGGGTCTAGATCGTTCAGGAGCTCGTCGACGGAGGCGCGAACGGGCGATGATTGCGGAGACGCCATCTTTCTCGGTGGCGTTGGTGCGTTCCGGCGTGGGAAGGGCTCGTCGGGGCAGGGAATTGTTCTCGCTCTCGAGCTCGTGTTCGCACCAATGGTGAAGGCAGTGAGGGAGTGAAGAAGGTTGATGAGGAGGAAGGAGACGGCTATTTATAGCCTGAAAACCCTCTAGATACGCGCCAACGGCTCTTTTGACCGTTGGATGTTTGACGCGTGTCGCTCGCCGGAAAATCCGGGAAACGGAACGACAGAGGAATGATGGCTATCTCCTCGTTTCTCGTGAGAATCTGTCAGAGATACGTTGCAGGGTTTCCCGCGTGAAACCAAGCGGCGCTTGCGTCAGCATGATTAAAGCGCTGATGTCACGTGTTCCTTTTCCGCGAAGGATCGCGAGAAGAAAAGCCGGATTTTCATAGTTCCGAGTTTTATGTTACCATCTCCTTTGAAAGGAAAGAAGAAAGAATCAAGACTGCTGAATCAAGTTCCCCGGGCAAAATGTATTTGACGAAAGGCGGAGTTTCAGAGTTTTGATCCTTCCTGGGGGCTACTGTCGGATATATACCGAATAGGGGTATAGAAGATGGTAGACAAAAGAGCTGGACTACCAGGGTGGCCTGCAAGGTAATGGACTTAGGTCCATTGGGCGGCCCAGTAGTCCGACGCATAGAAGCCGGATTCTAGAAGAACCCGGATCACGGCCCGCGTGATCTGGCTTGGAGGAGAAGACGGATTCCTTACTTTCCAAGTTACAAGTTAAACGTAGTCTTCTAGGTTTCTGGTTCTGTAAGCCCTAATCCGGCTATTATATAAAGCCGGACGGGAGATAGATTTCATAAGTTCAATAAGTTCTTTTAGTCCAAGGTTTTAGGTTCTAGCTTAAGCCTTGCGCAACTCGCCGGGAAGTTCATCCTCGTCGAGTAGCTAGATCTATTCCCTTACATTGTAACCTTATTATACGGGCTTTAGTCCCTCATAGTGAGAAGTGCAGGAGTAGGTACGCCGTACTGTCGCGACGTACCGAACCTGGGTAAATCCCGTGTTCTGTGTTTACTACGCTATCCCGTTACCCCACGTCTCTACCGTAGTCTCATGGCACCCCAGTCTATGAAAACTACTACGATGTCTCGACAGTCACAAGTGTACCAAGTATCAATTTCATCAAATAATGTATGAGTTAAAGAGTTACTATCATTGGGAGGTAGACATGGGTATCTCCATTCTTCCTCCTCTTGATCATCACTCTACTCCTCTTTTTCATCCAATGAGTTTCCAGATTCAGCAGTTTTTTCTTCCATAGGTTCCTGCAAGGCATTAGTCTCTCCCTTTGGGGGAGAGCATTTACTAAGATATTCCATTATGTAGTAATTACAATCCTTGTAATTATCAAAGCAATATTCAAGTATAGAATAAATCTCGTATTTATAAGGTGCATCATCAATACTTTCAAGGAAATAGGAAATTTCGAATGCACACTTCCAAGCATTAAATTTTTTAATTTGTTCCACCTCATATAATTCATAATTTCCCTTAACATAAGAAGATATGGTAACATTATCATTATAATCACATTTAAAAGGGAGGTGTTTATACCTCCTACAACAACAAGATTTATCAAAGCAATAAGTAACATCATAAGTAGAGCACAAGTTTTTAGCATAGTCATGCAATTTATTAATTTGCTCTCGTAAGTGTATTCCTTTTTGTGACAAGCGGCGTTCCTTATAATATTTTTGTTGTTCATCCGTGTACCCACCTTGCCTAAAAGATCTAGTTTCAAAGACATCAACCATTGATAGCAAGCATGATAAAACAAAAATAACAATTAGAATAAGAACTATTTTTTTTGTGTCTTTGATAAAGAGAAGAAAATAATACAAAATAAAATAAACTAAGCAAAACAAAAACAAAGTAAAGAGATTAGAAGTGAGAGACTCCCCTTGCAGAAATTCTCTTCCTCCCCGGTAACGGCGCCAGAAAACTTGTTGATGGCGTGTAGTTGATGGTAGACTTCTTGCTGATGACGACTTTGAAATCCCTGGCGACGGCGCCAGAAAAGCTTGATGGAGTGTAGACACACGCTCGTTGGGATACCCCAAGCGCACGGTGTGAAGAGTGCAGCAGCAAGTTTTCCCTCAGAAAAGAAACCGAGGTTGAATCGACCAGTAGGAGGAATAAGCACTTCTGAAGGTTGATGCATCTGAGATGGCAGGGCGCACTACCGGTGCAGCAGCAACGTGGAACCTACACAACACAATCAATTCACTTTGCCCCAACGAAGCAGTGAGGTTGTCAATCTCACCGGTTTTGCTGAAACAAAGAGGTTAAACATATGATGTGGAAAACAGTAGGAAAACAGTAGGAACAGTATGAGAGCAGTATGAAAGCAACAGGTGTTTATCAGTATGAGGAAAATGGACCGGGGTCCACAGTTCACTAGTGGTGTCTCTCTGAGAAAGATAAATAACATATGTGGTGAACAAATTACAGCTGGGCAATTGACAGAAATGAAGACTGCATCGTAGTGCATATGCAAGACATAAAAATTACTATGTGATTCATGCGGTCATTACAACAAGATAAATAGACCTTTATCCAACTGCATCTATGACTAAAAATCCACCCTCTGAATATCATCCTAACAAATGTTAGGTATTAAGTTGCAAGCAACAGATAATCGCAGTAAGCAAAGTGTGTAATGTAAACAATAACATCATCCTTAGACAAAGCATTGTTGTTTTCTCCCTAATGGCAATAGCACATCCTCCATCCGTCACGTTTATGTCACTCGGTCACAGATGAAAAGGAGGCATGAACCCACTATCGAGCATGAATACTCCCTCTTGGAGTTACTAGCATCTACTTGGCTAGAGCATCTGCTAACAACGGAGAGCATGACTGATCATAAATAACATGAGCATGAATATAACATGATAGATTGATAATCAGAAGACATAGCATTCAACATTCATCAGATCCCAACAAACACAACATGTAGCATTACATAAAGATGATCTTGATCATGTTAGGCAGCTCACAAGATCTAAACATGAGGTACAAAGTGGAGAGAACAACCATCTAGCTACTGCTATGGACCCGTAGTCCAGGGATGAACTACTCACACATCACTTCGGAGGAGGGCATGGTGGTGTAGACCCCTCCGGTGATGATTTCTCCCTACGACAGGGTGCCGGGAAGAGCTCCAGAACCCTCATGATCTCAGGATGACGGTGACGGCGGTCGCGGGTGTTTCTCGGGTAAAAGTGGTATATATCTAGGGTTTACGTCTCGGGGGGATTATATAGGCGAAAGGGCAGAGGCGATGGAGGCCTGGGGGCCCCACACCACCGCCTGGCGTGGCTAAGGGGGGCGCCACCCTATGGTGTGGGCCCCCTGAGGGCCCCCCCCCTCCGGGTCTCTTCGGGACTCCGTGGAACCTCCGGAATTTCTAAGACTACGGGGCTTCGAATTTTCCGATTCC
Source organism: Alopecurus myosuroides (assembly GCA_028641055.1). Taxonomy (NCBI): domain Eukaryota; kingdom Viridiplantae; phylum Streptophyta; class Magnoliopsida; order Poales; family Poaceae; genus Alopecurus; species Alopecurus myosuroides. The sequence continues at coordinate 84,039,255 of CM054060.1, forward strand.
GGGAATATTTCCAGAACAACTTTTCTGAAACTAAAAACAGGAACTGGCTCTATGGCATCTTGTCATAGTCCGGAAAATCGATAAAAATGACATAAAGTGTATAGCAAACATGTGGGAAACAATAAGAAAACAACATGGAATATCAGAAATTAAGGATACGTTTATGACGTATCAATAGTACAAGCACAACAGGCTGGTCTGCTTTTTGGTTTGGTTCATCATCTAATTACATTTGGAGTTGCCATTCTGCAATATGCAGATGATACTATTTTGTTGATCCAGGATGTGAAAGAACAGGAAGTTCATTTGAAACTCATCTTGTTTTTGTTTGAGGCCATGTCAGGTCTTAAGATTAATTTTGAGAAGAGTGAGGTGATGATGGTTCTTAAGGATGACATTCAAAATCTTGAGTATGCTGATATGTTTGGCTGACAACTTGGGGTTTGGCCAATCAAATATCTGGGAGTCCCTGTTTGTGGCTCCAGACTGCAAGTAGTGGAATTAAACATTGTGGCAGATAAACTCAAAAAGAAATTGGATGGTTTGGTAGGAAACAATTCATCTATAGGGGACAGAGTTACTCTCATTCAATCCTCCCTTGGGGGTACTGCTATCTACTTGATGTCTATGTATTTGTTTCCTTTGTCCAATCTGGAATATATGACTAAAATAATCAGGAGATTTTTCTGGCAAGGGACTGGGGATAAGAAGAAATACTATATTGTTAAATGGAAAGAAGTTCGTAGACCCAGAAAAAGGGGGGCTAGGTTTTAAAAACCTCAAAATTCAAAATATTTGCTTGCTTTGCAAATGGTGGTGGAGGTTGAAAAGTGAGGATGGGATGTGGCAAAAACTGGTATGCAATAAGTGCAATATTACTAGGGGTATTTGGGCTATTAAGCCTAAACAATGTGATTCCCCTGTGTGGAAGGACCTGTTGAAAGTTAGAAAATATTACCTCCTAGGCAGGAAAATGTGTGTTATTAGTGGCAATGAAACAAAATTTTGGCATGATGCTTGGCTAGGTGAGAGTCCCCTTTGTAGAGTTTTTCCTATGTTATATGAAATATGTAATCAACAAGAGAAAACTGTAAAAGAGATGCATGCTATTGGGTGAGCTCTCTCCTTTAGAAGATGGCTCACCCCAGCTTTGCAATGTCAAGTAAATAATCTCATAAATGCTTTGAGTATTATGGCTTTGGGAGCTGGCAATGACATTCCAAAGTGGAAGTATACCAAGAATAGGATTTTTTCAGTCAAATCTTTGTATAATAAGATGTCATCTTGTGGGCCTGATAGATCCTTTAAACATCTCTGGAAATCAAAAATTCCCCCGAAGATTAAGATCTGGCTTTGGCTGATTTGGCATAATGCTATTGCCACAAAGGATAACATGTCAAAAAGAAAGCGGGTAGGGAGTCCTGTTTGTAGGTTCTGTCATAGGAATGAATCCATTATTCACCTGTTTTTTGACTGCCCCTCTGCTAGTTTTGTTTGGAGATTGGTGAGCACGGCTATTGGAGCAACAACCATGCCCATGGGTTTTACGTATTATTTTTGGTGGATTGCCAGTTATTTTCCCGCAAACACAAATTTGCATGTAGTTGGAGTTGCGGCTTTGTGCTGGGCCATTTGAAAACTTCGTAATAGAGCCTGTTTCGAAGGCAAGCTTATATCGTCTCCTATTGAGATGGTATGTTACATGTGTGTTTTTCTTCGTTATTGTGCAGGTTTACAAGCTGATGCAGACAAGAAGGTTCTCGAGGATGGGGCTGCCCAGATTTTAAGAGGTGGCGATCAGAGCGTATGAGGCGTCTACTGCGAGATCATCTAGTGGGGCTGTGGAATATCAAGACGCTGAAGATAATGGAGATGTCTCCGTTTAAGATGTTGAACCTTGTGTTTTTTTAGCTACTCCCAATCCTGGCTGGAGACCTGGTGATGATGTGAAAAAAGACTCAGAAGGCTTGTTGGTTGGTTTGGTTTTTGGGGGTTTGTTGTCACCCCTGGTTGCTTTCTGGATACTGCCATGATTGTGGTATCTTTTGCAATCGTTGCTAGACTCTCCCGTTGTTATGACCGTGACTTCGGTTGTATTTGCCTTTTTTTTTTGTTCTTTTTTCTACTGGATCCGTGTAAATAACACTTTTGTTCTGTTATTTTCAATAATAAAACCCGGCTCTACTGTGAAAGGCGTATGTAAAAAAGAATATCTACTTCGCGAGCAGTAGTACGAAATCGCTCTCGCCGCTGACCATCCGGCCGGCTATACCCGTGGTCCGTGGAGGAGGAGGTCGATCGGAAGTCAAGTAGCCGTTGCACGTTCGTGCGGCAGGCAAGGCAACGCGATCTCGCCAATCACTCGCCCTCGTCTCCTCGTCCAGGTCTTCGTCGCCAACTGAATGGAATGGACCGACCCGTTCAAAGTCAAGTTGCCACTACACGGTTTTTTACCCTTTTCCTTTGTTCAAACTAGTAGTAAAAAAGAAAAAGGGAAGGGACGTGTACGCGAGCAAATGGTCCAAAACCATGGAAGACAGCATAGCAACGCAGGGCGTCGCTCTCGGGGAAAGACGATGCGATGTCAAAGTGTGAGGCGCGCGCGCACACAAGCTAGCTAGCGGGAAACGAGAAAAGGACCGGGAGCGTGACCGGCCGCGATGTGGCCGTCGCTGTTCGTCCTGGGCTGCGCTTGACTGCGTACGCCGCGCGGGCGAGACTTTTTACCGTTTCCCAACCGCCAAAACGCCATGCATGTACGTGCATCACCGCCGGCCGGACTCTTCTCCTGTGTTCTGCGTGCGTCAGCGTGACAGGCCGGAAGCAAAGACTCGGCCCGATCAATCCCAGCTCCATCGTGCTCGTGCGTGGCTTCCTTCTATGTGGAAGGGCGATCAGACGACCGACGGATGGAAACTTCGCAACAGCTGCTGAATTTATGATGGACCGCCAAAATTAAAAGGCAAGTAGTAGTAGACGATAGACATCGCACCAGGACTTCTCTTTGAGTCTCCACGCGATCGATCTGCAGCGAAAGCGATTCCAACGTGCGCCAAAAAGAAAGAGCAATCGAGCATGGCCCTGCTCGTCGGTCACCGAAAAGAGTCAATTGCTTCGCGCGGTTGCCACGAGACCCATCCACGCTTCTTCTATTTTCTTCTCCTGGAGGCTGGAAGACTCGCGCGCGCGGTCCTAGGTGAAGATCGATCCAAGTCTAGAACCTTGGAGCTAGGCGCCGCCTCATCTGCCTTGAGCTGATTCGACTTTGGCTTTTGCTCCGCGTGCTACTACACCGATATTCCTTGCATTTTCTTTCGATCAATGTGGACGTGTTCCTGCTACGTGTTGAATTCCTGCATGAAACAGAGGCGCGGGGTCACCGTCTGGAAAAGTTAAATTTCATTATTAGTCCAGTCGAGTAAAACTGTGCAGGATCGATCTATTCGTAGAATCACTACTAGAAATCCCCTTATTTCCGAGGGTGACTTGTAGTAACCGACGGCCGGTCGGCTATTACCCTAATGGCCGACGGTGCCACTAATTACCGACGGTTTAAGTCCAACTGTCAATTATTACCTAGTGTAACCGACGGTTTTTCAAATACCCGGCGGGGATGAAACATCGCTCGGGTATTAAGGCCCAATAGCCTACGGTTTGTAGTAATATCCGACGGTACATTTATCACTGTAGGGTATTTGGAAACATAGCCGACGGTTCAAAAGCTACTCTCGGCTAAATGTTCAAATTACCGATGGTCAATTAAGAACCCTCGGTCATACATGACAATACCCGAGGGTGAATAATAATATCCGACGGTTAGGGTGGACTATCGGTTATGTCATTCAATGAAAAATGGAGCTAATTGAGTGGTTGCTTTGTACTATATCGAACATCTGCAATGGGATATAGCCTAAGTGTAAACAATATTTTAAAACTACTATGAAAACCTTAAAATAAAATGGAAACTATATATAATTCGTACACATAAGTTATAAATATCCATTTTGACTCCTCAAGTTTGACGAACAAAAAATTTAAAAGCACGCATTTTTCACAAGACTAGTTGATTTTTTTTAACTAAATACAGTTTGAAGCTATCCGAAATTTACGCCCGCAACTCGAAAATAATTGCGTAACTGACCGTTGACACCCAGCCCGTAACTTTCGGCGGATTTCCTTCTCCACGAATAGTATTGTTGGCGGGGTCTTCCAAAACAATTGGCGCGCTGCTACACCCACGAGGCCACGACTGATCTACTCCGGTAACTTCGGCAGTCCTTTTTATCTTCTCTCCTTCCTCAATCTTCTCCTCCCTTCTTTTCCCCTTCCCCTCCCCACACATTCCAACAATGTGAGAGCTAAAACCGCCGTCGCCTCAGGACGAGCGAGAGCTAGCATGGACCTCCCGCTGCAACTTACGCCGCCTCAAGAGTACTAATCTAACTATTTGGTAATCTCTCCACTACTTGCGATCTGAAAAAGAGTTTTCCCTTTTGTTCGTTCCCTGCCGATCTATTGGATGCGTCCAGTGCTGAGCTTCGATCCCGCGTGTGTTTAATTCGTACATACCAATGTCACACAGATCGTGAGGAGCCTTGACACGAACAGGAGGCGCCAGGTCGGCGGCACCGTCGCCGCCACCAGCAACCTCCACATGAACGGAGCCTTCCATGATGGCGTCGGCAACCTCAGCAAGCATGTGGTCTGCCGCTACCTCGTAGATGTCGTCAGGATGGGCGTCAACATGTGGGACACTTCCCCAAATAATCAATCTCCTTGGCCCCTGCTCCATTTTTTTTTCACGCCATTAGTAAATTATCTTTATTATGGATCGATGGTTAACTGCATCAATATATCTGCTCCTATAGTGTACAGGTGTGGTATAGGAAAAAAGACGAGGATGTGTGTCCGGCGGCAAATATCATGCCGCCCTGTATGTTTTGGACGATGGTGCCGATCTCTATCGGCAAGAGGAAGTTGTCTGCAACTGAAGGTATAATGCTACAATTAGGATTATACCCTGACCCAGAATCCTGCTGGGTCCGCTAGATGGTGGCATTGCTATGAATCAAAGCACACTTCAGATTTCACCATTGTCCTGTTTATGTCAGTGTGTCTTCTTTGACTATCGTGGCATTCTTACTTTGTGCTATTATATTCTAGCCACCCAAACTTATATGTACACATATTCTCTAGTATTTGGAACATGCTCGTCCTAAATTATTACAATTTTCGATTTAAAATTATATTTATAAAAAAAATGACATGTTTTGCTGTTTCTGTCTACCTGCACAGGCCAAGTATGGGTTAGGTTCTGTCATGTCATAGCCTAAGAGACTTCTGCTATCTCCGCGTCCGATTATGAATCGTTGGTATTTCTATACAAGGCTAACCCTGTCCCACTGTGACCAGGAGTTCCTCTGCAATGGAGGATCAAACAACATACAGTGATCTCTATCTCTCAGGTTGTCCCCTTTTTCTGTTTTCGTTGAAGTATTTTCCCTTGTGTTGTTGGCTTGTGGCTATAGTACTAAGTATATTTTGTCCTGATTGCAATTCTCTTGGTGCAGCAATGCATCGATATTTTGTGAATAAATCTATGAACGTAATTTGATAATATACTAGTTAGTTCTCTTTGGTTCACATCAAAATTACAGTTAAAAGTCGTTTGTCTTTGTCAATACCTATAGATGCCTATTTGGTTTCAGCCCTTTTTAGTCCTGATAACTTCTGTCTACTTAGGCTAGATATAGAATTGTTTGATCACTGCAGTTGCTTGTATGGTACACTCTTCACTGCATATTTTTTTGTTTCTGATCTTCAAACTAAACCTATATCTACAACTTCGATGTGTCCAACTTTTCACTGAATATGCCTTGTTTCTCAGTTCGTAAAAAATACTTTTCTACCATGGTACAATCTAGTGGTTGAATTGTACCCGATGCTTCCTTATAAGTAAGTCATTTAACCAAATCAGGACTTCTATATTTTTTTTTGTCTTGGTTACAAATATTTTTTTTGTCTGTATAATTGTGTGGCTTCTCGACTTATATTGCTATATTGTTCAGATCGCTTACATATGTTTCCTTATGATTCATGTTTTTATCTTCCTCATAGCTTGTTTGCTAAATATTGTAGGGGATGAGAAGCAATGCAGGACCTAGTCGCAATGATGAGAACACTATCTCCGGTTGTGACAATGATAATAGAATAGCCTTCAAGTCATTCAACCAAGCGAAGTTCTCTTTCTATGGATCATTGGGGTTTAATTTGAGTTTGGATGTAATTCTTGTTAGGTTTTTGATACATTATGAGATTGTGTCAAATGTATTTTTATTCTATCATTTCTTTTAAATATATTGAAATGCACACGGTTCTGAAATAATCTGGTGACAACGAGATATGTGCCATGTTTGAGATCGTTCCAGTTTTAACTAGATTATAAAACCATTTGTAGTCTACGTCGCTTACCAAATCCCTGTGGCAATGATACAAATATAAGTGGTTTTATGGCCCCCTCATAAATGGCAATGTTCGACGGTGTGAGATACCGTACACCATCAGTTATTGTGCTAAACGACGGTGGCAGGTGACCTCTATGCTATACTAATATTTGACGGTACATATAGACTATTGACCATTGTAATAACCGACGGGAGAAAATAACTCTTAGTAAATACATAACTGACGGTGAATGGTCGGTTATAATAATTGTCGGAACATGATGGAGTGGCCCTTGACCAAGACATACCCGACGGCTCACCCTCGGCTTTGTACCGTGGGAAAAGATAATAGCCGACCGTACCGTCGGCCATTTGAGTAATGGCCGACCGAGCATCACCGACGGGAGATTTCCGACGGTCCACCGTCGGCTATATTCATAACCGACGGTAAACTTATATATCCGACGGTAATTTACCCCTCGGTTATTCTGGGATATCTAGTAGTGAATATCTCCGGTTCGACGGCGACGTACCGCGAGAACAAAGCCAATAATAATTGTTCCAGTGGAACTCACCAGCACCTCACATTATAATATCGTGTCGGCCCTTGTTTCTTCACCGCGGGCGCGTACGTTTGTTGTCGACAGTCGACACCACGTCTCCGTCAGGAAGTTCGTTTCGTGCCGCTAGCTACGTACAGTCGGCCCCGGAATCCTCTCCGTGGCCGAGACGACACGGTGCTTGCATGATTCAGCCGGCTTACTACATACTATACCTTCGTATTTGCCTTTTCTACTAGCTAGTGGTAATCGTGTTTCGCTTCGTCGCTAAGGCTGTCGATCGACGTGACCATCTACCGTTAATGAAGTCAGCAACTGGATCCTAAAACCACACGGAGCCGCGCGCTCGGTTTCCTTTCAGGGCTTTCCCTGCGTCGCTCTTGCAGTGGCAAAACGCAACTGAAAAACCAGTTAAAGTCGGACGACCTCCGTTCCAAAATGTAATCTTTTTAGCGAGCTAGGCTTATATTTTGAAACGGAGGGAACCTTTTCAGCCTCGATGGTGTAATTAATCGCCTACCGATGATCGATACATTGTACTCTGCACCTGTAGTCCTACATGATGTTGTATGTGCTCGCTGGTCCAATTGGTGTGTTCCTCGCCGGCCCGTATTTGTGATGGAGACCATCCCATTGGAAGAGGCCAACTGGGAAAGATATAGGGAGTTGACCAAAACTAAAACAGTTTAAAACGCCATGACTAGAGGAAAATACTACTTTGAATCTGGTTACATATGCTCCTGGTTAGGAAATCTATTTTCCAAAGTTTCAAAAATTCAAAAAAAAAAATAGGGACATACCTACACATACTACGGGAGAAAACCTCGTTGCCGTGTGCCAAAAGCACACAACAAAGGCTACAAAACGGATGGCAAAGCCTTTGCTGTGTGCTTTTCGTTCTGGCACACGGCAAAGGCTACACGGCAGCGTTCTGCACGGTGAATATCTCTTTGCCTTGTGCATTTCATCGTGGCGCAAAGACACCGTGTGGGACCCAGCACCACTTGGTTACACACGAAACGGGAACGGAAACATATGGGTCCCACATGTCAGTCGTTGTCGTGTGCCCTCCCCTCACGGTGGGCCACCTATGGCAGTCTTTGCCGTGTGCATGTGGGCCCCACAACCCCTCCCCCCATTGTGTCATCCGTGCCAATCTTTGTCATATGCAAGCACATGGTAAAGAGGTGCCAAAAATGCCAGTTTGCACAGGCTGGCTCCGCGTGGCCTCTTCGCACACGGCAAAGAGTGACAAAATTCTTTACCGTGTGTTTGCACACGGCAAAGAGGTCAAAAAAATTTAATTTTTTTTTTGTTTTCATTCAATATTACAATTCAAAATGACACAATAGATGCAATATTCACTTTCATCAACATATATCATCACAGCAACACCAACTGCATCCAAAATGCATCGAAACACAACAAAATCATCCATAACACGACAAATAGCATCCATATCATCCATAACATCATTATTTACAACTAGTTAGTCATTACATCGATATAACATGACAAATGGAAGCATCCAGGAAGTCCTCATGCCATCGATGTCCCCTCCGAGCTCTAATCCATCTAGAACACGAGAGAAAGCAACATTGACATGAGAATGGAAACATTTGAATGCAAAATGACAGATAATTGACATAGATATCAAACGTTGCACTCTCACCACTCTAAGTCTAAGGTTGTGGCAGTGAAGCGAAAAAATTGGCCAACCTGACGAGTAGCAAGTCAACAGATGGATCTAAGTCTAAGTGAGACATGAAAGTAAGTTTTGACGCGGAGTATAGTAGGTTTATAGCTAACTCACCACTCTCGTCCTGTCTGCTCTAGTGTCTGAGGTGCGGCAGTGAACATGGGCGATGCGTTCGACCCCGCGGCAGAGGCACCAGTACCCTACAAGCAGAATAAGTAGATGGTTACGATCTAGTAGACGGAAACGACACCAGTTAGAAGGAAATTACACAAGTTAGAAGGAAATGTTAATTTACGGTAGCGTTCGGTGATTGGTGAATTACCATCTGTCCGGCTCAGTCTCCGGCTCCGGCTCCCATAAGCGGCATCTGTGGCATATTCTGCATTTGCGACTGCATAGTACGTTTTAGAAACCGGGTTAGTAATAGCAGAGAAGACTACCGCTACTATGCAATTTGAATGAAACTCACGGCTAGCCACGTCATCTGCGCCTGCATCGCTGCCATCTGCTGCCGTTGCTCCTCCATCTGCTGCCGCTCCAACTCGAGCTGGCGCCGCTGCTCCTCGGCCTGCTGCCTCTGATGCTCCTCCAGGAAATCATTCCTGGCCTTCACCGCCGCCAACTTATAATCAGGTGACATGGTTTGCAGCAGTTAGGACGAAAACATGCAAAAAGAATAAAAAATGAGTGACAAAACTAACTGCAGCTAAGTCACGTGCAGGCTCGTCGCGGGTCTGGATCGGGAGGCTGGAGCTCGCCGCCCGAGCCTTGATGGCAGGGAGGCTCTCGGACTCCACGGGGAAGGCGCTCGCTCCAACAGAAGGCCGTCTGTGCCTCTTCCCGCCCCCAGACACCATGACCAGGAACGGGTCAAAGTCCACGGAGCTCTGGTCAGCGTCCTCCCCCTCCCTGCCCTTGAAGAAGCTGTCGTATTTGCCCTTGCGCTGAAAGATGGGCCTACCATACGCCTCTTCGCCGAGGTTGGGATCATATGGCTTGGCCTTCTTGGTGGGTGCCACCTTCGACATGAAGAAGGCCTAGTAGGAGTTTGGCACCTCCACCTTATTGTGAGCCGCCTGCAATACAAAATAACACAGTTAGAAGGGCACATCTTGTTCCGCCCATAAGTAAGAATGCATGAAGAACTTGCAGAAAGAAATTGCAATTACATAGATCTCGGCGTAGCCCGAAAGAGACCGGCTACCCTGATGGTGATAGGACTTCACCAGGAGCCGGTTCTTCCTACCGGCGGCGTTCTTGGCCTTCCACTCGTCAGAGTCCCACATGTGGGACAGCTGGAACCACGCATCCGCGGGGTGGGTGTCGAATATGCATCTCAACAAGTCCCTCGGGTGAACCGATAGGGTTTTGGTTAGGAGAACGTGTAGGCGCCGGTGACAATCGTCGGCTAACAGGGGGCACGATTTACCCAGGTTCGGGGCCCTCGTAGAGGTAAAACCCTTACTCCTGCTTCTGTTGATCTGTATTATCAATAGATCGGTTACAATGGGGGTGCTCGAGTCGAGAGTATGATCTCAATCTCAAGGCTTTGGTGGTGTGGTATTCCTTGGATCCCCCTCTCGGTGGTTCTCCTGGCCTTATATAGATGGCCAGGTCTCAAACCGTACCGGGGGGGTTACAAACCCTAGCTTAGGTCGGTTACAAATTCACTTCTTGACCCGCAAGGTTTTGCGGGTGGGCCTTCGATTGGGCCTTCTAGAACTGCTGGTGTCACCTTCCCTTGGGCTTAGGTCTTGGGCCTTGGACCAGGTAGCCTCACCTGATAGGTCCAGGACTCATCCCCTCGTCAGTGGGCGCACCAGGTCGGCACCGCCTACATAAAAGATTACGAGGTTAGTATGTATGAAAAAAATGTACAAGTGTTAGACATGCATGAGGAATAAGAAGAAGCAATTTTACCGAGTTATACTCCTCGACGGAGGGGTACTTCTCGCCAGGACACCCCCTTCGCCGCCTCGATCCGGACCACGGCGGCGACACAGGCCTCGTGGAGCATGTTCGTCACCCCCTTGACCCCCTTCTTGATGAGGATCTTCCGGGACAGCTCCTCCTGCCCCTCAACGCATCGAAAGTACCGCTACAATTAAACAAGAGATGTGGTGTTAGTTCATTCGATGAGATGTAGTTCAGGAAATATGGTAGCTTTTACTTACCCAAAAATTATGGAGCACGACCTCGTACTTGGTGCTCGCTGAGCTTGTAGTCCTCCCAGCGAATAGTTGGCACTTCTGGAGTGCCAGCACCGCGTGACACCATCCCGGGGTAGTGGGTCTTGAGAAGACCACCCAGCACGTGCGACATGCTACGCCCCGGACCGTGCTTCTTGAACCTGTTTGTAAGATCAGAGAGCAAAAAAATATTAGTTCCAACGTTTCCAGTAGATATATGATGCAAAATGCAAGAAGAATTGTAAAACAATAGACAGAGTAGCGCAAAATAAAATAAAATTACTATAAATCTTACCCGGTGCCATCTGGCTGAACCAAAGGCCGAGACGCGGGGAGCACTTCCTGTGGGAGTGACACTGGACCCCGCAGGTACACCAATTGGTGTGTTCTTCCCCGGCCCGTATTTGTGATGGAGACCATCCCAGATTCCCAGCTGCAAGCGAGGCCACTACGCTGCACACGCACACCTCGAAAGCTGCTTCCCACCGGATGGTAGCACTACTATTTGTTGAACAATTAGGCATAATTTTCACGATTAATTCCAAAATATAAACATATGACAAAGACAGCTATTAACATGTGGAACTCGAACATACTAAATGCAGTAGACAACATGAATAACTGATAGATTGCTAGATTGATAACATGGATAATGTGCACTGTAAACTGTTGTATTGATCTCATCTAGGTAGAGTCGTTATATAGCAGTACAAGGAGATAGAGAGTGAGGAAACGCACGCACACACACACGCTAACTGAACTAACCGAATTCCTACTGATCCTAGCGCTAGGTGCGGACGACGATCTGCATGCGCTGCATGCCAGGGAGAGGCGGTGACGTCCTGTAGAATAGGTCTTCCTCTAACACCCCCCGCTGAAGGGAATATGCCCGAGAGGCAATAATAAAATGGTTATTATCTTATTCCTTGTTTATGATGAATGTTTATTTCTCATGCTAGAATTGTATTAACCGGAAACGTTGATACATGTGTGCTTAATAAACAAACAATGGTTCCTAGTAAAGCCTCTCTTTTAACTAGCTCGTTGATTAATAGATGATCAAGGTTTCCTGATCATGAACATTGGATGTTATTAATAACGGGGTCATGTCATTAGAAGAATGATGTGATGAACATATACCCAAAGATAATATAGCAATGCGATCAAGTCATTTAGTTTACATTGTTATATCAAACATACGAAGTAACTTATTCCTTAGACCATGAGATCATGTCAATCACTGATACCGGAAGAGTGCTTTGATGGCATCAAACGTCACACCGTAACAGGGTGACTATAAAGGTGTCGTTAAGTATTCGGAAAGTATTAGTTGAGGATCATGGATCAAGAGTGGGATTTGTCCATCCAAATGACGGAGAGATATACTCTGGGCCCTCTCGGTGATATCACATTGAAACCGCTTGCAAGCACGTGATATGATCACAAAGGATGTTATATCACGGGAACGAGAAAAGAGTACTTGTCGGTAACGAGATTGAACAAGGTATGGTTGATACCAATGATCGAATCTCGGACAAGTAAAATATCGCGAGACAAAGGGAATAGTTCACGGCGTTGTTGGTTCACACGATCACGAGAGTCATCGTTGAATATATAGGAGTCATCACGGATCTCCAGATCCCGCTGTTGATTATTGATCGGAGAGGAGTCTCGATCATGTCTATCTTATTCGCGAACCGTAGGGTGACACACTTAAGGTTCTATGACGCATTTGAGAGGATACGGAATATCGGAGAAAAGTTTGGACAGCACCGAAATTGTTTCGGGGAATATTGAAATAGTCACCGAAATTGTTTCGAGTAATTTTGAAATAGTTCAAGGGGATTCTTATCAAATGGTTGTTAATAGATTTAACAACTAACTCAAGGGGTTATATGTTAATGTTTGTTAATGGAATTAACAAATATTAAAATAAAGAAATAAAATTGTTTTATTTATTTATTAAAGAAAGCCCTTGGGATTTTGAGTGGGAATTCATGGAAGAATGAGTGGGTTGAGTGGAGACTCCACTCACATGATGAGGGAGAGGTGGAGGCAGCCAAAAATTCGTGGCTGCCATCCCCTCCTATAAAAGGAGGGGTGAGAGCTCCCTCTCCCCCTACACACACTTGTGTCATCTCTTCCTCCCTCCTGCCGCTGCTCCACCACTTGTTCGTGCGCTTGGCGAAGCCCTGAGCAATGTTTTTCTCCACCACACCACGCCGTCGTGCTGCTGGAGTTCCGAGGGATCCTCTACTTCCACGCCCCGCTGGAACGAGGGAACGGAGGTCGTCATCAACCGTACGTGTGACCGATCACGGATGCACCGCCGGATTGCGGTGCCATCTTCTCGCTATCGGGATCGGTGTGAGTACGACTACGCCAACAACGAGATTTGATCTCGTACCACTTTGAGTCTTCGAGGGTATGTGTTCTCCTTAACCCTCTTGTTGCCCGTTGCACTTCGTCTCCTAGATTAGATCTTGGCCTTTCGGGTATCTCTCGCGTAGGAAAATTTTTGTTTTCTATGCTACGTTACCCTTCAGTGGTATCAGAGCCGGATCTATGCGTAGATGTTTTGTACGGGTAGAACACATAGGTGTATGTGGGCGTTGATGATCATGTTATTACCTCCTTGATTATTTTATGATCTTAGTGGCATAGTGGGATGAAGCGGCCCGGACTAACCTTACATGTCCACGTACATGAGACTTGTTCCACAACTGACATGCAACTTGTATTGCATAAGTGGCTTGCGGGTGTATGTTTCTCCTACTATAGTTAAGATCTAATCTATGAAGGGTTGTTAAAAATGTGTTTATCAACGTTGTGGTTGATGTTCGTAGGTATGAACGGTTCTATCCTCGAAAGCCCTAAGCCATGTAAAATATGCAAAAATAAATTAGAAGCGTCTAACTAGTTTTTGCTGGGCATGTGATGTGATATGGTCAATATTACAAATTTGATTATGAGATGATCTATTTTGTAAATTATTGATATACCGTAAGGTATCCATATGGTTGTCTTCTTATTGTTGGACAAACAAGTTTGGGGTACCGTGGTACTTGGTACCACGCCGGTGGAATGATTGAGATCATACCATAATGCACATGATGGAGATCAAGTGCAAGAAGGACCATATCATATCACGTTATCCTTTCATGTGATGTCTGTGATGTTGATCCTTTTTATGCATCTTGTTTTTCTTAGATAACGTTGGTAGCATTATAAGATGATCCCTCTCACTTAATATCAAGATAATAATGTGTTCTTCCTTAAGTATGCACCGTTAAGAAAGTTCGTCGTTTCGAGACACCACGTGATGATCGGGTGTGATAGACTCAACGTTCGCATACAACGGGTGTTTTCAAGCCTAGCATGTACAGACATGGCCTTGAAACACACGCAATACTACGGTTCTACTTGGCGAGCCTAGCATGTACAGACATGGCCTCGGAACACGTAACCGAAAGGTAAAGCATGAGTCATATGGATGATATGATGAACATGTCGATGTTCGCCTTTGAAGCTACATCATCTCACGTGATGATCGGTTTTGTTGTAGTGAATTTGGTTCGTGTAATCACTAAAGACGACTAAGAGGGATGTTGTTTTTGAGTGGGAGTTCATGGCTTAATTTGAATTAACTTGAACTTATTTATCATGATCAACAAATCAAAGTGAATTTGCACAACTTGTAGTAGTCATTGGCATCCTCATAACTACCTTACACTTAGATTGTTAATTGAGATATAACTATTATGATCTGGTAAATACCATTTAAGATTGGTACCGTATTAGTGAAATTTAAAATTGAGTCCTATTGTAGATTTTTGGTATTTCCTACCTAGCTCCATGTGGTTAATGATTGATTAATCTAGAGAGCAAATAATTCCTACTTAGAATCCAGAGTCATGGTTGCTTCCGTATTACTTTATCTTCAAAAGAATGTTTTGTTGATCAAGGTGATTTAGGGACTGAAAAGAGTTGTTTTCAGAAACAATCAAGTGAAAGATATATTGATATCTAGAAACTTATTTGTGGCAACATGACTGAGTATAATTTAGCGTGACAATGTTTGCTTATATTATCTGAATATATGCAATGATTGAAGACGCTAGGCGTTTGAATATTCCAAGAAATTGGATGCTAAAAATTATCCTCTAAATTCCTTCCTTCGAGCTATAGTAGCTTAATCATAAAATTGTTATGATGGGATGGATTATAAGTATGGGTAAAGTAGTTTACCTTACTTGGAAATTGCTAAGAGTGGAATCTAGAAGAATGCTATTAATATGGTGATATTAGTAGAACAATCAAACTCAAAGTATGACTCAATGGGTGATAGTATATGACTAACACGCCAAAGAAAATGAGCTAGTAAGACTAGCATTGTTTGATGTTGAATGATTCTTCTATAAAGGAAAGGGAATATTGAAAATAGAATTACAAATAGATATATGGCAGAAAAGAAGATAACTGGAAAAGTCCAGCTCAGGAGTATATACTTGATATACAAGATATAGATGTATTACTAGTTAACAAAGTATTTTTGGTATTTTGATACCACATTGGTTGGTATGAGTTGTCATACAAAGCAACGCAATGAAAGAAATACAAGGGCCTAAAAGGAACTAGTAATAGATGTGGAATCGATTATGACAAGAACATAAATAAAGTGTTATTGTGTTCATTGTCGTATCGAACCAACCAGTCAAGATTTATTTGAAGAACTTAATAATTTGTTATTTTGTTCTAGTATTTTGTGAGAATAAATGAGATTGTTCAAACTATGATCATAATTGATGGATATGTTAATATAAATCATGTTGGTAAAGTAAACATCTATAAGACTAAATGCTAAACATTGCAAGACGTTGAAGAGTTTCACTTAAATTGTGACACCACCATTTTAGTTCATATCGGAAAGGAAAACATGAAGGAACTCCATATTGATGGACTTCCGGAGTCATTTTATTGACGCTTGTGAGACCTCTTCCAAAAGATGACTAGAATTCCGTTCTTAGGCCAAAGTAGAATGGACGACTAATTTAGTGGAGATTATACATATTGATGTATATAGTCCATTATGTGTAGTCATGTATGGTGGATTA
Source organism: Alopecurus myosuroides (assembly GCA_028641055.1). Lineage (NCBI taxonomy): Eukaryota > Viridiplantae > Streptophyta > Magnoliopsida > Poales > Poaceae > Alopecurus > Alopecurus myosuroides. Next base: position 84,055,260 of record CM054060.1, read on the forward strand.
ATTTTTCCTTCATAAAATTCTGTCGATGATTTAAGTAGATATGTGAGTATATCTATTTAAAGGGAACAAAGTTTGACATTTTGAATTGGTTCAAAAGGTTGTTAATATGAAGTTAAAATCAATGTAACAAGATAATCAAGTATTTATGATTGGATCATAAAGGATAAAGATTGAGTTACAAGTTTAGCAAAACATCTGAGAAGTTGCAAAATTGTTCTACAACTTATACTTCTCGAATACCCCACATTAGATTGGAGTATTCAAAAGACAAAATCAAACCCTGTTTGACATGGTAAGATTAATAAAATTGCCATTATCTTTTTTGTAGTTTATACATTAAGGACAACCGCTTTTACACTGAAAAGAGCACCATCATGATCCGTTGAAATTGACAACATATAAGATATGGTTTGGGTAATGACCTGAATTGTCATTTTTCTTAAGTTTTGGTATGCATAGCATGTGTAAAATGTTTACAACCAAAATAGGATAAATATATGTTTATAAGGTTATCCCAAATAAAACATTGGGTATTTATCCTATCACCAAACCAAAAGACAAATGTTGTTTGTCAGAAAGGGTTGATTTCTCGAGAAAGTAGTTCTTGCGAAACAAGTGAGTGGGAGCACGGTATAAACTCAACAAGATTACATAATCTCCGTTATCATGTCAAGAGTAGCGCAGCACTGGAAGTTGTTCCGGGGTTTACTATTTTGACTAAGTAGAAGACACTACAAATGTTGTAGATACTTCAAATGAGTTTGCGAACTGTACCAGAAAAGTCCAAAAACTTTGTACTTTGAACAACTTGTGGTTTAAGTATAAAGTGTTGTTTTGACAACAAAGGACCTGGACCTTATAAAGGAAGCAAATGATGGGAACTGACTTCGTAAAATTGACTATGAGTCATTATATCCACCATAGTATCCTTGTATGAATATCAAGTATGTGACTTGGTAGTCCTTTCAATAGGCATGATGCCTAACGATAGCAAAAGGGTCTATATAGCGACAAAGACATGGATACTTATCGAAAAGTTGTTTTCGACGAAGTTCAAAGAGTTCACTACTACAAGATTTTGATCTTCCGTAGTGATGCTTAGTCTTTGCAGATAGTTCTAGCAAAGTTACATATTATGATATGGATGTTGAATAACAAAACCAATTCTCCTCTCGAGGAAGTTTGTTCAAGGATGTGTACTTGACACAGTCTGAGAGTTTTGTAAAATTCAAAAGGTTGCTAGAAAGGCATGCGCACTTCAATGGTTGAAGTGAGCATAACGAAGTTGAAATCTTTACCTTAATGAAGTTATCAAAAGAGTTTGATTCCATCATGAATGATAAAGATGCTTGTAGACTTACAAGAAATTAAGTGGGAGCGTTATGACATATTTCCAATACTTTATGTAGATGACATATGGTTGATTGGAAAATATGTATTTTAAATTAACACGGTTAAGATTTCATATTGATGAAAGGCTTAGAAGATATTGGGCATCGATATCTATAAAAGATGGATTGAAGCGCCTGATATGATTGAAGCCAAATTACATAGATGAAATATTGAAGTAAGTCAATATAAAATTGATAAGAAGGAGTTCTTGTCACATGGAAAATAATTGAGCAAGATTCATGTGTTTTGACACATGATGAGCATCATTGAAATTGAGATTTCTAAGTCATGTTTCCATGCTATGTACACAACCAGATGAGTCCTATGCTATAAAATGTTATAGTAGGATAATTCATATGATGATTAGACAACAGTGGGAGAGATCCTTGTGTCATTTTAGAAATGCTAAGGATATGTTTTCCTATATAGTAATGACAAAATAATAGTTGTAATATGTTACACTAATAGTCTTGTCATTTATTCAAGTAATTTTATCTCAATTAAAATATGTGATGAAGGGTAGCACAATAGGATGGAAGAAAGTTCCAGGATTTGAAAGAGTTTCAAAATTAAAATATTGTGACAGATACTACAACAAAGGCTAAAGTATATCGTTGTGTTGACAACTAATTATAAGCGTATTTTGTGTCAAGGAGTTCTTTATTGAACTTGGTGAATTTCCAAGAATGCTGAAACTATGAAGCTACATTTTCACAATGTTAGTAACATCAGTTTAAGCTGAGGAATTAAGGTATCACCGGAACTTGGTGAGTTTCCAAGAATGCTAACACTATGAAGCTACATTTTCACAATGTTAGTGACATCAGTTTAAGCTGAGGAATTAAGTTTTCACGAATTTACTATATATATACAAAGCCATCTCATTAGAGAATGAGTGATGCGTGTAGACGCAAAGAACATGCAAATACAATAGGACCTGAACAGTTCAGATCTTTTTGATGATGTTTACCGCATGCGAAGCATGGTAATAACACTGGTACGCCATATGTGTTAAAGTGCTTACAGACTAGATTATTGACTCTAGTGCAAGTGGGAGACTGAAGGGAATATGCCCGAGAGGCAATAATAAAATGGTTATTATCTTATTCCTTGTTTATGATGAATGTTTATTTCTCATGCTAGAATTGTATTAACCGGAAACGTTGATACATGTGTGCTTAATAAACAAACAATGGTTCCTAGTAAAGCCTCTCTTTTAACTAGCTCGTTGATTAATAGATGATCAAGGTTTCCTGATCATGAACATTGGATGTTATTAATAACGGGGTCATGTCATTAGAAGAATGATGTGATGAACATATACCCAAAGATAATATAGCAATGCGATCAAGTCATTTAGTTTACATTGTTATATCAAACATACGAAGTAACTTATTCCTTAGACCATGAGATCATGTCAATCACTGATACCGGAAGAGTGCTTTGATGGCATCAAACGTCACACCGTAACAGGGTGACTATAAAGGTGTCGTTAAGTATTCGGAAAGTATTAGTTGAGGATCATGGATCAAGAGTGGGATTTGTCCATCCAAATGACGGAGAGATATACTCTGGGCCCTCTCGGTGATATCACATTGAAACCGCTTGCAAGCACGTGATATGATCACAAAGGATGTTATATCACGGGAACGAGAAAAGAGTACTTGTCGGTAACGAGATTGAACAAGGTATGGTTGATACCAATGATCGAATCTCGGACAAGTAAAATATCGCGAGACAAAGGGAATAGTTCACGGCGTTGTTGGTTCACACGATCACGAGAGTCATCGTTGAATATATAGGAGTCATCACGGATCTCCAGATCCCGCTGTTGATTATTGATCGGAGAGGAGTCTCGATCATGTCTATCTTATTCGCGAACCGTAGGGTGACACACTTAAGGTTCTATGACGCATTTGAGAGGATACGGAATATCGGAGAAAAGTTTGGACAGCACCGAAATTGTTTCGGGGAATATTGAAATAGTCACCGAAATTGTTTCGAGTAATTTTGAAATAGTTCAAGGGGATTCTTATCAAATGGTTGTTAATAGATTTAACAACTAACTCAAGGGGTTATATGTTAATGTTTGTTAATGGAATTAACAAATATTAAAATAAAGAAATAAAATTGTTTTATTTATTTATTAAAGAAAGCCCTTGGGATTTTGAGTGGGAATTCATGGAAGAATGAGTGGGTTGAGTGGAGACTCCACTCACATGATGAGGGAGAGGTGGAGGCAGCCAAAAATTCGTGGCTGCCATCCCCTCCTATAAAAGGAGGGGTGAGAGCTCCCTCTCCCCCTACACACACTTGTGTCATCTCTTCCTCCCTCCTGCCGCTGCTCCACCACTTGTTCGTGCGCTTGGCGAAGCCCTGAGCAATGTTTTTCTCCACCACACCACGCCGTCGTGCTGCTGGAGTTCCGAGGGATCCTCTACTTCCGCGCCCCGCTGGAACGAGGGAACGGAGGTCGTCATCAACCGTACGTGTGACCGATCACGGATGCACCGCCGGATTGCGGTGCCATCTTCTCGCTATCGGGATCGGTGTGAGTACGACTACGCCAACAACGAGATTTGATCTCGTACCACTTTGAGTCTTCGAGGGTATGTGTTCTCCTTAACCCTCTTGTTGCCCGTTGCACTTCGTCTCCTAGATTAGATCTTGGCCTTTCGGGTATCTCTCGCGTAGGAAAATTTTTGTTTTCTATGCTACGTTACCCTTCACCCGCAGTGTCAACGGGAGGTTCTTGGACGGTGAGACTGGTACGAAAATCAACAAAAGCAGCAGAAGGAAGCCCTTTGGTGAATATATCAGCGTATTGGGACGCAGTTGGAATGTGGAGAACTCGTATTTCACCAACTTGGACCTTGTCACGGACAAAATGTGTGTCTATCTCAATATGCTCCGTGCGTCGATGCTGCACAGGATTAACAGACAAATATACGGCAGAGACATTATCACAGTACACAACAGTAGACCTGTCAATGGGATGACGTAGTTCCTGCAGAAGATTGCGAATCCAGCAGCTTTCAGCAACCACATGGGCCACCGCACGATACTCAGCTTCAGCACTTGACCTGGACACGTTAGTTGGCGTTTGGAAGACCAGGAGATTAAGTTGTCACCAAGGAATACACAGAAACCTGTGGTGGATCGTCGAGTGTCAGGGCATCCAGCCCAATCGGCGTCAGAATAAGCGACAAGAGAGGAGATGGAGGAGGGAATTATGTGAGTACCTAAATCGAGAGCGCCTTTTATGTAACGAATAATGCATTTAACGAGATTGAGATGGGCTGTGCGAGGAGCATACATAAAGAGACACGCTTGTTGCACAACTTATGTGATCTCCGGTCGAGTGAGAGTGAGATATTGGAGTGCACCGGTGAGACTACGATAGTGAGTGGGGTTATCAAGGAGATCACCATCACTAAGAGAAATTTTGGAACCAGATTCAATGGGGGTTTTTACAGGATTACAATCGTCCATGCCTGCACGATGAATGATGTCAATACAATATTGACGTTGAGAGAGATGTAGACCAGAAGATGTGCGAGTGACAGATATTCCGAGAAAGTGACTTAGGGGTCCTAAGTCTGTCATAGAAAATTCAGAGTTTAGAGTGGTAATTATTTTGTTAAGGAACTGGTTGTTAGAGGCGGTGAGAACAATGTCGTCAACATATAATAGGAGGTAAGCGACATCGGTGGAGGAATGGAAGATAAAGAGGGATGTATCACTTTTGGAAGAGGTGAATCCTATGGAAGTGATAAAGGTAGCAAATCTAGTGAACCAAGCCCTAGGGGCTTGTTTGAGACCGTATAGAGATCTGCGAAGTAAGCAAACAAAATCAGGGTTTTGGTAGTCCTCGAAACCTTTTGGTTGTTGACAATAAACTGTCTCGGAAAGATGGCCGTGAAGAAAAGCGTTCTTTACATCGAGTTGGTGGATAGGCCACTGACATGACACGGCGAGAGAGAGAACGATTCTTATGGTACTAGGTTTGACGACAGGAGAGAAAGTTTCGTCGTAATCGATGCCATGTTCTTGAGAAAAACCGCGAACAACCCATCGGGCCTTATAGCGTGCGAGAGAACCATCGGAGTGGTATTTTTGACGAAATACCCATTTCCCGGAAACAATGTTTGCACCTGGTGGTTTGGGAACGAGTTGCCACGTGCCATTGTCAATAAGAGCGGAGAACTCGGATCGCATGGCGTCAGACCAAGATGGATCAGAAAGGGCTGAACGATAGGAAGAGGGGATGGGAGAGATCGTTGGTGAGGTGGACGGCGCGCATGCGCCGATTGTTGAGGAAGATCTCCTCGAGCGCGACGTACAGCTGCCGCGCGGTGCGGGACGGATCGGTGATCATCCCGCCGAGCTCGAGGGAGATGGATCCGTGGATCCATCGCTTGAAGATGACGTCGATCTGGCGCCATTCGGGGTCGGTGGGAACGGGCGCGGTGTCGACGAGGATGTGGTCGAGGGCGTTGTACGACTCGACGAGGAGCTCCATGAGGTTGCGCCACTGGGTGTAGGAGCCGGTGGTGAGCTCGAGGGGCGTGCGGATGACGTTGCCGATTTGCACGCCGTTCATCTGGTACGCGTAGGAGATGCCGGGGGCGGCGGGGACAGGTTGGACCTGTGCGAGGGCGGAGGAGAGGGCCTGGAGGTCGATGGTGGTGAAAGTGCAATATGGTCAACTAGAGGGGGGTGAATAGGTGACCTACAAATTTTACTTCTTTTTCACTTTTAATGGGGGCTTTAAGAAAGTAAATGCTTGATTACCTAAATGTGCAACTAAGTGAACACCCTAGGTGGTACGGAGCAAGTAGCAGCGGAAATAAAGGAACGGTACAAGATAACAACAAGTGAAAAACACGGAGACAAGGATATGTTTCCCGTAGTTCCTTCTTAAAAGAAGTACGTCTACGTTGGAGAGGTGGGGAGCCACCTAGGCGCTCCTCAATAGCACGGATGTGCACACCTTGTTCTCCTTGAGCTTCTCCGGTGAGGGAGATTCTCGTTTCCACTATGAGGTCGACTTGAAGGTGTTGACCAAACCTTTACAAGGGGTTGAGGCTACTCCACAAGTGAGATGGAGGCTCTCAACAATCGAAGCTTCTTGCTACAAGGTGGAAGCTACAAGCACTAGGGTTTCCCTTGGATGACAAAGCAACCAAGAGATTACAAGATCCCAAGAGTTGTGGTGTGGGTACACACGTTTTGGCTTGGTGGAAAGGTAGATCTAGTCCTCCTCCATGAGATCCTTGAAGGGCATCGAGTTTGGTTGGAGGAGGAGGGAGATCGGGGCGTTTTGAGCTCTACAACAATGGAGGAGAGAGAGGAATGGACGAGCTACCTATCTAGAGGAAGAAGACAGCTATTTATAGGCTCCTCCAAAATCTGACCGTTGCAGTCCTGCGGGACCGGAATATTCCGGTGTAAGGACCGGAAATTTCCGGTGTACTTTGACCGGAAATTTGAATACTCCGGGGGGCGGATAATTGAAATATCCGGGGGCGGAAATTTCCGCCCCAAAACTCCGCCCCCATCTCTGTGCGCTGGCATCAACTTGTTGATGAAAAACTGCTAAGGACCAGGGGCCGGATATTTGCTCCGGAAATTTCCGGGGCAAATTTCCGCCCCACCTTCTGTGCGCGGGCATCAACCAATGATGAAAAATTGCTAAGGACTTGATTACCGGAATGTTGAAATATCCGGGGGGCGGATAATTGAAATGTCCGGGCCCGGAATTTTCCGGACAGAATTTCCGCCCCCATCTCTGTGCGCGGGCAACTTGTTATGATCCAATTTCTGCTAAGTCCCAGAGGGCCGGATTTTTGCACCGGAAATTTCCGGGGCAAATTTCCGCCCTGGCTTCTGTGCGCGGGCAGAAACGTACTTAGTCGTTTTCGTGAGTGCCAGGAAGGGGGCCGGAAAATTCCGGTGTGGGGGCCGGATAATCTGCCCTTTAAGTTCCGGAATTTCCGGCCTGCATACTGAAAAATCCGGTGGCAGTAATTCCAGAATATAGTTCTTCTCTTTGATCTTTTGATGAGAATATAACAATGATCATCTGAGATATTAGCTGCACAGTCTAAACAACATTGTTAGATAGGATATATCCGTGTTATCATCATCACCAAAATCATTAGAGGGATCATGAGCTTTCAATCTCCCCCTTTTTGGTGAATGATGACAACACGGGTATTTGCGGGGAAGTAAACTAACAATGCAAGATACGAAAACATCACAGATAGCATATATAGGAGACATGCCTCCTAATAATAATAGTTCACCAACGAATAACGAGTACGATAGAACGAAGTTCGAAAAGACGCACGAAATGATAAAAAAGGCAAGTGAAGAACGAAACCCTCCCAAGAAAATGCCCGCGATCATCTAGATCTTCTCCCCCTTTGGCATCAGGATACCAAAAAGAGAAAAGAGAGAGCTACGTCCCATGGAGCAAACTCTAGGCCTGGGTGTCCTCTTGTTCCTCTTCTGCTTCATCCTCGGTGACATCCTCCATGTCCTCACCATCATCCACACCGATGTCCCAGTCAACGTCGCGGTTGTTCCAGTTCTTGTAGGCAATCCTGGGAGGAGGAAGTGGTGGCACATTGGGGGCACCAAGAGCAGTCATGATGTGATGCTGATTCTCGAGGATGCTGCGGCGCTCCACATAGGCGCTGTAGTTCTCCTTGTGGAGGCACACATTCATGCACAACACCTTCTCAATTGCGCGAACAAGCCAAGAGCGCTTCTTCTTGCCAGGAGGAGGAGGACGCATGCGAGGATCACGGTGGCCTTGACCTGTGGCACCCACATCATGTGCAGCCTGCTGAGTGTGGGCAGCCTTCTTGTACATGGTGACGTCCTTGTGCTCCTCACAGTCAAGCTCCAGGTCCTCACGAAGTGCTGCGGGATAGCGGGCCTTGATGAGCTTCATAATATAGGGAGCATATGGAGGCACTTTGCGGTGGAAGAGAGCAAAGTGGATCTCATGGAAGATGAAATCCATCACATCAATCTTGTGGGCCTCCATGTCAGTCATGTCGCTCTCAGTGAAGGTCAAGAAGGCGTGGTGCATGAGGTTGACCAAGCCACCAAGAATAGCATCATTATTGCCACCACTTGAGGCAATAGACTCCCGGAACATGCGCAACAGGATGTCATATATGGGATACAGCCCTTTGGCCGAGCCAATCACACCCGTGGAGCCATACAACTCAGCCAGCTTGTTCTTCTCATACTCAACCCCGTGAATATGCATGCGGTGACCCTAGGGAGTGTTGAGGCCAGAAAAAGGATACCCAAGCTCAGAAGCAAAGTCATGGAAGTTGGCTGTGAGCAAGTGAGGGCCAGACATCCAGGACATCCCAATCTCTTCAGAATCATCAATGACAAGTGTGGCATAGAACTGCTGAATGAATGTGGTATTGTAGGAGCATCTAGTCTCCATAAGCGGACGCAGACCAAGAACCTCAGCTAGCTGAACAGAGTTGTTGAAGTAGGAGGGGTTGGCAGCCAGATGAGCAAAGTTGATCACCTTCATGGGGCACACGGGCTTGCTCATCACAGTGTACACCTGCTTGAATAGGGTCTCCTGCTCAACATGCCAAAAGCATGAATCAATGGTGGGGTCCTGAGGACTCTCTGTGTACCATGCCTTGGCCTCCATGCCTTGAACTCCAGAATGGACATGGTGCCCATGTTGAGAGTGGCCTTGCCTTGCTGTCTGCCGGCCTTGCGGGCAGCCCTGTCAGCACCACGTTGACGCTCATAATCTCTCTCAGCATCCCTCGCACGCCGGCGAGTCTCATTATCCTCAACATAAGTCCCCTCTTCATTTTCTCTCAGGTGGCGGAGGCGCTTGCGGGTACTGAGCAGCTTGCCGGGCCTAGAGCTTGAACCATCTGCGAGGAAGGCAGAAAGAGATGCAAAGAAAACCAAACAAGAATAAAAAACGGGGGCTCACGACTTGAGAAAATGAAGCAAGGGGATGACTGTTCGAGATTCAGTACAGGCCGGAAATTCTGGTCATGGATGCGGAAATTCCGCAGGGCGGAAATTCCGGCCTCAGGGAAATTTCCGGGGGGCGGAAATTCCGGTCCTGTGGCGGAAATTTCCGGTCTGCGAAATTTCCGAATCCAGATCTGAATCTGGGCCTAGAACGAATCTAGAATGAGGAATCTAGTACAAAGATGAATCCTAGAGGATAGGTGATACGTGTGTGAACAAAGAACCGTGCTTATCCATGAGGAACACTAGATAGGAGAACAACGCATCTAATCAATCCAAAATTGCGGAGAAAACGTACACATACCGGGATCCATGAACAGGAACGGACGTGCGGTCTCTTGATCCACAAAAGATGAGTAGATGACGAGGAGGGGAGGCGAAGGAGCCTCCCGGAAGTCTCGGAGGCGGCGGCGGCGGCTGGAGGCGAGTGGGGGCGAGGGGAGGGAAGCAATCTGGAACTGCTCCCTCCCGTCGTCCTTATATAGCCCCAGACCAACCACACCGGAAATTTCTGGTATTAAGTCCGGATATTCCGGGGGCCGGAAATTTGGGCCGGAATATTCCGCCCAAATATCCGGTGTGCCCTCTGCGAGCGGGCACGCGGGATATTTGGGGGACTATCCGAGTCCATTTTCGAACCCCGGAAATTTCCGGGGCTTAAGGAATATTCCGGGCCCCGGAAATTTCCGCTCCAATTTTCCGGTGTGCCTTCTGCGAGCGGGCACATTGGAAATTGGCGAAATTTCTGGGACAAATGTTTGAGGGCCGGAATATTCCGGGCCCTAGGCCGGAATTTCCGGTGTTCCCACGCCATCCGAGTTTTTGTGGAAGATGGAACAAGTCGTGAGCCTCCAAAAACGAAAAACACAAACAAACGCACGAACACGAAGAAAACATCAAAATCTCATCAAATACAAATTCAAAGGAAAAAGTTGGTGGCCGAAGCCACCGTGTTTGATTGATACCAAGGAGCCGCGAAGATGTATCTTGGACTCAAAAGTATAACTCACGTTTTAAGCACAATAATTCACAAATTGACTAGATATGCATGACGTTTTGATTGTTTTACGCATGATAGGTGGAGTGTTTGTTCATGAGTTGAACTACGCTCCCCCTATGTCCATGCCTACATCTAGACTAGATAGCACATATAGTGAAGGTACTCATGCAAGGGTTCAAGAGAAGTTAGACGCATCGATCACATTTAGTTCATTCCTCAAACCCCGAAATCTTGGTTCATCAAGGGCCTTCGTGAAGATATCCGCGAGTTGATCCTCGGTCGCAACATAGGAGAGGTCAATATCACCCTTCTCAACATGATCCCGAATAAAGTGATGCCGTATCTCAATGTGCTTCGTCTTGGAGTGAAGAACATGATTGTAGGCGATCTTGATGGCACTCTCATTGTCGCACAAGAGAGGAACTTGTCAAAGATGATGCCATAATCTCTCAATGTTTGCCGCATCCAAAGTAATTGAGCACAACAACTCGCCGCGGAGATGTATTCGGCCTCAGTGGTGGAGAGAGCAATGCAGTTTTGCTTCTTGGAAGACCAACATACCAATGAGCGGCCAAGAAATTGACAACTTCCGGATGTAGATTTCCTATCCGTCTTCTCTCCCGCATAGTCCGCATCCGAATACCCAATGAGCTGAAAGCTTGAACCCTTGGGATACCAAAGACAAAAGTTTGGGGTATGAACTAAATATCTAAAGATACGCTTAACCGCTTCAAAATGACTTTGTCTCGGGGAGGCTTGAAACCTTGCACATTTACCAACGCTATACATAATATCGGGTCTAGATGCACAAAGGTAGAGCAAAGAGCCAATCATGGAGCGGTATACCTTTTGATCTACCTCTTTACCATTCGGGTCGGGTTTCAAGTCAATAGTCGTGGACATGAGAGTCTTCATAGGTTTGGCATCGTGCATGTTGAAGCGCTTGAGCATGTCTTGAGTATACTTGGCTTGCTTGATGAATGTGCCTTCGGGATGTTGCTTGATCTCAAAGCCAAGAAAATACTCCAATTCTCCCATCATTGACATCTCGAATTTATCCGTCATAAGCTTGCAAAACTCATCATTGAATGCGACGTTAGTAGAACCAAAGATGATATCATCCACATAGAGTTGGCATATGAACAAGTCACCTCCAACCTTTTTGGTGAAAAGGGTGGGATCGATTAAACCAACATTGAACCCACGATCTCCTAAAAAATCTTTAAGGTGCTCGTACCACGCACGTGGAGCTTGTTTAAGCCCATATAACGCCTTATCGAGTTTGTAGACATGATCGGGGTGGTTGGGATCTTTGAAACCCGGAGGTTGCTTGACATAAACCAACTCGTGGATGGGACCATTCAAAAATGCACTTTTAACATCCATTTGTTGCAATTTAAAGTTGTGATGAGAGGCATAAGCAAGTAAGATGCGAATAGATTCAAGACGAGCAACGGGAGCGAATGTTTCACCGAAATCGACACCTTCGACTTGAGAGAAACCTTGAGCAACCAATATAGCCTTGTTGCGGATGACGATGCCGTCCTTGTCTTGTTTGTTCTTGAAGATCCACTTAGTGTCGATGACGTTCTTGCAATCTTTGGGTCTTGGCACCAATTTCCACACCTTGTTGCGCTCGAAATTGTTGAGTTCTTCGTGCATAGCTTCAAGCCAATCTTGATCTTGAAGAGCTTCATAGACCTTCTTTGGCTCAATGTGAGAGACGAATGCATGCGCTTTGCTAAAATCCGCTAGTTGCCTCCTTGTGACGACCCTTCCACGAACTTGTCCAAGAATCATGTCCTCCGTGTGACCGGCACGAGCAAGATTATCTAGTCTTATCTTTGACCTACGAGCTAGCATCTCCTCTAAAGTATCCTTGGATAGTACTTGATCATCACCTTCATCATCGGAGACATGACCACCTTGATCTTGATCATCAACGGGAGGTGGATCCCTTATGTTCCTAGTTGTATCATCACCATGTGTATCTTGTTCCTCATTGTGAGCTTGGCCTTCATCATGAGCTTGACCTTGATTGTTAGCTTGGCCTTGTGGTGAAGCGTGAGGGCTTGGTGCATCTTGTTGGGTAGCTTGGTTATCAATGGATGTAGTCAATGGCTCCACTTGAGTGGGGCATAGTCCTTCTCCCTCCGTCATCCGGTAACCCTCAATGGGGATTATTTCACCAATCCCCATTCTTCTTATGACGATGGGAGGAATTGCATCTCCTACAATACCATGATTTATACGTCCCCCTTGGGACCCATTATCCTCATCAAATACCACGTCTATAGCTTCTTCAACTTGTCCGGTGGACTTGTTATAGACTCTATAAGCATGAGCGTTTGAGGCATAGCCAACAAAGATACCCTCATAGGATTTAGTCTCGAACTTTGACAAGCGTTTCCCTCTCTTGCGAATGAAGCATTTGCATCCAAAGACCTTGAAGTATGAAACGTTCGGCTTCTTGCCCGTGAGAATCTCATACGGGGTCTTGTTCAAGATCTTGCGGAGATATAATCGGTTGCTAGCGTGACAAGCGGTGGAGACGGCCTCGGCCCAAAAATTATAAGGAGAAGAGAACTCCGCAATCATGGTTCGAGCCGCATCCATAAGAGTCTGATTCTTTCTCTCCTCCACACCATTTTGTTGAGGAGTGTAGGGAGTGGAATATTGATGAGCAATGCCTTCCTCACTAAGAAATCCCTCTACGGTGTAGTTCTTGAACTCGGAGCCATTATCACTTCGGATAGCCATGATGCTTGTATTATGTTGCCTTTCCACCAAAGTGATGAACTCGATGACCCGCTTTTGAGTCTCACTCTTTATCTTGAAGAAGTACACCCAACAATATCGTGAGTAATCATCCACAATCACCAAGCAATACTTCTTGCCTCCAAGACTATCATATGATAGAGGACCAAAGAGGTCCAAGTGAATGAGCTCAAGGATTCTTGATGTGGTGATGTTCGTCCTGATGGGATGTGCTTCTCCATGTTGCTTTCCTAGAACGCAAGAGCTACACACACGATCTTTGGCAAACTTAGCGTTTGTTAGTCCTAGAACGTGATTGCCACTTTGAAGGTCATGCAACGTCCTCATATTGGTGTGGGCTAACCGGCGATGCCATAGCCAACCCACATCAACTTTAGCCATTAGGCATGTCGCGGCACACGTGTCTCCTTTGGAGAAGTCCACTACATACATGACGTTCTCGACATGCCCAACAAAGGCTACTTTAAGAGTCGTTTCCCAAGTGACAATCACATTCTCCTTATTAAAGAAAGAGGTAAAACCACTTTTAGCAAGTTGAAGAACCGAGATGAGATTGTGGCCAAGGGACTCAACAAGAAGAACATTCTCAATTGACAAGTCATTTGAGATTGCTACCTTGCCTTGTCCCAATACCTTTAGTTCGGAGTTGTCACCAATAGTAACGCAATTGAGATGAGGTAATGGAGGATGAATATCACTCATTGCGTCATTGCTTCCGGTCATATGTTGGGATGCACCACTATCCACCGTCCATTTGGTCGAACCGGAAGCACTTCACTACAATAGATTAGTTTCTTGATTTATGGACCCATCTTTGAATGGGTCCTCTCATGTTAGCGACAAGGGTCTTAGGAACCCAAATACTCCAATGATAATCGTCACCATAAGAAGTACCAACATATTTAGCATATACATGACCATCTCTAGACTTCATAAGAACATAAGATGGATTATATTTCCCGGCAAAGTTATTGTGAGTGGTGCTCCCCCTAGAGGTCTCACCACCCACAATGGTGTTGGTCTCCTTACTTTTGGTCACCTCTCCCTCTTTCACAAATCTTACTTCTTGTGAGGGGGAGGTGACTCTCTTCTTGTTCTTCTTCTTGTACTTCTTCTTTGACTTGGCTATATAGTCAAGTCCCTCCTTTCCATTGTTGGCACGTTGAGAAGAAATCTCATGGGGACTCTTCTCATTTCCTACAAGATTAGTTGTACTACAAGCATTGCTAGGCAAGACATTCAAGCTAGAAAGTGAAGTGGATACGACTTGCTTTTTTGATTGTTGAGCTAGAAGATTGTCACGAGATTTGGTTAACTTGTCATGAATTTCCTTAAGAGACATGAACTCCTTTTCAAGTTTTTCATGACGAGTGCCAAGTTCCTCGTGAGAAATTCCTAGCTTCAATTCTTCATGTTCAAGAGTTTTAATTTAAGGCAAGAGATTGAGCATTTTCCTTCCTAAGCTTAGAGACACTTATGGCAAAGTTTTCTTCAAGACAAGACAATTTCTCCTCAAGTGAGGCACGAATGGAACGCTCATTATCAAGTGCTCTTTCAAGCTCTTGCTCATTGAAAGTGTGACCTCCATGGCTTTCTAAGTTCATGATGATCTCCTCCTTTTCATCAACAACAGAGTTAGCCTCATCAAGTTGCCTCAAAAGGGAGTTCACCTTTTCCTTAGTCTCACCTTTAAGGCTAGATAGCCATATGCTTAACTCATTAGACTCACTATCCTCCTCACAAGCATTTTCAACACAATCCAATAAGAAGGAGGGTTAGTGACAATGGTCTTGGAGTTGGGAGAGCATACCGAAGTGGCTTTTGCCATAAGACATGTAGGTCGGGTAGCCACATTCTCATTGGGGGATTCGAATAGAGAGATCGAAGGTGATGATGCGGTGGCCTTGGCGATGTGAGCAACTCCAACTACCTCATCTTCTCCTTCATCTCCGGAGATGTAAGTCTCAAGAACCGCCCCTTCTTGAACGTAGAGATCCCTTGGCACCTTCCTTGCAAAGTTCTTGTTTTGAGGAGGCTTGGTCTTGTTCTTGCGAACGAGCTTGCCTTCGTTTTCTTCTCTTGGCTCAAAGGGGCACTCCTTCACGAAGTGGTTAGCGCTACCACAATTGTAGCATGTCCTTGGTCGCTCCCCCTTCTTCTTGTAGTTCTTGTTTCGTGGAGGCCTTGGAGATCCGGCCTTGTGAGCTTCCCATCTCTTCCAATATCCATGCATAGCAAGGGCAATGCACTTGTGAGCTCCCGTGTAAGTATCTTCATAGTCTTCCTCATCATCATCATCTTCTTCACTTTCATCAACCTGAGCCATTGCCTTCGACTTCAATGCAAGGTTGGGAGACTTTCCTATCCCTCTAGAGCGAGCTAGAGCATCATCCGCACTCTTGTGTGAGAGAGAGATTGCGATGAACTCACAAAGAACACCAATGGAGTTGATAGTGTTGTAGTCCGCTCTTGTCCGGATACTAGTGGCGAGATTCTTCTCGAAGGGTGTGATAGCCTTGACAAATTTCCTCTTTATCCACTCATCGGTGATCTCTTCCTTGCCAAAGTCTCTTAGTTGATTGGCGAGAGTGACAACTCTTCTATAGAGCTCTTCAGGAGTCTCATCCTCTTGCATAACGAAGTTCTCGGAGTTGTCAATGGCCACATCATACTTGGAAGACTGAATACTAGCATTTCCTTGAAACAAGGTATCAAGTTTGTCCCAAGCTTCCTTGGCGGTCTTGCAACCGCGGATGTGAGTAAGATGCTACCTTGGGAGAGCCTTCTGGATAATAACGAGAGCAGTTTTGTTGAGTTGAGATTCAACATCCTCCCTTGGAGTCAAGTTGCTTGGGTCATGAGGATGAAATCCATGGATCACGCTTCTCCACAATGCCGTACACAATCCTGAAATGTGAGATTCCATTTCAAACTTCCAAGAGGAAAATTCGTTAGTGTTAAGGATGGGTGGAACTCCAACATTAAGGATGTGTGGCATGGAAACGATTGGGTGGATAGAATCATAGTTTTGTGGTGGTGGAACTTTTGAATTGGACCCCGAACCATTAGCCGTTTGAGACTTGGAGCCACCGTCACTCTCCTTAGCTTTGGCTTTAGCCTTTTGTGCGGCTTTAGCCTTAGCTTTGGCAATGTTCTCTTCGATTTCGGAAATATCTGGATTTGTTTCCTCATCCGAACTATCCTCATCGGTGACATGGGGAGAGTGAGATGGCCCCTTGGTTCTACCCATCTTGTTCTCCAACATCTTCTTGATGGAGGAAACCTCCGAGCCCACACTAGAGCTAACCTTGGACAATTGGGTTTGAATGGTACAAACCGTTGTCTCTAGGTTGGCTATAGTGTCTGTCGCACCCGGACTTCTAGGGGATACTCACAGTCCGTTAAACAGTAGATAAATGGCTTGCGGGGCATACCGGCACCCGCATCTCAATATGAGCAGGCCAACACGTAAACGTGTGACAACCATTCTCTTACTATTCCTCGTCTGCGCAAACCATCCCATAGAAATCCAGATACCACCGTTGACGTACTTCAAAACATACACACATGGTACGTCAACGGCATTGGAACAAGTGATATCACAACAGATCTCTACGACACAAAAGATGGAAATAAGTTGCAAATAGCTCTCACTAGAGCAGAGATAGCAAATACAATCATCCAGAGGACACATGTCCCAACATATCATCATTACAACACAACGGAAGCATTCAACATGTCTGAGTACAGACAAGGTCCAAATAGGCCTAAGAGGCCGGAAACGAAAAGACGGAGCCCATCCACGAAGTCTCGGATCCTGCCCGGGTCCGCTATCTACTCGTCAGCAGTCTCGTCATACTCCACGTAGTAGCCACCATGGGGATCCTCGGAAACATAGTCTGCGGAAACCACAGCCCCAAAGGGGTCAGTACATAAACGTACTGGCAAGCAAGACTCACAATTCACCAAAGTGTAACCCGTCAACACCAAGCACAAATGCTTTGGGTTCAACGGAAGGAAGGGGATATAAAAGATGCTGCAACTGGCTGCTCTAACCAACTACAGAAACATGCTACAACTTCCGGCTATCAGAAAAAGGGGTAAGATAGCGTATCGTAACCAACTACAACTAACCACCAACCAAACCCATCCTGGATCTCGCCCCTTATCCAAAGAAGCAATCCGAGGATAAACTCACACAGTTGGATTAGTGATGGATCAAGTTATAGTGGCAATAGGGCTATTACTAGTCAAGTTATCATTAGTTAGGTGTAAGTTGTTCTGAGTACTTGTTAGCCAGTACTTTCACCAAGTAATCCATAACCGCGGAAAACACGGCTTCTCGAGAAGATTTAACCCTGCAGGGATGCACCAATTTGGCCGTACACGTAAGAATGACCCGCCAGGCGGGGAGCTAACCCACCAAGCGAGGCACTCAACACAACTCAACTCTTCTTCGCATCAAGCCCAAAGAACCACATGCTGTGCGTGCGCGGCTAATCGAGCCCCACGAAGAAAAGGGGGCCCTCATAGCACTCTAAGACCACGCCGCCCTAAATGCCGACTACAAAAGTTCCACCCTGGCGCCAAGGGTTCGCACCTGCACATGCATGCATCAAATGGAAAGCCCGAACTAAGTGTGGCGATTTGGACGAGATGCGAATCGAATCAAATTGAGGGGGGCGCCCATACTCGCTTCCCACATGCGGTTAGTGCGCTCATCATGGATCAGTAGACAAGACCCTTTTCCTATTAGGGTCGACACTAGCAGGCCTCAAAACCACGCCGGGCCTCCTGCCGGTGCCTTATCAGCAAATTATTATTACCTCAAAATTAACAGGTTGTTGTTTAACATCGAGCCCCAGAACATAATAGAAATAGTAACAGAAAGTAACGGGTAACAGACTCGAGCAAACAACCCTAAGCATGCTAGTAAGACACGGGCACAAGCAAAGGGGTTATAGGAGTGGAGGTGAGGCAATATCAGGGTTCAGGATATCATGTGATAGGTTCGTAACAGAAGCAACGATTCATAGGGCTAGCAGAATAGACAACGGAAAGTATCGGTATCCAATGTTGAAAGGAACACATTGGTTCATGTGAGTGAATACTTGCCTGCAAACTCAGCAGCCTGGTACTGAGCTAGATCCTCAGAAGGGGTGTCGTAAGTATCGTCGGTCTCAACGTCGTCGTGTATCCGGGAAGAAGCAAACAAACAACGCAAGGAGACAAACAATCAATATCATGGCATAGTGCACAAACATGGGATGATGCATGACCATTTAATTGATGCATAGAGATAAACTAGTTGACAAGATAGCAACATGATTAGATGGACCCATATGCAATTTGGATTGCATATGGAAAAGCCCATGAATTAAGGTTGAATTAATTGTTCTACAACTAATCATCATGTGTAAGTGAGTTTGCATGACGCATGGATGAGGAAAACAACAAAATAACAACAATAGAACCAAATGGAAATAAGGTTTACCAATTTTGGAATTTTATTTATTAAGTTAGGAAATTTTGGTTCCTTAAAGGTGTTACACAAGCATTTGTTGTTTTCATCAACTTTAATTGTTCAAAATAGATAACAAAGTTCATATTTGATAAGAACACACAATTTTAGGTGGAATACATGTTTCACTTGTTGAAAAAGAATTTCAAATAAATTATTTATGAATTTAACAATTTTAAATGATTTAAACAAGGTTTAAATTATTTAACCAATTTTAATTATTCAAAATATGAAACAAAATTTATATTTGGAAAGGTGGTTTAATTTTGCATGGAAAACATATTTCATTTGTTGAAAATGGATTTAAAATGAGCAAGCTATTATTTTGGCAATTTTAAATGCAACAATTAAGAAACAGTTGTTTTCAGCAATTTATATTATTCAAAACAGCAAACAAAGTTGATATTTGGAAAGTACATGAAAATTTGATTGGAAAACATATTTAGTTTGTTGAAATTGGAATTTTTATGCCCAAGTTATGAATTTTGCAAAATTAAGTGAATTAAGCAAGTTTTTAAATATTGCACCAATTTAAAATATTCAAAACAGTAACAAATTGCATTGAAAAGTTTGTAAACATGTAGCAAATGTTTCATTGAACATTTAGAGCTATCAAACATAATTTTTGGGTTATTATTGAATTTATTATGCAATTTTCCATAATCATTCTTATTCTGCCATTTTTAGTAAACAGAGGGAAACATGCTCAAAATTAATTCAATTGTGACCAAATAAAATACCAATGTGTAGAGTTTGTTAAGAAAATTTTTTAGAGCCCAAGTTTGCTTAAATTGGATGAGTAGAACTAAAGTTATGAAATTCCAAAGTTTCCAAATTTTATAGCATTTTCAGTAATTAATTATTTAGTGCAAAAATTGTTACAGAAACATGTTGCAAACTTGACATTACTAGAAGGAGCACAAAAGTATGAATCCACAGGATTTTGAATCATCCAATTTGGAGCAAAAATGGATTTTAGATGGATTTTAGAGTTAATGGTTCAGATCTGGCTTTCTGAAAGTTTGGGCAGAAAAGAAATAAAAACAGAAAAAAGGTGTGGCTTTGGGGGTTCGAACTCGGGACCTGTGGATTGCGAGCAAGGGACAGAACCAACTGGGTGTGCTGTGCGTTTGTAACAGAAGGGGGCAGCTCGGGGTATATGGTTCAGAAACGGACTGAATTTAATTCGGAAAAGGAAACATAAAAGGTTGGGGGCTGGGATTCGAACTCTGCATCTCTCGCGGCGCGCACAGGGACAGAAACCACTGTGGTACTGTGATGCGTTGTGGCTAGGAAGGGGGCGAGGGGGGATAAGGTGTTGGCTCGCGGGATTTTTCTCTGAATCTAAACTGCACGTAACCTGTACCTGGCGGACAGAAACGAGGGGGTCGACGAGGGCCATGGCGGCTGCTGCTCGCCGTAGGGGGACCATCCGTGGGGGGTGCGGGCTCGCGGGAGGAGTAGGGAGGCGAGAGGGAGATGGGGTCGATGAGAGGTTGCTCACCTCGGGTGGGCAGGAGGAGGCGTTCGTGTGCAGGTCGGGGCAGCAGCAGAGGGCGATGCAGGGAGTTGGCCGGCGGGAAACCTCGACGCAGCGGCCGCCCGGAGCCTCCTCGGACCACGGCGCCTTCACCAAAGATGGAGAGCGTGATGTGGCGATCCCATTCCCGCGAAGAAACGTCCCGGAGGACGAACACAACAACCCCACGCCCACCCCCAACTTTCGGCCAAAAGGGCTAATTTTTCAGGTACAGGGAAGTACAGAGAAGGGAGAAGCAGAGGAGGAAGAAGAAGAGGGGCGGCGGCTGGGAAGGGAGGAGAGAAAGGAGCTAGGGTTTGGCCTGGGCAGGGGAATAAATAGAGGGGGGAGAGGGGAGAGGAGGAGGGGGAGGTGATCGTGTGGTGGATTGGGTGTTCGTACCATTGCTGACGAAAGCACGGAGGAAGAAGACAAGCAGCGAAGGGGTATTTGGGCCCTGAGGGAAAAGAATTGGGTTGGGCCCTCTCTCTCTCTCTGCTGGCTGTTGGCTTATTCTTTTTGTTATGTTTTTTTTTTTTGCAGAAATAAAAATGGAAGCAAATGATAAGTTTTAGGGTAGAAAGAATTAGGGGAAAATTTTTAGATTGCTTATTTAAGTAATAGCAACAGCTAGCAAATTCTGTTTTTCAAAATGATCAAAATAAAAATGTGGTTTGGAATTTAATTCAAATTTGGAGGAATGTGATTATTGATTGAAATATTGGAAACAAGAATTTAATTAGTTTGAACCTTTAGTTTAAAATGGAAACAATTGCTTAACATTGTTGTGGTAACTTTCATTATTTCCAAAAAGGTTGCTGTTTGTACAATGCAATTGGATTTGAATAACCTTTTAGTTAACATTTTAAATAAGTGAAAGATTAGAAGCCACAAATTTAAATAGTTGAACCTTATGGTTTAATGGAAACAATTGATGGAGTGTTTTGTCATTTTCATAATTTTCAAAAGGGGTTGATGTTTTGGAAATTAATGGAATTTGCAAAGGGTTTGGTATTAAATGAATTTTTGTTAGAAACAAAACAATAGTTTTGGAATCACAACTTTAATGGAAACAATTGGTTGTTTTGATTTGAAATATCCTTTTGGAAATTGTAACATCACAAGGATGAAACAAAAGGTTTGAATTTTGGTTTGAAATTCAAATAGAAAACAAAGGAAAACAAATGAAAACAGTTGGAAAACAAAGCAAAACAGAGAAAAACAAATGGAAAACAAACAAAACAATTGCAATGAACATGATGCCATGATGCAAAACATAAAAATAACAGAGAGCAAACATTCTAATGGCTAATACTTGGGATGTTACAAAACGCCCCCCTTGAAGGAATTGCGCCCCGAGATTCCTAATGAGAAAAGAAAAGGTCCGGATACTTCTTGGGAAGATCCTCTTGAGCTATGACACGTGAAACACATCGTGCACCTTGGATAGTTTTTCTGGAAGTTTAAGACGATAGTCATTCCTGGCAAATCTTCTGGGAAGATATCAGGGAATTTGGAAACCACCGGAACATTTTCGAGTAAAGGTAGAGGTTTTGCATCGAGGGTGTATAGCTGGATAGAACTTGATTCATTTGTGGAATAGATTATCTGGTCATAAGGGTGGAACAACGTTATTGATTAGACGCCGGTAGAAGAACTGAAATGGGAAGCAACAACAAGGTTTGAACGGACGAAAAGGATGTTGAGAAGAACAGGATATCAACATCGGGGAAAACGAGAACAAAACTCCTGAGGTACTATGGAAAACCCATCCGGGCTTCTGAAGGATCAATATCTACTGCTTAAGGAATAGAGGATTTGCTTCCGGGGCTTACACGCCTCCGTTCTCAATCATGAGTAGGCAACATGATAAATCATGTCACAACCACCTCCATTCCTATGGTCTAGTAGATATAACCATCCTAGAGAAACCAGAATTCGTGAAATCCTAACTAGAAAGTTTAGATGAGAAGGGAAAACAACGTTGCACTTCCTTACCAGAAAAAGGGAGGGTGGGTGGGGAAAGAAGAAAAAGAACAGAATTCCTACTCTCACGTTTCATTTATCCTATATAGCTACAAAATAGTTTCTAGACTCAACTGCGACCAGTAAAAAGGGATCCTACAGGCAGACAGGCTCTGATACCATTTGTCGCACCCGGACTTCTAGGGGATACTCACAGTCCGTTAAACAGTAGATAAATGGCTTGCGGGGCATACCGGCACCCGCATCTCAATATGAGCAGGCCAACACGTAAACGTGTGACAACCATTCTCTTACTATTCCTCGTCTGCGCAAACCATCCCATAGAAATCCAGATACTTCCGTTGACGTACTTCAAAACATACACACATGGTACGTCAACGGCATTGGAACAAGTGATATCACAACAGATCTCTACGACACAAAAGATGGAAATAAGTTGCAAATAGCTCTCACTAGAGCAGAGATAGCAAATACAATCATCCAGAGGACACATGTCCCAACATATCATCATTACAACACAGCGGAAGCATTCAACATGTCTGAGTACAGACAAGGTCCAAATAGGCCTAAGAGGCCGGAAACGAAAAGACGGAGCCCATCCACGAAGTCTCGGATCCTGCCCGGGTCCGCTATCTACTCGTCAGCAGTCTCGTCATACTCCACGTAGTAGCCACCATGGGGATCCTCGGAAACATAGTCTGCGGAAACCACAGCCCCAAAGGGGTCAGTACATAAACGTACTGGCAAGCAAGACTCACAATTCACCAAAGTGTAACCCGTCAACACCAAGCACAGATGCTTTGGGTTCAACGGAAGGAAGGGGATATAAAAGATGCTGCAACTGGCTGCTCTAACCAACTACAGAAACATGCTACAACTTCCGGCTATCAGAAAAAGGGGTAAGATAGCGTATCGTAACCAACTACAACTAACCACCAACCAAACCCATCCTGGATCTCGCCCCTTATCCAAAGAAGCAATCCGAGGATAAACTCACACAGTTGGATTAGTGATGGATCAAGTTATTGTGGCAATAGGGCTATTACTAGTCAAGTTATCATTAGTTAGGTGTAAGTTGTTCTGAGTACTTGTTAGCCAGTACTTTCACCAAGTAATCCATAACCGCGGAAAACACGGCTTCTCGAGAAGATTTAACCCTGCAGGGATGCACCAATTTGGCCGTACACGTAAGAATGACCCGCCAGGCGGGGAGCTAACCCACCAAGCGAGGCACTCAACACAACTCAACTCTTCTTCGCATCAAGCCCAAAGAACCACATGCTGTGCGTGCGCGGCTAATCGAGCCCCACGAAGAAAAGGGGACCCTCATAGCACTCTAAGACCACGCCGCCCTAAATGCCGACTACAAAAGTTCCACCCTGGCGCCAAGGGTTCGCACCTGCACATGCATGCATCAAATGGAAAGCCCGAACTAAGTGTGGCGATTTGGACGAGATGCGAATCGAATCAAATTGAGGGGGGCGCCCATACTCTCTTCCCACATGCGGTTAGTGCGCTCATCATGGAACAGTAGACAAGACCCTTTTCCTATTAGGGTCGACACTAGCAGGCCTCAAAACCACGCCGGGCCTCCTGCCGGTGCCTTATCAGCAAATTATTATTACCTCAAAATTAACAGGTTGTTGTTTAACATCGAGCCCCAGAACATAATAGAAATAGTAACAGAAAGTAACGGGTAACAGACTCGAGCAAACAACCCTAAGCATGCTAGTAAGACACGGGCACAAGCAAAGGGGTTATAGGAGTGGAGGTGAGGCAATATCAGGGTTCAGGATATCATGTGATAGGTTCGTAACAGAAGCAACGATTCATAGGGCTAGCAGAATAGACAACGGAAAGTATCGGTATCCAATGTTGAAAGGAACACATTGGTTCATGTGAGTGAATACTTGCCTGCAAACTCAGCAGCCTGGTACTGAGCTAGATCCTCAGAAGGGGTGTCGTAAGTATCGTCGGTCTCAACGTCGTCGTGTATCCGGGAAGAAGCAAACAAACAACGCAAGGAGACAAACAATCAATATCATGGCATAGTGCACAAACATGGGATGATGCATGACCATTTAATTGATGCATAGAGATAAACTAGTTGACAAGATAGCAACATGATTAGATGGACCCATATGCAATTTGGATTGCATATCGAAAAGCCCATGAATTAAGGTTGAATTAATTGTTCTACAACTAATCATCATGTGTAAGTGAGTTTGCATGACACATGGATGAGGGAAACAACAAAATAACAACAATAGAACCAAATGGAAATAAGGTTTACCAATTTTGGAATTTTATTTATTAAGTTAGGAAATTTTGGTTCCTTAAAGGTGTTACACAAGCATTTGTTGTTTTCATCAACTTTAATTGTTCAAAATAGATAACAAAGTTCATATTTGATAAGAACACACAATTTTAGGTGGAATACATGTTTCACTTGTTGAAAAAGAATTTCAAATAAATTATTTATGAATTTAACAATTTTAAATGATTTAAACAAGGTTTAAATTATTTAACCAATTTTAATTATTCAAAATATGAAACAAAATTTATATTTGGAAAGGTGGTTTAATTTTGCATGGAAAACATATTTCATTTGTTGAAAATGGATTTAAAATGAGCAAGTTATTATTTTGGCAATTTTAAATGCAACAATTAAGAAACAGTTGTTTTCAGCAATTTATATTATTCAAAACAGCAAACAAAGTTGATATTTGGAAAGTACATGGAAAGTTGATTGGAAAACATATTTAGTTTGTTGAAATTGGAATTTTTATGCCCAAGTTATGAATTTTGCAAAATTAAGTGAATTAAGCAAGTTTTTAAATATTGCACCAATTTAAAATATTCAAAACAGTAACAAATTGCATTGAAAAGTTTGTAAACATGTAGCAAATGTTTCATTGAACATTTAGAGCTATCAAACGTAATTTTTGGGTTATTATTGAATTTATTATGCAATTTTCCATAATCATTCTTATTCTGCCATTTTTAGTAAACAGAGGGAAACATGCTCAAAATTAATTCAATTGTGACCAAATAAAATACCAATGTGCAGAGTTTGTTAAGACAAATTTTTAGAGCCCAAGTTTGCTTAAATTGGATGAGTAGAACTAAAGTTATGAAATTCCAAAGTTTCCAAATTTTATAGCATTTTCAGTAATTAATTATTTAGTGCAAAAATTGTTACAGAAACATGTTGCAAACTTGACATTACTAGAAGGAGCACAAAAGTATGAATCCACAGGATTTTGAATCATTCAATTTGGAGCAAAAATGGATTTTAGATGGATTTTAGAGTTAATGGTTCAGATCTGGCTTTCTGAAAGTTTGGGCAGAAAAGAAATAAAAACAGAAAAAAGGTGTGGCTTTGGGGGTTTGAACTCGGGACCTGCGGATTGCGAGCAAGGGACATAACCAACTGGGTGTGCTGTGCGTTTGTAACAGAAGGGGGCAACTCGGGGTATATGGTTCAGAAACGGACTGAATTTAATTCGGAAAAGGAAACATAAAAGGTGGGGGCTGGGATTCGAACTCTGCACCTCTCGCTGCGCGCACAGGGACAGAAACCACTGCGGTACTGTGATGCGTTGTGGCTAGGAAGGGGGGCGAGGGGGGATAAGGTGTTGGCTCGCGGGATTTTTCTCTGAATCTAAACTGCACGTAACCTGTACCTGGCGGACAGAAACGAGGGGGTCGACGAGGGCCATGGCGGGTGCTGCTCGCCGGAGGGGGACCATCCGTGGGGGGGTGCGGGCTCGCGGGAGGAGTAGGGAGGCGAGATGGAGATAGGGTCGATGAGAGGTTGCTCACCTCGGGTGGGCAGGAGGAGGCGGTCGTGTGCAGGTCGGGGCAGCAGCAGAGGGCGATGCAGGGAGTTGGCCGGCGGGAAACCTCGACGCCGCGGCCGCCCGGAGCCTCCTCGGACCATGGCGCCTTCACCAAAGATGGAGAGCGTGATGTGGCGATCCCATTCCCGCGAAGAAACGGCCCGGAGGACGACCACAGCAACCCCACGCCCACCCCCAACTTCCGGCCAAAAGGGCTAATTTTTCAGGTACAGGGAAGTACAGAGAAGGGAGAAGCAGAGGAGGAAGAAGAAGAGGGGCGGCGGCTGGGAAGGGAGGAGAGAAAGGAGCTAGGGTTTGGCCTGGGCAGGGGAATAAATAGAGGGGGAAGAGGGGAGAGGAGGAGGGGGAGGTGATCGTGTGGTGGATGGGGTGTTCGTACCATTGCTGACGAAAGCACGAAGGAAGAAGACAAGCAGCGAAGGGGTATTTGGGCCCTGAGGGAAAAGAATTGGGTTGGGCCCTCTCTCTCTCTGCTGACTGTTGGCTTATTCTTTTTGTTATGTTTTTTTTTTGCAGAAATAAAAATGGAAGCAAATGATAAGTTTTAGGGTAGAAAGAATTAGGGGAAAAATTTTAGATTGCTTATTTAAGTAATAGCAACAGCTAGCAAATTCTGTTTTTCAAAATGATCAAAATAAAAATGTGGTTTGGAATTTAATTCAAATTTGGAGGAATGTGATTATTGATTGAAATATTGGAAACAAGAATTTAATTAGTTTGAACCTTTAGTTTAAAATGGAAACAATTCTTAACATTGTTGTGGTAATTTTCATTATTTCCAAAAAGGTTGCTGTTTGTACAATGCAATTGGATTTGAATAACCTTTTAGTTAACATTTTAAATAAGTGAAAGATTAGAAGCCACAAATTTAAATAGTTGAACCTTATGGTTTAATGGAAACAATTGATGGAGTGTTTTGTCATTTTCATAATTTTCAAAAGGGGTTGATGTTTTGGAAATTAATGGAATTTGCAAAGGGTTTGGTATTAAATGAATTTTTGTTAGAAACAAAACAATAGTTTTGGAATCACAACTTTAATGGAAACAATTGGTTGTTTTGATTTGAAATATCCTTTTGGAAATTGTAACATCACAAGGATGAAACAAAAGGTTTGAATTTTGGTTTGAAATTCAAATAGAAAACAAAGGAAAACAAATGAAAACAGTTGGAAAACAAAGCAAAACAGAGAAAAACAAATGGAAAACAAACAAAACAATTGCAATGAACATGATGCCATGATGCAAAACATAAAAATAACAGAGAGCAAACATTCTAATGGCTATTTGAATACTCCGGGGGGCGGATAATTGAAATATCCGGGGGAGGAAATTTCCGCCCCAAAACTCCGCCCCCATCTCTGTGCGCTGGCATCAACTTGTTGATGAAAAACTGCTAAGGACCAGGGGCCGGATATTTGCTCCGAAAATTTCCGCCCCACCTTCTGTGCGCGGGCATCAACCAATGATGAAAAATTGCTAAGGACTTGATGACCGGAATGTTGAAATATTCGGGGGGTGGATAATTGAAATGTACGGGCCCGGAATTTTCCGGACAGAATTTCCGCCCCCATCTCTGTGCGCGGGCAACTTGTAATGATCCAATTTCTGCTAAGTCCCAGAGGGCCGGATTTTTGCACCGGAAATTTACGGGGCAAATTTCCGCCCTGGCTTCTGTGCGCGGGCAGAAAAGTACTTAGTCGTTTTCGTGAGTGCCAGGAAGGGGGCCAGAAAATTCTGGTGTGGGGGCCGGATAATCCGCCCTTTAAGTTCCGGAATTTCCGGCCTGCATACTGAAAAATCCGGTGGCAGTAATTCCAGAATATAGTTCTTCCCTTTGATCTTTTGATGAGAATATAACAATGATCATCTGAGATATTAGCTGCACAGTCTAAACAACATTGTTAGATAGGATATATCCGTGTTATCATCATCACCAAAATCATTAGAGGGATCATGAGCTTTCATGTGGCCGCGGCGGGAGCGATGGCGGCGGCGACAGAGGAGGTGGGCGCAGAGAGGATAGAGACCATGATAGATTGCTAGATTGATAACGTGGATAATGTGCACTGTAAACTGTTGTATTGATCTCATCTAGGTACAGTCATTATATAGTAGTACAAGGAGATAGAGAGAGAGGAAACGCACGCACACACACGCTAACTGAACTAACTGAATTCCTACTGATCCTAGCGCTAGGTGCGGACGACGATCTGCATGCGCTACATGCCAGGGAGAGGCGGTGACGTCCTGTAGAATAGGTCTTCCTCTAACAATAACAGCAACACGATCTTTCTAAACATGTAAACAATAGACATGTTAAACAGACAGATCGGGACACAGATTCCGTACCGATCGTTGTTGATGACAACGTTGGCGATGACGGGTCGGAGTAGACGACGCTTAAGGCGACGGTACGCAACACCACCTGACTTGCTAGGCACACGAGCCGTCGTGGAAGGAGCGAGCAATCGCGCAAAGCGCTTCCCAAAAACCTAATTCGCCCTCTCCCGTACAGGATCACAAAGGTGACTGGTTCCGGAGACCTGCTCTCCCGTTCGCCGGTGGACGCCAGCCCTCGGGATGGAGTAGACTACGGTGCCAGCGCAAGGAACGAGGTGTGGCAAATCTAGATTGGTTTCGGTGTGTTTACAGCGCCCACGGCGCGCGTCTTTTATAGTGCGGTTCGGAAAACCCTAACGTGTGCGACGTGGGAGGCCCATCTCGCACGTCCGAGTCGGTTGCAGCACGCGATACGGGAGCGACCGAACCGCCTCACCTGTGACGCGTCCGTCACGATTACGAAATCGGTTTTCTAAAACAGCAAAATAAAGATAAGTATTGTCTCGATTCACGAAACGCGATCGCGACGTGTCGAGTCGAGCGAGCGGCGGAGGAGGAGGAGGAGTGCGCGAGAGGATCTCTTCTTCTCACTCACATACAATCCCTACAACACTCCACCTTATAAGATGGTGTGCAACTCCTCAAATTTCCAATGTGGGACTAAACTTCCCACTCCCACCACTCACTTGTACACATGGGTCATTTTGAGATTTCAGGATTTGTCTATTGAGTTATCCATATATGGGCCCAATATTTTAGCACACACATATGGGCCAAAATATTTCAGCAGTTCCCCACCATATCTCAAATGCCCATTTAAAGATTTGCCAATTCTCGCTACTTGTTTATATACTAGTGTTTCATCAGAGACTGTTAAGTTGAACTTCCGCCTAGAGACTTAGGCTATATCTATCAGCAACTTGAACAATGGACTATGCCTTGAATTGCAAATTTTGTGCCAATAGACTTTACCCAAAGTCTTAACTAGTACCTGGCTGCCAGTAGCCTGCCCCTCGGGTGGAGCATATGCGTCGTACTCCGTGGTCGCTTCATGAGTTTACTAGAGATCATCCAAATCTTATAGACTACGACGTTTACAGCCGGACTCACATAGGTGTGTTATTTCAAAAATACTCTGCATGACAATGATACGTCGAAAACGTATCTCCTTTTTCGAACACTTTTCTTATTGTTTTTCTCTAAACTTGTGTGTTTTGGATACAACTAACACAGACTAACGTTGTTTTCAGCAGAATTACTTTGGTGTCTCGTTTTTATGCTGAAAAATCAACTTTCGGGAAAATGCCCAGAAAAGAGCGCATTGATGTTTTCACCCCGGAAGACCCCGGAAGCCACGAGAGGGGCCAGAGGGTGGCCACACCCCCTGGCGCGGGTTCCCCCTGGCCGCGCCAGCACAGGGTGTGGGCCCCCCAGGACCCCCCTCGGACTCCCATTTCGACTACAAGTAGCCTTCAACCCTAAAACCCGAGGGGGTACGCCATATTACACATAAACACAACAGAGCGCCGCCGCCGTCCCGAGTCTCGATTCGGGGATCAGAAGTTCCTGTTCTCGCACCCTGGCGGGACGGGGAAGTGGAGGAGATCATCGCCATCGTCATCACCAACGCCTCTCCATCGACCATCCATGTTTCCCCCATCCATGTATGAGTAATTCCCCGCTGTAGGATGAAGGGGATGGAATGGATTGGATGAGATCGTTCATGTAATAATGTCGTGATTGTTAGGGCATAGTGCCTAGTATCCTCTATTAGTGCTATTGACATTGTTGCAACTTGTTATGCTTAATGCTTGCCACTTTGGGCCCGAGTGCCATGATCTCATATCTGAACTTGTTATTGAATCACGGTGATAATTATTGTTTCTTGATCATACCTGCAAGTTGTTTACACATATTGCTGTCCGGAACCCGAGGCCCCGAAGTGACATAAATTGGGACAACCGGAGGGGATGGCTGCGATGTGAGGATCACATGTGTTCACGGAGTGTTAATGCTTTGCTCCAATGTTCTATTAAAAGGAACACCTTAATTACCAATAGTTACCTTGAGGCCCCGCTGAAAACGGGCTGGTAGGACAAAAGATGTTGTGCAAGTTCTCATTGCGAGCACGTACGACTATTTACGGAACACATGTCTATGGTTACTTAGTGCTTGGATGCTTTATCATATTTATCTGCAATGCCCCTAACATGACCATTATTAGAAATTTCTTATCCATGCAACGCCCGTTCATCCATCCCCATGCCTACAGTATTTAATCCGCTGTTTACTTCAAACACTACTGCTGCTGTTGTTTTCATTCCACTGCTGCTATTATTTCATTACTGTTGTTACTATAAAATTGTTACTACTGATAAACCACTGCGAAAAAAGTACTTTCACGTGCAGGTGAATTGACAACTCACTTGTTAAGGCTCACAAATATTCTTTGGCTCCCCTTGTGTCGAATCAATAAATTTGGGTTTTAGTTCCCTCAAAGACTGTTGTGATCCCCTATACTTGTGGGTCATCGAGACTATTTTCTGGCGCCGTTGCTGGGGAACATAACTTTATTTGCGATCTCCTATACTTGTGGGTCATCGAGACTATTTTCTGGCGCCGTTGCTGGGGAACATAACTTTATTTGCGATCTCACCGGAGAGTATTATTATTTACTGCCAATCATTCATCATGGGTAAGTCTCGTGATGGAAAGTTTCCTATATTACCATCCACTACAAGAAGAGGTACAACTCTGAACACCTCTTTTGCTCTTGATTCACCGTCTGTTATGAGTAAGCTGCTTACACCACCACATGCTACACATGCTACTTCTGCTGAATCTGAAAATACTTCTGATACTTTTGATGATGCTTCTACTGTGCTTGATAAGAGTGGTTCTCTCGGTCCTTTCTTAGATGCTGCTATTGCTAAAGCTAAAAATATTGCAAACACTGAAACTCCTGCTAAAAATCCTATTACTCCTACTTTTTCACCTGAGTTTAGAGAGAACCCTAGTGATGATTTCGATGATGCTTATATTGAACCGAGTGATGATCTTATTGATGAAATACATGTTTTGAAGGATAAAGATGCTGCTATACGTCTTATGGAAAGTCGTGTTGTTAGATATAAATTATCTCCTGATGCTAAGTTTGCCACTTCTCCTATTTATATTAGGGATAAGGATTATGTTTCTCTCTTGATTTATCTTATATATCTATTGTTGAGAAAGAACCTTTTTATGGAACTGAAAATGAAAGTGCTATGAAACATATGAATGAGCTCTCCTCTTTGAGTAGTTTATTCTCTGACGATCTTAAGAAACGTAGCTACTTTGTTGCTAAAATATTCCCTTTCTCATTAAAGGATGAAGCTAAAACTTGGTTTAACAATTTGTCTCCTGGATCTATTGATAGTCATATTGGTTTTGTTAATGCTTTCTTTCAGAAATATTTTCCTGCTTGTGCTCAACATGCTGCTTTACAAAATATATTTAATTTTAAGCAGTTGGAAGAAGAGAAATTGTCTGTATCTTGGGCAAGGTTATGTTCTTTAGTAAGAGCTACACCTGGGCATAAGCTAGAAGATAATAAACTTCCTGATATATTTTATAATGGACTAACTGTTTAATCTAGGACATACCTGGATAGTTGTGCTGGTTGTGTTTTCAGGCAAAGAACTCCAGAAGAAGCTGAGGAATTAATGGCTAAAATAAGACAAAATCATGACGATTGGACTATGGTTGAGCCTGAGCCGACCCCTACTCTAGTACCTACACCAACACCAACACCCAAGAAGAGGGGAATGATTGAATTAAATGATGAAGTGATGAGAGAAGCCAAGAAATCTCTTAAAGAGAGGGGTATTAAATCTGAAGATGGAAGAACCTATAGAAGAATTATGTAAGCCAATCCCTCACTCACCATCCATTGAGGTACACTCTCTCCAATATTTTGATAATAGAGATATTCTCTATAGAAAACCTCCTGATCAATGCTTAGATGAATTTGATAATTATGTCATTAAGCAAGATAATTTTAATATGAGAGTGCAGAACCACCTTATGGAAAACTCTAGAGCTATTAATGATTTGCATGGTATTATAGAAAGAACCTCTAATGATGTTAAAACGCTTCTTAAACATTTTCAAATGGTTCAAACTCAAATTGATCAACTTGCTAAAGTGCAAAAAGATTTGCTAGTTAATGCTTCTAAAGAAAAACATGCTTATGAAATAAGAAATAGAAGTGGTATTGCTACACAAGATCCTTTATATCCTGAGGGACATCCTAAAAGAATTGAACAAGATTCTCAGCAAACTAATAATGATGTTATTCATACTAAGAAGAAAAAGAAGAAGAAACATAAAACTGTTGTAAAACCCTCTGAACCTGCTAAAGATCCTAATAGTATATCTATCTCTGATGCTAAAACTGAAAGTGGTATTGAAAAGAATGATGCTTCTGATAAAGAAGAACCTGTATATGAAAAGCAAACTAAAACTGCAAAGTACACTAAGGAAGATTTCATTGCTAATAAACATGGTAATGAGAGAGAACCTTGGGTACAAAAACCACTGCCTTTCCGTGGTAAGAAACACAAATCTAAGGAAGAAGAACATTACAACAAGTTTTGTGAATGGATGAAACCTTTGTTCTTGCAAATTCCTTTAACTGATGCTATTAATTTGCCTCCTTATGCAAAATATATGAAAGATATTGTCTCTAACAAAAGGAAGATTCCTAATGTGGAAATTTTCACTATGCTTGCCAATTACTCTTTTAATGGCAAGGTTCTTGAGAAGATTGGGGACCCTGGTCTACCTACTTTTCCTTGCTCTATTAAAAATAATTATGTTAGAACTCCTTTGTGTGATCTGTGAGATGGAGTTAGTGTCATGCCTTTTACTCTCTATAAAAGACTTCTTCTAGAAAAACTGATACCAACTGATATATCTTTGCAAATGGCTAATAAGTCTACTGCTATTACTGTTGGTATATGTGAGAATGTTCCTGTTCAAGTTGCTAATAATTGTCTGATATTAACTGACTTTGTTGTGTTGGAAATGCCTGAAGATGATAATATGTCTATTATTCTTGGAAGACATTTTCTTAATACTGCATGGGCTGTTATTGATTGCAATCAAGAAAAAGTTACTTTTAATGTTAATGATAAATAGCACACTATTTATTTCCCCAAGAAGATTGATAGAAAATATGGTCGAAATTCCATTGAAAATGTTGAGACCATCAAGATTGGAGAATTTTATTGTCCTATTCCAAAGCCACCCAAAGAATATGAAATTATTATGATTGGGACTATGCCTATCAAGGTTGAGATAACATGATTATTTAGTGAGAAACAAAGTTTTGTTTCATATAAAATTATTTTGGTAGCAAGACTTGATCACCCTTGTTAACAAAATGATTTTAAATGAAATGGGCAATGTTTTCACTATGTTTTCACCTTCCCCATTATGTTTTTACCCTGTTTACTAAAGTTATGCATGTTTTTACCACCCGTACTTTTGTTTTCACCACTACCACATTTGTTTTCTTTGGATATTCTTTCATTGGAGTGTCTTAGAACCTCTGTAGTTCTGTTTTGGTTTTGTTTTCCACGTTTTCACTTTCGTTTTCCCGGGTTTTATTAATTATTAAAATTCTGGAAAGACCTCAAAAATAAAGTTTCTCGAAAATTCCAGAAAAATTATAATAAATTTTTACGTCAAAAATGAGGCAGAAAGCCACCTGGGAGACCCCAGGGGGACCCATCAGGCAGGCACACCCCAGGGTGGCGCGGCCTGCCCCTGGTGGCGCCAACCCATGGTGTCGGCCCCCTGGCCCCCCACTAAGTCTCTCCCTTGCCAAAGTTCCTTCTCTCACCTCCCAAACTCAACACATTTCCTAGAACCCGAGTTCTTGCTGTTCTTCCTCGAATTTTTTCGATCTCTTTGCTCAGCCCATCTTTTGTGCTGAAATTTGGTGCATTTGCTCTCCGGTATGTGACTCCTCCGATGATCCAAGTAGAATTTTGTTTAGTGA
The DNA here is from genome assembly GCA_028641055.1 of Alopecurus myosuroides. Taxonomy (NCBI): domain Eukaryota; kingdom Viridiplantae; phylum Streptophyta; class Magnoliopsida; order Poales; family Poaceae; genus Alopecurus; species Alopecurus myosuroides. The sequence goes on from CM054060.1 coordinate 84,089,739, forward strand.
AGTATTTCTTGAGTATTTTGGTACTGTAGGTGAAAGCATATGTGATTTTGCATGCTTGATTTGAGTAGAAATAATATAGTTTTGATGTATGGTTAGCTCTCATATAAGTCCCTATGGTAGTGTCCACCTTATAGATGCTTGAAATTAATTTTTATGATAATTGTTGAAAAATTTCAGAGATGGATAGGTTCAACTTTGGTGAGATATTTAGGAGTGATGCTCCTAGAAGGACAAGGCCATCACGCTCGTCTACTTCAGCAAGGCCATCATATAATGAACGTTATGACGTCAACTATTAATGATGCAGAAGATGACGATATCATTTACCCATCTAGCTCTCCTTGTCACACATTTTTAAGAAATGCAGGTCTTTTAGATGATTTTCTTATGCTTGTTGAGAGAGTTGGTCTCACCAACTTTATGGAGGATGAAAGCCCTCAATATGCCACGCTTACAAAATCTTTTGTTAAGAGTTTTAAATTTCAGAACTCTCAATATGGTCCAACTGTTGCATTCAAATTATATTGTAGTTCTGTTTCTTTGTACTTGGTGGAGTTTTGTGCTATTATAGGTATCAACGCCACTGGGACGGCAAGCAGGATTCAAGATAGACCAGCAGACCTCCAGGGGATCTACCGGGAGGTCACCAACGATGACGGGCGCTCATCCCAGCGTGGGAAGATAATAAACATTTAACTTACTACTCTCAGATACTTTACTTACTATATTGGTACTAGTATTCTTGGTAGAGAGAACACTAGCAATGTTTCTAGTTATCACCTTGCTTTTATTGATGCTGCACTGAACCATAGCACATAGTATAACCTTGGTGCACTTGTTGCGCGCCGCCTTGCCGCTGCTGGACCTATTTTTGGTGGCATTATTGCTACATGTGTCGTAGCCGCTTTGCATGTTTCCATTGATCCTAATGATCAAATTATTGCTCCACACAGACTTAACTTTTCTGCTATGAAATCCCATCAGTTTGTAACTTCTAACTCTACTAATGAACGTTTAATATATAGAGTTTTGTATATGGATGGAGAAGAGCGGAAAGTTACTTTGCCGCAACCTGTGTTATTTAAGATTGATAGGTCACCATGGTCGCTCACCAAGGAGCAAATAGACGAGCATCTGAGCACCATGGAATTTTACCGGCAACTGGAGAGGCGAGAGCACACATAGTACATCGGCGCATCCTCGAGCACATATTAGGGGGAGGCTTCCTCCTCGGCGTATTACGGGGGCGGCACCTCTTGGACCCCTTGGTGATTGATCTCCACTTAGGCCAAAAGGCTAACCCTGGGGGAGGTATACCGACATCACACTCATTTATATATCATGTTCGGTCGGTTCTTTGTATATCCATGTTTTCTTTTCTTTCGCTTCCCTTATTGTTTTGTTTTCGCTTTCCAAAACACAAAACGACCAAAAAGATTTCTGTTGTTTCTCTTTGTTTATCTATATTTGTTTCTTAATTTGGTTTGCTTTATCTTTTAGTTGTAGTTTAATATTCAAAATCCTAAAAATATTTTCTTTTGTTTGTTGTTTTGCTCTCTTTTGTTCTTGCTTCATTTTGAAAACCCAAAAAGATTTTTTGCTTTGTTTGCTTGCTCTCTTTTTGTTCGTGCCTTAATTGAAAAAACCAAAATATTTGTTGTTCTTCTTTGGTTTTGTAAAATTTGTTGTAAAGTTCAACAGTCATCCGTGATTCCATTGGAAATTGGTTTTCATGATATATTATTCGAGCCACAAGTAAAGAGCAATAATGACGATATATGACAATTCAAGTTGTGGTGAGAGGCTGGTATGAATTCTATTTGTTTTAATTTTTGTACATATATCCATCTATGTGAGCATGCTTAGTTTGTTCGTATAAGATATGTGTGACTTAATGGCTGCTTAATAGTTCATGCTCTCTCATGTTTAGTTCCAATATATTGATAGTAAATGACTTGTCATATAAATATTTGTTCGCATTGTTTTATTCATAGAAGGGTATGATATTGCGGTAGCCTCCTCTGGCTGTTTCATTTGAATCGACTTGGCACATGCTCATGCATGCTAAGACTGAAAACAAAAAGTCAATAAGCCTTGATGATTTATTTTTCCTCAGAGTTCTAGTATCAATTTTATGCCTCAGTTAGTTTTACTTTGTCGCAAACATGATTATGATAGTTGTTGCTCTCTTGATTGTCGCTCCCTGTCTATTTGCTAGCCTTCACCTGTACTGAGTATGAGCTCTACTCGTGCATCCAAATCCTTGAAAATCAAAGTTTGCCAAATGTGTCCATCATACCTACCTATATGTGGTATTTAACCGCCACTCCAAGTAAATTGCTCATGTGCTACCTATAAAACCTGCTAAAAATTATTCTTGTTTTGTGCCCTTGTTTTAGCTCACGAGGACGTAAATAGAGAATCTTTATCTCACTTGTTGATTGGATTTCACACCCTGGACTAGTGGCTTCATCCGCTTATCCAAATGATAGAAGAGCTGGCAGCGGGGTGCCCAGCCCCAAATTAATACACACAAATTATCTTCACTCTTTTTGCCCCTGATTTATGAGTCAAAGCATAATTGTGTAAACAAAATAGAAAGAGGGATGACATTCTACACCAGTTGTGTCCTTCACCATGGGAGCCGCTCTTGTGAATCCAGTTGACTTGTGACGTACTGTATTTTTTGTTTACCATTCGTTGACATAAGTATACACCTCTCTCAATTTTTTTTAATACCTCTGTGTAATAAAATAAAAGACTCTAGCACATGAGTGATCCATGCTTCCCTCTCCGAAGGGCCTTTCTTTTACTTTTATGTTGAGTCTCCGCCATATTCTTTGAGCACTTTCTTGAGAGCATAGTTATCATTCTTAGTGTAATGTGTTTGTCCCAAAGCACGGTTGATTGCGGTATAATTTTGATGTTTGTATCTTTGATATCTTTACTTCTAGTCTTCCCTTGAACTTCAGAGGTGCCCTGAAATTTACGTTTTGCCCCATATGTAAGGGCAAGCGAGATACCACTTTGTCAGATCCTATTATGAATATTTCAATCTTGCAAATAGTTATGTTTCATGTTGTTTACTATTAATATGTTGTTATCTTCTCATGATTTGCATAGCTATGAAGTGTCAGTATCTTGCATGTATCTTATCATGAGCATAATTAAGTAGTTGATCACATAGTGAGTATATTTACATCATATGAAATAAAGGTGTTCGTAAAAGTCTTTTATCGCACTCAGTTGTCACTGAATTGTTTGAGGACAAGCAATAAGCTAAGCTTTGGGGGGGGGGGTTGATACGACGAAAACGTATCTCCTTTTCCGAACACTTTTCTTATTATTTTCCTCTAAACTTGTGTGTTTTAGATACAACTAACACAAACTAACGCTGTTTTCAGCAGAATTACTTTGGTGTCTCGTGTTTATGCAGAAAAATCAACTTTCGGGAAAATGCCCAGAAAAGAGCCCATTGATGTTTTCACCCCGGAAGCCATAAGGGGGGCAGGAGAGGGGCCAGAGGGTGGCCACACCCCCTGGCCGCGCCAGCACAAGGTGTAGGCCCCCAGGACCCCCCTCGGAATCCCCTTTCGACTACAAGTATCCTTCAACCCTAAAACCCGAGGGGGTACGCCATATTCCACAGAAACACAACAGAGCGCCACCGCCGTCCCGAACCTCGATTCGGGGATCAGAAGTTCCTCTTCTGGCACCCTGTCGGGACGGGGAAGTGGAGGAGATCATCGCAATCGTCATCACCAACGCCTCTCCATCGACCATCCATGTTTCACCATCCATGTGTGAGTAATTCCCCGCTGTAGGCTGAAGGGGATGGTAGGGGTTGGATGAGATCGTTCATGTAATAATGCCGTGATTGTTAGGGCATAGTGCCTAGTATCCTCTATTAGTGATATTGACATTGTTGCAACTTGTTATGCTTAATGCTTGCCACTTTGGGCCCGAGTGCCATGATCTCAGATCTAAACATGTTATTGAATCACGATGATAATTGTTGTTTCTTGATCATACCTGCAAGTTGTTTACACATATTCTGGTCCGCAACCCGAATCCCCGAAGTGACAGAAATTGGGAAAACCAGAGGGGATGGCTGCGATGTGAGCATCAATGTGTTCACGGAGTGTTAATGCTTTGCTCCGGTGTTATATTAAGAGCAACACCTTAATTACCAGTAGTTCCCTTGAGGCCCCGCTGAAAACGGGCTAGTAGGACAAAAGATGTCGTGCAAGTTCTCATTGCGAGCACGTACGACTATTTACGGAACACATGCCTATGGTTACTTAGTGCTTGGATGCTTTATCATATCTATCTGCAATGCCCCTAACATGATCATTATTAGAACTTTCTTATCCATGCAACGCACGTTCATCCATCCCCATGCCTACAGTATTTAATCTGCTGTTTATTTCAAACACTACTGCTGCTGTTATTTTCATTCCACTGCTGCTATTATTTCACTACTTCTGTTACTATAAAACTGTTACTACTGATAAACCACTGCGAATAAAAGTAGTTTCAGGTGTAGGTGAATTGACAACTCACTTATTAAGGCTCACAAATATTCTTTGGATCTCGTTGTGTCGAATCAATAAATTTGGGTTTTGCTTCTTTCGAAGACTGTTGCGATCCCCTATAGTCTTGGGTCATCAGACAACATCTTTGCTATGAATAGCCAACATAAACACATTAAGGCATATTGTCAACCTGCCTTACAGCTCTTTGAGAGTTATACATCACCACTTAGAGAGAGTTTACCAAATACTCTCCTTAGTTAAACTACTAGTTTGTTCTTCCCAGGTTCTAATTCACGGGATCTTCGATCACATAGGTTGGGTTACCGCTATGGTTTAAAGCTCACGGGTCTCATACCCATCTCTCTCGATGCACTATCTATCACATTGCGTGATAGTCCCTTCGTAAAGGGATCTGCCAGGTTTTTGTCTGTTTGAATATACGTAACAGTAATTACTCCGGAGTTTCTCAATTGCCTAACAGACTTCAAACGTGTTTTGACGTGTCTTGATGACTTCGAATTATCCTTAGAACTGGTCAACTTGGCGATCACCGTTTGATTGTCACAGTTCATAAGGATGACCGGTAATTGTTTCTCGACCACCGACAAGTCCATCAAGAGCTCACGCAGCCATTCTGCCTCAAAAGTGGCTATATCTAAAGCAGTAAGTTCTGCTTCCATGGTCGACCTCGTCAATATGGTCTATCTATAAGACCTCCATGACCTTTCAAGTGCATGCCAATGATCATTACCCGGGTTTGACATGAACCCGCTCAATTTGCTCACAGCAAAAGAGATGTCAGGCCTCATCGCGCTCGCAAGGTACATGAGTGAACCGATTATTTGAGAGTATCTCAATTGATCTCTCGTAATCCTCTTGTTCTTACGAAGCGTCACACTAGGATCATAAGGTGTTGGAGAGGGTTTTCTATCAATAAAGCCGAGACGGCTCAAGACCTTCTCAACATGGTGTGATTGTGTCAACGTAATCCCACTCTCATCCTTAATAGGCTTAATGTTCAGAATTACATCAGCTTCTCCCAGATCTTTCATATCAAAACACTTTGATACAAAAGACTTGACCTCATTTATCACAATTATGCTCGTACCGAAAATCAGTATGTCATCAACATACAAGCATAATATAACACTATCACCCCCATCATGGCGGTAGTATACACACATATCAGCCTCATTAATGAAAAAGCCCGCAGAAGTTAAAGTTCTGTCGAACTTCTCATGCCATTGCTTAGGTGTTTGCTTCAGTCCATACAAGGATTTTAACAATTTGCACACCTTTCGCTCTTCACCTTTTACCGCAAACCCATCAGGCTGATCCATATAGATTTCCTCTTCCAACTCTCCGTTAAGGAAACCTGTCTTTACGCCCATTTGATGAACGATCAGACCATAAGAGCCAGTCGGAGAAAGTGGTACACAAATGGTGGTCAGTCTAGCAACAGGTGAATAGGTGTCAAAGTAATCTTCGCCTTCTCGCCGGGTGTAGCTCTTGGCTACAAGCCTTGCCTTGTACTTCTCAATAGTACCATCAGGCCTTAGCTTCTTCTTGAACACCCACTTGCAGCCCACTGGCTTACAACCATAAGGTCGTTCTAATAACTCCCACGTCCCATTAGAAAGAATGGAGTCCATCTCATTATAGACAGATTCTATCCAGTCATCTGCATCTGGAGATGCAAATGCCTCTGCAATAGACGTAGGAGTATTGTCCACAAGGTACACAATGAAATCATCACCAAAGGATTTTTCAATCCTCTGTCTCTTACTCCGTTTAGGAGCTTCATTGTCATCCTTCTCAAGAATTTTCTCATCATGTGGTTGTTCAGTATGATCACTAGATGTACTAGATTCCGGAATTAATTCAGAAGAAAATTCAGCAAAGATATGCATATCTTTCATAGGAAACATATCTCAAAAAATGTTGCATCACGAGATTCCATAATAGTATCAACATGCATATCAGGTACCTCGGATTTAACCAATAGAAATCTATAATCAATGTTGCACCGCGCATAGCCCAGAAAGATGCAATCCACTATCTTTGGTCCGATTTTACGTTTATTTGGAATTGGAACATTGACTTTCGCCCAGCATTCCCAAATACGCAAATAAGAAAGTGATGGTTTTCTCCCAAACCACTCCTCATAAGGGGTTTTCACTTTATTCTTGTTAGGAACTTTATTCAGGACATGACACGAAGTCAACAGAGGCTCCCCCCGCCATGCTTTAGATAAACCAGCAGTGTCCAACATGCATTCACCAAGTCGGTCAGCATGCAGTTTTTCCTCTCAGCAGTTCTGTTTTATTATGGCGAGTAGGGAGGCGTCCTCTCGTGAATAATACCGTGTTCCTCACAAAATTCATCAAATACTTAAGAGAAATACTCTCCACCATGATCCGACCTAAAACGTTTGATCTTTCTCTATAATTGATTTTCAACTTCAGCCTTATAAATTTTAAAGTAGTCTAAAGCCTCATCTTTCGTTTGCAACAAATAAACATAGCAGAATCTAGTAGCATCGTCAATGAGTGTCATGAAATATCTCTTTCCACCTTTTGTGAACACACCATTCATCTCGCATAGACCAGAATGTATGAGTTCTAGAGGTGCCAAGTGTCTCTCCTCGGCTGCCGTGTGAGGCTTCCGAGGTTGCTTAGATTGCACACAACTATGACACTTAGAACTTTTGGCAATGGTGAAATTCGGAATCAAACTTAAACTGGATAGCCAAGACACTAAACCAAAATTAACATGACATAAACGAGAGTGCCAAACACTAGTATCCGAATAAACATTGTCACAAATATGGTTTACTGACTTATTGCAAAAATTGGAAAGATAAAAGCGGAACAAGCCTCCGCACTCATAGCCTTTACCAATAAATTGTCCAAATCTCGACAAAACTACTTTATTGGATTCAACCACTACTTTAAACCCATCTCTGCAAAAAAGGGAGCCGCTGACGAGATTCTTATTCATAGAAGGGACATGCTGCACGTTCCTCAGCTGCACGATCTTCCCCGAAGTAAACTTCAGATCTACCGTGCCAACACCACGAACAGAAGCATGTGATCCATTCCCCACTAGGACGGAAGAATCTCGTGCGACCTGATAATAAGTGAACATAGAGATGTCAGCACACACATGAACATTACCACCCGTATCAATCCACCAACATGGAGATTGAAAACTGAAAGTATCATCGGTATATTACCGTACCCATCAGTGTTGCTAGCGGTCACCATGTTGACATTCTTGGAGCCTTTCTTCCCTTTCTTGTCTGCACGGTCTGGGCAGTCAACAGAAAAGTGGCCGTGCGCTCCACATGTAAAGCACTCGAGCCCAGTTTTGTTCAGCACCTTGTTCTTCTTCTTATTATTCTTAAAGGAAGTAGTGTTCACAGGGCCATTGAACTGAGGCTTATAATTCCCTTTGTTCTTGTTGTTGTTCTTGACGTGATGATTTTTCTGCACCATATTGGCGCGCTAGAGTGCAACTCACCACCTCTCTCAGTTGTGTCCTTTGCCCGAGCTTTCTCCTCAACATCAAGAGACGCTATCAGATTTTCAACTGATATCTCCTGTCTCTTATGTTTGAGAGATGTGGCGAAACTCCTCCATGAAGAAGGCAGTTTTGCAATAATGCATCCAGCCACAAATTTATCAGGAATCACACACTTGAGCAGATCAACCTCCTTCACAATGCACTGTATCTCATCAGCCTGTTCGACTACAGAACGGTTATTCACCATCTTGTAGTCGTTAAAGCTCTCCATGATATACAACTCACTGTCAGCATCGGACGCACCGAATTTAGTATTCAGTGCATCCCAGAGTTCCTTAGCGTCTTCGATGTGCATATACACATCGCACAGACGTCCCTATAGGACACTCAGAACACAACCTCTGAAATTATTATTGGCTTCCTTGAACTTATTCTGAACATTGTCAGAATCTCCTTCAGGAAGACCATTCATAATAATGTCTCACACTTTCATGGACTGGAGCCACAGTTGCCTTCTCAGTTGCCATCTCTTAAAGGTGGTAACATTGAACCTTTCCGGTTTCATTGAATCACTTAGATGGGTCATAGTTAGTTCAGGAAAATACCTACAATTAGGTTTTTGGATTGTTGAACAATTAGGCATAATTTTCATGATTAATTCCAGAATATAAACCATGACAAAGACAACTATTAACATGTGGAATTCGGACATACTAGATGCAGTAGACAAAATGAATAACAGCAACACGATCTTTATAAACATGTAAACAATAGACATGTTAAACAGACAAATCGGGACACAGATTTCGTACCGATCGTTGTTGATGACAACGTTGGCGATGACGGTTCGGAGTAGACGACGCTTGAAGCGGCGGTACGCAGCATCGTCTGACTTGCTAGGCAGACGAGCCGTCGTGGAAGCAGCGAGCAATCGCGTGAAGCGATTCCCAAAAACCTAATTCGCCTTCTCCCGTACAGGATCACAAAGGCGACTGGTTCCGGAGACCTGCTCTCCCGTTCGCCGGTGGACGTCGGCGCTCGGGATGGAGTAGACTACGGTGGCGGCGCAAGGAACGAGGTGTGGCAAACCTAGATTGGTTTCGATGTGTGTACAGCGCCCACGGCGCGCGTCTTTTATAGTGCGGTCCGGAAAACCCTAACGTGTGCGACGTGGGAGTCCCCTGCCGCACGCCCAATCCGTCTCAGCTGTGACGCATCCGTCACGACTACGAAATCGGTTTTCCAAAACAACAAAATAAAGATAAGTATTGTCTCGATTCACGAAACGCGATCGCGACGTGTCGAAACGAGTGTCGGGGGGTTACCCCCGAGTAGGGTAAAGGCAAGTGGTAAAGGCGTCTTACAGAAGAGAGGTTTGGTCGAGTAGCCGACTACCCGGTACTCGCTACCCGGTCGACTGCTACTCGGTCTCACCTCAAGATGGCCAGAAGGAGATACCAATCAAGTTCTGTCCTTTCGAGTAGAAGAGTTGGCCCGAGTACAATTGACGGGAACAATTGGCGGGAACCTACTCGGGTCGGAAAGTCAAAGGAGCCGTTCTGACACAGGATCCCGCATATCCTGGGTCCGTACTTGGCAGCATTCGAACTACTGTTCATCTGGGACCGGCCTGCCTGACAGTGACAGCATGGAAGCAGGCCGTGGCAGGATAAGGGGGGCCTACTCTGTGCTTAGGTACAGTGATACCAGTCTGTCCCCTAGTTTTGCCCAACGACTTTCCAGATGAAGCCAAGGTTAGGAACCAAAGCTGTCAGCGGGAACCCGGAAGAAGGACGGTGTGCACACTATGTCGACACTTGTCCATGTTTGGACGTATCCGGCTGGGCACCAGGTATATAAGGTGCCCCGCCGCCTCCTGCGTGAGGATCGATCACATACGGGACACTGGGTCGCGCATAAACCCTAGAAACCCTAAGTTCTTGACCTAGCTCTACTCGGAGAGAGTATAGTGGCTACTCGGTAACGATACCCTTTGTACTGTGGCTACTCGGAGAAACATCATAATACATATAGAGAGGCAGGAGTAGGGATTTTACCTCCTCACGAGGGCCCTGAACCTGGGTAGATCGTGTTGTTTGCAGTGTGTTGTTCTTACCTCACGCGGCTACTCGTCGCGTGATCCCTCCCCGGACACCTCCAGCGTCCTTCGTCCCCACATCTTTAGCCATCCCATGGCATCTGCCGTGACACCACCACGACAGTTGGCGCCCACCGTGGGGCTACCAGCGGCGCTGGCTGGAGTTTCTGTTCGGACGGGATCTTCTTCAGCGGAGCGCGTGGTCTGTGGCCTTGTCCACAGATTCGGCTCCTTCGACTTCGTCACCGACAACGCCGGCTGTTTCGGCGGCATGGCCATGCCCGAGGGCGGCTCGGTGATCTCCTTCGGCTCTCACCTCGTCTACGTCGACACCGTCGCCAACAACGCGTACCCCGAGCTGGTGCATGACGCGGAGGATCCTCCTGCGATGATTGCTGCTCGCGGAAGGCCCGCATGCAGCTCTGCGAGCTGCGCTGAGGTGATGGTGACGGGTTTGGCGGCAAGCACTGGCGCAGCTGCTACTGGCGCTGCGGCCGTCGTCGAGGAGGTTGACGAACCGCCTGCTGGTGGCAGGACTCACCGGCCCTACGAGAGGGAGAACAACTTGCCGCCTTCCACCTCTACGGTCATCCCCGCGTCTGCTGCGCGAGCCGGTATGCCCACTCCCACTGACATCGAGCTCCTAGCCGCGAGGGAGCAGCTCGAGCGGCAACGCCAGGAGCTGCTTGCCGAGCAGGCGGAGTTGGAGAAGATCAGGCTTGAGCTGAGTTTAGACCAGCTCGAGTACAACAAGGCTCACGGCTTCACGCCGGTCGCCAGGAGGCCTAGCAGAGTAGGCGCTACGCGGCGCAACTTGGGTGTCGAGATGGCAACAGTTGCGGAGGTGCCCGCTCAGTCCGCCACCGCGAACACCTTCACAAGGCCAAGGTACAGCACACCCGCCAAGACGCTCAGAGCTGCAGAGGTCGTGGCTGCCGAGTTGCCGCGCCTGGATGGAGAGGCGCGTCTCAGGCAGCAGGAGAGGCTCAACGAGTTGGTGTTGGAGGCCGCTAGGCAGAACGAGGAGTTCCGGAAGGCCAACCCGGGTGCTGGAGCTTCGCAGGTGGTTCACTCGCACGCGGCTAGATCTAACGATCAGGCCTCGTCTCCGCATCCTAGCCGCGAGAAGAGCCGCAGCGGGCGCTCGGGTAGAGACAGGCAAATGCAGGTGTATGACCCGGCTGCTGCCGCGAAACAGGTTGCTGTGCCGCAGCAGCCCGGGCGGGAACACAACGCTGCAAGAGCAGGCTCTCAAGCCCATCAAGCTCAAAGCCGTGCCCGAGATGCCGCGCGTCCGGGTTCTTCTCGGCAACCCGCAGCTCAGCCTACTCGGCAGAGGCAGCAGCCGCGTCCAGTGGCACCAGTCGCCAACCCGGTGGAGCAGCCTGCAGCTGTGCAGGTGGACAGGTATGATGATGGCTACTCGGCTATGGAGATGGCTGGCTATGATATTCATGACCGTGTTGGAGAGCGCGTGTTGGCGCCTGGAGATGCAAGGCACCAGCTGGATCGTATCAGCTTGTCGGCACGGCTTGAGAACACGGGTCCCCCTGGCCCCGAGTGCTTTGGCCCGCGCATCATGAACGAGCCTTCCGTGAAGAACTTCCAGCTTGCAAGAGGCACCAAGAGCTACAATGGCAGCACCAAGCCTGAAGATTGGCTCAATGACTACGTCACCGCAGTCCATATCGCGAATGGCAACAGGAGATGGGCGGTGCGCTATGTGCCGCAGATGCTAGAGGGTCCAGCTCGCACTTGGCTCAACAACTTGCCCAAGAACAGCATTAACTGCTGGCTGGACTTCTCGGATGCCTTCATCAGCAACTTCACGAGCACGTACAAAAGGCCGAATAGGCCACAGCAGCTATCAGCTTGCAGGCAGCGAGAAGACGAGACGGACCGCGAGTATCTTACTCGGTGGAGCACTTTGAGGAACACCTGTGAGGGTGTGAATGAAGCACAGGCCATTACCTGGTTTGCGCAGCGTTGCCGACACGGCAGCATGCTTTGGCAGAGATTGCAGAGGGAGATGTCGAACACTCTGGCGGAGACCATCAAGATTGCGGATCAGTACGCAATCGGTGATCCTACTCAGCCACTGATGGACTCCTCTGAGCCGAGAAGAAACTTCAACAACAGCAAGCGCAACGAGTTCCGCAACAAGCGCCGAGTAGATACTCGGTATGATCCTGAAGAGGTGAATGCAGTGAATGTCGGAGGCGGTGGTGGCCAAAGGCAGAAACCTGCTGGAGCCTACGGGCAGAACCAGAACCAGGGCCAGGGCAACAAGAAGCCATTTCGCGCCTCTCAGTCGGGTAGCGGGAACTCCGAGCAGCCGAAGAAGTTTGTCTTCGATGACATGAAGGATGGCCCATGCAGCTTTCACACTCACCATCCCTCGAGGCCTGCTAACCACACTACTCGGCAATGCGAATGGTGGGATGTGATCAAGAGTGATGGCTTGCCTCCTCCCCCTCCCCTGCCAGCCGCCAATGCTACTGTTCAGCCTACTCGCGCACCCGCAGCTCGGCCGCCAGTGTACCCGAGAAGAGAGAATGTGAACCAAGTGGCTTTAGGAGCCAACCAGAACTTCAACAATGAGAGATACCGCAACAACAACAACAACTACAACCGCAACAACAACAACAGAGGCAACAACAACAACTATCAGGGCAACAACAACAATGGCAACAATGGGGGCAATGGCTCCAACCAGGACCAAGAGCACCATGAGAGCTATATGATCTTCACTTCTGAGGCAGTCGACAAGCAATCACAGCACAGGCGGGCCATGGAGATCAATGCAGTGATTCCTGCTGTTCCTCACTACATGTATTGGTGTGATCAGGAGATCAGGTGGACCCGAGCAGATCATCCCAAGGTGATGCCCAACCCGGGTACCTATGCCTTGGTGCTGGATCCTACTTTCCTGGGTCCCGAGAAGAATGTGAGGTTCAGCAAGGTGCTAATCGACAACGGCAGCAGCATCAACATTGTGTACAAGGACACACTCGAGAAGCTTGGCCTGGCCGAGAACATGATGCTGCCTAGCAAGACCACCTTCCATGGCATTGTGCCCGGGATCTCGTGCAACCCGATTGGCCGAGTGTGGATTGATGTGCTATTCGGTACCCGGGAGAACTGTCGCACAGAGCGCCTGCAGTTTGAAGTGGTGGATCATCAGAGCCCCTATCATGCTCTACTCGGCAGGCCTGCTCTGAGCAAGTTCATGGCCTCTACCCATGTTGCATACTTGAAGATGAAGATCCCTGGTCCCAATGGCATAATCACTATCGCTGGTGACTACAAGAAGTCCATGGAGTGTGCTTCAGCTAGCTCCAAGCTGGCAGAGTCGATGGTGATTGAGGCCGAGAAGAAGAAGATGTACGAGGTGGTGGCCATGGCTCAGTCCGCACAAGCTGGCGCACAAGGTGTGCCGAGTACCCAGCATGGTACTGCCTTCCAAGCTGCCAAGGAGACCAAGACAGTCCAGGTCGACCCCGAGTTCCCCGACCGCGTAGCCATCATTGGTTCCGGGTTGGCGGAGAAATAGGAAAACGAGCTCATCCACTTCCTCCGTGAGAATCGGGATGTATTCGCCTGGACCAATGAAGATCTACCAGGAGTCCCGAGGGAGTTGGTTGAGCACTCTTTGCATGTGCGTCCTGACGCCAAGCCAGTGAAGCAGGCTATGCGCCGTTTCGGAGATGAGAGAAGGAAGGCCATTGGTGACCAGATCACCAAGCTGCTGATAAGTAACTTCATCATGGAAGTGCTGCATCCGGATTGGTTAGCCAACCCGGTCATGGTCGAGAAGAAAAAGGAAGATCCCAAGGCTGCTACCGCATGGCGAATGTGCGTCGACTACACCGACTTGAACAAAGCGTGCCCCAAGGATCCTTTCCCGCTACCTCGCATCGATCAGGTGATCGATTCCACTGCTGGTTGTGAACTGCTGTCTTTCATAGATGCCTACTCTGGTTTCCACCAGATTGCACTCAACCCTGCTGATCAAATAAAGACTGCTTTCATTACCCCGTACGGGGCTTATTGCTATCGTGTCATGTGTTTTGGCTTGAGGAATGCGGGTGCAACCTATCAGAGATGCATGCAGAAATGCTTGCACGACCAGCTCGGCAAGAATGTGCAGGTGTACGTAGATGACATTGTCATCAAAACGAATAAAACACATACTCTGCTTGCCGACCTGGAGGAAACCTTTGCTAACCTACGCAAGTACAAAATGAAACTGAATCCGAGTAAGTGCACCTTTGGTGTACCGGCTGGAAAGCTACTCGGTTTTCTAGTTTCTAGTCGGGGCATTGAAGCCAATCCTTCTAAAATAAAAGCTATTGAGAGCATGTCTTTACCGAGATCACTGAAAGATGTGCAGAAGTTCACGGGTTGTCTGGCATCTCTGAGCCGTTTTCTGGGCCGAATGGGCGAGAAGGCCCTGCCTCTATATCAGCTGATGAAGAAAAGTGACAAGTTTGTCTGGACTCCGCAAGCGGACGTGGCATTCAATGAGCTGAAGGCAATGCTGGCTAGCGCTCCCATCTTGGCTAGTCCGCTACCCAAAGAGCCTATGCTGTTGTACATTGCTGCGACTAACCGAGTAGTCAGTGTGGTGATAGTGGTGGAGCAAGAAGAAGAAGGCAAGAGTGTGCAGCGCCCAGTCTATTATCTCAGTGAAGTGCTGTCCAGCTCCAAGCAAAACTATCCGCACTACCAGAAGATGACATATGGTGTGTACCTGGGCGCCAGGAAGCTGAAACATTATTTCCAGGAGCACCCCATCACTGTTGTGAGTTCTGCTCCCATCTCGGATATCATGGGTAACAAGGAGGCGAGTGGCAGAGTAGCCAAGTGGGCGATTGAGCTAGCCGCGTACGCTCCCGCGTATGCGAGAAGAGAAGCAATCAAGTCTCAGGTCCTGGCGGAGTTTCTTGTGGACTGGGCCGAGATGCAGTATGAACCTCCTGCTCCAGTTTCCAACTATTGGAGGATGCATTTTGATGGCTCGAAAGTGAAGGAAGGCCTTGGTGCTGGTGTCGTGCTCACGTCACCCAAGCGAGATCAGCTCAAGTATGTGTTGCAGATTCATTTCAAGGCATCCAACAATGTAGCCGAGTACGAGGCAGTGGTGCATGGTTTGCGAGTAGCAAAGGAGGTTGGCGTGCAGCGCATCATATGCTATGGTGATTCAGATATGGTGGTGCAGCAAGTCTCGGGCACCTGGGATGCTTTGGATGCCAACATGGCATCGTATCGATTCCTGGTGCAGTATATGACTGGTTTCTTCGAGGGTTGTGAGTTTCAACACATTCACCGAGCAGAGAACGAAGCAGCAGACGAGCTATCCAAGTTGGGATCTTCTCGGCAGTCCATCCCGGCAGGGATCGCCTTGGAGCATTTGAGGAAACCATCCATCAAGCCCTCTCCCAACTCGGAGTCTATATTTGCCCCTTCTCTGCCAAGTGAAGAATCTGACCCAATGGAGATTGATTGGGAGAGTGCTGCAGGGAACCCGGGGACTGCCAATCCCTACTCGGGGACTGCCACTCCCTACCCGGGGACTGCCGTCCTCTACTCGGGGACTGCCAATCCCTACCCGGGGACTGCCACTCTTTACTCGGGGACTGCCACTCCCTACTCGGGGACTGCCACTCCGTACTCGGGGACTGCCGCCCTCAACCCAGAGGCTGTCGCATTCATTGAAGAAGTTCTCGCCAATCGATCTGGGCTGCAAAGAAGCGCTCCTGCTCCTCCTGTGCAGCCGCAAGAGCCCGTCCCAATGGAACTGGACGAACCAGTGTTTCCCATACGGGAGACACCGAGCTGGGCCATGCCCATATTATCCTTTCTAAGGGACGGCACTTTACCTGAAGATGAGGTGACTGCGAGGCAGATTCAGAGAAGGTCCAAGGGCTACACCATTGTCCGAGATGTCCTGCACAAGAGGAGTGCCACTGGCGTGCTGCAACGTTGTGTGAGCCCGGAAGAGGGAGAAGAAATTCTGGTGGAGATACATCAAGGGGAGTGTGGGCATCACGCCTCATCTCGGGCTTTGGTCAAGAAAGCTTTTCGGCATGGCTTCTACTGGCTCACTGCACTGCAGCAAGCTGAAGATATTGTGAGGAAGTGCAATGGCTGCCAGATGTTCGCAAGTAAGATTCACATGCCCGTTTCCGAATTGAAGACAATTCCTATCACATGGCCATTTGATGTTTGGTGCTTGGATATGGTTGGCCCTTTCAAGCCGGCTAAAGGCAATATGACACATATCTTGGTCATGGTGGACAAGTTCACCGAGTGGATTGAAGTGAAGCCTATTCGGAAGTGTGATGGGGTTACAGCTGTGAAGTTCGTGAAGGATGTGATCATGAGATATGGCTACCCGCACAGTATCATCACCGACAACGGCACCAACTTTGCAGAGGGGGCAATGGTGCGATTCTGCAGAGATAAGCATATCCGACTAGACGTTGCGTCAGTCGCGCACCCTGCCTCCAATGGGCAAGTTGAGAGAGCAAATGGAATGGTACTGGCAGGCATAAAGCCAAGGCTGATTGAGCCATTGCTGAAAACACCTGGGTGTTGGCTAGAAGAGTTGCCAGCGGTGTTGTGGAGTCTAAGGACTACCCCTAACCGGTCAACCGGCTACACGCCATTCTTCTTGGTATACGGGGCTGATGCCGTGTTGCCAATAGACTTAGAGCATGACTCCCCCCGAGTAGCCCTCTACACTGAGGTGGAGGCGAGAGAAGCTCGAGAAGACGACGTTGACCTGCTTGAAGAAGCAAGAGAGCTGACTCTGTCACGTTCGGCTATCTACCAGCAAAACCTGCGGCGTTATCATAGCCGAAAGGTGAACCCAAGGGTTTTCCGAGAAGGAGACATGGTCCTTAGGCTTGTGCAGCGCACGGCCGGGATGCACAAGTTGTCTCCTCCATGGGAAGGGCCCTTCATTGTGAGCAAAGCGCTGCACAATGATGCGTACTACCTTGTAGATGTGCGCCCATCGCAGGCGAACAGGGCAGATAAAGCTGGAGAGGAAACCAAGCGCCCTTGGAATGTAGCTCTACTTCGTCGTTTTCATTCGTGAGCAAAAATGTGTATGTACCCTCTTATCCGAGTTGAAATTCTACTCTGCAATCTGAAATCGTTCTCGGGGACTGCCCTCGTCCAAAAATTGTTCTAAGTGTTTTTACTCGGCTTGACCCTTTGTCTATTCGGTTGCTCCACTTCAGAACTCATAAGCGCATTGAGTACTGTGTTTAAACCTATATGCCAACTCTTCGACTCTGCTGCTGTCCAAAACCCGGCTTCATGGCAAGCAAGAGAACAAGCAAAAGGTCAATGAGCACACGAAAATCGCTAAGGAAGAAAGAGTGCAGGAACCGAGTAGATTGTTTGTTACTTTTGTTTCCTGTTTCGTCTTCTCGGCTATGTGGTGGGCTGCGTTATCATGATTGTTTCTAGCGGCTAAGTATTTGCAGCTCTACTCTTTGATTCTTGTGACTCGAATACCAAAAAAGCAACAAGTTGCGGGTAGAGCAGAGATGAAAAGATAGGGTGAATAAGAAATGCAACTCGGGGACTCGCATGGAAACGCAACTCGGCATTGAGCCAGTGTTGCTCAAATTGATTAATGTCGAAATAAACAGAGTGGGCATAAAAACTGTGTAGCAAGCAAAACAAAGATAGTCTATTACATCTGCTCCCGGCATCCCGGGGATCTGATAAGTGTTCGAGTAAAAAAGTTTGCAGGTAAAGTTATGTGGAGGAAGCAGTGTTGTCGGCGCGGGCATTGGCTGCGGCACCTTCTGTGGTGGCCTTGGCTGCCGCATCTTCCTCGGCGCTGGCATGGGTGGCATCCGCTTCTGACTGGACGGTGGCGGACTCCTCCATCTCGGCGTCCTGCTCGGTGGCGGCCAGATCAGAAGTGGCCGTGGCCACCGAGATGGGCCCTGGAGCTGAAGAGGAACCGGAGGCTCGGCTGGGGGCGAGTACCGTGTCGTCAAGAGCAGCTCCTGAGGAGGTGCCGAAGTCGAGTGTCGCGGTGTCGATATGCGCGTACTCGTCCTCATCGCTACTCGCGACGGCGACGTTCTTCCCTTTCCCGGCCTTGCCTTCAGGCGATTCGAAGAAGCCGTCCATGTCGGACTCCGTGTCGCCACCTTCTCCTTCTTCCTCCTCCAGCTCGGTGTCGGGCTCGGGGGGGCCGTCGATGAAGACTTCCGTTTCAGCACACTCCGCGACCTCGTACGCAATCAACTTGCGCATGGTCACGGAGCTGGGGTCTGTCTCCCACCTGGAGTCGTTGCGCTTCCCGCGGATGAGTTGCATGTTAAGATTTTCATACCGGGAGGCAATGCAGAGGAGCATTATGTCCGCGCCTGCCCGAGCTCCTGAGGCACGCCATTTCTTCAACTCGGCCTTCACATTCTGCAGCTTGAAGGCGAGACCCCGCATGGTGGTTGGCTCAGGATCCTGAGGCCAGAAGAGCTTGTGGAGCTCAAAGCTCACATGCACCAAGTCAGTACCAACGCCGGCTAGCTGTTCGAAATACCCTCGCAGCACTAGCAGGCTGTCCTCGATCTCGGCCCTGGTATCAGCTGCCTCACCCTTCGCAAGGCGAGCTGCCTGGGCCTTTGCCACAGCAGGCGCGCTAGTGGAATCAAGATGAGGCCAGATTTCTGCAATAGCAAGGGAAAGATTCAAAACCGAGAAGAAAATCGACCGAGAAGAAAAGATGCAGTGAAGAAAAGACTCACGGGTCAGTTCACGGCGCAGATGCTGCAGCTGGGTCCTCCAAGACTCTTCGTTGGAAATATGTCTATTCTGAATCTCGCGCAGAGTGGTCATCTGAGCAAAGAGATCAGCGTTGGTTTTCTTCAGCGTCTCGCATTCCAGCTCAAGGGCCTTCTCTTTGGCTCTGAAGGTTGTCTCGGCCTTGGCCTTCTCGGCGATCGCTCTGTCCCTCTCCTTGCCAATGTTGATGGCGTCCTCGAGTGCTTTCTGCAGCTGGAGCTGCAGTTCCTCCATCTCGGTGGTGTGGTCCTTCACCAGCTCGACGGCCTGGTCGGACAGCTGTTTTTGCACCTCTTCCGGCTTGATGCAGTCCCGGTGTTCTTCAACGAACAATTTATGATCTTCTGCGGAGAGACAGACAAGGTTAGCAGAGAAGCAGAGAAGAAACAGAAACAAGAATGAAGCCGAGAGGACGGCTACTCACCTTCTAATTTCTTGATGGTGGCTTCGCCGTTCTCCACAAACGCACGGCACTTCTCGTGCTCCTCAGCTAAGTTCTTCAGGTTCTCTGCAGAGTAGGAAAGGTTAGCGCAAAAGAAAGCAGACGCGGGCGTAAACAAGAAACGCAGTAACTGCATAGCTAAAAGCGTACCTTTCACTTCAGCCAGCTGCTGAGTGCTGTCGTTGGCATTCTTGCTCGCAGCCTCCGCAGCTGCCTTTTCCTTCTCCAATGCAGCGATTCGCCTCCTGGCGATAGAGTGATTCCAGAGAAGCACGCGGTATAAGTTGGTCCGCTTCAGGACGCTATCCTGAGAAGCGAGAAGAAAACAAGTTAGACAGAGCAGAAAAGATTCAACCCGAGTAGGAGGCTACTCGGAGAGTATCCGCCTACTCGGCCAGAATCTCGGGGACTGGGTGATGGTAAAGAAGAATGAAGGCGAATAGAAGAGAAGAAAAATTCAACTCGGAGAAGGGCAAGCTGAGACTTACTGCATACGCTTGCTCGATGTCCTCGGCGTTCTTGCGGTGCAGGAACATCTTGGCGGCGAGAGTGGCGGTGGCGGTGGAGACGGTCATGGGCTTGTATCCCAGATCCACTTTGTTCCAGTCGACGCGCATATGGTCGATTGCGCCGAGACCAAGACCGTGCCAGTTATCCGTGCCGAGAACCTTGCTGTCCCACTTGGCGTCGATGAAGCCAATGGTGTCGAGTACCTGCTCAAGGCTCCGGGATTTTATCGTTGGATCTTGGACTCCCCGAGAAGCAATAGTGACGGACTGGTTCTGATTTGGATCTGGGGAGGGGAGTTCACGGCTACGGCCTTTCTTCCCCTCAGAAGGGCTAGCTGCTTATCCTTGGGAGAGAAGCCGATTGTGTTTTGATGGCTAACCTGAACCATGTAATCCGGGAAGCAGGGTTGACCACCAGCAGCGAGAGCGGTGGAGGTAGCAGTAGCAACCGGGCCGGGAGCGCGAATCACCAGTGCTCCACCCGAGGCTGGCGGCGGCATTTGATTTTGATCTCTGGCCCGCTTCTTCGCCTTCTCTTTCTCGGCTTTCTGCTTCGCGGGATCCTCGGGTTGCTTCCCCTCAGCCTTGGCCTTCGCCTTCTCGGCGGCTACCTTCTCGGCAGTTTCCTTCTCAGTTTCCGTCTTCTCGGAAGGGTCTTTCTCAGCAGCTTCTTTCTCAGCTGCTCTTCTGTTAACTTCATCCTTCAGAGCATCAAGGGCCTGAGCCTGCTGCCAGGTCACTCTCCCAGCAGGGAGGCTGGCTGTAGCCTGAGTCTGCGGCGCCAAGGAAGAATCTGGCGCTGTGGTGCCTTGAACAGTTGGTGGTGCCACGGACCCATCACCTTGCGTGGCATCTGGCTGGGCACTATTCGGTGTGGCGCCTGGCTGCACATCGCTCAGTGGATAGACATCTGTTGCAGTGGCATCTGTGGCGGTGGCATCTCCTACTCGCTGCTTGGCAGCAGGATTTTCTTGTTCAGCAGCCCTTGTGGTGGGCTGCTCTTGCTCAGATTCTGGCCGCTCAAGGGCGGCGGTGTCCTGCATCTCCTGGTCCTGATTCTCCTCGGCATTGCTGGCCGGAGGAGAAGGGGGTCTTTCCTGATGTGCAGCAGTGTCCTGTGCTGCTGACTCTGCACGGGACTGCTGCTCCGAATCTGCTTCTTGAGCAGCAGTGCCCCGTGCTGCTGACGATGCACGGTTCTGCTGTTCTGCTTCTGCTCCTTGGGTGTTAGTGGCGTCATCCTCCTCATCGTCGAGATTGATCAGAGGTACTGGTGGTTTCTTGGCCTGGTCGGGCGCGAGAACGGCATTCGCGTCCATGGGAGGTCTGCCGAGAAAGAAAGAATCAGAAATTAGAAGGAGATTGGGGAAAACAGCACAGCGTGAGAGGAGAGACGACCGAGAAGAAAACTTACGCAGTGGTGGAAGGGAGCGTCCGCCTCGGCTTCTTCGCGACCGCCTTGGTCGGCTTCTTCTTCTCGGCTGGCTTTTTCCTCTTGGGGGAGGCTCTTGGGCGTCACTGCCTGTACGCTTGCGGGTGTTGGGGGCTGCGACGGACAGAGGTTTGACGACAAGGACCGCATCGTCCTCGTTCTCGTCTTCGTCCTCATCCTCGTGCTCATCAGCAACATCATCTGCGGATTCAGGAAAGAAAATGAGCAAGTCAGAAACAATAATCGGTGGATTGGTGTTTTTTGAGAACAAGCAAAGCAAGTGCGCAATTACCTTCAGATTCGTCCTCCGGCCAGTCGCGGAGAGATGATTCGGCCTCGCGTTTCTCTGTTGTTGGGGAGCGTGGGAGATTGATCTGATCCGCGGCATCGAAGGAGGGCACATCGTCCTCCTCGCGATCGGCAGAGAAGTTGCCATCGAAGCGCTCGCAGCTTTCAATTTTCTGGCGAGTAAGGATCTGAAAAACATAGAAGGGTCACAGATTAGCCGAGTATCAGGAAGAAATTCTACTCGGATAGGCGTGCAAACACAAAGCACACTAAGCCTAGGCATCTCACTGATTGTTTCTACCCGGATAGGCGTGCAAACACAAAGCATACGAGGCCTAAGCATGATTGTAGAATATCCTACACGGAAAGGCGTGCAGGCGCAAAGCACACTATGACTAAGAATTGTTCCCGAGTAGGCTACCCGACAAGGCGTGCGAGTGCAAAACACACTAAGCCTAGGTGATTCGGCTAAGTATCCTACTCGGTGCAGAACGCAATTGCTACTCGCGGCAAGAAGAAGAATTATCTACTCGGAAAGCATATGCAAAAACAGAGTAAGGAGGACGTACCCGCTCAATCGGTTTCGTGCGGCTATACGGGACGAACCCGTACTGCCAATTGTTGCCAAGGCTCGTCATCAAGATGGCCCTTGCGTGCCCGGGAACATCAATGTTGTTGATCTCGATGGTTGTCGTCCTGGTGCAGTCGCGGGGGCCTCCCATGTAGCACATGAGATGGCAGCGCTCCTGCAGAGGCAGCACTCGGCGCTGGATCCAGCAAGCTACCGGATCATCATTCTTGAGGCCTTGCTCTATCAGCCAGCCAAGCCTGTTCTCTATCTCGATGGCGTTGTCGTCATTGGCGGGCTTCTCCTTCCAGTTCTTCTGAGTGGGAGCACGGAGGCTCCAGGCGGGAAGATTGATCCTGTCGTTTACCACGGCTCCTTCGGTGGCGGGGATGTTCTTGACGTAGAAGAACGTCTTCTGCCACAGTCGGACGGAGTCCAGCCCTTTGACACGGGGATGGTTCGTCTGGGACCGCTGCACCATCATGGCGCAACCGGTGTCAGTTGCGCGGCCGGCCACGCCTGCGGTTTCCCTCTTCCCGACGGTCTGCTGGCGGAGGTGGAAATACCTCAGCCAGGTATCTGTCGTCGGGTGGATGCCGAGGAAGGCCTCGCATACCACGGCGTGGTAGGCGAGGAAGACGACGGCGTTGGGCGGCAGATGATGCATCTGAAGGCCGAAGTGGTCAAGGAACTTACGGAGGAAATCGGAGGCCGGCAGTCTGAAGCCGCGCTCGAAATGCGACATGAACACGACGCGCTCACCCTCCCGTGGGGTTGGCACGAGTTCGTCGTCAGGCGCCCGGCACTCCACGCCGGGAGGAACTCTCCTGGTGTTCACGAGCCAGGCGAAATCTTCTGTGGTGACGATTGAGCCCGCCCAGCCGGCTTTAGCCATCGTTGCGAGTAGGAGGAGTGGAAGAAATTGGACGGAGTTGGTTGGGCGAATTGAGTCCGCGGCGGCGCAAAAGCTTGCGCGGCGGCGGAGAGCTCGGTGGCGGAGGAAAGCAGAGGACGAAAGAGGAATAGTGCAAGGGAAGGGGAAAAGGAAGTTACCGGTGGGGGTATTTATACCCTCTCCGCGAGTTTACCGTTACCATCGGCGTAGTGGGATCAATCGTGGCCAGGATTGCTGTGTGGTGGGGCCTGTGGCCGAATAGAAACGCATGTAAGCGCGGAACGCGCGCGTAACGGCCACAGTAGATCCCACGATCAGATCGTGGCCTATTATTACGATTGATGGGACATAACGAGCCAGTGGGCCCGCCCCGTGAAAACTGGGCGCGTGGCACGATGCGTCGTGGGCAGCGAAACGACAGGGTCGTGGATGCTTGACACGCGTCCGGTTGCGGCACGGACGGCTGGATGGTGCTCTGCGCTGCAGAGGTGCCAAAGGAGAAATTCCCTAAGTCTTTCTACTCGGTCGCCGAATAGAAGGCTGGTGTTACTCGGAAGACAAGAAACTCAAAGTAATCTACGGGACACTACTCGGAGGTCTTTTACTCGGCATCTTGAGGTTCAAGGGTTGAGTTGCAAAGATTGGTTTTAAGCTGGCAGAGCCTAGTGAACGAGTTCGCAAGACTCAACCAGCTTCGGGGACTGCTGTCGGGGGGTTACCCCCGAGTAGGGTAAAGGCAAGTGGTAAAGGCGTCTTACAGAAGAGAGGTTTGGTCGAGTAGCCGACTACCCGGTACTCGCTACCCGGTCGACTGCTACTCGGTCTCACCTCAAGATGGCCAGAAGGAGATACCAATCAAGTTCTGTCCTTTCGAGTAGAAGAGTTGGCCCGAGTACAATTGGCGGGAACAATTGGCGGGAACCTACTCGGGCCAGAAAGTCAAAGGAGCCGTTCTGACACAGGATCCCGCGTATCCTGGGTCCGTACTTGGCAGCATTCGAACTACTGTTCATCTGGGACCGGCCTGCCTGACAGTGACAGCATGGAAGCAGGCCGTGGCAGGATAAGGGGGGCCTACTCTGTGCTTAGGTACAGTGATACCAGCATGTCCCCTAGTTTTGCCCAACGACTTTCCAGATGAAGCCAAGGTTAGGAACCAAAGCTGTCAGCGGGAACCCGGAAGAAGGACGGTGTGCACACTATGTCGACACTTGTCCATGTTTGGACGTATCCGGCTGGGCACCAGGTATATAAGGTGCCCCGCCGCCTCCTGCGTGAGGATCGATCACATACGGGACACTGGGTCGCGCATAAACCCTAGAAACCCTAAGTTCTTGACCTAGCTCTACTCGGAGAGAGGATAGTGGCTACTCGGTAACGATACCCTTTGTACTGTGGCTACTCGGAGAAACATCATAATACATATAGAGAGGCAGGAGTAGGGGTTTTACCTCCTCACGAGGGCCCTGAACCTGGGTAGATCGTGTTGTTTGCAGTGTGTTGTTCTTACCTCACGCGGCTACTCGTCGCGTGATCCCTCCCCGGACACCTCCAGCGTCCTTCGTCCCCACATCTTTAGCCATCCCATGGCATCTGCCGTGACACCACCACGACAACGAGCGAGCGGCGGAGGAGTGCGCGAGAGGCTCTCTTCTTCTCACTCACATACAATCACTACAACACTTCATATTATAAGGTGGTGTGCAACTCCTCAAACTTCCAACGTGGGACTAAACTTCCCACTCCCATCATTCACTTGTACACATGAGCCATTTTGAGATTTCAGAATTTATCTATTGGGCTACGCATATATGTGCACAATATTTCAGCACATATATATATATATATGCCAAAATATTTCAGCACTATTCGAGAGACAGGGAGTTGCCCAAAAACGAAACAGTTTAAAACGCCGTGAATATTGTTGAATAATTAGGCATAATTTCCACGATTAATTCTAGAATATAAATCATGATGACAACAGCTATTAACATGTGAAACTCTGACATACTAGATGCAGCAGACAGCATGAACAATAGCAGCACGATCTCTCTAAACATGTAAACAGTAGACATGTTAAACAGACAGATCAGGACGCAGATTCCGTACCGTTCGTTTGTGGTAACGTTGTCATCAACAACGTTGGCGATGACGGGTCGGAGTAGACGACGTTTGAGACGGCGGTACGCAGCACCGCCTGACTTGCTAGGCAGACGAGCCGTCGTAGAAGCAGCGAGCAGTCGCGCGAAGCGCTTCCCAAAAACCTAATTCGCCCTCTCCCGTACAGGATCACAAGGGCGACTGGTTCCGGAGACCTGCTCTCCCGTTCGCCGGTGGACGCCGGCTCTCGGGATGGAGTAGACTACGGTGGCGGCGCAAGGAACGAGGTGTGGCAAAACCTAGATTGGTTCGGTGTGTGTACGCACATCAGAGTCGGTTGCAGCACGCGATACGGGAGCGACCCGAACCGCCTCAGCTGTGACGTGACGTGTCGTGTCGTGTCGTGTCGAGTCGAGTCGAGCGAGCGGAGGAGGAGGAGTGCGCGAGAGGCTCTCTTGTTCTCACTCACATACAATCCCTACAACACTCCACCTTATAAGGTGGTGTGCAACTCCTCAAACTTCCAATGTGGGACTAAACTTCTCACTCCCACCACTCACTTGTACACATGGGCCATTTTGAGATTTCAGAATTTGCTATTGGGCTACCCACATATGGGCCCAATATTTCAGCTCACTCATTTGGGCCAAATATTCTAACAAATAGATCTCTTCTAGACTGAAGACCATGTAGGCTTGCTTCGTGCGACCAAGCAATTGGACTGCCGTTTGTTTATAGTAGATGAGCCATGTAGGTTGATCGGTCGGGATCGCAGACGATGCGCACGACGATCAATCAACGACGTTTTTTTGTCTGTCTGGGTGGAAGTAGCAACACGCGCGCACGCATGGAGGGCAACAAGAGGATCTGTGGAATTGAGACTGCGACATCGCGAGATGGCGAAATATGAGCTGATCATGCAAGTGATTAATTAATTAACCGATATATATACTGCTGCAGCCTGCAGGCACGCACATAGCGAAACAAAACAAAAGAGCTACTGCTGCTACATACGTGGTGCTGCTTGCAAGTAAATACGCGTAGACAAAGATTGCGACGTTTTCAAAGGTGCCACGATGAATCACGGCCACTTCTACAGGCGTACTGTATTTAATTTCACTTTTTGTGAAAAGGACGGGTTCCGACGTAGATTAACCGACAACCAAGCTGCTACATTTTGTAGGTTGAAACATAAAAGTTAATGGTTTGTTCAATCAATTGGCTATTTGTTTTTTTCTTGGATACGAATACTTTAGCTAGTTAGATACGTTTTGTTTAGTCCCAACTACAATTATCACAACCACTGTTTTATACTCTCCCTTTCTTTTTTGCCAATGTGTATGGCACTTAGATTCCACAACCCTTTTTTTCCCGAAGCATAGCCGCTTAGAAAAAACGAAAAAAAAATAATCAAACCGACGCTCGTTCTGAATGATGCTATAGAAGAATCCATTATGCGCTAGACATGCAAGGAACAAAACCTAAACTAATTAAAAGCAATGTGCCGGCTACCCACCGCTATGTGCCACCTACTCGAAAAGAAAAGGCAGAACGTGTCAATTCTTAGCAGCCGCCGTGTATAGCGAAGACAAGATCAGTCCGGCCATCATCTGACCGGCCGCTTTGTCTCCAACGGGACGAGAACTCGATCGTGCGTATTAATCGTATGTATAGTCGTTGTAAAACTAATCGTTTATTGCGTCGTGCTACAAGTTGAGGTCACAAGTACGAGCAGCTGACAAATATGTGTGACCAACTGACCGTACACCTACGACCATTTTGGTTGGGAAGCCTTTTCTTCGAAGCCACACCTCCCAGGGAAGAGCCAAAATAAACGGAAATGGGACCTCCGTATCATTGGACTCTACAGTTCTCTAGGACCCCCATCTGACCACCTCATGTTACACGGTTCCGTCCATTCATATTTGAGGACTATCAATATTCGGCTACGACTATCCTGAACCATAATCTCTTTTTTTTCCGGCAAACTATGGCGGGCATAAGCACCATTTTTCTTAGAATTTGAAACAGGAACTAAGATACAAACACAACGGCGACATGATGTAGCAGGCCACTCAAACACAAGAAAGAAATAGGGGGAACAAAGAAGAAACTGGAAACCACTAGACAGAACCACCAAAACTAGTAGAACTTAGCACCTAACACCATAAGAAATAGGGAGAATATCGGAAAGTCGGTTATCGTCCCGAGCACTAATAATCTCTACATTTAAAAAAAAAATGCATTTATATCTTTCAAAAAATATCTGAAAAAACATGATTATTTTAATGATGTATCCTAAAAACA
The DNA here is from genome assembly GCA_028641055.1 of Alopecurus myosuroides. NCBI lineage: Eukaryota > Viridiplantae > Streptophyta > Magnoliopsida > Poales > Poaceae > Alopecurus > Alopecurus myosuroides. The sequence goes on from CM054060.1 coordinate 84,117,252, forward strand.
TATAAAGTTTTGATTCAAAATATTTTGTATTTTAAGCTAGACAAAAATGACAAAATCTGTATATTTAAAAACGTGCATTTTCACTTTACTTAGATAAGTACATTTGTTATTTTTGTGTAGCTCAAAATATAAAGTATTTCAAATTAAAATTTCACAAATTTGTGTTATATATCATTGAGAATAACTAGGATTTTTTTCGATTTTTTGAAATTTATAAAATATTTAAAAAATAAGTCACCGAGATCACTAGTGCCCAAGAGCAAGAAATCTCTTCTAGGAGAATACGAGGGAGTGTTGTTGGGCCAGTAGAAGGACATCCCAAAGTCCAAACAACACATAAAGATATAAGGGCATTCTCCGCTTGTTGAGCGATCACTCTTTTTTTATTCATATGGTGGAGCAAAGGTTTGAAAAAATTACAACCATAAAACATTATCCGCTCCCCATAAAAAAAAAGAGCCGCACGATTATTACAATGAAATTTTAAATTTCAAAATTTCAAACACCTTTTGTAACTCGGGGTGTAGGCACCTATATCGAATGGTCGGCTCTTAAAATTTCTTTTGTAGCTCAATATGGTGTTGTTCTTGCTCTCAACATTTCAAACAACTAGACGGATAACATCAAGATCCAGTACACATGGAAAATCAGTATTATTTAGACCTTAAAAAACTAATTTTCCATTTTTTTATATATAATTGAGGGCTCACCAAAGCTGAGATGCAGATTATATCGTACAAGTTGGACTGCTGGAGTAACTTCTGAGCCACTCGCATAAAAAGCATCGTACCGGTTGTTGGTCTAACCATCCAAGCATAATACTGCTACAGTAAGCAAGCACCAAGTACCATCTGGTGTCATGCATCGTACCAAGAAAAAAAATTGGGTCTGTGATCAGCGACCCATCAACAGCAAGCAAATCTTTCTGGTAAACCCTAGCAATCAAATCTGCGATAAATCTTCAACAACGACTAAAACTCCTTCAAACTCCATTTAAAAACAATGCTTTCAGGCTTTCAGCTCCTCTATCAACAATAATTCAGTGCCCTATAAACGATGCACGAAAAGAGGGGCGTGGAGGAGAGAGAGACCGGAGCACATGGTACCACGTTTATTTCAAGCCTACCCCGCTGGTACCCAAAAGAGGTCACTGTTCAGTGAGCCCTACCAGCATGCGCCCTTGCGGGGCCCGTGACGCAGTTAGTCAGCGAACGCTGCTGGGCTAGCGGGCCTTTGTATCGAGCACGCATGGAACACGCAACACACGGCGAAACCCGTCGCGTTTGGACGGGAAATCGTACAGTAGGAAATTTCTGACGAAGAAGCGCTAACCACCCATTTATACGCGGTCTTCTTAATAATAACGCAGGGGCAGCAGGCTTAGCTGAAAAGCTATCGGCAGGCAGGTTTAGATTTGATCAACACGGTTATCTTGATAGATGGAAGTTTTACCTATACTTTTTGGAAATTGCTAACTTGACGCTCAATCAAGTCCTATAGTATGGAGTTTGCATTGTGATTCCACGATGTCAGAGCATCTTCAGTCGTTGGTGCCTCTATACCGTTTTTTAGCCGAAAGTTGAGCTCTCTACGGGGAGCCGATGCTAATTTTTTTCCAGCCGTGGCTCCAATAGGCTAAGACCAAAGTGTACGAAAATTTTAAAAAAGACAAAAATCGACGAGCTTTTGATCAAAATTTAGGCGATTCCATTAATTTAGTCAAAATATAAACGATTACATAGTATATGCGATTAAAAAAATAAAATCGGCTAGTTGATGGTCTTCTTAAAAATAAAATTTAGCCAATTCCATTAATTTGATCAAAATATAGTTTATTACATAGTAGATGTGATTAAAAAAATAAAATCGGTTAGTTGATGGGTCTTTAAAAAAAGATTTAGGCGATTCCATCAATTGTTGGTACACATAATTTTCAAATACGCGCTTTTGCTGGTAGCGTAGCAGGCTTAGCGGAAAAGTGACAAGTAACAAGTGGAGGAAACAATTCGGACCACCAACCCCCTCGCGACCTGGTCGCTCCAGCGTGGGTGACTGGGCCGCACCGTTGGTGCCCCTCACATGCCTTCCCTCCTCTCCATCTTCCCCCTCGTCGTCGTCGGCGTTCGTCGCAGGCTAGGCCCGGGAGGTGCTGTTGGCGGCGGACCCCGGACTCTCCCCCTAGGTGGCGTCCTTGCGCGGGACGGGCTTGCCTCCGCGCCAGCGGCGGCCGGTTGCTGAGCGGATGGTAGCCTGCGCGGTGGCGCCTCCGTTGGTGGCGTGGCTAGTTGGTTGGTGCTCGGATGGAGCCCTTCAGGCCCAGATAGCCCTTTGGTCCCGATGCGGTCAGGGCGGGCCGGGCGTGGCCTTGCTGGCTCCGGATGGTTCGATGTAGCTCGTGGCGTGAGTGGCGGCGACGACACTACCACTATTGCAGTACGTCGGCGGGGACTTCGCGGACCCCTCGGTCCAGCAGGTTCTATGGTGCTTATGACAATAGCGCCGACGACGACCTACGTGTAGCAGCATGGCGGCAGGGACTTTACGCCCCCCGGGGCTCGGTCGGGCCTTCGCCTGGTGTGTCCTTGCTGTCGCGTCCGGTCGGCACCCGCCTTTGGCAGTCGAGGACGTCCTCTAGGCGGCCGTGCTGCTGCCGCCTTCCAGCACCAATCTCCCGGTGTACTCATGTCGTTGTGTCCGGTCAGCTACTGCCTATGATGGTGGATGTTGTTTCCTCCCGTGTGGTCGTGGTCCTGCCGCCCCTTGTCTTCGGCTATCTCCTATCAATCCAGCCTCGCAACGGTTGCCATGGTGAGACGGCGTTGGTGACTCCAAGACCGATGTGGCTCGAGTTGGTGGGTGGCAAGATTAATGGAGCTCTACGGATCGTCCGGGGAGCTTGTTTTTTGGGAGTTGGGAGAAATACTTGTCTTCTTGACACCGACGTAGTGACGCTTGCGAGTATCGTCGTTCCTTCATGAAGGGCGTCGGGTGTACCCTCCTCCTCTCATTGTAGCGTACCGGCGGAAACTCCACGATCAGTCCGGGCAGCAGCGTTGTCGTCGTCGCTTTCCTTCTCGGAGGTGTTGTTTGGTACGTGACGATTCAAAGTCCTAGGATTATGGTGGGAATACTTGGAGGGCGCAGCGATTGCGAGTCATCTTTGTTTCCGTCGATCCACCGATGTTGGCATTGTTTTCATTCTCCTTTCTTCTCTTTTTCTTTTGGTCGTGATTGTGCTGTTTTTGTCCCAGCAGTGGACTCACATTTGTATCGTGCTATTGCTATATTAATATAACAGGATGAAAGCCTATTTTGATTTAGCTAAAAAGTTATCAGCAGGCAGGATAGATTTGATCAACACGGTTATCTTGATAGACGGAGTTTTACCTATAGTTGGGAATTGCTAACTTACGCTCAATCATGTTGTACGGTACAAAAAAAGTTGTTACATATTTATTAAGTTAAAAAATAATGTACCGTAGGAATTTGCATCGTGATTCGTTCTTCTATGGTTGCAAGAATCGGTTTGCAACTACAAAAAAAAATTGTCGCAATCTTACTTGGTAACTCAGAACTAATTTAATTCTTGATCGACATTAGTCATACCCATAGTTTTTCGATACAATTAGATGAAAAAGGAATAAAGACAATTATTCATCCATAAATATCTTTCATGTTGAAAAATTGTATAATTTAACGATTACCGTGGATAAAACCATACAATCATACTTGCAGAATCTACGAAACAGTTCATGAAAAAAAATAGTACCACATTCTGCACATTTGCACATTTAAAGCAAAAGTTCATATTTACAATACCTAGGAAACAATTCATGACAGAAAGCAGTACATACGAAATAATGAAAATATCATATTTGTAGAATCTACAAAATCCATAACGTTAATGCCTTATTTCACACATCGAAAGAAAAATTCTAACAACATCGTAAGCGCTCTGCAACGAAACGATTCATGAAAGGAAACGGTACACATTGGTTGACTTGTATGTTCCAGACATCCTACCTTATCCATGGAAGAAGTTATCCTAAGCAATAAGTGAAAATGCATTTCGTTTTTCCGGTGTTTTGTGTGTTAGTTAACAATACTACTCACATTATTTATCGAGATGTTTAGTGTGCAGGTGTTATACTTAACATCCGCATCAATCACCAAAAAGACCGGTGAATATTGGTCATTGAAATTTGGGACAGAGAGGAGCCGGATTATTCTGGGAAACCGAATATTCCAGTTAGGATGGTTTTTGTCCAGCTCGGGACAGAGATGAGCCGGAACATTCAAACCGGATTATTCATTTTGAACCGGATATTCTGATTTAGGAAGCTTCTGATTTAGGTAAATTCACCGTAGTTGCATTATCTAGAGAATTTACCTTTATGTCGGGCCTAATCTTGAAGAAAAATTAAAATTGGTCGTAGCACCTATTCACCCCCCCCCCCTCTAGATGCCCTCACTATCCGTTCAATTAGTATCAGAGGCTCGGCTCTATTATCGGGCTTAACCGCCTAAGAGTTTAATATGGCCGATGTTTCGGATGTCGTCGGTTCCGTGGCGAGTGTCTCGATGGATGATCTCAATGAGTTGAAAATTTCATTGACCTCGACCATGGAGAGCAAAATCGATGAATTGCAACTCTCATGTTGCAATTCATGAAAGCCAAGGAACCGACAACATCCAATACATACCATACGGTTGAGCCACCGGAGGGTGCCAAGGTTGGGGAACATGGTGAACCACTTAAAGATGCTTCCGCTAAGAACTCCACTGATAAGGGTTCGGAAGGAAAAGGAGAATTCCATGCCGTCGAAGGACTCTGTTCTCCCGATCCTCCCGTCCCACGTCCCCATATAATTACTAGAGGAGATCCACCTAAAATTGATGCACATTATTTTGGTGAATGGCAATATTATATGGAAACTCACTTGAACTCTTCTTGAATAGAACTTTTGAGGGTCACTCGGGATGGATACAGTCCACATGACCCCAAGAACTTGAAAAGAAGAGAAGTCGTAGATTGTCAACTCAAATACACTGCCTTGTCTATTCTTCAACAAGCCATGGGTCCTAACCACATGCCTCATATTCAACAATATTCCACCGCCAAAAAAACATGGGACGCTCTTGTCGTCATGTTTGTGGGCAATGAGAGTATGCAAAGGAATAGGTATGATGCCTTGAGCAATGAGGCCGAAGGGTTCTATATGCATGATGGTGAGAGCCATGAAGACATGTACCGAAGGCTCAATACTCTTGCCACCGCATTCCACAATGTTGGTGAAAAGTACATTGATGATTGGATCAAGAAGAAGTACATGATTGCTCTCATGCCATTTGATCCCGCGGACTTGAAGAGCATTCAAGGAAAACATGACTTTTCTTCTTTGACCTCAACTCAAGTAATGCAAGAGGTGTTCTCCTATCAAGTGAAAATCAAGAATGCTCTTGACAACCGTGCTAGAGCCATAGGAATGCACAAAGGGAGGTTGAGTATGAAGAAGAGTGCCATGAGTACTTGGCTCCATTGAAGGATCAATAATATAATCCCATGCTCAAAGATGTAATTGTTCTTACCGTGCAAAAGTTTTGGAAGAATCCATCCAAGGCCAAGGCATTTGTTGAGGAGAAGACCAAGTCTCTATGGAAATGATGGGACTCAAAGAGTTAGGTCTTGCTTCAATTGTCAAGATAAACACCATTTCATTGCGGAGTGTCCCTATGAAAATAGAGAACTCCATAGTGGCAAGCTCATTCGCAAGGACAAGTCCAAGGTTGCTTACAAGAAACCTCACTTCAAGAAGAAGCCATTCAACAAGAATTACCCCCACCAAGTTTGTCCTAGTGACTCAAGAGGAGTATGATTCCGGGAGTGATGAAGAAGAAGAAACCTCAAGTGAAGTGGCCGCTCTTTCCATTGCTTCAACTCCATCATCTTCATCTCTCTTTGAATCCCCCAATGAGAATCATCCTCATCCAAATGCCAAGTGCTTCATGGCTAAGGCCTCGGAGGTATCACCTTCTCCCAAATCTAAGACCCCAAGTGAATTAGAAAATCATGCTAGTCTTGGAGTAGAAGATGAAATTCTCTCTGGAACGATTTATGTCTAACGTGCAAGGGGAGACCAAGAAGTACTTTGATCATCTCATGAGCCAATTAGGAGAGGCCCATGAAGCTCTTAACAAGAAAGGCAAGGTTTGAAAGAAGGGATGCGAATGAGGTAGCATCTCTCTCCATGACTCTTGAGGAAGAGCATGATGGTAGAGTTTCTCTTGAGGAGGAACTTGAATCTATTTAAGAGTCATATAATGAACTTGTTTCTAATATCACTAAGGAACGTGACCTTTAAATTTCTGAATATAAAAAGGCTAAAAAGGATAAGGTTGAGTTTGGTGTTGGTCACGATAAACTAACCGAGGAGTTTGAAAAGCTAACAAAGGCTCACAAGGCCTTGGAGAGTCAACACTCTTCCTTCAAAGAGTTATGTGAACAACTTCAAACTCAACTTAATCAACTTAATAACCCTATCACATCTACTTGTTATTGTGATCATGCAAATATTATGGAGGAAAATGCTAGGCTGAAGGGTGAGCTAGCAAGGCTCAAGGGCAAGAGCCCTCAAGTTGAAAAGGTTGTGGTCTCTAACCCACTAGTGGTTATCCCTAGCCCACAAGTGGTTGCATCTAGACCACAAGTGAGTGCTCAAAGGCAACAAGTGGGCAAGCACAATCTTGGCTATGTTGCCAAGAAAAAGAATAAGAAAAAGAAGAGCAAGAAGAAGGCCAACAATGCTGCTTTGGGTGGTATTGTCATTAGGGTCAACACTACTCGTAGCACTCCTGCACAAGCTAATAATGTTGCTTCAAGTAGTGGTGTCATGAGGGACAACACTACTCGTAGCATTTCCGCGGGAACTAACAGTCCACACCATTTCTTATATGTTGATTATTATGGTGTTGTGCAAGCTAAATATGTTGGTCCTATTGAGGGTTGCATTGACTATACAATTTGCATTCCCAAGACCCTTGTTGCTAACATGAAGGGAACCTCCTCGGGTCCTAACTCTAGTCAATGATCTCTTGCTTGACTATGCTTCCGGTGGGTCTAAATAGATAATTGATAGTGGATGCACTAGTCATATGACCGGAAGCAAAGAACTTGTCGGAGTTGCGCCCAAATGATATTAATGCAACTTTCACTTATGGAGACATGTCCAAGTCTAAGGTATCGGGGTTTGGCAAGGTTGTGATTGCTCCTGATATCACTATCGTGGACGTCATGCTTGTTGAATCCCTTGGTTACAATTTACTTTCAGTTCGTTCATTAGGGAAGATGGGTTTCTCCGTCTTCTTTGATCCTAATATTGTGGTCCTTTTGAGGAGCAAGAGTCTAGACGTTGCATACGTGGGACATGTTGAAAATAAGTTTTTCGTGGTGGAATTTTCGAAGTCTACCAACTCTCAATCAATGTGTCTTTTCGGTAAGGCGGATGTGGGGTGGTTGTGGCATCGCCGCTTATCCCATGTCAACATGAGAACTTTGCAAAGTCTTCACAAAGGTGGCCTTATGCTTGGACTAAAAGAAAATGTTTCCTTTTCCAAAGATCGCGTTTGTAGGTCGTGTGTTGAAGGAAAGATGCATGATGCCACCCACAAGGCCAAGACTATTATCTCATCAAAGAGGATTTTGGAGCTTCTCCATGTTGATCTCTTTGGTGCCGTGCCTGAGGCAAGTCTTGGAGGCAATAAGAATTTCTTGGTGATTGTTGATGAATACTCAAGATACACATGGGTCTATTTCTTCAAGTGCAAGAGTGAGACCCAACAAACTATCATCGACTTCACCAACCAAGTGCAACGTCAACATAGTGTCCAAACCATGGCCATTAGGAGTGATAATGGCTCCGAGTTCAAGAACTACATTTTGAATGAATTCCTTAGTGATGATGGTATTCGTCATCAATATTCCGCCACTTACACCCTTCAACAAAATGGTGTAGCCGAGCGGAAGAATAGAACTCTATTGGATATGGCAAGGACAATGTTGGCGGAGTATTCTTCTCCCCAATATCTATGGGCGGAGGCTATTTCCACCGCATGCTGATGACTCCCAAGTGCAGGAGATCAATTGTAGTACCTTTCAATAAGTATTTGAGTGTCGAACTCACGAGGAGCTGAAGGTAAGCTATCTATTCTCTAAAGCCCTATAACCCTCTTATATGGTTGTTTATGCAAAGCAATAAGTTTGACTAAAAGAAACTAACTAATTAAAAGCAAGTGACGTGGAGTGTGGTTTGTCTAGTAACTAGTGAAGCAAGTTTAAAATGCAAATTTCTAAGCAAGTTTCACAAGTAGAAGCAGCAAATATCTCAAGTATCTCAAGGGAGCAAGTGTTCTAGCAATAGGTGTTTCGTTCGTGTGGTTGTCACAGTTAGTGAAGCACATGTTTTAGTCTTAGTTGTTTCTTCTAGGAAGGAGCCATGAATAGCTATAGTCAAGTAAATAATCTACAACCCCTTATGATGGATCATGTGGCCAATTAAATTACTGCACAAGATTGATTAAGACATAAAGTCCCACCATAGCCTTACGTTCTAAGGTCCCCTATATATATCCCCCAATAACTTAACTTTGTGGCTCGGTCTCAGGTTACTGTCACTCCCAAGTCACCACCACTCCATTATGCTACCGGTGATCACCTTACATGCATTCCCCAACATATGCATGCACTCATATATTGTACATAAAGACAATCATAGAAGATAACAAACTTGTATGCAACCAATCAACGAACTATTTCACCATTGCCAAGAACAAATTCACTACTCAAACATAGACGGGGAGACACAATACATCAAGGGAATATAGTATTGCATCATACATCGTGTTTGCCAAGAGATTACAGTGGAGAGATGGAGCCGATCTTGCTGTAGATGTTGATGATGAACACGCCGGAGGGGGGTGGAGCCCTCCGGGGGTGATCCCGGCGGCGTTTCCCCCCTCCGATCTTCTCCGGCGGAAGCCTTCTGTCTCTCTGTTTCGTGGTTTCGTCTCTCGGCGCCGCCTCCTCCTCGAAAAGTCCTGGGGACCCTTTATATAGTCGTTTTTAGGTCACGAGACACTCGGGAGAAGAAAGATCGATGGCATTGGAGCCACGGGGGAAAAAAGGGGGCCTCTCACGCGGCCAAGGAATCTGGCCGCGTGGAGGGTCCTCTTTGCCACCTGGTTGTCCTTTTGTCCCATGGTCTTCGTCTCGAAAATTCTGAACCGTGCTCTTTGGCCTTGCCCTTTTTGGAATCCCGAAGCTCCCGGAAAGTCTGAAACACTAAAAAGTACCTTTTCTGGAAAAACAGGGTTAGAACCAAAAGAAGGGGATTGTTTAGAAAATCCCCCAAATCATTATAAAACATGAATATAAGTTGCTAATATGTAGGAAAAACAAGTAATAACATGCAAAGTTCATGTATGCATTTTACATGCATCAACATCCCCAACCTTAACCCATGCTCGTCCTCGAGTATGAAGGTGATAAAACTAACATGGACTTTGCATATTGAAACAATCATGGGATATCATGGAGAATTATTCATGCTACATATAATCAAATGATTAATACTAGAAATGAGTAGCAATATACAATTCATGTTGTAAGAAATATCAAATATGCAAGCAAAGATGCTTCATGAAATTTCACAAAGTGTATAATGAAATAAAAGCACTATGGACCAAATGCATACACAAAATGAAAAATAAAATCCTATATTGGTCAAAGAATAGCATAATGGAAAATAGAAAATATGGTGGACACTTTGGAGAAAATTGAGTAGAGGTAAAACATGATCAAGTCTTATTTAGCCTCTAAATTATTCAACTAAAATTACTAATTGAAATATGGTATCCATTGATCTAGGACTCTCATTGCCACTAGCATCTTAAATGGTGAATGTTGAAGTAATGTGAATGACAAGGTGGTTGAAAGCCTCATTGCCCCGTGAGTGTGAAAACCTACTCCATGATTACTCAACTTAAGATTCCTAATAAGCTTTGTACAATCATAATAAGTATTAATGACATCATAGAGAACCGCAAAGAGGTACCTCTTGCCCCATGACATGGAAACAATCCCATGTCACAATGACAAGACAAACAAACGGAGTAGACTCATCATCCTTTTTATTTTCATTCACTATTATGCATAGCTTCTTATTTTATTGTAGGATGTGTTGTAGAGTCACTCAATCTGTAAGTAAATTTCCACCATGATAAAGCATGGCTTGGGTTAGCGGCCCAGTGCGTTTCTCTAGTCATATAGATACTTACTCATCAAAACTTACTATTCCTCTATTTCATTTCGGCATGGCAGGAGTCCAAAAACAAAAGTACATGATATCAACCAAATGTAAATTTTTGTGCAATGTTGAAAGCTTTCCGGTGATACACGTTTATAGCTAGCTCCCAACCACACACTTGTCAAACGCAAAACTTGCGGCTCCCATTATTGGGTCATGTTTATTAGATGCATAAAAAGTAAAGTGTGCCTTCAAAAGTTCGTGAGAGTCCTATCCCAAGTTCAACCCATGACAATTAATAAAGTGAGTATCTTAATTTAGAACATAAATAACACAATAACATGGTGAACATACTCGGAATAGCAATGAAGCTAATGGGAAGATATGGTGGACTCACTGGAAATACTTGGCTAAGGAGTGTTGGAAACAAGTTTTTACTTGTTGGAATTTTTAAATTTTTGGCTAGCAAGAGGGAGATAGTTGACCAGCTACTATGCATGCATATGTCCATAGAACTACTCATTTCATGACAAACTAAATAAACCAGCAATTAACATCAAGGACATGAATAAGAGATAGCTCAAGACAACATTATTGCAAATTTCTACACATAAAAAGCCTATAAATCATGCAAACATATGTAGCTCTTCAAATCAACCATGGCATCCCTATTCCAAGTCATAATACTAGAATCCAATACATTCCAACTCCAAACTCCAGTAGCTCAATCTCATATAAAATGATGGGTGTGGTCTTATCAAAACAAAAATAAAAATAAAAACTAGACGCTTCAAGTCTCTATGATAAATGTTTTGCTTAGAAAAACAGAAAGTAGACGTGTGCTAACCAAAAGAGTGCAGCTCCAGTGGGGTGTTCATCACATACCCAAGCTTATGGCTTTCACCATTCTTGGATGTCTTGAGGCGCAACTCCTCTATTCCCTGTGAAAAAACTTCACAAAACATGTTTCTCCCATTCTTTTTCTGTGGGGTGAGATTAGGAGGGACAAACAAATCACATGCTTGCTGTGCAAAATTACAAATAAAATGCTCCAGTAGATAGACAATAAGGTTCATTATGTTGTATGTTCACTCTCTTGCTTGAAAGAATCATGGAAATTCGATTCCCAAGCCCAAAGAGTGCATAAAACAAAAGAAGGCAGAATCTGTCCAGAAAAGCAACAGCAGCAAAACGAACGTTTTTCCCTAAGCTAGACTCGTCAAAAAATTAAGCCAAATTTTTTTCTTACATAGTATGAAAAGTTTCAGAACATATTAAAAAATTAGCTCAATCCGACATACCAATGAAAAAGGTAAAATCATACGGTGAGAAGACTCGTGCTAAAACAGAAATTTCATGCACTAGGATAGCAACTTATAAGTCCAAATGGGTTTGACTTGACTCTTTATTGAAAACTCCAGAATTAAAACAAAAAAAACTAATCTCTCGAGACAGCAAGAGGACACTAGGAAAATCCAAATAAAAACGACCGGGTTGCCTCCCGTAAAGCGCTTTCTTTATAGCCATATAGCTAGGCTTTACTTACTTAACATCATGATGGTTGGAGTGAGGTGGCTCGGCATCCCCAATCTTGGATTCTTGTACTTATTTGATACATGTAGGGTGAGCCGAGGGGTACATCCCCAAGCTTGATTGGTTGTCCCTCTTTATCTTTGTTCATCTCACTCAACTCTTCCTCCTGAAAAATTCTTCTTACACAAATCTCAACATAAAACTTGATTAGAGGGGTTAGTGCCTCCATAAATAAAATCCACATAGGTACAGCAAAGACACATCATGAGTTGATTCTAAATATTAACTACTGTTACTACATTTGTGCATTGCTCCTTGATCAAAAGAACCACACAAAACACAAGTAATGAGAGCAATGCAAAATAAAGACATAATCTGCCAAAAACTGAACAACCCGTAAAGAGTGAATTTTTAGAGGCACTTAAGTTGCTCAAATCAGAAAACTTAAAACTAATGAAATATGTAGTGATAACTAAATATTGCTTTCGTAAATTACCAGGTCAAAATTCCACTTCTGTGATTTTAAACATTTTTCGCAGTGAAGTTCAGGAATATGTTTTCTGGACAGCTAATTACTATTGTTTAATCCTATCTCTCATATAACATTATTCTTGCCATTTATGATGAGAAATCAGACAGAAATGTGATATTACAGTAGTGAACTAATATTTTTATTGTTTTTAGCTTTGGAAAAAGTTTTAATGATAGAGACTTTGCAATGGTTTCATTGGCATGAACAACACATGTTCAAGGTCGACCCCAACTTCTCCATTACTCATCCTTCTCATTTACTTTCCCAAATTTTTTATAAAATGAAAATCTTAAACTAAATGATACATAACATTAGGTAAAGTCCTTTTACATGTTGTAAAGACATAAATGTGTGCTCAAATCGAATAGGAAATTAAAGCATAAGGAACACACCAAAAAATATTAAACAATTTATTTTTAAGTCTAACCCATTTCCTATGCATTGGCATTTTGTAATGAAACAAATAAAAGAAGCACATAATAGCAAGCATAGAAAGGTAGATCAAGTGCAACTTCAATACTTTCAGCATAAAGAGGGGAAACTTAATATTGTTGAAATATGTGTAACCATGTTTCCCTCTCTCATAATAATTTTCAGTAGCATCATGAATAGATTCAACAATATGAATATGACATAAAACATTCTTATCATGAGCCACATGCATAAAAGAATCACTACTCTCCACATAAGTAAAATCCTCATTAGTGATAGTGGGAGTTAAACATTCATAATTTTCATTGCAATCATCATATATAGGAGGCATAGTATCATCAAAGTGAATTTTCTCCTCCAAGCTTGGGGAACTAGAAATATCATGCTCATCAAAACCAACTTCCCCAAGCTTAAAACTTTGCATAGAATCAACAAGTATATCATTTTTATCCTCAATAGTAGGGGGACTAAAAATATCATATTCATCAAGACAAACTTCCCCAAGCTCAAGGTTTTCCTTAGCAATAAAGGTGTTCAAAGAATTAGTACGACCACAAATATGATTGTTGTGCAAATAATTTTTCAATTTCTCCTCAAACACTTCATGTCCTAATTCAAGATAGATATTATACAGTTCTAAAATTGTTTGGTTGTTTTCCATTTTATAATTTTTTTTATGTTTTAGGTTTATATGTTAGTATGCAATGCAAACAAGAATAAAAGCTTAGCACAACGCTCCCCGGCAACGGCGCCAGAAAAGTGCTTGATGACTCCCAAGTGCAGGAGATCAATTGTAGTACCTTTCGATAAGTATTTGAGTGTCGAACCCACGAGGAGCTAAAGGTAAGCTATCTATTCTCTAAAGCCCTATAACCCTCTTATATTGTTGTTTATGCAAAGCAATAAGTTTGACTAAAAGGAACTAACTAATTAAAAGCAAGTGACGTGGAGTGTGGTTTGTCTAGTAACTAGTGAAGCAAGTTTAAAATGCAAGTTTCTAAGAAAGTTTCACAAGTAGCAAGCATCAAATATCTCAAGTATCTCAAGCGAGCAAGTGTTCTAGCAATAGGTGTTTCGTTCGTGTGGTTGTCACAATTAGTGAAGCACATGTTTTAGTCTTAGTTGTTTCTTCTAGGAAGGAGCCATGAATAGGTATAGTCAAGTAAATGATCTACAACCCCTTATGATGGATCATGTGGCCAAGTAAATGACTGCACAAGATTGATTAAGACATAAAGTCCCACCATAGCCTTACGTTCTAAGGTCCCATATATATATCCCCCAATAACTTAACTTTGTGGCTTGGTCTCAGGTTACTGTCACTCCCAAGTCACCACCACTCCATTATGCTACCGGTGATCACCTTACATGCATTCCCCAACATATGCGTGCACTCATATATTGTACATAAAGATAATCATAGAAGATAACAAACTTGTATGCAACCAATCAACGAACTATTTCACCATTGCCAAGAACAATTCACTACTCAAACATAGACGGGGAGACACAATACATCAAGGGAATATAGTATTGCATCATACATCGTGTTTTCCAAGAGATTACAGTGGAGAGATGGAGTTTATCTTGCTGTATATGTTGATGATGAACACGCCGGAGGGGGGTGGAGCCCTCCGGGGGTGATCCCGGCGGTGTTTCCCCCCTCCGATCTTCTCCGGCGGCAACCTTTTGTCTATCTGTTTCGTGGTTTCGTCTCTCGGTGTCGCCTCCTCCTTGAAAAGGCTAGGGGACCCTTTATATAGTCGTTTTTAGGTCACGAGACACTCGGGAGAAGAAAGATCGACGGCATCGGAGCCACGGGGGCAAAAAGGGGGCCTCTCACGCGGCCAAGGAATCTGGCCGCGTGGAGGGTCCTCTTTGCCACCTGGTTTTCCTTTTGGCCCGCTACTTTGGCCCATGGTCTTCGTCTCGAAAATTCTGAACCGTGCTCTTTGGCCTTGCCCTTTTTGGAGTCTCGAAGCTCCCGGAAAGTCCGAAACACTAAAAAGTACGTTTTCTGGAAAAACAGGGTTAGAACCAAAAGAAGTGGGATTGTTTAGAAAATCCCCCAAATCATTATAAAACATGAATACAAGTTGCTAATATGTAGGAAAAACAATTAATAACATGCAAAGTTCATGTATGCATTTTACATGCATCACATGCCACTTCTCCAACCGCCTCTACATCCGCAAGGGCTTGGACAAGACTCCATATGAGATCCTTACCGGCAACAAACCCAACGTCTCCTACTTCCTTATATTCGGTTGTAAGTGCTTCTATTTGATCAAGAGTGTTAGGTTGTCTAAATTTCAATCCAAAACTATTGAGGGTATTTTTGTTGGTTACGGTGCCGAATCCCACACTTATAGAGTCTTTGACAAAGCCTCGCGGATTTTCATAGAATCTTGTAGTGTGGTTTTCGAGGAAAATTATGGCTTCTAGTGGCGCAGTTTCATGTTTCTAATGTATATGTTGAAATGCCTCAAGAAGCCATAAGAAGTATGGGTGTGGGATTTTTCGCCCCATTGAGGGACACCTTATGGCGACTCGAGAAGGACCATGCTCTATTCAAGTGGAGCCCTCCTCTACAATAGAAGAACAAGCCAAGGATCCAAGTGATGCACCTAGCCAAGAACATGTTGAAGATCCTCCTATCATTGACCAAGTTACTACGCAAGATGCAACCACTCCTATCATTCAAGCTAGTCAAGGTCAAGGCCAAGATCAACCATCCTCATCCTCTTCTCCTCAAGTTGAAGCTCATGTTGAAGATGTTGTTGATGATGATCAAGGCCAAGTTGGTCAAGACGAGGACCCAAATTATCAAGATGATCAAGTGATTCCTCCTTGCAATAATTTAGGAGATCTAAACCCATCGTACTAGAAGGATAAGAAGAGATTTAAAGCATACTGATGCTCAAGAAAACAAAGTGTTGGAAGATGTTCAAGCTCGAAGATCCACAAGAAGGCAATTAACACATTTTAGTGAGCATCAAGGTCACATATCTATGGTGGAACCAAAGAAAGTGTCTGAATCTCTTGAGGACTCCGATTGGGTTGAAGCTATGCATGATGAGCTCAATAACTTTAAGCGCAATAAAATTTGGAAGCTAGTTGAGAAGCCCAAAGATCGCCACAATGTTATCGGCACTAAGTGGATATTCAAGAACAAGCAAAATAAGCATGGTATTGTCATAAGGAACAAGGCAAGATTGGTGGCTCAAGGATACACTCAAGTGGAAGGCATTGACTTTGATGAGACCTATGATCCCATGGCTCGCCTTGAGTCTATCTGTATCCTTCTTGCATATGCATCTTCACATAATTTCAAGTTGCAACAAATGGGTGTCAAAAGTGCTTTCTTGAATGGTCCACTAAAAGAGGATGTATATGTTAAGCAACCTTTGGGGTTAGAGAACCTCAACTTTCCTAAACATGTCTACAAGCTTGATAAGGCACTCTATGGACTTAAACAAACACCACGTGCGTGGTATGAGCACCTTAGAGAGTTATTGGAAGACCATGATTTTGAATTTGGTAAGATCGACCCCACCCTTTTTACAAAGAGGGTAAACGGAGAACTTTTCACATGCCAACTCTGTGTGGACGATATTATATTTGGCTCAACTAACCAAGCTTTTAATAATGAGTTCTCAAAGATTATGATTTACATGTTTGAGATGTCCATGATGGGAGAGCTTAAATTCTTCCTTGTTTTTTAGATCAAGCAATTGGCTCGTGGGACTTTCATCTCTCAAGCCAAGTACATCCAAGACATGCTCAAGAGGTTTAATTTCCAAGGTGCAAAGATGAAGACATCTCCTATGCAAGTCAAATGCCACCTCAAGCGCAATCCAGATGGTAAAGATGTGGATCAAAAGTTGTATCGTTCTATGATTGGTTCTTTGCTTTACCTTTGTGCATTTAGGCCCGATATCGTTTTGAGTGTAGGTGTGTGTGCAAGGTATCAAGCGGCTCCTAAGGAAAGCCACCTGGTGGCGGTCCATAGGATCTTTCGGTATTTGGTTGATACCTCAAGGTTTGGTTTGTGGTACCCAAAGGGGGCACAATTTTCTCTCAAGGGCTACACGGACTCGGATTGGGCCGGTGGTCAAGATGATAGGAAGTCTACTTCCGGGGTTTGCCAATTTCTTGGTAGGTCCTTGGTGAGTTGATCTTCCAAGAAGCAAAATTGTATATCTCTCTCCATCGCCGAAGCCGACTATGCGGCGGCCACTAGTGCTTGCACCCAATTGCTATGGATGAGGCAAATCCTCAAAGAGTATGATGTTCACTTGGAGAAGGTGTCTCTCATGTGTGACAATGAAAGTGCCATCAAGATCGCCTACAACCCCGTGCACCACACAAAGACGAAGCATATTGAGATTCGTCATCATTTCATCCGGGATCATGTGGCAAGAGGTGATATTGAGCTAGCATATGTCCCCACCAAGGATAATCTCGCGGACATCTTCACGAAGCCTCTTGATGATGCAATATTCATGTTCTTGAGGAATGAGCTAAATATCATCGATTCTAGGAGTTTGACTTGAAGATCTTGCACACACCCCTATAGTTGATATGTGTTTGGGTTTAGGTGTAGGCATGGACATAGGGGGAGTGTTATCCTAACACATTGGGTTCTACCTCCCCCCATTATGCCCAAAGCAAAAAAATCATTGTTATCTTTTTTCTAATGTTGAATTGTGAGCTTCAATGTCGAGTATTTGTGAATATTTTGATCTTAGTTGGGGTTTATTTGATATTTCATTGCATTTCTCTTATTTTTTCCCTAGCTAAGTGTTTTCGTAGGAAAATCTCACTCACTTGGTCTTTTGTTGTTTGATTCTTGCAAATGAGCGGGATAAGTACTACTTCCAGTTTGGTGTTTCTATCCTAACCTTTATACCCAAAAACCAAACTCTATCTAGCACATTTGTCACTCCATTGAAACTAGGAAGTTCCGAATCAGAAGGCAACCGGAAAATTCGGTTCAGTTTTGAACCAGAATATCTGGGTGGTACCGGAATATCCGGTTCATGCTTGAACCGGAATATCCGGTCCGGCGAATCTCGACATATCTGGAGGGGCACGGGGTGGAGAGCCAGTTCCTACCTTTCTCCCCCAAGTCCTCTTCTCCACCAAATCGCCTCCTCTCCGATTCTTAGCCTCCCGTGCCACTTCCTCCACGGGTTTTGCGAGTTCGTGCCCGGATCTCGTTCTCCATCACCTTGGGATCATTTGCATCCAAGCGTCTTCATCCATGGACGCGGGTAATGTTCAAAATCTTTGGATCTTGGTGCCCTAACCCTACCTCTCTATGGATGTGTGTTTTTCTTGACAATGCTTGGTAGTGGATGTTCCCGAGGGTATCTTTGCATGCTAGAGACAATAGGTTAGATTCCCGTTTCACCGATCTAGTTTTTGAATCTAGGTAAGGATCAATATAGTGCTGGAGTCGTGCACCCGGAATATCCGGTTCAGTATTGAACTGGAATATCCGGTTGAGTTCTTTCATGCACCCAGAATATCCGGTACAATATTGAACCGGAATATCCAGTTGAGTTATGTCCCGAATTTCACCCGTACTGTTTTGCTCCTAACTAGAATTGATTCTCGATCGTTGGGTGGACTCTTCCCTATTGTTTTATCAGTATGATCCCTTCATTGATGACATGTGTGCACTTACCCCCATTGCTTCCTTCTATGTTATTCCTTCACATGTAGCTCTTACGCTGACAAGTTGGGCCCTCGCAAGCGTCCTTCGTACAAGGACACTGGTGATGGGGACCCTAGTGACCCTCGTCCTCCAAGGAAAGCCGTTGCCAAGGGGAAGGTCAAGTATATTTCCATTAAGCCATCCTCAAAGAAGAAAAAGGGCAGGGAAATCAGGAAGAGTTACAAGTATGATGTGACCACTCAGGAGTTTGTTCAGATTTGTCAGGGGAACTGGTACAACATTCCCAGAGATATGGAGTGTGAGGATGCTCGGTTCTGGTGCATGGAGCAGTCCTACATCTCTGCTGACATTTATTCTGACTACAAGTTCCCTATCCATCAGATGCATCCCACCAGGTTCTAGATGATCAAGGATAAGGAAGAATTTGCTGATGCTGCTAGTATCATTGAGAGGTTTGGTCTTGTGAAGCTCTTGGAGACTCGTTGCCCCTACAACACCGATCTAGTTGTTCAGTTCATGACCACTCTAGTTTTTGACTCCGGTGTTCCATGCTGTTTGAAGTGGATGACCCAGTCCACTCCTTGTGAAGCTCCATTTCACAGGCTGGGTCGTTTGCTTGGTTACAAGCACATCTCTCATCCTCCACTTGGTCACCGTATGCATGATGTGGAGAGACCCCAGCGAGAGAGGACTATGGTTGAGATGTATGCTCCTTGATACACTGTTGGGAAGTTGGAAGGGCTTCTTCCATTCTATGATCAGCTCGTGCGCCTCTTTCGGTCCTTCTTGGTTCCTAGTGGAGGTAACAATGATGCTCTCACCCGTCCGCTTTGCAACCTTCTTGTTCTGGCAAAGTAGTGTATGGAGGATGAGGATCCTACTGCTTCCTATACTATGGATGCCATGGATATTATCTTCAATGAGCTACGCAATGCTATGATTGGTGGGAACACCATCCCATATGGACCGTATATTATGATGTTGATCAAGGATACCATGAAGAGGGACTTCCATGAGATCCTTTGCAAGATCATGACTTCAAGAAGTTGTATGTCAAGAGGAAGAAGGCCGTACCTGCTCCTGCTCCTCCTCGTGAGGGTGGTTCCTCTATTGGAGGTGTTGCCCCTTCGAGTGCTCGCATGACTGACCCCTCCACCACGTTGCGCAATGTCAGGAAGCTTTCCTGGTTTCAGCGAAATGTGTTGTGCATGAAGGTGGATATACACAAGGAGCAATACTAGACCTACAGCAGGGACACTGCTATGTCCAACTCTCAGCGTCAGATTCTTCACCATGTGAGTGGTGCTACTGGTGATCTTCCTGCTGCCCTTGTTCCAGAGTCTTATTCTTAGTGATCTTCCTGCTGCCCTTGAGAACGGATTGAGGAGGTTCTTCGTGCCACTTCTGCTTCTTCCAGTACTCATGTTGGTGATGATTTCAATGAGGAAGATGAGGATGTGGACGAGGATCTGGAGAGGGCTGCTGAGGGTGCTTCCGATGCGTCAGCTGGAGAGTCGTCTGAGCACTCGGATGCTTAGCTTGTTGATGGGACGCTATCACCACTATCTTTCTTCTTTTTGGTGTCTCGATGCCAAAGGGGGAGAAGTAGTATTAGGCCTACAGGATTTTCATGGGTTTCGGGCACAAGAATATGCTTCTACCATTTCTTGAGAGCTTGTGTCCATTTAGTTTTATTTGTTGGAAATTACTCTCCGTATGGATATTTCACTTTTTGCATTTGAGGCAAACAAAAGGTATGCATATGTGTAGGGGGAGCAATTTCCATGTTATTTCAAACATGTACTCGTCAAGGTTTTATTGCAAATCTTAGTATTGTCATCTAACACCAAAAAGGGGGAGATTGAAAGCGCATTTCATTTTCCCGGTGTTTTGTGTGTTAGTTAACAATACTAATTACATTATTTATCGAGGTGTTTAGTGTACAGGTGTGGTACTTAACATCTGCATCGATCACCAAAAAGATAGGTGAAGATTGGCCACTAAAATTTGGGACAGAGAGGAGCCGGATTATTCTAACCGGATTATTCTGGAAAATCGGATATTCCGGTTAGGATGGTTTCTGTCCAATTCGGGACAGAGATGAGCCGGAATATTCAAACCGGATTATTCATTCTGAACACCATATTCCTATTGAGGAAGCTTTTGCTCAAAATCGGCTAAGGACTGAAGATTGAAGTTACAGAAATAAACCAGATTATTCGTACCGGATTATTCCGAGTCAACCGGATAATCGGGTTGGGAATCCAGAAGGGGATAGAAGCTAGCCGGAATATTCATACCATATTATTCATCCCCAATCGGATAATCCGGTTGGAGTCAACGCAGTCGACTGGATCTGAGGAAACTTGCCAACCGGATATTCCGGTATACTTTTTCTGCTCAAACGGCTAGATTTGAGGAGGGGGTATAAATACCCCTCCTCTTCCTCCTTGATCTCTAGTTCGTCCCAGGCATCGAATATCATTTATTGAGCTCACCAAATCTTCAATTACACCCAATCCCTCCCACCAAACTTGTTGATCTTCGGAGGATTGAAGGAGAAGGCCCCGATCTACATCTTCACCGAGCCGTTCTTCATTTCCCCCTTATATTCTTGAGGGATTCGAGTCAAGGGTTTCCATTTGTGGAGAACCTAGACCTCTTGCTACTCTTGGTGATTCTTGGTGTTGGTAGCCCCCAATTTTGTTGTGGGTGTGTGCCCCAAACTTGTTTGTAAAGAATTCGATTCCCGCCTCAAAGGGGATCAATAGTGGAAGGTGCACTAGGCCTTTGTTGCGGGGTTCATCGGAGAATAGGGTGAAACATTTGTGGCGTTGAGTAGATCTTCGTAGCGAGCTCACACCCCTCCAACGAGATGTACTCCCTTAACAAGGAGGAACTCGGAATTACATCGTGTCTCCGCGTGCTTCATATCGGTTACCCCGTTCCTTCCCCCTTTAGTTGTGCTTGTATTGTGTTTGTGATTGTTGTTGTCATCTAGGTAAATTCACCGTAGTTGCATTATCTAGAGAATTTAGCTTTATGTCAAGCCTATTCTTGAAGAAAAATTAAAATTGGTCGTAGCACCTATTCAACCCCCTCTAGGTGTCCTCACTATCCGTTCAATAAGGAAGACACAACAAAGGTCGATGACAATTGCTCGGATGCATTGAAGTTTGGAGCGGCAAGAGCCGAAGTCTCATGGAGGGGGATATCTCAACAGTTGTGAGTTCACAAGGATCCATGTTGTTTGAAATATGGTGTTGAGAACTTCTACATTTGGGTGTAAATTCTCTAATTGTTTATCATTATAGAACATCTTTTAATAAAGTAATTCTCCGTTTGGGAGCTATGTTTTTTGTAAACCATGTTATTTAGAAAATGAAGTATTAAAGTGCAAGATTCAAAATTTTAAAACGACAAAAAAGGTATAGGCTTTGTATGGCAGCGAAGTGTTTTTAAAACCAAAATATTTGAAAACCTCATTATTCATACGCCTAGCGACTCAATATTTCAGTTTTGGAAAAAAGGTCTAGCCATATTTTTCGTATACTTCAAAAATAGTGTAATTTCCTAAAAATAGTGAAGCATATAAAACTACACTTTTAATGCTAATGTCAAACACCTCAAATATTGAATACTCCGGTATTTCTGTAAACTGAAGTTTTCTTAGAATACTTCAAAAATACTCCTGAGCAGGGCCATAGTTCTAGAGAATACTTTATTTTCCGAAACAAAGTATTTATTGGACCCAAAACAAGTTAAAGTATTTCATACTGTAATATGTACGAAAACTAAAAAAGAATCTCTGAATGCTTAGAAAATACGGAGCTCTCAAGTGGGGGCCTAAGCATTGGGAGTAACTTTTAGTTTAATTCTCATTCAAATGAACCACACCCACATTGGGAAAAAAACGAGTGGTAAACATTTTGCAGATGAAAATCTCTAGGTGCAAACTTGCAACCATGTGCAAACTAAGGGCATCTTCAGTCGCCCCCCAGAGCCCCGTCAGACGGCCTTTTTAGCGCCGGAAGCGGCGAATAGCGCCTTTTACGCACCAGTCGACCCCCCAGAAGCCCAAATAGCGCCGTTTCGGCGCTATTTCGCGCCGCGGCACCCATGCCAAACCCAACCCACTGGGTTCGGCTTGGGGGGGCGAAACTGCGCTGCAGCCCGCGCGGGCCAGCTCTGTCAGTGACGCGCCAAAAAAACGCGGGAACAGAAACCCCCGCCCGTGACCTTCTTCTCGGAGCCCGCGCCGTCAAAGGCTCGCCGGAGTAATGGCGTGGCGGCCGGCCAGTGCATGCGCCCCAGTCAAAGGCTGCCGGATTAATTGGCGGGGCGGCAGCGGTGACACGCGCGGCACAACGACTGGCCCACCAGGCTATAAAAGGGCGCTCGCCCCTCGCCGTTCTCCCATTCTCGGCTCCTCCTCCTCGCCGTTCTCCCATTCTCGCCTCCTCCTCCTCGCCACTCTCGCCGCACCTAGCAACGATGCCTCGCCACTAGGATGCGTGGCCCGCGGGAGGCCCCAGCGACGGGGACAGCGACGGAGAGGAACAGCACCCGGCGCAGGGAGCGGTGGCGCTCGAGCAGCAGCCCGCCCAGGAAGAGCTGGCGCCCGAGCTGCAGCCGGCGCTGGAGGAGGGAACGGAGGAGGCAGCCGGTGTGGCCGGAGCAGCACGCGGCCTACCACTCCTTCGAGACCGCGCGGAACGAGGAAGCGTCCCACCAGGTCCTCGGCGGCCTTGAGCAGACGGCGGCGGCGGCCGAGGCTGCCGCCGTTCGGGCATCTCTGGAGACCCACCGGAGGGAAGAGGCGGAGCGCGAGGCGTACCGGCAGCTGGCCGAAAACGCGGCGTCGGTCAAGCAGCAGGCGCTCATCGCGCAGTACGAGGACGACCGTCGGCAAGTGGCGCTGCAGAGCGAGCGGCGCAACCGCCAGCCCTCCGAACAGGCACAACTCCACCGGCTGCGGGTGCAAGGCCGGGCGGAGCGGCGCTGGCTCGCCATGGTGGTGAAGGATGACGGCGAAGCTGGCCCCTCCAACCGGCTCGCCATGGTGGCGAAGGATAACCGCGAGGAGGACGACGATGAAGACGACGACGCTTAGAATAGTCGCCGCAGTAGATTTTTAACTTTTTTCGCACTGTTTGGTTTATTTCTCGATGTTTAGTTCAAATTTGCATCGAATCAAATAAAATGTGTCGAATTTTCATTTCTCTGTTTTTTGGGCCGAAAGTTGGGCTCGGGGGCGACTGGGAAGCCTGCCCCCCAGATTCCAGATTAGCGGACGCCGCGGCGGCCCCAAAACGGCGGCGTTTTGGGCCGTGGGGGGCGCAACGGCTGGAGATGCCCTAAGGAAGTTCTTGTTTGAGCAAAACCGAACCCATAAAAAAAAAATCTGCTACAGCGCGATCGTGTATATGGTATACTCGTGCTATTCTATATTAGATGACTCTCCTATAAATGTATCTAGTATTGAAATATGTCTAGATAGGAAGTCATCTAATATGACGAAGGGAGTACCTGTGATTGTTTTCCTGGTAAAATGCGAGCCTAGACCTGTGATCGAGGCCGTGATTGATATTGGGGGATTCCGTCTCACGGGTTAATCTGTTCCCGGTTCGATCGTTACACGCAAACAAACTTTTATTCTTGACACAGATCCAAATGTGGATCCCACTTGGCCAAATTGGATTAGATTAACCCCGTCACGGGCGCACGCACATGTGGTAACCAGTCTATACGGCTAGCCCCAGTGGGAGTAACATCAGTAGTAACATCAACGCCACGTAGGCAAAAAAGATGACGTGTCACGTATTAAATGAGGAGAGAGATGGGTGTGGTAACTAGCTATGTTACTGTAACATCACACATTACAATGCAATATGAGTCTACAAACTAATAAATGTAGCTTTGCATGACACCACTTCTATGTTACTCTCCACTATGGAGGTGGTAACATAGTCTTGAAAAACGTGTATGTTACTAGGCTATGTTACTCCCCATTGTGACTAGCCTACGTACTGTACTCGTAATACTCCTCGCGGCAGTCCGCAGCACGATCAAATTTAAGTTTACTTTGGGTAGTATTTTTTACTCAAAAAAAACCGAGCCCTAGTTTTCTCTTCGTAGCCATGAGTTATTAACGAATATCCGGTGGCTAAAACACGGCTTAATTAATCCAAGTCGACGGCGGAGCGGATTACCGCGTAAGCCCGGTGGCGATGGGACCCACCCGGCTATATAACACGGGCATAATTGGTAACGCCACACATATAAATCTCCTCCGAGAAAACCATCGGAGTTGGGAGGGAGCGATCGAGCGAGCGACGTCAGGAAGGAGGGGAAAGATTGGTTGGAACAAACGCCGACCACTTCCTCCCCTCTCTCTCGAACCAACAACCCAGCCCGAGAAGAACCCAACCCGAGCGCCCGCCCCGAGCGAGAGAGAAAGAGAGAGGGAAGGGGGGAGCCCTAGCCGGCGCCGGCGGCGGCCATGTTCGGCGCCACACCGGCGATGTGGGCCGGGCTGGTCCTGGTGGCGTTATTGGCCGCATCGGGGGCGGAGGCATCGGCGGGGGGATTGCTGCCTAGGTTCGCGGAGGCGCCCGAGTACCGGAACGGGGAGGGATGCCCGGCGCCCGTCGCGGGGGCCGGGGTGTGCGACCCGGGCCTGGTCCACATCGCGATGACGCTCGACGCGCACTACCTCAGGGGCTCCATGGCCGCCATCTACTCGCTGCTCAAGCACGCCTCCTGCCCGGAGTCGCTATTCTTCCACTTCCTCGCCGCCGACGCCGCCGTGCCGGGGGTGGGCGAGCTCAGGAGCGCGCTCGCCGCCTCCTTCCCCTCCCTCCGCTTCGAGATCTACCCGTTCCGCGCCGACGCCGTCACGGGCCTCATCTCGGCCTCCGTGCGCGCCGCGCTCGAGGCGCCGCTCAACTACGCCAGGAACTACCTCGCCGACCTGCTCCCCAAGTGCGTGCCCAGGGCGATATACCTCGACTCCGACGTGCTCGCCGTCGACGACGTGCGCCGCCTCTGGGAGACGCGCCTGCCCGCCGCGGCCGTCGTCGCCGCGCCCGAGTACTGCCACGCCAACTTCTCCCGCTACTTCACCGACGCCTTCTGGTCCGACCCGGAGCTCGGGGCGCGCGTCTTCGCGGGCCGCCGCCGCGCGCCCTGCTACTTCAACACCGGGGTCATGGTCATCGACCTCCGGCGGTGGCGTTCGGGCAACTACCGCCACCGTATCGAGCAGTGGATGGAGTTGCAGAAAGAGAAAAGAATCTACGAGCTGGGGTCCTTGCCCCCGTTCTTGCTCGTCTTCGCCGGCGAAGTGGAGGCTGTCGACCATCGGTGGAATCAGCACGGTTTGGGCGGTGACAACATTCTCGGTAGCTGCCGCCCCCTCCACAAGGGCCCTGTCAGCCTGATGCACTGGTCTGGGAAGGGCAAGCCATGGGATCGCCTCGACGCCGGCAGGCCTTGCCCGCTCGACCACACCTGGAAGTCATATGACCTCTACATTGACGAGGGCGAAGCATCGTCCGCATCAGCGCCATCATTGTCATCATCGGCATTGCCTGCGGCGGTGTTTTCTTGGTAGACAGATACGGCGGCGCACGCTACAATTTTTTCATTTCTGGTGCCTGGGCTTGTCGGTGGTAATGCAATCGCCTTGCGAGATGCATTGCCACCGCCACCACAGCTGCCACCGCAGGCCGGCTGCCGCCTTCGGCTGTACAGCGAGGGGAGGGGCGGTACATTGCAGCGGCTGCGAAAGGAAGAGGAAGAGTGCATAGGGGAGGCGAACTCTTGTTCATTCGCGATACGATTCAGATTGATTCATTATGCTTTGATTCGGAGGCGGGCTGTTGGAATTACTTGATTGGTGGTGTACAATGCTTGGATAGGAAGATAAAAAGGTTTCAATTTTTTTTTGTCTATTAGTTCAGGATTGTTTCATTTTACATGTCTGTTCAGTAAACCCGTATAAATATCGATTGAATTGGTTTCAATAAAACAGAGTGGATCATATTCTTGTTGCAATGCCAAGACTCTCTTGTATCTGTCACTCCATCCAGCAATGCATTCAGAATGCCCTAATCTCATTCTAATATTTCCTTCTTTCAAGAATGGAGAAATTTATTGCTATTGTTAGTTTGTTTGATCAGTTCATCATGATCGGCCTAATCTATTGCTGTTCCTATTTTGCCTACTATGTTCATACATATGCAATGTCCTAATTTATTGCTGTTGCTTGTTCACCCAGAATAGCCTAATCTACCGTTGTTTCTTACTTTGCCTAGTTGTTTGTGTAGAATTGGCTTACTTTGCCTAGTTGTTTGTGTAGAATTGGCTTAATCAACTGATGTTTTATCAACCAGAATTGCCTTGCCTACTTTCCTAATCTACTGCTGTTTCTGTTTGGCTAGTTGATCATCCAGAATTGCCTGCTGCATTGCTGATTATGTTTTTGCCAGAGCTGTGTCCTGCTCCTGAAAGTTTATGCTCTGAGTTGGTCATGGCTTCTGAGAGTTCCTTAGCAGGAGCATAAGTTCGCGCATTAGGCACCAATCTTTACAGATGTATTGTACACCACACAGCTGAAAGAAAGCGAAAAAGGAGCAATGATATCGTAGTTTGTTATATCAGAAAAGCGATTAGCACAAGCATGGGGATAGGGACCTCCCAACAGACTCATAATACAGAGGACTAATCTCCTCCTGCTGCTACTACTAATCAGCCAACGAACTCCACCTAGAATCCCACGGAACTTGCAATGCAGGCTGCAGGTAGCCGCTCTTTTGAATTTTCGTTACTGGCAGAATCTTGGACCCGAGGCCACAGCAGGAATATAGGGAATTTTCGTTTTGAAAATAGTGTTTCGTTTCCTCCTTTTGCGAGGGAGGTTTCAACTGTTCGAAACTTGTGGGGAGGAGGCATCGATCTGCTGAAGGCTGCCCGCTGCCATCTGAAACTGCAGCGGCGGCAACGGCATCAGCATCTCGATTATGCTTTGTTTGTGGTGATGATTGATGAGACTGAAATGTCTCGGCAGACCAGTTATTGCCCATGATCAGCACCATGTTCTGGTGATGTTTTTTCTAACAAACAGCTAGTAGTTGCAGCTGGACTTCCTTAGCAATTGTAAATTCCGAGGAAAATCTCCAAGCTGGATTTCCTCGACCACATGGCCGTATGGGGACATCATCGCCGCCCGTCTCGGCGATCGGACGGCTCTGGGAGCCCCGGTAGCTGCCGCCACGTCGCTTGGAAAGGCCGCAAGGGTTCTTCCGTTCAGAATATGCAACGCCCGCCCAGGCTGGATGGAGGCTGCGCCGATGACCACAGCTGGAGAACTGGAACGCAAGTGGCGGCTCCAATGATTTGTTTAGGGTTTGAGAGCGAGAGTGCAGCTAATGATTGCGTGTATTCTTCTCTTCTTTCGTCTTTTGGCCTCTGCATTGCATTGCATTGCGTTGCAGTGCAGCGCTTCTTTGGTTTCTTGGTCGTGAGATGAACTCCACCTACTGGCCATCAACTACCCTACCCGATGCCTATTCAATTCCTTTCACATGCTCCATACCCGTATCCCTTCCCAAAGGCTAGCACGAGTTTTATTTTCACCCGTTCGTTCGTTGGTTCGTGCCACGCCCGAACGATGGGCACTGCCCAACGAACGTACCACGAGCACGTACGACCGGAACACCTTTTCCGTCGGAGGATCACCGTTGATCATCCACCCCATCGTGGCTCGTGCACTAAGCCCTTCTGGAAGGGCAGGGCAGGTGCCGGTCTTTGCCACTGTTATCGGAGGCAGGTCAGGTTGGTGCCGCGGCAGCGCGCAGTGTCGGCCACCGGATCCCCCAGCCCGGCCGGCGACAAGGGGTTTCGGTGGATCGGTGACCGACGGATAGGGTGGTCCGGCGCGGGCGCTTTCAAGGCTCACGACACGCAGGTGCCGTTCGCGGCGTGGCACTCGTGCCGGACAGGAAAGCGTTCGGTTGCTGCGTCATTTTTGCGCTCTGTTCTGCGTTGTACTCCTACTAGAGAGAAGCAGTGGCAGGGAAAGGCGCCAAACTGAATGGAGGGACTTTGCCCTGGAAAGGTACAATCATTTTCGGAGTTGATTAAGAGCATAACAAACTCAGACGAGCGCACCTAATGAGTAACGATGGATCAACCACCGCTGCTCGAGCAGCGCATTGGGCCGCCTTGGCAACATAAGCTAGCTCCTGCTACCTTGTTTAGCGATTACTTGACGTTTAGCGGGCATCATTGTTGTGAGTGACAGTGACTTCTGTTTTCGATAGAATACCATCACCGGTTGGCGAGCAGATACAAGCTTATCGAGAGATTTAAAAAATCACAAGTGAGAAATGAGACACTGGTCGACAATACGCATGCCAGGATTTTGTCTGCACCCGTACATTACATTGATCCCCCTCTGACCTTACATGGTTAAAGCATTGTGGTTCCAACGGCTCCCAACTGCTGCTTCGTGTACTCCAAGGGCAAGAGGTTTGGAATGTCTGGCAATGATTTGTGTGGATGGATAGCGAGCGGGGCATTTGATTGATTAACCAACTGATCTGATCTGGTTAGGCAACGAACGAGAATCTGTTACAGCTCCGGTAGGTCACCTAAGCGCGTGCAGGTCGCTAACTCCCCGCGGGCGAAAAGGAATATCGGCCGGCGCCAAAGTTAGTCAGTGGCAGTACGACAGTGCCGTCCCTGCCTGCATTTGCTGCGCCAGACTGATCAGAGTCCTGGTTCAGCTCTTGTTAATCAAACAGGGCAGGCTGTTGCAACGAAATGCCTACCCTCTAAGGATACTACAGGACGGCGTGTTTGGTGAGGTGAGGTATCTGGTGTGAGATTCAGAGTTTGTGGTACCTGAATAAGAAAGACTGAAAATAGAAAGAGGTGGTTCAGGATGGTGGAGATTTCTGAAACTGTCTAGGGAACAGGTGAAATGTTGAAATCAGACCCTGACGAGGAAGGTGAATTCTACTCTAAGTCTCTGATGCATCGGATACTTGGGGTGGAGGCCGGGGCACCCTTGCTTGCCTCCCAAGCTTGTGGAATATGCAGAGATGCCAACCCTCACGTTCCAGGGCTGGTCCTGCAGAACAGATCGAGCTTAGACAGTTTGGGGAATAAAGCTAGTCCTAGACATCGGTAACGAATGGGGAATGCTGGCAACAACAGCGATGTCGTCGTCAGGTCCAGCCACGACCTGCACCGGCATTCGCATTCCTTGCCTGCTGCAGGCGAAAGCGCTCGCCTGGACGGACAGAGAGACAGAAGCGATCAGTACGCTGAAGCAGCGTATATAATTTTTTCTGTCTTTGATCTTCCCGGGCCATGATTAATCCAATCTGGCCCAGCATTAACCCACGTAGGCATGTAACTGAACGATCGATATTTGATTGGCCGAGCCCGGATAGGCCTCAGGGGGATCCTAATTGCCGCCTTGGCGGGCCGCCGCTTGTAAGCAAGGCTAAATGGGCCGCTTTAAAACGGCCCAATAAAGAAGTATTGAAAAAAATTACAAAAATAATTGTAAACAAAATTAAATTTGAACAAAAAAAAGAAACATAGAAAACCTAACAAAAAAAAGTTTTGAAAAAAATTAAAAAAACAATATTGAACAAAAAACTCAAAACGTAAAACAGAAAAAAAAATACACGATTTACTCCCGCAATGGGCCGGCCCACCACGCCGCGCCTTCAGCCGGCGCTCCGGTTTACCGTCGTTAACGGGCATTAAATAGGAAACGCCGGCCTCAATGTTGTTCAGCCCGATCTGGCGCTCTTTCTCCCTGCACGTCCGAGCCGCATCACAGAAGTCAAACAAGAGTACAGGACTACGAAACAATTGTCGGCGGATCCTATTTGCCACCCGCAGGCGGCAAAATATTGCCGCGCCGCCTGAAAGGCGCTGCTGTGTAGCCCAGCGTCCGGTGCAATTTTTTTTTGTTTCAATTTTTTTCAAATTTTCTGTTGTTTCCTTTCTTTCCCGTGTATCTTTTCTGTTTTTTTTGTTCAAAGTTTATTTTTATTTAATTTTTTGTTCAGATTTTTTTACTGAAAAATTGGGAAGATAGATTCAATGGGCCGGCCCATCAGCACCGCCTCGCAGGCGCCAGCGGGCGGCATTTAGGAGCTCCTCCAAGTGTCTATCATTTTGTGCTGAAAAAACACTATCGACCCATGTGTTCACACGAAAGGCGACATTGCTTGGAAAATCTATGTTATGGTTGTGGTCAAGTTTCTAGTTTTGCTGTAACCCTGCCTTGTGACGTTTCTTCCTTTAATTTTTTGATATTGAAACTTTTATGGATGATTTGGTCACGTCATTAGTGAAGCCTAAGGTGGGCCGTTTTTCTGTGAAAAAGCATTGTTTATCATATGTGTCGTGAAACTATAGCCGTCAGAAGAGAAGAGTTATTTTCTTTTGTCAGTGTCCGCTGGTTCCCTTCGTTGTGGGAGCTTCACAGTCACCGGGAAGCGACATGAAGAATTGACCAAGTTGAACCATTGATTGACATTGGAGAATAGACTTACAACTCGTTTGGCTCTCTTATTTTATTTTATTTGGCTGACATAAAATGATAGGATATTGATGCCATCATTTTTATTGTCCAATTTTAAATTCCAAGCTGAGAAATCATGTTTAGCTCCCACAAGGACTTATGGAATAAAATGATTTCCCCAAAAAAATGACAACGTTAAGAATATGAATTGACTTAACAGATCATAGACATTCGCTTGAATTCCAATTTGAAATGAAATTCCCAATTTCACAACAACCAACCACGTTGGGTATGTAATCTCGGATTGAATTCCATGATTCTAAGCCAAAATGATAGCAGCCAAACAAACTCTTAGCCCTTTTTCTTAACTATGTTGTGTTCGTTTGTTCTTGGCAAAAACGACTATTGTCATACAAGAATAAGGTTACACGTCATGATGCGCTCATTGTGGCTTCCATCACCGTGATGTTTTGGTCGCGGGAATCGACGCTCGACATATCTTGGCGATAACGATGATGGTAGTGTGAGGTGTTCTTTGGACCGAGCATAAATTCAACGACAAATCAGCTATTCGACAACTTGCCTTGTAAGAGGTGTATCTTGATTCATGTAGCTCTTCGCATTTCGAGGTTATTTCATCTTGTACATTTTTTGTATTCTATGGTTTTACTTTACTCATGGTTGGAAGTTGAATTGAAAAAATAACGCAGTTAGGGATATTAAATTCGAGAAACCTTGATCTGTTTTTTAGTTTTATCATAGGTCCTTGCCGTTTGTTTTTTCTTAATTTTTTCGAATGGTTACTTTAATTTTATTAAAGCAATAATGTACTTTACTTTATAAAAAAAAATTGATTGCTTAAAAAAAACTAAGTAAAAACAAAGTTTGAGTGGATAGATCGACTGTTGGAATCTTGGCATCTTGTATCAAGTGCATGACAAATGGTTTCACCTAGGAGGGCTCCCTTATCCTCTCGTTCTCTCCAGAGCTATAGTAGTTGAGAGTCGCCTGTGAGCTCCCGGCGAGCTCCTGCTTGTTCACCGGCGGCGTTCCCGGCCGGCGTCGAGGGCGATGCCCATGTGTTCACACGAAAGGCGGCATTGCTTGGAAAATCTATGTTATGGTTGTGGTCAAGTTTCTAGTTTTGCTGTAACCCTGCCCTGTGACATTTCTTCCTTTAATTTTTTGATATTGAAACTTTTGTGGATGATTTGGTCACGTCATTAGTGAAGCCAAAGGTGGGCCGTTTTTCTGTGAAAATGCATTGTTTATCATATGTGTTGTGAAACTATAGCCGTCGGAAAAGAAGAGTTATTTTCCTTCGTCGGTGTCCGTTGGTTCCCTTCGTTGTGGGGGCTTCACAGTCACCGGGAAGCGACACGAACAACTGATCGACTTGAACCATTGATTGACATTGGAGATTAGACTTACAACTCGTTTGGCTCTCTTATTTTCTTTCATTTGGCTGACATAAAATGATCGGATATTGGTGCCATCATTTTTATTGTCCAATTTTAAATTCCAAGCTGAAAAATCATGTTTAGATCCCACAAGGACTTGTGGAATAAAATGATTTCCCCAAAAGAATGACAACCTTAATAATATGAATTGACTTAAAAGATCATAGACATTCGCTAGAATTCCAATTTGAAATGAAATTCCCAATTTCATGACAACCAAACACGTTGGGTATGTAATCTCGGATTGAATTCCATGATTCTAAGCCAAAATGATAGCTGCCAAACAAACTCTTAGCCTTTTTCCTTAACTATGTTGTATTCGTTTGTTCTTGGAAAAAACGACTATTGTCATACAAGAATAAGGTTTCCTGTCATGATGCGGTCATTGTGGCTTCTATCACCGCGATGTTTTGGTCGCGGGAATCTACACTCGACATATCTTGGCGATAACGATGATGGTAGTGTGAGGTGTTCTTTGGACCGAGCATAAATTCAACGACAAATCAGCTATTCGACAACTTGCCTTATAAGAGGTGTATCTTGATTCATGTAGCTCTTCGCATTTCTGTAAGGACCCCAGACCGGCAGTCTGAAACCCTACGTATGCATACATTCACGATCCCAGAAAGATCAGTCGTGAACAACATACACAGTTGGCACACAGATATACATCATCCATTACACGAATACATAAAGGTATTACACAAATGATCACATGATCAAGTTTAAAGTAACTGCCAAAAGGGCAGGCAACTTAACAAACACAGCGGAAGACAGTTAAAACACAACGTAGTTGAGCCCAAGTCACGCCTTAACCTACAGGCTGCTGACCCGGAGACGATCCTAGTTCGCAAAGCCGTCAACTCCGTACTTCTCTTCATAGATATCCTTTGGAGGCTCCTTCTCCAAATCTGATAAGTAGATACCAGGGGCGAAACCATAATGAGTACATTTGAATGTACTCAGCAAGACATCCATCATGTCACTTACCAACATGCAAGTATGCTTATATGGTGGAATAGGTAGGCTATAAATATGGTTCACTATCAATGGTGTTCATATATGATGACACCACAGTTGCAGTCAGGTTTATCTGTATCTTCGTTGAAGAAGATACTTCAGAAGAAAATAAAATAATATAGTTTTATTTCTCTCGTAGATCTCACATGTACAAGAGGTTTTGTAAAGTTTTGTTAAAGAATAATTTCTCTTTGCAAAACTTCTTGGAATCAGTTTCCAGGATTCTTGCTCAGAGTAGAAAAGGTTTTCTTTGCAAAACATTTTGTTTTGTATAACATCATCTGGCTTTTCATCATCGACGATACCTCCACGGTATAAGTTTCCATTCCTTTCCGAACTTCACAAGTTCAACACTTCCTTTCTAAAATTCCCTTTCAAAACTCCTTTTTGAAAACATTGACACAATGCTAGCTACATGGCCATTCAACTGTCCATATCCGAGGACGCGGCTTCTTCGAAAAAGTTATACTCTGCAGAGGTGTACACATCCACCAGATCCAGTACACCTCCCGTGAACAATCACGGACTGTAACAACAGTATGTAAACATCAGGTATCTGATCATAACCATCCACTATGTTCAAGCTAGAATATGCCTATCTCTCAGTTTTAATCTCCTCGGCACCATGTCGCACATCGCCATGACAGGAGACTCAACCGATGCAACCGGAGGGAAAATTAATCCCACACTTTATATGCCTCAACATTGGGAGTTTTGACGACATTCGGTTCGAGGGTACGACGCCCCTTATAGCAAGTGAGATAGCACACACTAATAAGAACAAACTTCAAGTTAAGCCCCGTGCCCATGTTGGGGTAGGGTGGCAGTACGGTAAAGGTTGTCCGGCGAAGACTAGGTTATGTGTCATTTTTGAAAACACCACTTTCTCAAAAATGACCACTTCCACATTCCTCCGGAGAACAAGGATCCGCCTTTTCTCCGGGTTTTTCCGTAAAGCCTTTGTTTCGTAGAATCACAATTTTAGGGTGTCCACTTAGGGACTAATATATTTGATGGTAATAAATACCATATGGTGGCCTATGGGCTTGGTATTACCAAGTTTAACTATTGGCATGATAGTAACCTATAATATAGTATAGTAGTAAATTCCACATCAAAAATAGTTTTGATAATCAAGTTTTTGGTAAAACTTCAGAGGTAAAACATGCATGATAGATAATGATAAGTATTGTATCAGCAAGCATCAGGATGGCTTGCCTGGTATCTCTTTGTGTCCCTGGTTGTTGGAGTGACTGGAACTTGAAACAGAGCTTCCCGACACTTCCTTCCTCTTCGTTTTCTAACGTCGTAAAAAGAGAATAAAGGACACACATTCAGAACCAAACAAGACAAACAAGGCTACAAGTAATACATACAGCAAGCAATCAAGAAGTACCACCCAAGTTCTCAATTTTTCCCTTAAGAAAAATTGGCATAAAAACTATAGTTGAAAAGTCTGCTTTTTTTTCTAGTGTTTATGTGTGGCCAATTCAATGATTTTTAGTTAAGAACACCATGGACCAGTGGGGTAAAGCACATGTTACTAGACAGTAGGGTGTCACATAAAACACATTTTGATGTCTAAAAATTCCCACAACAATCTCTATGGCTAGCACACATAATTTGCTAAATTACTCAAGTGGTGAAATAAGCTCATGACAACAAGTCAAACCTATTTTTCCACCATGAGGCAAACATACCAGTGGGTGTTCCACTAGCAATTATGCTCACCAAGAGGTTAATAAGCCTCTGGTCACTTTTATAAAAGTGCTCAAAACAAACAAACAAGCATCCAAAAACTCCTACTCATACTAGTAGAAAATTTAGGAAAAATACTAGACTAGTTTAGGCTACACTAGTTAATTTTATGCACAAGTGTGCAAGCTAGCAGAGGAAAAATACTCCTCTAACCAGTACCATAAATTCTACTGGATTCCACAAAATAACATAAAAAAACATAGCTAGGAAACAAGGAAAAACTATGCTTAAAATGCTACACATGTGAGGAGATTAATTCCTAGTCATCCAAGTGTTATTCATGCTTTTATGCTACTTAAGAGGAAACCTATCAGAGGTGAAAACCCTAAGATAATAATGCCACAAGGACATTCCATCCTCTGGTTTCCATACCAAAGATTCATATTTTTCCCTAGGGGAAAACAAGACAAAAAGCATACATGAATATCCTAGTATGAAATTTAGACTTTAAGCATTTCTATTTAAATCTATTTCAAACACAAGCACCAAGTATCTTGAGGTGCTATAACCAAAATAACAGTACCTAAATGGTACTGGTTTCATGAGAATTAATCTAGCAATAAGCCTAAAAAGCATTTAAAGATCTACTCAAAACATATATAAAAGAAACACATCTAGTGTGGGGAAAATAATGTTTCCACCAAAAATGCAATGAAACCAGTGGGTGTTCCACTAGTATATCAAAG
This sequence comes from Alopecurus myosuroides, assembly GCA_028641055.1. Taxonomy (NCBI): domain Eukaryota; kingdom Viridiplantae; phylum Streptophyta; class Magnoliopsida; order Poales; family Poaceae; genus Alopecurus; species Alopecurus myosuroides. The sequence continues at coordinate 84,153,207 of CM054060.1, forward strand.
CATTAAGAGGTCACAAAGCCTCTGGTCCACTTGCTAAAAATTTAACAAAAGACTAAACAAGCTTCTAGTGCAATAACAATACTAGCAGAAAATAACAGGGTGCTAAAATAAGCAAGGTAATGATACTCATGCTATAGTTTTCACACATGTGAAAAATCTAGGAGTCAAGTACTCATAACAAACTTATCAAAATGCTACTGGACCTATGGATACAACCCAAAAATATGTGGTCACAAAACCACAAATGATTATGTCAAAATTCCACACCTGAGGGAATTTTTCCATAACCATTCTCATAGTAATGATTAAGCTACTCATGCTTTTCTACCAACTCAAATGCAATCTTGCAGAGGTGATAACAACAAAATATAAGTATCAAAAGGGTGCTGTATCTAATATTCTCAACACAACAATCCAAGTGTTTGCACATAATTTATCACTCAAAAATACTATGCAAAATATTAACTAGAGATAAACATATGCTAATAACAAAAATCCTATTGCTTCTCCACTCAAGTCCACACATTCTAACATGCTAAAATAGCTAAGTAACACTTATAAAACAAGTTCACACAACTTATACATGCTAGAAAATAATATTGCAACACAAAAATATAATCACATAATTTAAATAGCTAAAATGCCAAAATGGCAGAAACAAGCAAATCAAAGATCTGTCCACCAAATTTTCTAGGATGCTCTAAAAATTAAACCCTTCTAGGTTTGGATAGCCCTAAACATATACAAGACCATCCAATTGAGTTTGCATCAAAAATCATTTTTAATAATTTTATAAAAATCACCAAAGTGCTCTCTGGTGTTTTACCAAAATGCATGCCATTTCAAAAATACAATGAATTTGGAAACGAGGTTAAATGCTCCTGTTAGGAAATTTCAAGGGCTTTCCAATGCAATTGGCCTCACTTCATTCTGAGTTGTGAAATTAAAATGGTGCTCATTTTGGTGTTTCTGGTAGCTGTTGCCAAATCATTTTTCATTTCAAATCTATTCATCCAAATGTAGATCTACAAGTTGGAGGTGGTTTAGATTTAGTTGCTTTACATCTGTGAATTTTGGTTTGGTCAAATTCATTTTTTTGGTTGCCTTTTTAGTCCAAAAGTAACCACACAAGTTTCTGTGAAAAATAAATGGAAAAAAGAGCATTGTTGGGCCAGATCTACCATTTGGGCCGGCCAGAATTGATGTTCACCGCGGCCAGAGCTAGACCGAGCCGCTGACGCGCGGGCCAGGCCGCCACGCGGCTGCCACGCAGGCGAGCGCGTGGGCCACCTGCCAGTTTGACTGCATCTACGCGGGGTCAAGTGAGATGACGCGATCATGACGTCGTGGGCGCGTCACACGCCGGCGGGAGGATCTCCGGTGAGCTTGCAACCGGCGATTTCGGCTACCGTTCGTCGATTCCAACCTATCTACGCGACGTGCTCGACGAGAGGAAGCCAAAGGAGGCACCCTCGCTTCCCGGGAAGCAAGCGGAGGGCGGCGGCGACGGCAACGCGCGGTGGCCGGACGGCAACAACGGCGCGGGTTCGTTCTAGGGGGAGAGGGAGGGGGAAAAGAGACGGGGAGGCTCCCCTGCTCACCGTGAACGTGCTGGGATGCTCGGTGACGGAGGAGGGAGCTCGAGGGGGCGGCAATGGCTCGCCGGAGCCCGCCGGAGCCGTGGAAGAAAATCGGACGGCGCGGCGACCTCGAGCCCTTCCGGCTCGATTCCTCTGGCAGAGAGGACCACCACGACGATGCGGAGACGCTGGACAACACGGCGGCCGCCGGTGAGCTCGGGAACGGCCGATTCGACGGCGACCGTACTAGCTAGGGTTTCGGGTTGGCAAAATATCTGTAGAGAGAGAGAGCTTCGAGGGGGGAGAGAGAGGGAGCAGGTAAGAGGTGCACACGGGCCTTTTAATCAACTAGAAGCCTTCTACTCGAAGGCAATGGAGCATGGGCTCCCATGCCTCCATTTGCGTCATCTACAGGAAGAAGAAGACCATGTGTGACTAGGATTTCAATTTAGTCCCTGGAAAATTACAAGTAGGTCCCTGTACTCTCAGAAAATGGATGTTTTCCCTAGGCAAACAAAGTTATAAAATTAAATCCTTTTGCCCAAAATTCTAATTAGTTAATGTGCACAACATATATGAAAATTGGATCAATAGGAGAAACTTGGTAATTCAAAGTTGTTCAAATTTGAATTCTTACATAAATGGACATTGAATTTATTTGACTACTTAGGAGCTTCCAAAAATGATAATTTTTGGCACACATTCCTTATTTTATGTGTTACTTATGTGGTAGAAATTTCAAGTCATTTAGAGTTACTTCATAGAACAAACTTGTTCAAATTTCAAAAAGGTGCTGTCAAGAAAACAGGGGTTTTTGGCAACTTAAATTATTCAAAAACTTGTGCCCTTTTGGTTTTCATCCTCATTTATGATATAGAGCATGTGGTATTTATTTCATGGCATTTGGGAAAAGTTTGTAGAACAAACTTGTTCAAAATCCCAATTGTTGCTGTGGAGAAAAACCATGTTTTCAGGACTTTAATGGATTCAATTTTTGGTCTCCTCTTGTGTGTGTTCCTTATTTGATATAAGGAAGCAATGGTATTAATTTCAGCTCATTTGAGTAAAGTTTCCAATAGTAACTTGTTTTAGTTTTCTGTTTCTGGAAATATTGGAATTTCTATTTAATAAAGCACTTGGCTTTCCTTTAGCAATGATTTGCCAAAATATTTATGTGACTAGAGATAGCAAGTAAATGCTCTCTAATACTATTGTTTTTAATCTTTCAAGGTTGGAAAAACATTTGATAATATTTTGGTGAAGCATTTAAGAATGCCTCTTTTTCTGATAATCCTTTAGTGAAATTTATTAAGTGTTTCATCTTTCTTAATCTAGGTCTTGGAATAATATTCAACAAGTAGTAGGTTCATAAGATAGTTTTTGGAAAACTCTTTGATCAATATTTACTTTGGAAATTATTTCCAAAGTCATTGGAACAATATGTTGAATATTTTTATCCCTGGAACAATATGTTGAATATTTTTAGTTCACTGCTTTGCTATCCTTTTAAGTTTGCAAGTTTATATAATTAGTTTGTTTGGTTGCACTTAAACAACCACAAACAAACACAACCAAGGTTTATTAGTAAAGCAATTAGCAAAACAACTGTGTTATTAGGTATTCCAAAATTGGGATGTGACAGGTCTTCCCCCCTTAAAAAGAATCTCGTCCCCGAGATTCACAAGCGAGGACTAAGGGAGGGCCAACCAACACAAAGTTAGTGTTGGAGTGCAGGTGCTTCCCCCCTTTGACTTTTCTTGGGACGAGGGGTACATCCCTAAATTAGCAAATTCTTTTCACTTTAAAAAGTACACCAGCACTGTGTTAGGTCCAAAACTTTTGTTTCCTAGTTTGAACAAAAATTAAGGTTAGTGCAGAATTACCTGGAAATGTACCGTTAATTATTACATGAGTTCCTAGCTATATCCCACATCTTACATAACACATATGGAGTGGTGTACCACTCTCATAACAAGGTATATAAGAAGCTAAAAATATAGCTTGTGGGTGCAAAGGTTAGGTTGCTAAGGTAAAATAAACAGACAGAATAATACCCATGGCAGTGGTTATTACCCACCACAAACAACTATCACTTATTATGTTCATGATTTTAGTTGGATATTAGTTTCATAAAGTACTCTTAAGCACAATCATGACACAAGTATAAACTCATGCTAAGGTAAAACATTTAAACAAAATCCAATAAGCAAGCAAACAACACCACAGATGAATAGACTATTTATTTACTAGGTTATTGTTTACTAGAGGTTTTGGAATCCATCAATCATGAACAATTAGCAAACAACCAGTAGCTAAAAACCAATTAATTCAATCATAAAGATACTCTAAAACACCATCTTTACACAAGATGAAACTCCTATTTCACAGGCATAAAAACAGGACTGCACAAATAACATACTAGTATGAAAAATCTACACCAGCATGCTATAAGAGATAATCATATCCTATAACCATAGAACATGAAACTAAAATAATTCATGGCATGATGACAGAATTAATAACTTCCTAAACATGCTATATCAACATATATACTTATAAAATAACAAGAGGGCAATACTAGAGCAAAAATCACCATTTTCTAGTGGTGAAACTAGCTTCACCCTAGAGAAGCAAACAATGCTATCATGATGTTTAAACTTAAACAAGCAAGTCATGAATATAAATGTACCTAATAACAGTACACAAAACTTACTCATGTTAGTCAGCACAAACATCAAAACAATCCCATGATACAACTATTAATCATGCAGAAATTTTCTTCTAGCAATTTCTGTTTTTCTTAAACAATTACTAGCACACAAGCAAGGTATAACTCACATAACCAGTAGCTATGCAATTAATGAAAAGTTATATAAACCTCTTCAAAAATCCATACACTTAATTTAAAATTATTCACAAACAATCTACCAATCAAGAGGAATTTATTTTATTTGCGAACAATTTAATTTCAGCACACGATAGTGAAACATTTCTTAACATGATACCCCTAAGGAATATTATGCTAACAAGAGGATCACACCTAAACATATTAGTATTTACTAATAAGAGATAAACTTCTCACTTGCATAAGTGAAAACAAACAATTATATTTTCCATGGTGGAAAAATAGAAATCAATCACATAGTGAAACATGCTATTTTCACACATGTGTATGGTTGGGGATTTGCATCCTCAAGCCAAAATGCAATGGTACCAGTGGGCTATGGCCTACTAATAACAAGTAAAAATAGGTACTAAGCCTCTGGTTACTCATGAAAATCTTTGCATACAAGATAAAAATATAAGGCTATTTAATCTAGTGAAGCAATACTAGTGCATAATGATAGCAATTCTTACACATGCTTTAATATTAAAAGACATGTAAGCTAACATAGGTACAAGCATAAAAATAACAGTACCTAAATGGTACTGGCTCAAAGATACATAGCACAAAAATTTATCAAAGCATTCACACAAAGATCTAGTTCTCACAATAATCCCAAATAATAAACTAGAAGGTAACAAAGGCTATTTCATTTTTTTATTCAAGTTTCCAATCATGCACACACTTTCTAGGGTAGATTTATTGTAAGAGATCAACATAATAACGAGTCCTAACAACTCCATATAAGTTAGGAAGCAAGATTGAATAAAATACAAATTTATTTCAATCCAGAGCACACAAAGAGACAACAACGGGAAAACTGTTGTTTTCCAGTTCTATTATAACTATTCCATCGTTCACTTAATTTCTAAACCCCGAATATCATAGTACCTACACTTTCTACTAATATTTGGTTTCCAAAGTAGATACACATGATATCCTATTGACTAGTAAACGAATAGGTCATCATCTTATTTTCTCGTGACTTCTCCTTTTTACCAACTATATTAAAAGGTGTCGTAAGTCACTTAATTCCTTGGTTTAGAAAGAGTTGTCAGTAGTTCGCATGCTTTGGTTAGGTATCAACCTAAAATTAGAACAAAGCATGTTAATCTTGTTAGCTTTTTATTTAATAATGTTTGTCCGACAAGATACGACTAGCGTCATACGTCGAATATTGAATTGTGCTATTTTGATTGGCTTTTGAGGGGGTTACGCATCATGGCATGTAAAGACTTCTTTTTTTTTTTTCACCTTTCTCCGGAGGAGGGGGGGTATATAACTTTTGAAATGCAACATCTAGCCAACAGGGTAAAAAGAGTCTTTTGCAAACAGACAAAACAAAGAGGTTTTGGTCAGTATTGGTTGGTTTTCTTCACGCCTTTTCTTCTTTGAAGGGTTGTCATTGTTGGAGCTTTATCTGTTGGAGTGCAGCATCGTTAGCAACGCTAGCAGCTCGTGTGGCTTGATGGTCCTCTATTTAGGTCCAACGGTGCTTTCATTTATTGTGGGGAAATGGTGGTGGTTCACGACGGGTCGCATTATGAAGCGAAAACAAGTATAAGTCTAAGCAACAAATTCTTGTTTTTGAATGCTTTACAAACATTTTTGCTTGCAAAAATTTAACACGAGGCGATTCAAAAACAAGAGCGGGGCAATCACAAATTTGCAAAACTTGAGCACTCCGCAAACATATAGAAGCCTAGATGAATCAAAATCTACACCACACAATAGCACAAAGTCCTACGGACACACCTAAGCAAGCCATAACACACAAGCAAGGCTCCATGGGAGCTACGTAGGGGGAGGCGACTCATGGGTAATCGCTAAATTACTCCAAACTAGACTGATCCAAAAGTCCTAGAAGTGGCTGAAGAACTATATCTACCTCTGACCATCATCACTGTAGAGCTAGGCAATTATTTTGGTCTTCTCGGGACATCGGCAAGTATAAAAGTTTTTGTATGAAAACAAGATAAATAGAAGTAAAGTTTTGATAAAACTTTATGCAACAATCTGTTTTTGAAACTCCAACTATTTTCTGGACAGAAAACTTCAAAGACGAGAGATGTTTTCAAAAACAGAGCGGAGCAGTTGCAAACAAGTAAGAAATAGACTCTTAACCGAGAGACATACCAACTCTATAAGGCCCGCCCTTCGAACCACTGTTCAAGGACGCCCTTAATATGCATTTAGAATCTTTTTGAAAAGATAACAAGGAGGGGAAAATATACTAAAATTCCCTTAGATAAAAATAATTTAGATAGTAAATAGGTTTTTGACTCAAAAATACTTTTCTTTCCTATCTGACGTCCATGCTAACTAAGGTCTCCTAAGGTCAGGATGGCTCTGATACCAACTCTGTAAGGACCCCAGACCGGCAGTCTGAAACCCTACGTATGCATACATTCACGATCCCAGAAAGATCAGTCGTGAACAACATACACAGTTGGCACACAGATATACATCATCCATTACACGAATACATAAAGGTATTACACAAATGATCACATGATCAAGTTTAAAGTAACTGCCAAAAGGGCAGGCAACTTAACAAACACAGCGGAAGACAGTTAAAACACAACGTAGTTGAGCCCAAGTCACGCCTTAACCTACAGGCTGCTGACCCGGAGACGATCCTAGTTCGCAAAGCCGTCAACTCCGTACTTCTCTTCATAGATATCCTTCTGAGGTTCCTTCTCCAAATCTGATAAGTAGATACCAGGGGCGAAACCATAATGAGTACATTTGAATGTACTCAGCAAGACATCCATCATGTCACTTACCAACATGCAAGTATGCTTATATGGTGGAATAGGTAGGCTATAAATATGGTTCACTATCAATGGTGTTCATATATGATGACACCACAGTTGCAGTCAGGTTTATCTGTATCTTCGTTGAAGAAGATACTTCAGAAGAAAATAAAATAATATAGTTTTATTTCTCTCGTAGATCTCACATGTACAAGAGGTTTTGTAAAGTTTTGTTAAAGAATAATTTCTCTTTGCAAAACTTCTTGGAATCAGTTTCCAGGATTCTTGCTCAGAGTAGAAAAGGTTTTCTTTGCAAAACATTTTGTTTTGTATAACATCATCTGGCTTTTCATCATCGACGATACCTCCACGGTATAAGTTTCCATTCCTTTCCGAACTTCACAAGTTCAACACTTCCTTTCTAAAATTCCCTTTCAAAACTCCTTTTTGAAAACATTGACACAATGCTAGCTACATGGCCATTCAACTGTCCATATCCGAGGACGCGGCTTCTTCGAAAAAGTTATACTCTGCAGAGGTGTACACATCCACCAGATCCAGTACACCTCCCGTGAACAATCACGGACTGTAACAACAGTATGTAAACATCAGGTATCTGATCATAACCATCCACTATGTTCAAGCTAGAATATGCCTATCTCTCAGTTTTAATCTCCTCGGCACCATGTCGCACATCGCCATGACAGGAGACTCAACCGATGCAACCGGAGGGAAAATTAATCCCACACTTTATATGCCTCAACATTGGGAGTTTTGACGACATTCGGTTCGAGGGTACGACGCCCCTTATAGCAAGTGAGATAGCACACACTAATAAGAACAAACTTCAAGTTAAGCCCCGTGCCCATGTTGGGGTAGGGTGGCAGTACGGTAAAGGTTGTCCGGCGAAGACTAGGTTATGTGTCATTTTTGAAAACACCACTTTCTCAAAAATGACCACTTCCACATTCCTCCGGAGAACAAGGATCCGCCTTTTCTCCGGGTTTTTCCGTAAAGCCTTTGTTTCGTAGAATCACAATTTTAGGGTGTCCACTTAGGGACTAATATATTTGATGGTAATAAATACCATATGGTGGCCTATGGGCTTGGTATTACCAAGTTTAACTATTGGCATGATAGTAACCTATAATATAGTATAGTAGTAAATTCCACATCAAAAATAGTTTTGATAATCAAGTTTTTGGTAAAACTTCAGAGGTAAAACATGCATGATAGATAATGATAAGTATTGTATCAGCAAGCATCAGGATGGCTTGCCTGGTATCTCTTTGTGTCCCTGGTTGTTGGAGTGACTGGAACTTGAAACAGAGCTTCCCGACACTTCCTTCCTCTTCGTTTTCTAACGTCGTAAAAAGAGAATAAAGGACACACATTCAGAACCAAACAAGACAAACAAGGCTACAAGTAATACATACAGCAAGCAATCAAGAAGTACCACCCAAGTTCTCAATTTTTCCCTTAAGAAAAATTGGCATAAAAACTATAGTTGAAAAGTCTGCTTTTTTTCTAGTGTTTATGTGTGGCCAATTCAATGATTTTTAGTTAAGAACACCATGGACCAGTGGGGTAAAGCACATGTTACTAGACAGTAGGGTGTCACATAAAACACATTTTGATGTCTAAAAACTCCCACAACAATCTCTATGGCTAGCACACATAATTTGCTAAATTACTCAAGTGGTGAAATAAGCTCATGACAACAAGTCAAACCTATTTTTCCACCATGAGGCAAACATACCAGTGGGTGTTCCACTAGCAATTATGCTCACCAAGAGGTTAATAAGCCTCTGGTCACTTTTATAAAAGTGCTCAAAACAAACAAACAAGCATCCAAAAACTCCTACTCATACTAGTAGAAAATTTAGGAAAAATACTAGACTAGTTTAGGCTACACTAGTTAATTTTATGCACAAGTGTGCAAGCTAGCAGAGGAAAAATACTCCTCTAACCAGTACCATAAATTCTACTGGATTCCACAAAATAACATAAAAAACATAGCTAGGAAACAAGGAAAAACTATGCTTAAAATGCTACACATGTGAGGAGATTAATTCCTAGTCATCCAAGTGTTATTCATGCTTTTATGCTACTTAAGAGGAAACCTATCAGAGGTGAAAACCCTAAGATAATAATGCCACAAGGACATTCCATCCTCTGGTTTCCATACCAAAGATTCATATTTTTCCCTAGGGGAAAACAAGACAAAAAGCATACATGAATATCCTAGTATGAAATTTAGACTTTAAGCATTTCTATTTAAATCTATTTCAAACACAAGCACCAAGTATCTTGAGGTGCTATAACCAAAATAACAGTACCTAAATGGTACTGGTTTCATGAGAATTAATCTAGCAATAAGCCTAAAAAGCATTTAAAGATCTACTCAAAACATATATAAAAGAAACGCATCTAGTGTGGGGAAATAATGTTTCCACCAAAAATGCAATGAAACCAGTGGGTGTTCCACTAGTATATCAAAGCATTAAGAGGTCACAAAGCCTCTGGTCCACTTGCTAAAAATTTAACAAAATACTAAACAAGCTTCTAGTGCAATAACAATACTAGCAGAAAATAACAGGGTGCTTAAATAAGCAAGGTAATGATACTCATGCTATAGTTTTCACACATGTGAAAAATCTAGGAGTCAAGTACTCATAACAAACTTATCAAAATGCTACTGGACCTATGGATACAACCCAAAAATATGTGGTCACAAAACCACAAATGATTATGTCAAAATTCCACACCTGAGGGAATTTTTCCATAACCATTCTCATAGTAATGACTAAGCTACTCATGCTTTTCTACCAACTCAAATGCAATCTTGCAGAGGTGATAACAACAAAATATAAGTATCAAAAGGGTGCTGTATCTAATATTCTCAACACAACAATCCAAGTGTTTGCACATAATTTATCACTCAAAAATACTATGCAAAATATTAACTAGAGATAAACATATGCTAATAACAAAATTCTATTGCTTCTCCACTCAAGTCCACACATTCTAACATGCTAAAATAGCTAAGTAACACTTATAAAACAAGTTCACACAACTTATACATGCTAGAAAACAATATTGCAACACAAAAATAACTCACACAAATTAAATAGCTAAAATGCCAAAATGGCAGAAACAAGCAAAACAAGATCTGTCCACCAAATTTTCTAGGATGCTCTAAAAATTAAACCCTTCTAGGTTTGGATAGCCCTAAACATATACAAGACCATCCAATTGAGTTTGCATCAAAAATCATCTTTAATAATTTTATAAAAATCACCAAAGTGCTCTCTGGTGTTTTACCAAATTGCATGCCATTTCAAAAATACAATGAATTTGGAAACGAGGTTAAATGCTCCTGTTAGGAAATTTCAAGGGCTTTCCAATGCAATTGGCCTCACTTCATTCTGAGTTGTGAAATTAAAAGTGGTGCTCATTTTGGTGTTTCTGGTAGCTGTTGCCAAATCATTTTTCATTTCAAATCTATTCATCCAAATGTAGATCTACAAAGTTGAGATGGTTTAGATTTAGTTGCTTTACATCTGTGAATTTTGGTTTGGTCAAATTCATTTTTTTGGTTGCCTTTTGAGTCCAAAAGTAACCATCTAACATTCTGTCAAAATAAAAGGAAAAACAGACTAGACATGGGCCAGATCCAACGTGGGCCGGCCGGATCTAGTAGCCACCGCGGGGGAACCTAGCCGCAGTGGCTGACCAGCGGGCCAGGTGGCCACGCGGCAGCCACGCGAGCAAAGGTGCGGCCCACCCGCAGGTTTGACCTCTCCGCGCGGGGTCAAGGCGCTGACACGAGCATCGCGTCATCGTGAGGTCACCCGCCGGCGGGAGGTGCTCCGGCGAGCAACAATCTGGCGTTTCCGTGCACCATTTTGCGAAACGAAACTATCTACGAGTCGTACACGACGCGGGCGAGCTAACTGAGGCACTCTCGTTTCCTGGAACCAACCGGAGGGAGGCCGGCGACGGGAGGCGCACGGCGGCCGGAAACTCGCGCGGCTCGGCGGCGATTAAGGGGTTTAGGGAGGGGGGGAAAAAGGTCGTCGTGGTTCGCCTGCTCACCCTAAACTCGCGGAGACGCTCGGTGAGGGAGGAGGAGGTCCGTGGCGGCGGCAATGGCTCGCCGGAGTCGTCGTCGGGCTCGGGGAAGAAGTGGACGGCGCGGCCTCCTCGAACCCTTCCGGCTCGATTCCTCTGGCAGAGAGGTCCACCACGGCAAGGCGGAGGCGATAGACACCACGGCTACCGGCGGCGAGCACGGCAACGACCGATCGACGGCGAGCTCTTGTAGCTAGGGTTTCGGTTTTTGTTTTTTTCTTTGAGAGGAGAGAGAGAGCTTGAGTGGGGGAGAGAGAGGGGGCAGGTAGAGATTCACTTGAGGGGTTTTTATCCACGAGAAGCCTTCCTATCGAAGCTAAGGAATCATGGGCAGCCATGCCCTCCATTTCGTCATCTACAGGAAGAAGAAGAAGACCATGTGACTAGGATTACATTTAAGTCCCTGGAAAATTACAAGTAGGTCCCTGTACTCCCTGAAAAAGGATGTTTTCCCTAAGCAAACAAAGTTAAAATTTGAAATCCTTTTGCCCAAAATTCTAATTAGTTAATGTGCACAACATATATGAAAATTGGCTCAATAGGAGAAACTTGGTAATTCAAAGTTGTTCAAATTTGAATTCTTACATAAATGGACATTGAATTTATTTGACCTACTTAGGAGCTTCCAAAAATGATAATTTTTGGCACACATTCCTTATTTTATGTGTTACTTATGTGGTAGAAATTTCAAGTCATTTAGAGTTACTTCATAGAACAAACTTGTTCAAATTTCAAAAAGGTGCTGTCAAGAAAACAGGGGTTTTTGGCAACTTAAATTATTCAAAAACTTGTGCCCTTTTGGTTTTCATCCTCATTTATGATATAGAGCATGTGGTATTTATTTCATGGCATTTGGGAAAAGTTTGTAGAACAAACTTGTTCAAAATCCCAATTGTTGCTGTGGAGAAAAACCATGTTTTCAGGACTTTAATGGATTCAATTTTTGGTCTCCTCTTGTGTGTGTTCCTTATTTGATATAAGGAAGCAATGGTATTAATTTCAGCTCATTTGAGTAAAGTTTCCAATAGTAACTTGTTTTAGTTTTCTGTTTCTGGAAATATTGGAATTTCTATTTAATAAAGCACTTGGCTTTCCTTTAGCAATGATTTGCCAAAATATTTATGTGACTAGAGATAGCAAGTAAATGCTCTCTAATACTATTGTTTTTAATCTTTCAAGGTTGGAAAAACATTTGATAATATTTTGGTGAAGCATTTAAGAATGCCTCTTTTTCTGATAATCCTTTAGTGAAATTTATTAAGTGTTTCATCTTTCTTAATCTAGGTCTTGGAATAATATTCAACAAGTAGTAGGTTCATAAGATAGTTTTTGGAAAACTCTTTGATCAATATTTACTTTGGAAATTATTTCCAAAGTCATTGGAACAATATGTTGAATATTTTTATCCCTGGAACAATATGTTGAATATTTTTAGTTCACTGCTTTGCTATCCTTTTAAGTTTGCAAGTTTATATAATTAGTTTGTTTGGTTGCACTTAAACAACCACAAACAAACACAACCAAGGTTTATTAGTAAAGCAATTAGCAAAACAACTGTGTTATTAGGTATTCCAAAATTGGGATGTGACAATTTCGAGGTTATTTCATCTTGTACATTTTTTTTATTCTATGGTTTTACTTTACTCATGGTTGGAAGTCGAAATGAAAAAAGAATGCGGTTAGAGATAATAAATTCAAGAAATCTTGATCAGTTTTTCAGTTTTATCATAGGTCCTTGCCGTTTGTTTTTTCTTAATTTGTTCGAATGGTTTACTTTAATTTTTTTAAAGCAATAATGTACTTTACTTTATAAATAAAAAACAAAATTGATTGCTTAAAAAAACAAGTAAAAACAAAGTTTGAGTGGATAGATCGACTGTTGGAATCTTGGCGTATGGTATCAAGTGCATGGTATCAAGTGCATGACAAATGGTTTCACCTAGGAGGGCTCCCTTATCCTCTCGTTCTCTCCACAGCTACAGTAGTTGAGAGTCGCCTGTGAGCTCCCGGCGAGCTCCTGATCGTTCTCCGGTGTCGTTGCTGGCCGGTGTCGAGGGGGATGCATCGCGCGGGTTGTACAGAGTTACAATATGTTGGTTTTTCTGCTTGTCTGCTTGGATTTCGTTTGTTTTGACGTTATGTCGACGAGGTTGTGCTTGCTTCTTCGCCCGAGCCGCTCGAGCAAGCCTCTAGTCGTGCTTCTTCCTCAAGCGGAGCTCCGGTGGTCGGAGACGCTGGAGAAGGAACGTGGCGCAACCTCCTTCCCTCATAAGCTCGATGGCTGGCTTCTGGTTCTGGAAGCCGGACTTCGCTACTCTGCATCTACCTGGAGTTTGTCGGTGGCTCTTCCCTTGACCGGCCGTGGAGACGAGGGGTGGAGGAGATGCTGTGATTTCTCCTTTTCTTATGGAGGGTGGTGGTGTTTGATCAAGCTGCATCTTCGTGCGCATCACGCCGAGTCCAAGGAGGACTCTGCAATCTTCGGTCGGCATGGCGGCCTAATTACCTCCTCCGATGTGGAGGTCTTGCAAGCTAGGCGTCGGAGCTCGGTGACCCAGAGCAGCCAAGTGGTGCGTCCACGGTTGCTGTGCGGTTGCCGGTGTCTGTGGCTCTTCGCCGGAGGACTTGCTCCGAGAGAGACCTCGAGCACCCCCCCTCTTCGATCTCGGCGCTTCCTGCGCTTTGAGGTCGCCGACGACTGGTGGCGGCGGCACCATAGGACCCGATTGCTTTTTACCTATTAGTTTTAGGGTGCTTTTTGTAATAGCATAGGACCTTTCTTCAAATTCCAAGTTTTCTAGCGCAAGGGATGACAAAGGTCCTCTTTGCATTTTGTCCCTGCCACATGATCAATGATATTGCAGCACCCGGGCCTGACCCCAATCCTTGTTCAAAAATAAAAAGACAAATGGTTTCACCTCGGTGTCTTTCTCCCATGTGAATCGTGGTTTGACTGAAGCAATACGTATTCTAGCTAAGTTGTGTTGAGTATTCTAGCCATGGAAAAAAATAGCGCGCTATAGCCTTTTGAGAATTGTCTCGCTAAATCGATCCATGTACAATGTCTCATAAATAGCACGCTATAGCATGCTAATAGCATATTTTAAGTCCGACGCTATTTTCCTATAGCACGCTATTTTTTTCCTTGGTTTTAGCACTTCTTGTTTGTTTCTTATTCTGTTCAGAAGCGTATCCGAGGAATTCTTTGCATTAGTGTCGTTTGTCCAATAAAGCGTTGTGTTCTTGAGGGAAAAAAAAAAGAGATTTTCCTGTCGATGGGCTGGTGACAGTACCATTCGACCTCAATGGTTTCTGTGATCGTGAGTCCGTGAAGGGAATAACAGCCCGGTCAGGAGCTGAAGTGTTTCTGGATATGAGCCGAATGGAATATCAAATAAACATCGTCCACAAGGCCACAGGCCACAGCCCACATGTATGTATGCCCAGAAACATGGGCTACTCCAACTGCCTCTCTCTTTTCAAAAAAAAAGAAAAAAAAAGAGAAAAGAATCAACTGCTAAAGAAGAACTTGGAAGGTTTGTAATCTTGAAAATACGATGTTTCTTTCGATCGATTTTTTAATGAATATAATTCCAAGTCATGCTAAAAATGCTAAAAGAAATTACTCTGCATCATTTCCCTGTGTGTTTGATTTTTGCCCAAGGTTGCCCTACTAAAGTTGCCAAGTACAATTTGGTCACAGTCCAAACACACCCTTTGCTTGCTCGGTGGCCGGCGCAGCCGGCATAAGCTGCCTTAACTAAAGTACTATCCAGGAATTATCAGATCAACACTCTTTTTGTCAAATTGGCGTGTTGCCGGTAAAAAAAATGCTTTCACATTACCAGATTCGAGGTGGACAAAGTTGGCGGTTACGCAACCATCAATATTTCTGCAATACAGTGCTCTACTAGCAAAAAAGATTGTTACTGAACCGTGCTATACTAAATTATCCTAAAATATATTCCCTCCGTATCAAAATATAAGATGTTTTAGCATTTCCTAGATAATATGTACCTAGACATGTTTTAGTGTAAGATGCATATGAATCTACACACTAAAACATGTCTAGATACGTTATATCTATAAAATGCTAAAACATCTTATATTTTGATACGGAGGGAATACTCAATAAAACTACTTTGACAATCTCACGCATACACAATAACTACTCCCTCCGTCCTAAAAGAGTAGTTATTGTGTAGAATCTACTTGAGGGACAATCTCTAACATTTCCTCACGTAGGTTACACAAAACAGCGACCTAACTTAATAAATGGTAAAAAGTGCAAAGCGGTTCAACAAAATGGAATCATCGTAATCAACTACAGTATATCAAACACGTTCTAAGCATTCAAAGAGCAGTCCAACGGTCACAACCACTAATTGAACTGGTCGCATAATAACCTAAACGAAAATAGAAAATAAACAACAATAAATTGACAGGAACACCAAATATCCATTGCTGGCTGACGCAGTGCAGATATGGTCAATTCGCATCACATGGGCTTTTGCTCCACTTCTTCTTTGTCCAGGTCAACAAAAGGCAAGGCAAAATGCTAGTCGCAGTATTGAGGAGGATGGTTGGTATGGACCAAATAATTAGGATTTCTGTGCCCAAAGGGCATTGCAACCAGTACCGTTTGTGGGAATGAATAGTTATAGCAGATTAGGTATTCTGTCACTATCCAGAGGACATGCAACATTCACATATATGTGCAATTATATTGTCCGATAAATATAAAAGAAGAAGAATCTTATAAGGGGTTACAGTAACGGCAAAAGGCATGATCCGGAACTTTTCTTGGCAAGAACGAAGAAATAATAGTGTATGAAAACGCAGAACACACTTTACTAATTCAAACTAATTTTAGTTTTAGAGATGGTTACCTGCCAAGTCCCAATGAGTTATTCAACAGGCTTTGACTATTTTATTATCGTTTTATTAGTGGTCATTAGACCCCGGCAAGGTATACTTGACATGTACACAAGTTTTTTATCCAGGAAATCAACCAAGTATATAGGAAATAGGAAATGACACCTGAATTAGTTTCAACCAATATAGTGTTGTTTTATGTAAGTCAACCTATTGCATGTCAAACTCGAGGCTTTAAATGAAACTAAGAAGAATAATGTCTTCACGTTGTTTAGTAACAAGAATTGTTACGTATTCTTAGCTTGTCATTGGTATCATGTGTACCAAAATTCGCTGCTCAAGTCATCAAGTGCTCGTAGTGATGCAAGGTACATTACGGGAAACGTAACATATGCCGACGGCCGTCGGGGCCATCGGCGTAGACCCCGACCAGGCCATCACAAAAAAAAAATTTGTAGCCACGCCGACGGCCACCCTCGGCCTAGCTCGATTTTAGCTACGCGACGGCTCCCCCTCAGCCTAGCTCGTGCTACGCCGACGGCCACCATCGGCCTAGCTATTTAAAAAAAAACTTAATCATCATTCTGATCATAACTTTTGTATTCGAACTCGGATTTCGATGTTTTTTACCTCGTTTTGAAAAGGAGAAGATCGTCATACATATTATTCAAGATATTTTAAAAAAATTATGAGCAAAGACGGAACCAACAATAAATCATGAAGGCTTTTTCTCCAACGGGGTTAGGGTTTTCACCGCAGAAGGGCTCCGGAGCGTCGGGATCCAACCACAAGTTAGGGGGTTCCATACCATGTGTATACAAGTGTTTTATGGTTTTTGGATGGCATATATTGCACTCTGGGGTGTGGCCTGGTTCACCGCCATCCACCTCTCTCTAGGGAGTTTCATGACTTGTAGCCTGAAAGTCCCAGATCGGACAAAGCCGAGGGAATCCTGTCTAGAGTTGGGTTATACCTTTGTATCGTGACTTCCTAGGGCCTAGCCTAACACAACCAAGCAACTAGTTATACTTTCTACCCCATTTTGACTTTGGTACCGACTTTAGTCGTATAAACCTAGTTTTTCTCCACCGGGACTAGGTTTTCACCGGAGAGGGGCTCCGGAGCGTCGGGATCCAACCACAAGCTAGGGAGTTTCATACCATGTGTGTACACATGTGTTATGGGTTTTGGATGGAAAATATTGCACTCCGAGGTGTGACCTGATTCACCAGCATCTAACTCGCTCTAGAGAGTTTCATGACTTATAGTCTGAAAGTCCCAGATCGGACAAACTAGAGGGAATCCTGTCAAGAGTTGGGTTATACCATTGTATTGTGACTTCCTAGGACCTAGCCTAACACAACCAAGCAACTAGTTACACTTTTCTACCCCCTTTTGACGTTGGTACCGACTTTAGTCGTATAAGCTTAGTTTTTCTCCAGCGGGACTAGGTTTTCACCGGAGAGGGGCTCCGTTGCGTCGGGATCCAACCACAAGCTAGGGAGTTCGAAACCATGTGTGTACAAGTGTGTTATGGGTTTTGGATGGCAAATATTGCACTCCGGGATGTGACCTGCTTCACCGGCATCTACCTCTCTCTAGAGAGTTTCATGACTTATAGCCTGAAAGTCCCAAATCGGACAAACCGGAGGAAATCCTGTCAAGAGTTGGGTTATACCATTGTATTGTGACTTCCTAGGGCCTAGCCTAACACAACCAAGCAACTAGTTACACTTTTCTACCCCCCTTTTGACGTTGGTACCAACTTTAGTCGTATAAGCCTATTTTTTCTCCAGCGGGACTAGGTTTTCACCGGAGAGGGGCTCCGGAGCGTCGGGATCCAATCACAGGCTAGGGGGTTCCATACCATGTGTGTACAAGTGTTTTATGGGTTTTGGATGGAAAATATTGCACTCCGGGGTGTGACCTGCTTCACCGGCATCTACCTCTCTCTAGAGAGTTTCATGACTTATAGCCTCAAAATCCCAGATCGGACAAACCGGAGGGAATCTTGTTAAGAGTTGTGTTATACCTTTGTACTGTGACTTCCTAGGGACTAGCCTAACATAACCAAGCAACTATTTGCACTTTTCTACCCCTTTTGACGTTGGTATCAACTTTAGTCGTATAAACCTAGTTTTTCTCAAACGGGGTTAGGGTTTTCATCGGAGAGGGGCTCCGGAGCGTCGGGATCCCACCACAAGCTAGGGGGTTCCATACCATGTGTTTACAAGTTTTTTATGGTTTTTGGATGGAAAATATTGCACTCCGGGATGTGACCTCTTCACCGGCATCTACCTCTCTCTAGAGAGTTTCATGACTTATAGCCTGAAAGTCCCAGATCGGACAAACCGGAGGGAATCATGTTAAGAGTTGGGTTATACCTTAGTATTATGACTTCCTAGGGCCTAGACTAACACAACCAGGCAACTAGTTACACTTTTCTACCCCTTTTGACGTTGGTACCAACTTTAGTCGTCTAAGCCTAGTTTTTCTCCAGCGGGACTAGGTTTTCACAAGAGAGGGGCTCCGGAGCGTCGGGATCCAACCACAAGCTAGGGGGTTCCATAACATGTGTGTACAAGTGTGTTATGGGTTTTGGATGGCAAATATTGCACTCCGGGATGTGACCTGCTTCACCGACATCTACCTCTCTCTAGGGAGTTTCATGACTTATAGCCTGAAAGTCTCAGATTGGACAAACCGGAGGGAATCCTGTTAAGAGTTGGGTTATACCTTTGTATTGTGACTTCCTAGAGACTATCCTAACACAGCCAAGCAACTAGTTACACTTTTCTACCCTCTTTTGACGTTGGTACCGACTTTAGTCGTATAAGCCTAGTTTTTCTCCAGCGGGACTAGGTTTTCACCGGAGAGGGGCTCCGGAGCGTCGGGATCCAACCACAAGCTAGGGGGTTCCATACCATGTGTGTAAAAGTGTGTTATGGGTTTTGGATGGAAAATATTTCACTCCGGGGTGTGACATGCTACATCGGCATCCACTTCTCTCTAGAGAGTTTCATGACCTATAGCTTGAAAGTCTAAGATCGGACAAACCAGAGGGAATCTTGTCAAGAGTTGGTTTATACCTTTATCAAGAGTTGGGTTATGGATAATATGGATGTCATATTTGGATTTCTCTCATTTTTCTAATCGATTTAGACATATTATTTGTCAAATTTCGATTTACGGATTTATAGATATGAATTATTTCATATTAAATGGAATAAGGGAAATAATTAATTATTATTGGAATTCAAGAATATTTTTAATCAATATTATTATTAATGATTCATTTCTATTTATATAAATAATTATTTGGATTCATAAAATAAAGTTGCGTGACATCATAGTCCATAGGTTAATAAGATTGATAGGATAGTATTGTCAGTAAAGCATGTGTTGTTTCTAGGTAACTCATAGGCAAGGAACGAAGAAATTAAGCGTGTTGGGGGTGGAGTAGTCTTAGGATGGGTGACCTGTCGGGAAGTGTCATTAATATAGAGTAATTTAGATTGTAATTAAGAACACTTAGAGATAAATATGTCTATAGTGCGATTAACTAGTTAAAAAATCAAAATACAAAAATGGAAAAAAATTAAAAGAATTGAAATAAAATTGTATACACTGGGGGGGGGGGGGCGTCGGCGTAGCCGGCTATTCTTCGTCACCTAACAGGATCTGTTCTGACACGTGGTGGGACCCACCAAATTGTACGCCGAGGGGGTAGGGTACGCCGACGGCCAAAACGGTTTCACTGACTGACGTGTACGCCGACGGGGGCCGTTGGCGTAGACCTTCGCCGAGGGGGTAACGACCTACCCCGAGGGGGTCTTGTCGTCGGCGTATTGATCGTTTCCTGTAGTGGTACTCCCTCCGTTCGATATTAGATGAATTTCAAATAGACGTATCTAGAACTAAAAAAAATATCTAGATGCATCCATTTCAAAGTCATCTAACATGGAACGGAGCGAGTAGCACCTTGGTTTTCTTCAAATACTTTCCTGTCCTATACTCAGAGAAAGCCGCAGCCAATGACAGCGCGCGGAACGTTGTTGAGGTGCTAAGCGTGTTCTCTGAGTTCACGCCGAGCTTTAAGAGCATCTCCAGCCGTTGGCGCCCCCAGGCCGTTTTTCGGCGGAAGATAGCGCCTCCTACAGGGGGAGGAGGGGGGACACCGACGGTAATTTTGCCCCAGTGGACTTTGGTTTCTAGCCGTGCCCCCAAGTAACAAGGCGAGTTTGAACAAAAAATTGATAAATTTAGACAAATTTGAACGAAATTTAGGCGATTCTATTAATATGGCCGAACGTAGGCGGATTTACATAAGGGGCATTTCGAAAATGGAAATCCTAAAAACTACGCATATTCCATGCCGAGGCGGCGGTAGAAGCACGAGTAGCCGCCGCCGCCGTCATCGTTGGAGTCGGAGTCGCTCGGCGGCTCCTCCTTCGGGACGGTGTAGCTACATCCCTGGCCGGAGTCGCCGCCGCTCCACAACTTGCTCGGTCCTGGAGCGTCGTCGTCTAGCATGATGATGTCGTTCTCCTCGCAACCGTGGCGCAGCGCGGTTAACTCCTCCAGTGTGCGGCGCTGTTTCGCCACCTCGTCGGCGATATGGTCCTTGCGGGACCAGGCGAGGGCCACCTCCAGGTCCAGCTCCATGCCGGCGTACTCCCCCCTTCTTCGGCCGAACGAGGCGGAGGTGTCCTCTAGGAGGAGATGTCGCGCGCCGCTCCCCGATGACGATGCCCCGGGCGAGCACTCGTGTAGGCGGAGCCGAGGCAGGCTCGGCCTTTACGGGGCGCAGATCCGGCAGCGGCGCCGCGCCGGACTACCGGGAACAAGAGAATATGAGGACAACGGGGTCGCCATCCTCCTCGTCGTCCAACCGCTCCCGCCAGACCGCCGGGAGGAGCTCGGGACCATGGTGCGGGAAGGAGGGGGTACTCCAGGTGACGGCTATTGCCGTTCTCGATGTGCGCGAGAACGACGGCCATGGGCGCCCCACCAGCGGCGGTGGCCATCAGAGTTGCCGCGCGCTGGTGGCGGAAGGGGGTCATCGTACCCCTCTAGCTCCTGGGCGCACCACTTGGTGAAAAACACCGTCCATGCGCCGTAGTTGGCGGGGTGGAACCTGTTGGAACGCGTAGAGATAAATAAAACTTTTTTCCTACGCGGTACTACCAAGATCTAGCCGAGGTAGAAGGCCACGATGATTACCACTAGACGCGCGGTTGCGGATTATCGATGAAGCGCGTCGGGGCAGTGCAGTCCCACGATCTGATCCAGCCGATCCAATCCCGCGATCGTCGAAGTGCTGAACGTACAGAACCTCTGCCGGTATCCACACGTACGAGGAGGAGCTCCGACGGCAGACTGTTAGGTCTGGTACGACGGCTGGACTGAGTGGGGCTAGGGTTCCCAACGCATGGGACCGAAGTAACGTGCCCGCTGGGCAGCCTGCGCCCCTCTTTATATAGCGAATGGTAGTGGGCTTCACAACACTTGTGGCCCATTCCCTCCGTGAGTCCGACTCACAAACTCAGTCCATTTCCGGTTCGGGTCCAACCCGACCAATACATTTGCTCCCGCTCTTAAGTGTGCGACCCTGCAGGGTCATGGCGACTTGGACACGATTAGAGTCCGACTCTCAATCGATCAATCGGTAGCGGCTCCTAGCAGAACGTGCCGACTCCCAAGTCCCATTGAGTCATGACGACATACCTTTCAATGTGATATTCATCTTAGTCCCTTTTGCCTCACGATATACCCTGTCGATCTATAGGCGATTTATCGTCATCCCTTAAATAGTTCGACTCTCTTCTCGATCCGTGATATGTGATTTATCTGACTAACTCTTAGTCAACAGACATATCTAACACTTAACTGAGTCGCTCATGGCCATGCTTCCAGAATCGTATCACTCGAGAGGGCCCAGAGAATATCTCTCCATTCGGAGGGGCAAAATCCCATCTTGATTATCCACATCACGCAACTTGTTTCTCATTCGACCCGAACTCTGCCTTTATAACTGCCTTGTCACAGAGCAGCGTTTAACAGAACCTAAGTCGGTGATCCACAACTCGGATTGTGCGACAACCTCAGGTCTAAGGATTACATTGATTGAGACATGCAAATGACGACTTGCTCGTTGCATCTCAATGTGGGTCAGTCCGACTTGCTAAACTCTTTAGCCAAGTCCGTGATCGTTGGAATGGCATCACCATGCCCATGACAAGTGGAACCATGTCATCAGCCAACACTCACATTAGTCTAGGGTGTGTGTCGAGACATCGTGGTAGAATTCATAGACGGGGGTGCCATGAGACTACCGGTAGAGACGTGGGGGGACGTGATTGTGCGAAGGACAATGACACAGGGTTTTTACCCAGGTTCGGTACGACGCAATAATGTGACGTTCCTACTCCTGCAATCTCACTATTCAGGACTAAATCCTGTCAATACAGAGTACAATGTGAGGTTCTATTAGCAGCTCATCAAGGATCAACCTCTCGGCGAGTTAGCCTTTAGCTTCTTGTCTATCTATTTTATCTCCCGTCCGGCTTTATATAATAGCCGGATTAGGGCATACAGAATAGGAAACATAGAAGACTACGGTAACTATTAACTTGGAAAGTAAGGAATCCGCCTTCTACTCCAAGCCAGATCACGTGGGCCGTGATCCGGGTTCTTCTAGAATCCGGCTTCTGTCATCAGCTTACTGGGCCGCCTAATGGACCATAGCCCATTACCATTTAGGCCACCCTGGTAATCCGACACTTTAGACTACCATCTGATATACCCCTAGTTCGTATATATCCGACAATAGCCCCCAAGAAGGATTAAGACTCGGATTCTCCGTCTTTCGCCAAACGCATATTTTCCAAGAAATATCGGCCTGCAGTCTTGATTCTTCTTTTTCTCCTCAAAGAATGTTATAACGCAAAACTCGGAATCCAAAAAATCCGGCTTTTCTTCCACGAATCTTCGCGGAGAAGAAACTTCCTACGTCAGCGCTTTAAGCTTGCTGACGTAAGGGACGTTTGGGTTACAGGTGGGAAACCCAGAAACATATCTCTGACAGATTCTCGCGGGAAACGAGGCGATAGCAATAATCACCCGTCGTTTCATTTCCCGGAATTTCCGACGAGTGACACGCGTTGATCATCCAACAGCCAAAAGAGCCGTTAGCACGCATCGTGACGGAATTCCGGCTATAAATAGCCGCCTCCGTCCTTCGAGGAAACCTTCCGCTCTCACTTTGCAGCACCATTCCGGCGCCCAAGTTCTCGCAGAGCTCCTCCCGAGCGCACGAACGCACCCGAGACCTCACCGGAGCAACAACGCACCGCCCATAGATGGCATCTCCAAGCTCTTCCCCAGCCCGCACCGTCGCAAAAGACATCGACGAGATCATCGACACGATGGATCCACAGCTGGATTCACCGGTGGACGTCTCCGGCGACGAGCCGGCGAAGGCCACAGGCGGTGCGGCAAGCGAGGAAATCCCTCTCGCCTCCGCGAATCTTGCGGGATATTATTCCGCACCTCCCCCGCCGTTCGCGCCCGAGACGGTGGAGGAGAAAATCGCTCTCGTCGGAGACGAGCTCGCGGCCGCGGAGGCCGCAGCGTCCGCCGCCGCTGGAGCCGAAGACGAGGCGGAAACTGCCGGCAACTGGAGTGCCAGCAGTATTCCGCCATCCCTCCTTCCGACAATGGAGAAGGAAGGGCTCGTGCTGAAGGGGAAGTGGCGGATCCCGGAAGATGAGACCGAGCCCATGCCGAAAGACGGAGAACGCGTCCTCCTTACCTCTCATATGGAGGGATGATAACCCGGTAGCCCAACGCCAAGGTGTAACTCGGCCCAAAGGACGCTGCGCAAAGACCCGGCCAAGGATAAGGGAGCTTCTAGAAGGCCCAAGATCGTAGGCCTGGTAACCCGGATTGTGGGTTCCGGTAAGGAAGTTTAGGGTTTTGTAAGCAGTGTCCGGGTAGGACTCAGAGTACGCCTTGGAGAACAGGCCAGGGATCCGGATGCTTTATAAGCCGGCCCCTAGGTTAGGTTCAGGGATCCAAGAGTTAGAACAAGATCGCTTGGTATCGAGTATCCAGTGTAATACGAGAGTTGGGATAACACATCTAGATCGGAGACTCGACGACTTGATTGCCGGCTACCAGATCGTATATCGTCATGTTTTTCCCTGAGCTAAACCCTCTCCCAAACACCAGAGTCGATTTGCCCCAAGACAAGTTACCCTTGGTAACGTCTACCGTGTTTATCCCACGACAGTTGGCGCCCACCATGGGGCCTACGTCCAAGGGTGTTTACATCACGGGAGAAGCTCGGAAGAATATGGAGAACTTCGTCGTCGGCGAGATCTACACCGACCGCGAAGGAGAGAAGATGGTGGACGATTCCGGCTGGGGGCCAGAATCGGATCTGCTTGAATCCGGATCCGTCGTGACGATCGGCCAGATCAACGTCTTCATCGGTATGGTACGTACATCCGGTTCGATCACTGACGACTTTGGATTTGATTCTGTGTCAGGGGAGGCCACCTACGCTCAATCAGATGGAGAAGAATCGGTTGGGACGGTGGATCCGACAGAAGAGCCCACCACGAAGAGGGAACAGCCGGAGAAGCCGGCATGGACCCCGCGTGGCCGGGTCGTAAGATAAGATGATACCGAATCTAGCTTGCGTCCGCTAGAGGATTGGTACGAGTCTACCTATCACGTGCACACTACAGGAATTTCCAACAAGGATAAGACGATACAGAAACAAGCGGTAAACTCGGTTTCCTCGGCTGTTCCGAGATACTTGAGGTGGTCAGAGCAAGACGTAACATGGAGCAGAAGAGATCACCCGGAAAGGATAGAACGTCCGGGAGTCTTAGCTTTGGTGGTTGCGCCACAGGTCAATGGCTATGAGCTGAAAAAGGTCCTAATGGACGGTGGAAGTAGCATCAATATCTTATATTGGGAAACCTTTCTACGCATGGGTCTCAAGGAGTCTCAGCTACAGAAAAGCTCAACAATCTTTCACGGGATAGTGCCGGGTCACTCAGCGTGCCCCGAGGGAAAAATCGCATTGGAGGTAGCTTTCGGAGAATCGAAGGACAATTTCCGGGCTGAATGGCTCACTTTCGAGGTGGTTAAACTGCGCAGTACTTATCACGCGCTATTTGGAAGGCCGGCTTATGCCAAATTTATGGCTAGGCCGTGTTATGTGTATCTACAGCTAAAAATCCCGGGTCCCAAGCAGACCATCACCATACACGGGAGTCGGGATATAGCGGCCGAGTGTGATGAAGGAGATGCTGCAATGGCCGAACAAGCTTGCAGAAAAGAGGAACTCAGGTATTACCGGTCTCAAGTAGACCCGGATGACGGAACAACATTGAAAAGACCGAGCACTGAGGACGAAAGAGCAAAGTTTAAAGCAGCACAGGACACAAAGATGGTGGATTTTACCAAGGGTGATCCCTCCAAGCAATTTGCTATAGGATCTAACCTGGACAGCGAGCAGGAGAAGGCACTTGTGGAGTTCATTCGTTCAAATCAGGATGTGTTCGCCTAGACGCCTAACGATATGCCGGGTATCCCCACAGAATTGGCAGAGCACAGCTTGCACGTCGATCCCAAGTCCAGACCCGTGAAGCAAGGCTTGAGAAAGATGAATGAGGAAAGAAGGAAAGCTATAGGGGAAGAAATTGCTCGGCTGCTCACCGCCGGCTTTATTATGGAAGTGTTTTACCCGGACTGGTTAGCAAATCCGGTTCTCGTGATGAAAAAGACCAACGAGTGGAGGATGTGCATTGACTACACCAATCTCAACAAGCATTGCCCAAAGGATCCGTTTGCTTTACCAAGGATAGATCAGATCATAGACGCAGTAGCTGGAAGCGACCTATTATGTTTCCTGGATGCATATTCCGGGTACCATCAGATCAAGCTCAAGAAGGAGGATTGGTAGAAAACATCATTCATAACCCCCTTTGGGGCCTTTTGTTACAAGACAATGACGTTTGGACTGAAGAACGCTGGCGCAACCTACCAACGGTGTATTCAGAAGTGTTTCAAAGACCAAATCGGACGCAACGTACATGCTTACGTAGACGATGTGGTAATCAAGACCAGAAAGGCGGAGACATTTATCGATGATCTAAACGAAACATTCAAGAACTTGAGAAGGTATCAGATGAAACTTAACCCGACAAAGTGTGTTTTTGGAGTTCCAGCCGGGAAATTACTTGGTTTTATCGTTTCTGAAAGAGGAATTGAAGCAAACCCGGACAAAATCAAAGCTATCCAGAGTCTGAAAAAGCCGGAA
Source organism: Alopecurus myosuroides (assembly GCA_028641055.1). Classification (NCBI taxonomy): domain Eukaryota; kingdom Viridiplantae; phylum Streptophyta; class Magnoliopsida; order Poales; family Poaceae; genus Alopecurus; species Alopecurus myosuroides. Next base: position 84,179,772 of record CM054060.1, read on the forward strand.
AATTTGAAGCATGTTCAGAAGCTTACAAGGTGCGTAGCAGCGCTCAACCGGTTTATATCCAGACTCGGGGAAAAAGCGATACCCTTGTTCCGGCTCTTGAAAAAATATGATAAATTCGTATGGAATCAAGAGGCGGACGAGGCGTTCGAGGCACTAAAAAAGCAGCTATCTGAGGCACCAGTCCTGGCAGCCCCGGGTCTTAAAGAGCCTATGTTATTATACGTCGCAGCAGGGCCCCGGGCGGTTAGCGCAGTGGTTGTTGTCGAGCGAAAGGAAGATGGAAAAGAGTACCCAGTACAGAGGCCGGTTTATTATGTCAGTGAGGTATTATCAGAGGCAAAACAACGCTATCCACATTGGCAAAAGCTGGTTTTCGGGGTCTTCATGGCCAGCCGGAAATTAAAGCCATATTTTCAGGAACACCCGTAACAGTGGTTAGTTCTATACCAATGTCGGATATCATCAGAAATTCGGATGCAACAGGTAGAATAGCCAAGTGGGCGATTGAGATGGGGGATTATCATATCAATTACGAGCCAAGGTCAGCAATTAAATCTCAAGCTCTAGTCGATTTTATTAATGATTGGACACACACAGGCATGCTTACGATGGTTCCAAACTCGGAGTCTTGGATCATGCACTTTGATGGCTCCAAGCAATACGAAGGGTCAGGAGCTGGAGTCGTGCTAACATCACCCAAAGGAGACAAGTTGAGCTATGTACTGCAGATTCACTTCGATTGTTCCAACAACGTGGCCGAGTATGAGGCCTTATTGCACGGCTTAAAGGTAGCCAAGGAGATGAATATTAAGAGGATACAGTGCTTTGGAGATTCGGACCTCGTGGTACAGCAGGTCTCAGGAACTTGGGATAGAAAGGATGCAACTATGGCAGCATATCGCAGAGAGGTTGACAGAGTTGCCGGATGTTTTTCCGGGTATGAGGTGGAGCACATAGACAGAAGAAAAAACGAAGCAGCAGATGCACTCGCCAGACTCGGCTCGCGCAGAGAGCCGGTTCCACCTAACGTTTTCCTGGATGAGCTATGGCGACCATCAGTTAAAACCGAGTCTGAGGAAGAACTGGCAAATCAAGACCCGGATTCGGAGCTCGTGGCCACAGTACGTGCTGTTCCAGAATGGACAGAACCGTTCCTGGCCTACCTATCACGGGGCAGTTACCACAGCAGGAAGTATTAGCAAGACAAATTCTGAGGCGAGCAAAAGGATATTCTATCATCAATGGAGAGTTATACAAGAGGAGCGCAGCAGGAGTCTTTTTGCGCTGTGTAGCACCAGAAGAAGGCCGACAGATCCTCAAGGAAATCCATGAAGGTGATTGTGGGCATCATGCATCCACAAGATCCCTTGTGGCCAAAGCTTATCGACATGGTTTTTTCTGGCTCACGGCCCTAGCAGACGCGGAGCGCTTGGTGGCAAGATGTGATGGGTGTCAAAGGTACGCCCGCCAAATCCATGTGCCGGCTATGGAACTACGGACTATCCCGTTAACTTGGCCGTTTGCTGTTTGGGGTATGGACATGGTTGGCCCCTTTCACATGTCACCTTGCAAAAAGACACACCTCTTGGTGGCCATCGACAAGTTTACCAAGTGGGTTGAGGTTATGCCAGTTACCAACTGTGAAGCAATTACAGCAGCCAAGTTCCTGAAAAGGATTATCTATCGGTTCGGGTATCCCCATAGCATAATTACCAACAATGGAACCAATATGTCCCTTGGCGAGATGGAGAAGTTTTGTGGCAACAATGGAATCCGGGTTGACATAGCTTCAGTGGCCCATCCACAGGCTAATGGACAAGTGGAAAGGGCAAACCAAGAGTTGCTTCGTGGATTAAAACCACGATTGCGAGTTCCGTGTATCAGAGCTGCTGGTGCATGGGTTGAAGAATTACCCGCAGTAGTTTGGGGTATCAACACAACACCAAATAGATCCACTCAGATGACACCATTTTTCATGGTTTATGGTGCAGAGGCGGTGTTGCCGAGTGATATCATACATGACTCGCCTCGAGTCTCAGCGTATGTCGAGGTAGAGAACGAGAAGACCCGGCAGGACGCCGTGGATATGCTAGAAGAAGAAAGGGAACAAGCACTGGAAAGATCAGCCATATATCAGCAGGATCTACGGAGATATCATAGCCGGCGCGTGAAAACTCGGGTCTTCCAGGAAGGAGACCTGGTTCTGCACCTGGTACAGTCGAAAGAAGGAAAACATAAATTATCACCGCCATGGGAAGGACCGTTTATCATAAGCCGGAATCTGCACAATGGATCGTACTACTTGATAGATGCAAGGGAAGAGTCGGCTACGGTTAACGACATCGCTCATGCCACTTCATCTATGCAAGAGAAAGAAAGACCATGGAACGTAGCTCAGCTGCGTCCCTACTATACCTAGTATCGACCAGACTCACAAGTGGAATTACACGATGTAACAGGCAGCAGGTTTCAGACGCACTCTTTTCCTATCCAGGGTACCTAATGGGACTGGAGGGTTTTTAACGAGGCGGCTTGCTGACCTAGCTTTCTCATATCAACAAAGAGATGGTTAAGCGATATATCTCCTCCGCACGTTTTACCAAGTTCTATTTTTCAGTTTTCTTAGTATGTTGCGTATATTTTAGGTCTTGGGGGCTGGTTGCTTGAATAGCGCAGTTACAAACCCAAAGACCCGGCCATGATGCCTATGAGTTATAAGGGCCGATTACTCGCAAACGAGTACGGCTGCAATCTTATAACCGGACAAAGGAGCCAAATTTTCTTGACTTTTCTTACTTAAGCTCGATGTGACTCGCACTAAAGTGGCATGATTTGTTCGCTTATGATTACAATCATCCATGATGCCCAATGGGACTTGCCTGACCCTGTTTTCGTACAGATGTAACAACATGGTATCCACGCGAAAGCCGGCTTACAGTATAAGATAGTCAAAAGGGTCATCTAAACCACAAGTTATGCAGAGTCTATGGTTGATAGCCGGAAACTCAAAGTTTATTAAGCATAACTTCAATACCTATGTGAAACGACTCTAGTTTTTGGGCTTAGTAGAAATACAACTTGTTCTCTTCAAAAGACCACACACCCCAGACTCGGAACTTCGGGTCTTGGGGACTAGGGATTTTGAAAAAATAAGTTGCTGTCACTAAAGCTCAAAAAACCCAAACATCCGAGTCTTGGGGACTTGGGGACTTAGAAAGATCCACCTGTCGAAACCCACAAGACCCGGAAACCGAGTCTCACAAAAGGACCTAGAGAAAGCCGGGTTACTATATGGCCTCCTTGGAGTTAGGCCTAGCTGTTTATCAAAGCACCTTAACCCGGCCTCTATGGACTTGTACGTTTGATATTTTTGCAGGGAATAGCGAGCGCTTCAAGGAGGACCCCGTGAAGCCCAAGCTATTCTGGGGACTACTGATGGAGGGATGATAACCCGGTAGTCCAACGCCAAGGTGTAACTCGGCCCAAAGGACGCTGCGCAAAGACCCGGCCAAGGATAAGGGAGCTTCTAGAAGGCCCAAGATCGTAGGCCTGGTAACCCGGATTGTGGGTTCCGGTAAGGAAGTTTAGGGTTTTGTAAGCAGTGTCCGGGTAGGACTCAGAGTACGCCTTGGAGAACAGGCCAGGGATCCGGATGCTTTATAAGCCGTCCCCTAGGTTAGGTTCAGGGATCCAAGAGTTAGAACAAGATCACTTGGTATCGAGTATCCAGTGTAATACGAGAGTTGGGATAACACATCTAGATCGGAGACTCGGCGACTTGATTGCCGGCTACCAGATCGTATATCATCATGTTTTTCCCTGAGCTAAACCCTCTCCCAAACACCAGAGTCGATTTGCCCCAAGACAAGTTACCCCTGGTAACGTCTGCCGTGTTTATCCCACGACAGGTTTGCCCCCTTCCGCCTTTTTCTTAGAAGTCCTCCACCACTATTGTGTCCATCCTCACAACCTTCCCCCAAATTCCATTCTTTATCTAGCCGGCTTTCAAGCCCTTTTCGAAGGGTATTTAGGAATAGCTCCTAGACTAGATTTTTGGAAATACTGCTTCGGAGTGAAGCGTAACCCCACAGAGGGTGTTCTTCCCGTCCGCGGGACCATTTCTTTCACTCTTCGGAGGTTTAGGGAAGATTGGTACCCAAAGATAAAAACGTCAGAATCCGTCAAATTTTGGACGGGTTCTTTCTTTTATCATCCTGACGTCCCATTTCCCGGGAAAGAAAACGGGGTTCTTACATTCATCAACTCCGCTGCCATCCCGCAAGATAGTTGGGAAGTTGAGGCGGTGCAAACTTTGCCGGAAGATCTGATGAAGATAAAGCGGCGTATCGCCAAACTTACTTCTTCTAAGCCTCCCTTAACCGGAACTGATACTGTTCTATGCTGGTTCGGCCGCCGTATTCAACCTCTCGCTTTCCGCTCCCGACTCCTTTGTGAATACGAAGGGCCAGAAGACGAAATGAGAGGGACGGACAAAGCCTTCTCCAAAAGGGACTTCAAGAAACGAGTCAACCAATTGGTCACTACTCGCGATCAATACGAAGAAAGCTTGGAAATGTATCACGAGGAGAACCCAGTCCCTAAGGTATTCTTATTTTCCTTGATTTGGGTTTCTCTCGGATTGCTTCTTTTTCCTGACTTAATCGAGTACTTTGCCTTCTCCATAGTTTGACGAACTTAAGGAAGCTGATCTCGCATCCGACGCCGAACTCGACGAATTACACGCCAGTTTTTACGGCGGTCGGAAACGCAAAAGGCAAGTGATTCCCGAGGAAGTAATAAATCTTGACGGAATTCCCATCGCCGCATCCGGGTATTTTACTGGAGCTCTTTACTTATCATTCCCTTCCGGTTCCTCGAGATATTTACTTCTCGGATTTTTTTCCTTTTCAGCCTTGCTCCAGTTCCTTTAAAGTCAAAGAAATTGAAGAAACATAAAGCTGCTTCTAGCAAAGGAGAGCCGTTTTCTGCTGCAGCTTCTCCCGTTCCAACTACATTTGGTAGGGAGGAGAAGACCACGAACCCGGACATACGATCCCAGCAATCCAGCCAGCCCATTGCATCTAACATGGATGCGAGGGAAAGGGCGGGACCAGAAATGGGTAGACATCCTCGGACATCTAGGGAGGATGAACCTATTCCCACTTTCGACAAGAACTTCCAGGTAAAGGAAGAACCGTTTGACGATCTCGGATATATTCGTCCGGAAGCTAAGAAGTTCTTCGCTCCTGCTCCTTTGATCCGTCCTTGGCCACAAGGCGGGCTAGTTGTCCGAAATAACTTCTTATTTTCACCTCGTCAGGTCATGCAAGACGGCCTGCATCATGTTGGAATTCTCTTTGCTGAATATTTAAGGGAATTCAACGAAAACTTGTCAGGTTTGTAGCAAATGAGCCAGGTAATATCTCTAGCCCCCAAGCAATAAGTCGAATGCATGCTATCAACTTAATGCTTCTTATCACGCTTGTTCTAACTTAAGCGCCTTGCTTTCATTTCCGTGTTTCAGCAAACCGCTGATACAATAAACTTGGAAGTTTTCAACAAGCTAACTGTCAAGAATAAGGAGGTTAGAAGCCTTCTCTCTATTCTTGAAGTTAAGGAAACAGAGCTGGCATCATCTCAGCTACAGCTGGAGGAAACAACATGTATACTTTTAATTCTCTGAAGTTCCTTGTCCATAATTTTTTCTAAGTACTTTTCCGAGTTTTCTTATCCCGGAATTTTTTCCTTGCTTTCCAGCTGCTTTGGTGAAAGCCAAGCAAATAGCTGAAGATGCCGACAATGCCGAGAATCTCCGCCGAGAGAACTTGGACCTTCATAAGGAACTTATGAAGGTTCAAAAAGATCTGGAGGGCAGCAATCTGGCTCTTGGAATTGCTCAATCCAAGGCCTCCCAACAAGCGGACAAGGACAAGGCCACCATCCAAGATTTGGAGAACGCCTTGACCCTGCGACTGGAGGAAGGCTCCAAGATGGACAAGATCCTCGGTAAGTTATCAACTTTTACCGGATTTTCCATGTCTTAACTTCTTTCTCTGCTTTTTCGCTAACCCTTTGGTTGTTCTGTCTTGAAAAAACAGGAGATGCGGATTGAGAAAATCCGAGCTTTCGGGAAGGTATTCACTGCGATCAGAGCTGCAGGCATGCAGCTGGTCAACAAGTACCTTCCCGCAAGAACTGGGGAATTCTCGGAAGTTGAGAAACTTCCGGAAGCTATCCTGGAGGTGGCGGAATCCAAGGAATCCACCTTGCGCTCCGCAGCACGGGGTGGTGCACGCATGGCCTTAGGCCTTATGCGTATGCATTACCCCAGTGCCAAATCTTGGCGCGTGGAGTCCGGTATCCCTCTTGGATATTCGGAGACCCATCGGACCACCATCTTTAATGAAATCAAGGGTCACGCCACAAAGATCGCCTCTATGGTGAATATCTCCATCACCTATCCGGAAGAAGAGATTCCAGAAGCCCTCGAGGATGACAGCAGTGAAGAAGACTCGGATGCTTGAGAATTCTCTCTGCCCTGGATAGGACAAATAGGAAATAGGAGCATTACTGCACTTTACAATGTAACTTTTATTGTAATGCTTCTATACTTTTGTATGAACAAGTACTCCGCCTTTTGCAGTTTAACTTTTATGAAATTCTTTGCAAGTTTTCCGGGTTTTATATTCCTTTATCTTCCAAGTTCTCTGGTTTATGTGCTTTAACTGTCCTTAGCGTTTGAAATGGCTCAGTAGTACTTTAATATTCACGCCAAGTTACTGGGTAAAACCGATCAGTTTAAACTTGGAAACATGGATCATACTAAAGGAATTTTTACTTACTAGCTCCAGTGATCCAGCACATAAACAATCAGATAATGCTTAGAGAAAAGTAAGGAACTTTTTGAATGAAGCTCGGGCACGCATGCACAATCCAAGTTTCCTTTAACCTTTAATAGGCTGAAAATCATTCAGTTTTTAAACGCCGAGCACGCAGGCACAATTCGGGTTAACATTGAGTATTTTGTAAGATCATTGGGAAATAGATAAGGCGGAATCATGCTTTGTACTATAATAAACTTGTAAAAACATGGATGTAAGAATTCCGACAACTTTATTTCATGATCTCAAAGATGTTTACATAGAAACTGAACTAAGTATAGAAGGGACGTAACTGCTGGATACTCCAGGGCCTCTTTGTTTCTCCTAGTTCATCATCTATGTTTCTCTTTCTTTTGCGATTCGGCTTCTCGGGATCATCTTCCGTATCGCGAATGTCTACAAGATAATATGATCCATTCTTCATGGCTTTACTGATGACAAATGGTCCTTCTCATACTGGGGCCAGTTTGTGCTTTCTTTGCTGCACCAACCTTAGCACTAGGTCACCTTCTTTAAAAGAACGATGCCTGATTTTCCGAATATGATAACGTCGCAAACTTTGCTGATAGATGGAGGATCTTTGAAGCACAAGTTCTCGTTCTTCTTCTAAGAGATCGACGGCATCCTGTCGTGCGCTTTCGACATCTGATTCATCGAAATCCAGCACTCTTGGGCTGTCATGGATCATGTCCGTTGGGAGAATTACTTCCGCACCATAAACTAGGAAAAACGGGGTTTGCCCAGTTGACCTGTTTGGTGTTGTTCGGATACTCCAAAGCACGGAAGGTAGCTCTTCTACCCATGCCCCAGCTGCTCTATGAAGAGGAGATTCGAGTCTTGGACGTATTCCTTGTAAGATTGAGCTATTCATTCTTTCAACCTGTCCATTGAATTGCGGGTGTGCCACGGATGCGAGATCTAGGCGAATTCCCGTTTGTCGGCAATATTTTGCCAACTCTCCAATGGAGAAATTTGTGCCGCTGTCGATTATTATGCTGTGTGGAACGCCGTATCTCATGACTATGTCAACGATGAAATTTCTGGCAGTTACACCGTCAAGTTTTTTGATGGGTTTGGCCTCCACCCACTTGGTATATTTATCCACTGCAACAAGTAGATGTGTAAGTCCGCCGCTTGCAGTCTTGAATGGTCTCATCATATCTAGCCCCCAGACCGCAAACGGCCATGTAATGGGGATAGTTTTGAGTGCTTGGGCTGGCATATTTGTCTGCTTGGCGTAATATTGACACCCTGCACATGTGTTTACTATGTGCTCAGCATCTGTCTTGGCTGTTAGCCAGAAAAACCCTGCACGGAATGCTTTTTTGACTATGCTTTTTGATTGAGCATGATGTCCGTAATCTCCGGCATGGATTTCTTGCAGGATTTCTCGTCCTTCTTCTGGTGAAATACATCGCAGAAAAATTCCAGTAGTGATGCGTTTATACAGGCAATTGTTAATTACCGTGTATCCTTTGCATCGACGCTGAATCTGTCTTTGCAAGACTTCGCCTGCTTCATCCGGGTACTTCTGATCAACTAAGAAGTTTAAATATGGGATTGTCCAATCCGGGTTAACGAGCATGACTTCAATTGACTCTGAAGCCAGAGGATAATCAACATCTCCACCTTTTATCGATGGTTCGTACAAATGTTGGACGAATACACCCGGTGGTAGGATTTTTACCCTTTCTGACCCCATGCGAGCTAAAGCATTCGCGTTCCAATTTTCCTCCCTTTTAACATGGAGCACTTCGAATCCAAAGAAACATATGGCAAACTCGTCCACCGTTCTCCGGTATTCGGCCATTATAGGGCTTTTGTGCGTCCCAAGTTTGGTTGAGCTGGTGCTGTACCAAATCTGAGTCACCATAGCATAGGATGCGCTTGACACCTATTTCCTTTGCGATATGCAAACCGTGAAGCAGAGCTTCGTATTCTGCCACATTATTACTGGCGTTGAAGTGTATTTGTAATACATACTCCATTGTATCTCCTTTCGGGGATTTTAGGACTACACCAGCGCCAGCGCCCTCCTTCATCTTGGATCCGTCAAAGTGCATGATCCAGTACTCGGACTCCGGCATCGGTGTTTTTTCCATTGCTTCCGTCCAGTCGGCAACAAAATCTGCCAGAACCTAGGATTTTATTGCCGTCCTAGGCTGGTACTTAATGTCGAATGCTGCTAGCTCGATGCCCCATTTGGCTACTCGGCCAGTCGCCTCCGCATTGTTTATTATATCCCCTAGTGGCGCTTTGCATACCACTGTTATGGAATGTCTTTGGAAATAATGGCGAAGTTTTCTAGATGCGAAAAATACGCCATAAGCCAGTTTTTGGTAGTGTGGATACCTTTGTTTGGACTCGGAGAAAACTTCACTTATGTAATATACCGGATGCTGGTATGGTATGCTTTGTTCGTCTTTCTTCCTTTCCACAACAATTACTGCACTAATAACCTGATTCGTAGCCCTAAGGTACAATAACATAGGTTCTTCGTCTTTTGGGGATGCCAAAATCGGAGCTTTCATCAAAGTTTCCTTCAACTGGGTTAGCGCCGCATCTGCCTCCTCTGTCCACTTAAATTTGTCGGATTTCTTCAACAATTTGTATAGTGGCAAGACTTTATCCCCCAGCCGGCTAATAAACCTGCTGACGGCTGCAGCGGAACCCGTCAATCTTTGCACATCTTTTACGCACGTAGGGTTGGAGATGTTTAAGATTGCTTTGATCTTTTCCGGGTTTACTTCTATTCCTCTATGAGAAACGATGAAACCCAGAAGTTTTCCTGAGGAAACCCCGAATACGCACTTTAATGGATTTAACTTCATTTTATAAGCGCGTAAATTTTCGAATGTTTCTCGCAAATCCTCAAGGAGTGTTTCTTTTTCCTTGGTAACGACAACAATGTCGTCCACGTAAACGTGGACATTTTTGCCAATCGGACTATGCAAACACCGTTGCATGCAACGCTGGTAGGTTGCACCTGCGTTCTTTAGGCCAAATGACATGGTTATGTAATAGTACGTCCCATAGGGGGTTATGAACGAAGTTTTGATTTGATCTTCCTTTTTCATGCGTATTTGATGATACCCGGAATATGCATCCAAAAAGCATAAAAGCTCAGAGCCTGCAGTGGCATCTATTATTTGATCGATTCGCGGTAACGCAAACCTATCTTTTGGACACAGTTTGTTCAGACCGGTGTAATCTATACACATTCTAAGGGTAGTAGTATCTTTCTTCGGGACTAATACTGGATTTGCTGACCATTCAGTATGTATAACTTCCTGGATAAAATCTGCTGCCAGAAGCCGGATAATCTCCTTGCCAATAGCATTCCGTCTTCTTCCGTCAAATCGACGGAGACCTTGTTTGACGCGTTTGGATCCTGGAATCACCTTGAGTTGATGCTCAGCAAGTTCCCTCGGTACGCCTGGCATGTCCGCTGGACACCAAGCGAAAATATCCCAGTTCTCACGGAGGAACTTGATGAGCTCGCTTTCCTATTTGTCGGTCATCCTAGTTCCCACTACGACAAATTTTGTCGGATCTTTGGGATCTAGGATTACCTGTCTTGTGTTCTCGGAAGCCTTGAAGCTATCTGCTGGCTTCCGGCTTTCTTTGCCTGCCGACATTTCTGTCGGCGATACCTCTTTGGCCAGCTCTTTCAACTCTTCCTTTGCTATGACTTTCTCAGCGCAAAGGGCGTTTTCTTTTTCCAACTCGTTTGCCAACTTGAAGTCTCCAGATATGGTGATTACTCCTCCTTTGGGTCCTGACATCTTCAGCTTGTTATAGATATAACATGATCTTGCCATGAATTTGGCGAGAGCTGGACGTCCGAGTATCGCGTGATACACGCTTTCGAACGGCACAACCTCGAAGGATACTTTTTCCTGCCGAAAGTGATCTTTGTCTCCAAAGGTTACATCTAGGGAAATTTCTCCTATGGACCGTGCTTGTCTTCCAGGGACGATGCCGTGAAATCGTATGTTGCTGTGGTTGAGTTGGGTCTCGGAAATTTTCAGATGCTTCAGTGTATCTAGGTACATTATGTTGATACTGGATCCTCCATCCATCATCACTCTTTTTATCCTAATGTTTTGAACAATAGGACTTACAATTAGAGCTTGTGTGCCGGGTTCAGGGATATTCCCGGGATGATCGGACTGATCCCAGGTAATTGGTGTATTTGAGTACTTCAAGAATTTCGGGGTTGCAGGGACAACCGCGTTTATTTCTTGAAGCGTTCTTTTTACCACCTCTGCTGAGGGAGTTGCCAGGAAAGTTAGGTTGCATTCTCCATCAACTCTCAGAAACTTAGGCTCGCCTTTTCGCTGCTGTTCCTGGATTTTTTCGTCAGTGTCCGATTCACTGTCTTCTTTCTCAGCTTCTGGCTTTTGCTTGGAAAACTTCCTCTTGGAATTCTTCCCTTTGTTTCCGGATCCTGCACTGCCTTTCATATGCTTGTTCAAGCGGCATTGTGCGTTAGTATGGGTGGGCTTCCCAAATTGCGAGTGGTGGACACAGTTTTCCGACTTTATTTTCTCCCACTCTTCTTTGGTGTAGTTTATCGGTTCCGTACTGCGTCCTTTCCATCTATTCCCATTTTCCCTTCCAAAGGCTATGTTGACCTCTTTGGGTTGTTGTGCTGCATCTGGAGTTCCTTTTTTCTCAGGGCGAGGGTTCTTTTTGGCCTGTATTAGTGTATCGATATTGCCTCCTCTTGCCCTGATGTCGTCCTCGGCTGCAGCGTGTTCGTTGGCGGTTGTAAGCATAGATCCGAGATCTTTGTGATTTTTGGAACCAATCATGAACGGTACAAGTCCGGGTTTTAGGCCATTGACGAAATCATGCATTGCTTGAACGTCAGTTAATCCCGAGCAACTATTCTTCATTGCCGTCCATCTTGAGATGAAACCCACGTATGGTTCGTCCTCAAATTGGGTGCAACGGTTTAGCTGGTTGATGCTATTCGGGTGTTTGTAGGTTCCCCGGAAATGCTGAGTAAATACTCGAGCCATATCATCCCAGCTGTCGACGATTCTGGAGGGTAATCCATTGATCCAATCTCTGGCTCCATCCAGTAACATTAGGGGAAGAAACTTTACAGCTTCCAAGTCTGTCCCATTGTTGATCTGGACGGCTGTATAGTAGTCTGAGAGCCAGGTATCCGGGTTTGTACTACCGGTATATTTTTGGTATGTTGGACCAACTTTGGAAAAGCCAGAATGCAGGGTTATCCTTCAGATCCTATCTGTGAAGCACTTAGGTCCAAAGTATAAATCGTATCTTTCCTCCCTATCAATGTGTGCGGAGTACCTGCCGGCTGAATGGACAGAAGGGGATCTGCTCCTTTCTTTTCCATTGTGGCGCGAACGCGCTTTTCCGGGATTCTCTTTGTTTCTTCCGAGATCTTGCCCCTTTGGATAAGGTGGAGTTCTACTCTTGTTTCTTTCCTTATTTCTGGGGGGTGTCCGGGATCTCTCACGTCTGTGAGGTATATCCTGTCTTCCAGCTTTTTCAGCTGGGCGTCTCGGAGGCGGCATTGCTTTTCCGTCATTCCGGTGCTTTTCTTCCCGATCACGAGGATTAAGTCCATCTTTCGGGAGATGGGATCTGGTTCTAGACGCTTCATCCTTGTTGTCATGATTTTTCTTGTCTTTTCTCGGATCCGCTTTCTTCTCTTTTGAATTGCTAGAATCTCCAGGTTCTTTTGGTCCAGGTGCTCCAGCGGCGCATGTAGCTGTTTTACATAGGGCTGAGTTGTCGTGCAACTTCCCTGATCGCTGCTGCCCCCGTTGTTGTTGTTGCAGTGCCTTTCCTAAGAAAGCATACACCCCTTGAAGTTTTTCACCGTTGGAGTACATATCATTGTTGAGGATGGCGAAAGCTGCTTCCGCGTTTTCTGCTGCGGTTTTGTATATTGGTTCGCCTCTGGCATCTTTGCCGTTTACTTTCTTTTGCCAAGATGGGTTGTGAAACCTTTCTTTTGGCGGCATTACTTCCGGTCTTACAATTCCGGGTAACCTTGTAGGTTTAATTCCAGATCTATTCTTTCTCTCGTATTCCTCGATTTCTTCCTTCATGAGCTTGATGTCGTCCTGGGTTTTTTCGAGGTGTTCACGAGTTCTGAATAGATGTTGCTGCTGCCTCTGGAGAGCTTGTCTCCTGGCTTCTAGCACTTCAGGGGGTTCATGCAATCCCACTGGTGTTTGCAGTAACTCCTGTTCTTCTTGTTCTGTCATCGGCGGAACAAGGATTTCTTTTTTTTTCTTCTCCGAAGGTTTCACTCCGCTTGCGTCTCCTACTTCCAGGCTTTCATTGGCTGGGTCAGCCAATTTCTTCTTCCGGAGTTTATATTGGAGCTTTTCAGCAGCTTTGTGTTTCTTCTTGGAAGAGGGAGGTTTCCTGCAGGGTTCTTCTTCTGTCAATTCTTTGACATCGGGGAATTTTGGATAGGTTTCTCCTTCTTCTCTCTCTTCCTATGGCGGAGGCGTTCTAGGGCTTTCCTGACTGTCGGCATCCATGTTTTCAGCCGGTTTTGCCATCAGTACTTCATGGAATCCCTTTTGAAAGGATTTGACCTTTCTTTCGAAAGCATCTTCGTCTTCGTCTTCGGTATCGAAGTGATCCGATCCGGTTTCCGACTCTAATCTCGCCTCAATGGCGGCTAATACAGAGTCAGCTTCCGAGTGCGTCGTGATGTTGACGGATGTCGGATCTTCCACCTCTGTTGTGGGAGTGTTGTTTTCTGCCTCTTGCACGGGATTACTTTCATCCGTGTTTTTGGCGATCTCGTATTGCACCATACCGACAAAGTGTGATTCACTTGTATGTCGGCGATCTGAGCAGAACCCGATATCGTAGTCATCTTTGACTGGGTATAGGGCGGGTGGGATAAATTTACTTCCACCGCAAAACCCCATGGCCTCTGCAGTTAATCCGATAAAGATATTTGCAGATCCAATCGGTAACACGCAGGCACTTACCAGATGATTTTGCGCCGATATGTAAGATCCATTGTCGAGGAAGCGTCCAACGTCGTTGTCGAACTCCAAGCTTCCGACAGTTATGGAACTGCCGATCCCGCCGAGTATCCCAGATCGAAACTTAACGCCTGACGTCGCTGTCCCCACGGTGGGCGCCCACTGTCGAGACATCGTGGTAGAATTCATAGACGGGGGTGCCATGAGACTAACGATAGATACGTGGGGGGACGTGATTGTGCGAAGGACAATGACACATGGTATTTACCCAGGTTCGGTACGACGCAGTAATGCGACGTTCCTACTCCTGCAATCTCACTATTCAGGACTAAATCCTGTCAATACAGAGTACAATGTGAGGTTCTATTAGCTGCTCGTCAAGGATCAACCTCTCGGCGAGTTAGCCTTTAGCTTCTTGTCTATGTATCTTATCTCCCGTCCGGCTTTATATAATAGCCGGATTAGGGCATACAGAATAGGAAACCTAGAAGACTACGATAACTATTAACTTGGAAAGTAAGGAATCCGCCTTCTACTCCAAGCCAGATCACGTGGGCCGTGATCCGGGTTCTTCTAGAATCCGGCTTCTGTGCATCAGCTTACTGGGCCGCCTAATGGACCATAGCCCATTACCATTTAGGCCACCCTGGTAATCCGACACTTTAGACTACCATCTGATATACCCCTAGTTGGTATATATCCGACAGTGTGTGTCCAGCACAACCTTAATGACCAAGGACAATCTAGTATGAACAAAATGAATATATAGTTCCACAATCGAATCACATATTCAATGACATATATCAGATGTTCAAACCAAGGACAACTTAATAACTTTATGAATACATTGGGAATTACATCATACATGATTGCCTCTAGGGCATATTCCCAACAGTCTCCCACTTGCACTAGAGTCAATCATCTTGGCATCATATGCCTAGGCATCTAATGCCCATAGCTCTCATGTGCGCCTAATGCTTAGGCTGTGGTAGCGCCTTTGTCAACGGATCTGCAATGTTTGCATTCGTGTGTACTTTGCATAACTTGATATCACCTTGTTCGACAAACTGGCGAATGAGGTGGTAACGCATGAGTATATATTTGTTCTCCTGGTGTTGTCTAGGTTCCTTGACTTGTGCGATAGCACCATTGTTGTCACAATATACGTCCAATGGATTGGACGCTCCCTGAACCACACCAAGATCTATCATGAGGTTTCTGTTCCAAACAGCTTCCTTTGCCGCCTCTGAGGTAGCAATATACTCAACCTCTGTTGTAGATGCAGACACCGTATCTTGCTTGGAACTCTTCCAGGTCACAGCTCCTCCGTTCATTACGACACATATCCAGATTGCGAACGAGAATCATCTGAGTCGGTGAGATAACCCGCATCTGTGTAACCCTTTATACTGAATTCCTCATCACCTCCATAAACTAGGAGCATTTCCTTAGTCCTTCTCAAGTACTTAAGAATGTTTTTAACCGCTGCCCAGTGGGCTTCGCCAGGGTCAGCCTGGTATCTGCTCGTAACACTTAGAGCATAGGAAATATCTGGCCCAGTACAAATCATGGCATACATGATGGATCCGATTGTCGAAGCATACGGGATCACACTCATCCGACTTCGCTCATCAGTCGTCGAAGGACACCGAGTCTTGCTAAGTTTTATGCCATGGGACATCAGTAAGAATCCCTTCTTTGACTCTTCCATTTTGAATTTCTTTAAAACTTTGTCCAGATATGTACTCTGACTCAATCCAATGAGCCGCCTTGATCTATCTCTATAGATCCTGATTCCTAATATGTAAGTCGCCTCACCCAAATCCTTCATTGAGAAACTCCTTTCCAATGACTCTTTGGTTTCTTGCAACATCATGACATCATTTCCAATCAGTAATATGTCGTCCACATATAAGATTAAAAAATTTACTTTGCTCCCACTAAACTTCTTGTATAAACAAGAATCATGATCGCTCTTGATGAAGCCAAACGATTTGACTACCTTATCAAAGCGAATGTTCCAACTCCGAGATACTTGCTTCAACCCATAAATGGATTTCTGAAGCTTGCATACCTTGTCAGCATTAGCCGGATCGACAAAACCTTCGGGCTGTATCATATACACGTCCTCAGTTATATTTCCATTAAGGAAAGCCGTCTTGACATCCATCTGCCATATCTCATAGTCTAAATAGGCTGCTATGGCTAACATGATCCGAACTGATTTAAGCATCGCTACCGGCGAGAAGGTCTCGTCGTAGTCAACTCCTTGAACCTGTCGGAACCCCTTCGCAACAAGTCGTGCTTTATAGACGGAAATATTTCCATCCATATCAGTTTTCTTCTTAAAGACCCATTTGCACTCGACGGGTCTTGCACCGTCAGGCAGATCAACCAAATTCCAAACTTGGTTTTCATCCATGGACTTTAACTCAGATCTCATGGCTCCAAGCCATGACTCGGAATCAGATCCCACCATCGCTTCTAAATAATTTGCCGGCTCATTACTGTCTAACAGTAAAACATCACGAGCATTTTGTAATCTGGCAGATCTCCGTGGTTCAGGTGTTGTAACCGGTGTAGGTACCATGACGGGCTCAGCCTCCAAGGCCTTTGCCGACTCGCCCCTAGCTGGTTCCTCTCGAATTTCTTCGAGTTGCACCATGCTCCCACTGACTCCCCGACTGAGAAACTCTTTCTCAAGGAAGACACCATTCCGAGCGACAAACACTTTAGCCTCTTCTCGGTTGAAGAAGTAGTACCCCAAGGTTTCCCTCGGATACCCCACGAAAATACAGTTATCCGACTTGGGCGTGAGCTTGTCCGACTGAAGTCGCTTGACAAATGCTTCACAACCCCAAATCTTAAGAAAATACAAACTTGGCCTCTTGTCAGTTCACATCTCATGCGGTGTCTTCTGTACTGACTTTGATGGTACTCTGTTTAGTGTGAACGCTGCAGTTTCTAGACAATAACCCCAAAATGATAAAGGTAGATCTGTCCGACTCATCATTGATCGTACCATGTCCAGCAAGGTTCGATTTCTCCGTTCCGATACACCGTTTCTCTGCGGTGTACCCGGCGGAGTGAGTTGAGGAACTATTCCACAACTCTTTAGATGGTCATCAAACTCATGGCTCAAGTACTCGCCTCCACGGTCTGACCGTAGAAACTTTATTTTCTTGCCGAGTTGATTTTGTACCTCACTCTGGAATTCCTTGAATTTCTCAAAGGCTTCCGACTTGTGTTTCATTAAATAGATATATCAATACCTACTCAAATCATCAGTGAAGGTAATGAAGTACTCATAACCACCTCTGGCTGTCGTGCTCATTGGACCACATACATCACTATGTATTAATTCCAACAAGTCGGACGCCCTTTCACAACTCCTTGCAAAAGGTGTCTTGGTCATTTTGCCTAGTAGGCATGATTCACATGTCTTGAATGACTCTAAGTCGAACGAAGTTAGAAGTCCGTCATCATGGAGCTTCTTCATGCGCTTCCAACTTATATGACCAAGCCGACGGTGCCAAAAGTAAGTCATATTCAGATCATTTGGTTTTAACCTTTTAACATTTATGTTATAGACCGATTCACTATCAAGATTCAAAATAAATAACCCGTCCTGAACGGGTGCAAAGCCATGAAACATATCTTTCAAATATAAAGAACAACCATTATTTTTAATATTCGACTCATAACCTTGTCTCATCAAACATGAGGCGGAAATAATGTTTCGACTAAGCACTGGAACATAATAACAATTATTCAGTTCCATTAAAAATCCTGAAGGTAAATGAAGTTGCATCGTGCCGACTTCCAACGCAGCGACTCTCGCCTTGTTGCCGACCCGAATATCAACCTCTCCTCTTGCCACGCTCCTAGTTCTTACCAGTCCCTGCAACGAGTTGCATATGTGAATAACTGATCCGGTGTCATATACCCAAGAACTATTAGGTGCATCAGCAAGATAAATGTCTATAACATTGCACACAAGCGTACCTGAGTTGGAAGTCGCACCTCCACTCTTGGCTCTGTCAGCCAAATACTTGGTGCAGTTCCTCTTCCAGTGGCCATCCTACTTGCAATAGAAGCAATTGGCTCCAGCTGTAGGAGAAGACTTAGTCTTTGAGGAAGCGCTCTGGACAGGGCCATGGGCGTTGCCTCCTGACTTATCCTTCTTCTTCTTGGTCCAAGAACTCTTCTTGAACTTAGACTTATTCTGCACCATCAACACTTGACTGACGCCTTTCTTAAGATCAGCCTCTGCAGTTTTGAGCATCCCATGTAATTCAGTGATCTTCTTATCCATACCATGCATGTGGTAGTTCGAAATGAACGGACCATACGCACTAGGAAGAGAGTTCAGAATTATATCAGTAGCGAACTCTTCATTAATTGGGAAGCCCAGCCGATCCAGAGACTGCACGTAACCAGTCATCTTGATTACATGCGGACTCAGTGGATCACCGTCCTTAAGCTTACAACCCAGCAAAGCTTGAGAGACTTGATACCTCTCGGTCTTTGCTTGAGCCTGGAACATACTTTTGAGTCTTTCGATCATATCGTAGGCCTCAACATTCTCGAACTGCTGCTGCAAGTACGGTTCCATGTGTGCAAGCATAAGACAGCTAATTTCCATAGACTCATCTCTAGTCTTACGGTAGGCATTCATGACAGCGATAGTCGCATCGTCATCAGGCTCTTCTGGAAGTGGAGTTTCTAGAACATGTTCTTTCTTGTCATGCTTGAGGACTATCCTCAGATTACGGTACCAGTTGGTGAAATTAGTTCCATTAAGCTTATGTTTCTCTAGGATTGACCTCAACACAAAAGTGGACAACTGAGGAAGGTTGCTAGGTGCCATTGATCTACAACAGAAAATATGCAAAACACTTAAGACATGTATTCATAAAAGAGCAGGCATATTAAACGTTTTAATACTTATGCTCCCACTAGAACCAGCACCCCTCCGATGGTTGCTAAGTGATTCAAGATCCTAAATAAGCAAGCCGACCTTGTAAAAAATAATAATAAGCAAGCCGACTAGTGAGTTTTAGCATCACCGCTAGCCGTTAAGTGATCTAGGTAGGCAACACCTTGCCAATCGTATCCAATACGACTCCTGTTAGTTGTCTGGCATCACATGTCCCGGCTCCCAACCTACCTCGCCCCACAACCGTTGTGATGAACTCGTCTAGATTACCAAGTGCTTCTGCTTATAAGAGTCCGACTCAAACCCAGCTAACCGGAAAGAATTGGTAGCACCTCAATTTCATGAGCCCACTACCAAGAATGTCCGACTTGTGATGGTGCAGCACTGGCGGGGCGACCGACTAGACCTTCTTTGAGGGATTAAAATCTACCAACTATCTAAATAGAGGTAAAAAGAGACGTAACAATAATACAAATAAAGCAATTATAATGTGAAATGGTATGACTCTCTTCATGGTGATCTCCATCTCCACGAAGCTTGTAAGTCGACTCGTGTCAACTCTTGTCACATGCCATCTTACTCCATGTAGCCGACTTGTACATCGACTTGCATGTCATCCGGGTTCTCCAAGAAGCTACAATAGCTAGTAAATGAAAATTTACATAGAGAATCCGACACGCAGGTCGTTATACAATAAAATGACAGCACCTAGGCTCCAGCCGGCTGACAAGAAACATGATACGCAGATCATGTATGGATTACACACATCACATGCACATAAGCCATACCATTCACAACTTCCTGCAAAAACAAGTTATGCATAGATACGATATCTACCGGCGTTGTGAAACTCGTAACGACATCTAAGGCGCTACGATTTTGGAAAACGCAGATCTCATCTGCATTCCGAACATGGATTTGTTCATCGGATAAAACGATTTTACCCAAATCTGATCTGTATTCCGATTCGATCAAACTCTTTGATCTTCGATTACCGCAACTGGATTTATGTGTCACGGTATACCCCGATGGCGGAAACCGACCGGTAGGGGTAAATTGTTCCACAACCTTAGCAGTATGATCACGGAAACCAGATCATCCATTAACCCCGAGTACGATTGATCCAATCAACCTTGTACAAAACCGATCTATCTCATAGAACGACCACCAAAACAGCACTTAGGTCAAATCTAATGCTAACTACATATCATATATATGCGGATCTCGGGCCTAATACCAGAAGCTACCGCTCTGATACCACTGTTGGAACGCGTAGAGATAAACAAAACTTTTTCCTACGCGGTACTACCAAGATCTAGCCGAGGTAGAAGGCCACGATGATTACCACTAGACGCGCGGTTGCGGATTGTCGATGAAGCGCGTCGGGGCAGTGCAGTCCCACGATCCAATCCAGCCGATCCAATCCCGCGATCATCGAAGTGATGAACGTACAACACCTCTGCCGGTATCCACACGTACGAGGAGGAGCTCTGACAGCAGACTGCTAGGTCTGGTACGACGGCTGAACTGAGTGGGGCTAGGGTTCCCAACGCATGGGACCGAAGTAACGTGCCCGCTGGGCAACCGGCGCCCCTCTTTATATAGCGAATGGTAGTGGGCTTCACAACACTTGTGGCCCATTCCCTCCCTGAGTCCGAGTCATAAACTCAGTCCATTTCCGGTTCGGGTCCAACCCGACCAATACATTTGCTCCCGCTCTTAAGTGTGCGACCCTGCAGGCTCATGGCGACTTGGACACGATTGGAGTACGACTCTCAATCGATCAATCGGTAGCGGCTCCTAGCAGAACGTGCCGACTCTCAAGTCCCATTGATTCATGACGACATACCTTTTAATGTGATATTCATCTTAGTCCCTTTTGCCTCACGATATACCTTGTCGAACTATAGGAGATTTATCGTCATCCCTTAAATAGTTCGACTCTCTTCTCGATCCGTGATATGTGATTCATCTGACTAACTCTTAGTCAACAGACACAGTTAACACTTAACTGAGTCGTGCATGGCCATGCTTCCTGAATCATATCACTCGAGAGGGACCAGAGAATATCTCTTCATTCGGAGGGGCAAAATCCCATCTTGATTATCCACATCACGCAGCTTGTTTCTCATTCGACCCGAACTCTGCCTTTATAACTGCCTTGTCACACAGCAGAGTTTAACAGAACCTAAGTCGGTGATCCACAACTCGGATTGTGCGACAACCTCAGGTCTAAGGATTACATTGATTGAGACATGCAAATGACGACTTGCTCGTTGCATCTCAATGTGGGTCAGTCCGACTTGCTAAACTCTTTAGCCAAGTCCGTGATCGTTGGAATAGCATCACCATGCCCATGACAAGTGGAACCATGTCATCAGCCAACACTCACATTAGTCTAGGGTGTGTGTCCAACACAACCTTAATGACCAAGGACAATCTAGTATGAACAACATGAATATATAGTTCCACAATCGAATCACATATTCAATGACATATATCAGATGTTCAAAATAAGGGCAACTTAATAACTTTATGAATACATTGGGAATTACATCATACATGATTGCCTCTAGGGCATATTCCCAACAGAACCGCGCTTCGGCGCGCTGTTCCTTTGTCATGCCGGCGCGCTCCGCTTGAATCGCCGCCACGAGGTCCACGCCTACGGGGACGGGGGCACTGGTAGGCCGCCAGTGCTCAGCCTCTGGTCGCCAAGAGGCGCATGTCCGACGGGACCGGGTAGCCTGTCGTGTAGAGAAGCCGGGCTTCTTCGCCGTGAAGCCAGCGCCACCCGAAGTCGTTCGGGGCGGCGCCATCGGGGAAACGCTCCACCATCGCCGGAAGCTGCCGAGGGTGGCCTGGGCGCGCGGTTGGTCTGTGCATGACGAGCGAAGGGGAGCGAGAAGAGATGGGTGGTCTGTGGACGGCGATGATTTTTTAAGGGGTTGATAGGGCGGCAGGAAGGTCGTAGGAAAGCTGAGCCGGTATATCGCCATTACGCTGTCGCGTAGTCGATTGGGGATTGGGCTACTAATTTTGGCGGCGAGTCCACGTGGAGACAGCATTAAAGCACGCGGGAGCCGAGAAGGGCGAAGCCCTCTCGCCGACAGGACTGTTCACGCGGCGGGAAAATGCGCGGGCCTTGTTTTCGAGCGTTTTCCCAAATGCTGCCAGTGCGTTGGGTTCGGCTGGGTTCGGCTGGGTAAGCGGACTCTAATTTTGGCTCAAACCAGGGGCGGATCCAGGCCCAGGGAAACACGGGCCATGGCCAAAATTCGTAGTTACCATCCGTAAAAAAAAATTGGCCAGGCCACAGCCTATCCTGGCCCAACATGCAAGCCTTTCATAGGAGGCTCAGCTAGCGAAATACAACGATCGCTCATCGCTAGCTAGACGTAACTGCCTGTACCCTTCCCTGCTTTGCACGATCGCATCGTCGCGTGTGAGAAACGCGTGGGCGCCGCCACCCCCTCCGCCTCCTGCTCGCTGCTCCGACTGTCTTCCGCTCGTCCGGCTGTCCCGCCCGATCAGCCCTGCTCGGCTCCGCCAGTCTGCAGGTCTTTTCGCGGCCGCCCCGCATCCCCTGCTCCGTCCGCCCTTCGTTGCGTGCTGTGCTGCTGTTGGTAATCCATTAAGCAATAAACACTTTGACAGCAGCCAGTCCCTTGCATCGTTTTTGCTCATTTGTTTACAAATGCGTGCTGTACTTTTTCAAGTCCGTTGCAATCTACAGCAGCCAGTCCCTGACACTTTGACAGCCGCGATTTTGATAGCAAGAAGGCACGACACTAGTAGTAGACACTTCTTCACTTGAATCCATTAAGCAATATAAGTTTCGGTAGTTAGCTATACTTTGTTGATTTAACAATTGTTTGCAATTAATTCATGTTTTAGGAATCAAGATGAAGAGATTTTTTCCAGCGATTTCAAAACCGAACCCATCAACACATGCAACTCCTCAAACCAGAGAAGATCCTCAAACCGAATAACCTTATCAAGTCGAAGAAGCTACCCAAACTGAATCAACTCCTCAAAGCGGATCTTCAATCTCAACCGAAGGAAGTGACAATCTTGCACATCGTGTTGCCAATGCCAATACTCGTCTCGGACTAGGTATTAATATTGTTGTTTCAGATCCCGGTCTAAGAACACCTATTGAGGACTTGGATCCAAACATTAGAGATGTTGCTAGAAGAGAGTATGTTAACTTGGGTCCATGTCAACCTATTGGTCACAAATATAAGAGGACACCTTTTGGAAAAGCTGGTAGACTTAGAAGTTTTCATGATAATTGGTACAAGAATCATCGCGATTGGTTGGAGTATAGTGTTGATAAAGATGCGGCATTTTGTTTCTATTGCTTTCTTTTTAAGAAACCTAAAGCAGAAAACTTTGGCATTGAATCTTTCACAAAGGTGGGGTTTAAAAATTGGAAAGATGGACCTAGTGTTCTTGATACACATGTTGGTAAACCCGGTAGTGCCCATAATAAATCTAGACAATGTTATGTGGCTTTCAAAAATCAAAGGCAATCTGTAACACATGTGATTGAGCGTGGTACCATAAAGGAGCAAAAAGAATACAAAGCTCGTCTTATCATTATTTTGGGTATTATCAGATTCCTTTTGTTGCAAGCACTTGCATTTCGTGGTCATGATGAGACTTCTAGCTCAAAGAACAAGGTAAACTTTTTGGAGATGCTGAATTGGTACAAGAAAAAAAGATCCAAGTGCTAGGGATTTGCTTGATAGTGCTGGTGGGAACCATTTGATGATTGCTCATGCGATACAGTTGGACTTGTGTCGGGCTTGTGTAGAAGAGACCACCAAATCCATTCTCGCTGATATTGGAGACAGGAAGTTTTCTTTACTTGTTGATGAGTCTAGAGATGGATCTATAAAGGAGAAAATGGCTATGGTTTTGAGGTTAGTTGCTTGTCTGTTTATTTTTTTATTTACATGTCAGTTAATTGTTTTGCTTATGATTCTTTGTCTTATGCAGATATGTTGACAAACAAGGGTATGTGATTGAGAGATTTATCGGAATTAAGCATGTTCCTGACACGAGAGCCGGTTCACTAAAGGCAGCTTTGGATGATATGTTTCGTGATCATGGCTTATCTATGTCTAAATTAAGAGGGCAATGTTATGATGGTGCTTCTAACATGAGAGGCCAATTTCGTGGGCTGCAAAGGTTGATATTGGATGAAAATCCATATGCATTTTACATTCATTGCTTTGCTCATCAGTTGCAGCTAGTGGTTGTTGTCGTTGCTAAGTGTTGTTCATCTATATTGGATTTCTTTAATTTCACCACTTTGATTGTCAACACTGTTAATGCTTCTTGTAAAACACATGATGAAGTAGCCCAACATCAACATGACAATATTGTGAGCCAACTGGAGTCTGGGGAAATATTTCAGGAAGAGGCAAAAACCAAGCAACCAACCTTGTAAAACCTAGGGATATGATGTGGGAATCTGTTCTTCATGTACTAGAGAACGTTCATGATGATGCAGAGAATCTTACACAAAGAACCACAGCCGGTGGCTTGATATCTCAGATGGAGAGTTTCAAATTTGTTCTCATATTACATCTCATGATCAGACTATTAGGCAAGACTAATGAGTTATCACATTGTTTGCAAAAGAAAGATCAAAACATTGTTCGTGCTGTGAGTTTGATTGGTGTAACATTAGAGAAACTTCAAGGTATACGAGAAAATGGTTGGGATGAACTCTTAAAGGAGACAAATGATTTTTGTATCAAGTATTGTGGTGCCAAACATGGATGATATGATACCAGCTCGTGGTCGCTCAAGGGGTCGTGGAAGTACAATGGTAACTTATTATCACCGCTTTAGATATGAGATATTCAATGTTGTGCATGACCAAATCCTTGTTGAATTGAATAACCGCTTTGCTGAAAAATCTACTCAATTGTTGAGGTGCATTGCTTATCTTGATCCAAAGAATTCATTTGCTAATTTTGATGAAGACAAACTTATTCAACTTGCTGAGATGTATGCTGATGACTTCTCCATGTATGAGATTTCTTTTGTCCTTAGAAACCAACTTGAGACATTCATTGCTGATATGAGAGGTGATCCAATTTTGTTAGTTGTCATGATCTTGGAAATCTTGCTGCGAAGATGGTTTAAACTGGTAGAAACACGGTTTTTCCTTTAGTGTATCATCTCATTGAGTTGGCATTAATTTTACCCGTTGCTACAACATCTGTGGAGAGGACATTCTCAGCTATGAACATTATTAAGACCAAGTTGAGGAATAAAATGGGTGATGATTGGTTGAATTACAGCATGGCGTGCTATATTGAGCGAGATGTATTTAACTCTATCAATGATGATGATATATTATATCGTTTTCAAGCATACGAGTCACGTAGAGGAATTTTACCTCCTCGCCGTTTTGGTAAGTTCTTACTTCTTACATTTGTGTCAATGATTAATTGATTGATTGACTATTCATTTGATGTCCGTGCCTTTTTTTATGATTTTTTTTCTTGATTTTGTTTCAAGGTATTGATTCTTCTTCCAGTGGTGATCAAGTCATGGGAGGCTCAGATGAAATAAACCAGCAATATGGTGGTCTGGTACTGTAGTTTACATTCCCATGCTACTCTTTTTGGTTTTTACGTTGAGCACGTTAAATATTGGATATTTGGATTCGAAAGTACGCGTTTATCTTTCCTTTTTTTTTTTGCTTTTAAGATGTTATTTTTTACGCTTTGTTTTTGGCCCGGGTCTTGCTCCGTTTCTGGATCCGCCACTGGCTCAAACCGACCCTATTTGGCTAGGCTGGACGGAAATGGTTAGGCCGGAGATGCTCACTCGGGTGCGGCTGGAAATGCTCTAACACGACATCGGACTATGGCAGATATCAGCACATACTGTCCGCACGTACTGTCCGAAATGGTTTGAAGTTTGAACAACTTTTCTGCCCCAAGCGATTAGCAGGCTGAGTGGACGCATAGCTCGTTCTTCTCTCCTGCCAGAATTTTGAAGCTTTTTTAACTGACAACTTAGTTCTTCCACGTTTGAAAGATTGTACTTGCATCAATAAAAATAGGCTAGTACGAGGTGATGCTTGATTCAGTATTGGACATGGCCAAGAAAAAACATGGTCGATATCCACCCATTATTCAGAACCCACTACACATATGCACAACACAAAAGGGAGAACAAGGAACACCAGCTCGTTTTGGGATTTCGCTCCAAAAAAAATAAAAAAACTACATCTGTCCTTGCTTCTCCAACCTTCCCGAAGGGAGAAGAGCCCGCGACATCAAGCTGAGAATAAGCCGTCGGCAGCTGCCAGCCCCAGCGCCGCCGTGGGCTCCTGCGGAACCACCACACTCGCCCAAGATCGCGACCGGCTGACCTTAGGAGCGGAGGCGTCACGGTCGCCTGCGCCGGCGAGCGGCTGTTGGCTCCCGCCTCGCCCCTGCTGCATCTTAAGCTTTGTCGTCCGCTCGAACTCCTCCACTACCAGCAGCGCTATGTCCGCCATTCCACCTCCTGGCACACTGATCTTCTCTCGTTTCTGGATTTTGGTTTAGCTGTTGGGGCTTGGAATTTCCTTGTGTAGAACTGGCATTTTTTATATAGGCTGGATGAAGACTGATCGATCGAGAAGAGGGTTTCGTTTGGATAAGGCTGACACGTCCCAACTGACTATATTTATTAGCTATTCGTACCGTGGCTTCGCTGTGAGCTTGCCGTGTGTTATGTCCGGTGGTGTCCTTTCTGCCCGCGACATGGTGAAGGCAGATCACACCAAATAGATCATGTGGTATTTTGGTTTGCTTTCGGCGGTTTAATTTTGTAATTTTGTTTGGTCTGACCGCTAGGATAAGGTGAGGTGGCTGGATTAGTGAGGCGTGTCACACTAGACCCTGCTCGCCTCGGCTCACAGCGGACAGGGGCTAAGCAGATTTGCTCACCGTCTGTACTTGTTTGTACCGGAAATAGTGAAAAATAAAACTTTACTTTTTTTTGCCTGATTTTGAATTAACGAAAGCCAACAACCGGCCAAGGATCACACAAAGCCAACTCTACATTCCCCCACGTTGACTAAACTAACTACAGGACGCCAGCCAGACGCCGACGGTACGTATATCTCGCAATCTTTGATATCTAAATCACATAACACATCTAACTAACATGGTATGACACCTCCTAACTTGTGTCAAGATCCAAACGCTCAGAAGCCCCCCTTCGGTGAAACACTAGACCCGCTGGAGCAATACCGGACTTATACGAATACACGCGGTAACGACGTTGAAAGGGGTAGCAATGTGGAACTAGTTGCTTGATTGTATTAAAACACATAGGTAGAACGCAACTCTTCGTAAGATTCCCGATGTTTCGTTCCATACGGGAGTTTTAGCCTATAAGCGCATGTAAAATCCATAGAGAGAAGTGTATGCCAGTGAAGCGGGCCGCACCCCGGAGTGCAATATTTGTCATCCAAAGCACACAACACAATTATATACTAACATGGTATGGCACCCCCTAGCTTGTGTCGGGATCCAGACGCTCAGAAACCCCCCCTCCCCTTCGGCGAAACCTTAGACCCGCTGAAGAAATACCAAAATCTTATAGAATCCTTGGTAAAAAGTTGTCTTCACATATTTTTATCACCTAATTATGCATAAAATAAGTTGAGGTTCTGTTGTTCACCCCCTTTCGATGTCCTTTTAGGGGGTACACGACCCAGCCGCATGTTAAAAAAATAGGGTTTTCCCAACAGAGGGGATTCCGAACCTCGGTGTGTGAAAAAATGGAGCTATATATTATATATGTGTGTTTTTTATTTATTTTATATTTACATTGTAGGGTCATGTTTCGGATTCGCGCCGTTATTTTATGCGGGTGGCAGGATATCGAATTTCGAAGGTGCTAACCGTTTAAATTTATTTTAAAATATAACTACATTAAAAGTATGTCTAAAAATAAATTAATCAATATATAGAGCAATTTCAACTGCAAAAAAAAAAATGCCATAACGGGTTCGCCACGTGGCCCGTAGGAAAAAAATATACGCCGACGAGGCCCTTCAAGGTAAATATGCATACGCCGACGGGGCATTATACGCCGACGGGCCCCCTCGGGGTAAAAGTATGTACGCCGATGGCCACGCTAGGGGCTGGCCGGTTTCCTCCTATACGCCGACGGGCCCGACCTTTGGCCGTCGGCGTTTAGTCCCTCTCCCGTAGTGACTGGACGAATGATACGAGGAACAAACCGAACATGTTAGCAGAATCAAGAATAGAAAAATCACACATGAAAAACACAACCTGCAAAAGTGAAGACTGCCACATTAAGAAGGCAAGGGCAAAAAGAGAAGGCCCGGTGAGGCATGAAACAGGAAGGAAGCCTTGAGTGGAGCACGCACACCCTCGAATGAAGATGACCCTTCCTCTCGCCTTGTGATGCGGCCCTTCCTCTCGCCTTGTGATGCGGCCCGCTGCACGGGATACTAGAAGTTGGCCTGATATTCACGGATTGATGAGGAAGAGGAAGAAAAACACGATGAACTCATGAAAATAAAATGGGATAACTCGTAAAATCTATAAGCGAATCGCAAAACCCAAATCAACAACATGCTTGATGAAACCGATTTCTTTCATGCCCGGTCCATCGTACCAATAGAATCCGCAAGGTAGAGATTGTCAAGCACTACCAGAATCACAAGGCGAAAGACTAGATATCTTGAAGAGATTTTGATACAATCTAATAGATGAATCTATGGAGTGGCCATGAATCCCATGGAGGAGGTTCTCCACATGGGAGAGAAAGAGCACGTGCTCAAGTCTATCTCACATTAGGTCTATCCCTGTCTCTAGTCAAAAGGGTAGGTTATATAGTACTAAGAACAAAGGGGTAGGTGAGAAGGGATACAAGGGAATATTTCCTATTCCTACACGCAGGCAGCGCGTAGCCGGTCT
Source organism: Alopecurus myosuroides (assembly GCA_028641055.1). Lineage (NCBI taxonomy): Eukaryota > Viridiplantae > Streptophyta > Magnoliopsida > Poales > Poaceae > Alopecurus > Alopecurus myosuroides. Next base: position 84,208,555 of record CM054060.1, read on the forward strand.
GGCCGGGCCTAGGCCGATCTGGTAGGGTGGCCAGTCTGGGCTGGTGATAGGGTGCGTAGTTGCAATCGTTGGTAAACCCCAAGAGAAAGGTTGTGAAGAGTGTTACGACAAGTTTTTTCTCAGAAAAGAAATCAAGGTTGAATCGACTAGTAGGAGAACAAGCAACTTCTTAAGGTTGATGCAGTTAATGTGGTAGCGCGCACTACCGGTTCATCATCAACGTGGAACCTACACAACACAATAAATTCACTTTGCCCCCAACGAAGCAGTGATGTTGTCAATCTCACCGGTTTTGCTGATAACAAAGAGGTTAAATGTATGTGTGGAAAACAGTAGGAGAACAATGTGAAAACAGTATTAGCAGTGTGAAAATAGTAATTGTTGTGGTTGTATTATCAGTATGAGAAAATGTACCAGGGTCCACAGTTTACTAGTGGTGTCTCTCCATAAAAGATAGATAACATGTGTGGTGAACAAACTACAGCTCGGCAATTAATATATATTGAAACATGCATAACATGATGATTACTATGTGATTCATGCGAGCATTACAACAAGACTCATAGACCGTTATCCAACTGCATCTATGACTAATAATCCACCCTCAGAATATCATTCAAACAATCTTTGGGTATTAAGTTGTAAGCAACAGATAATCGCATTAAGCAAACTATTTTGGTTGTGGTGTGTGCAGGTTTTGTGCTGTTGCTGACACCGGTGAAGCGTCATCACCACCGTCAGTGGCATCAACCTTCTGAAGGTCCTCTTTCTCCTACTAGATTGATAACCTTGGTTCTTAACTAAGGGAAAATTCCTACCGCTGTGCTCATCACACTCTCCTCTTGGGGTCTCCCAACAAACATGTGTATCACGCGCATGAAGGATATTTTCTGGCGCCGTTGCCGGGGAGATGGAAGTCTTCTGGCAAGGGGAGTCTCTCACTATCAACCTCTTTATTTTGTTTATTGTCTTGTTTTTATTTTTGTCTTGTTTTTCTTCTCTGTATCAAAAACACAAAACAATTAGTTGACTTCATAGTTGTTATTTATTTGCTTGCTGTTATTTTGCTAAAATGAGTTCCTCTGAGAATACTAACTTGTGTGACTTCACTATCACAGACAACAATGATTTTATATGCACATTTATTTCTCCACCTGCACCTACTGCTGCTTTCTATGAAATTAAACCTGCTTTATTAAATCTTGTTATGAAAGAGCAATTTTCTGGTGTTAGTACCGATGATGCTGCTGCCCACCTTAACAATTTTGTTGAACTATGTGAGATGCAAAAATATAAAGATATGGATGGAGATATTAGTAAACTGAAATTATTCCCTTTCTCTTTGAGAGGAAGAGCTAAAGAATGGTTGCTATCTTTGCCTAGAAATAGTATTGATTCATGGACTAAGTGTAAAGATGCTTTCATTGGAAAATATTATTCTCCTGCTAAGATTATATCCCTGAGAAGTGACATAATGAACTTTAAACAATTTGATAATGAACATGTTGCTAAAGCTTGGGAAAGAATCAAAACTATGGTGAAGAATTGTTCCACTCATGGACTGACTACTTGGATGATTATACAAACTTTTTATGAAGGACTGAATTTCTCCTCAAGGAACCTATTGGATTCAGCTGCTGGAGGTACCTTTATGTCCATCACTTTGGGAAATGCAACAAAGCCTCTTAATGATATGATGATAAATTATTCAGAGTGGCACACTGAGAGAGCTCCACAAGTTAAGAAGGTAAATTCTGTTGAGGAAACCTCCTCTTTGAGTGAAAGGCTTGATGCTATTATGTCTATGCTTGTTAATGGTAAAGCTCGAGTTGATCCAAATAATATTCCTTTAGCCTCTTTGGTTGCACAAGAAGAGCATGTTTATGTGAACTTTATTAGAAATAATAATTTTAACAACAATGCTTATAGAAATAATTTTGGCGGAAACAATTATAAGCCCTATCCTCCTAATAGTGGTAGTGGTTATTCTTATGGTAGATCTAGAATTCCTAGTGAGGAAAGGATTGTAGAAGTTGAAAAGAACTTTATGCAAATGCAATATGAACAGAATAAGTTGTTTACTAAAACTATGGAAGAGAAATCTGCTATGTTGAGAACTATTAGCCAACAAATTGGGAATTTAAATAGAGAAATGTCTTGTTTGCAAGGTAAAATTTCAAGTGCTGAGGTTAGTATCTCGGCCCTGTCAGAGGCACAATTTTCTTCGATCAATAAAATATCTGCTAAAACTGAAACCATTGAAGATAATCCTTTTGCTGCAACTAATGTCATTCAAGTTTGAATTGATGATAATGTTAGGTTGATGGCTGAATTACGTGCTAGGTGGGAAAGAGAAGATGAATTGGCTAGAAAGAATAATATTGCTAGAGTTTGCACTATCACCACCACTAGTAAAACTGAAACTACAAGTGCTATTAAACCTCCTACTATCAATGGTAAAGTAGTTGGTGTTAACAAAGTCTCCACCCCTTTAGTGAAACGTGCTAAATTGCCTCAAATTGCTGAAACTGCTTATAATAAAAGTGCTGAAATTTTTAGAGGTGTGGGAGATAATGGCCCTTTACTTTTGATGATAATAATTATGATTTTGATGATTGCAATATTTCTGAAGTTATTATGTTCCTACAAAATCTTCCTAGAAGTCCCAATGCTAGTGCCATGAATATGGACTTTACTAAACATATTACCAATGCTCTCATGAAAGTTAGGGAAGAAAAGTTGAAACTTGAAACATCTATCCCTAGGAAGTTAGATGATGGTTGGGAACCCATCATTATGATAAAAGTAAATTATTTTTATTGCAATGCTTTGTGTGATCTTGGTGCTAGTTGTCGGGGGGTTACCCCCGAGTAGGGTAAAGGCAAGTGCTAAGGGCAAGATCAGAAGAGACGTTTGGCAGAGTAGCTGGCTACCTGGTACTCGCTACCCGGTCGACTGCTATTCGTCCGTACACACTGATGGCGGTCCGAGTAGAGATGGCGGTCTCCTACTCGGGCCAGAAGTCAAAGGAGTCGTTCTGACACAGGATCCCGCGTATCCTGGGTCCGTACTGGGGCACTGTTCATCTGCAGAGCGCGTGCTTATCCGCGCCAGGGTGTCAGCAGGGCGTCGCAGGTTAGGGGGGCCTACCCCGTGACAGTGTCAGTGATAACAGATCAGTTTCTCGGTTCTGCGGAACGACTTTACACACGGAGACAAACTTGGAAGCCAAAGCTGTCAGCGAGAAGCTGGAAGTGTACAGTGTGCACACAATGTCGACATCTTGGCTGTATCCGGCTGGGCACCAGTATATAAGGTGCCCTGCCTCCTCCTGCGCGAGGTACGACACGACTAAGGGCTACAGTCACCCAGAGAGGAGAGTGGCTACTCGGTTGTAAGAAATACTTGTACCGTGGCTACTCGGTGAGACAGGAATATAAAGAGAGAAAGGCAGGAGTAGGGGTTTTACCTCCACACGAGGGCCCTGAACCTGGGTAGATCTTGTTGTTTGCGGTGCTAGCTTCATACTCACGTGGCTACTCGCTGCGTGATCCCTCCCCGAGTGCCTCCAGCGTCCATCGTCCCCACATCTTTAGCCATCCTATGGCATCTGCCGTGACACCACCACGACAGTTGGCGCCCACCGTGGGGCCACCAGCGGCGCTGGCTGGAGTTTCCGTTTGGACGGGATCGATTTCTGCTACCGGAGAGCGCGTGGTCTGTGGCCTCGTCCACAGATTCGGCTCCTTCGACTTCGTCGTCGACAACGCCGGTGATTTCGGCGATAGGGCCATGCCGGAGGGCGGCTCGGTGCTCTCCTTCGGCTCGCACCTCATCTACGTCGCCACCGTCATCGACCGCGAGTACCCCGGGGAGGTGCATGTCGCGGAAGATCCCCCTGCTGTCATCGCTGCGCGCAGGAGGCCGATTGGCCGCTCTGCGGATAGCGTGGAGGTGATGGTGACCGGCCCTGCTGCTGATGCCGGGAAGGGCGCGGCTGCTGCCGCTGCGGGCGTCATCGAGGATCTTGCTGGCCCGAGTGCTGGCGGGATGACCCACAAGCCCTACGAGAAGGACTGCAACCTTCCTCCTTCCACTACCCCGACGATACATGCGTCCTCCGTGCGAATGGGCATGCCGCCTCCCACCGAGCTCGAGCTCATGACCATGCGGGCGCAGCTCGATCAACAGCGTCAGGCGCTGCTCGCCGAGCAGGCGGAGCTGGATAAGGTTAGGCTTGAGCTGAACCTGGACCAGAACGAGTACAATCGGGCTCACGGCTTCACGCCGGTAGTGAGGAGGCCTTCCAAGGCAGGCACTACGTGCCGCAACCTAGGCACCGAGATGGCGGCAGTTGGTGAAACTGTTGGCCAAGCCGCTAGCCAAAACACCGCCACCACCAGACCCAGATACAGCACCCCCGCCAAAACCCTTAGAGCTGCTGAGGCTGTAGCTGCTGAGTTGCCGCATCTCGCTGGCGACGCGCGCGTTAGGCAGCAGGAAAGGCTCAATGAGCTAGTGCTAGAGGCTGCTAGGCAGAACGAGGAGTTCCGGAAAGCCAACCCGGATGCTGGAGCTTCTCAGGTGGTGCACTCGCATGCGGCTAGATCTAACGATCAGGCCTCATCACCGCATCCCAGTCGCGAGAAGGAGCGGAGTGGGCATTCCGTCAGAGATAGGCAGATGCAGGTGTACGACCCGGCTGTCGCCGCAAAACAGCACGTTGTGGCGCGACAGTCCGGTCAAAAACACAACGCTGCAGGAGCAGGCTATCAAGCCCATAAAGCTCACAGCCAGGCCCGAGATGAGAGCGCCCAGGCCCTTCTCAGCATCCAGTTGCTCAGGCTACTCGGCAGAGGCAGCAGCCGCGTGCGGTTGCACCAGCCGCCAACCCGGTGGAGCAGCCTGCAGTCGTGCAGGTGGACAGATATGATGATGGCTACTCGGCTATGGGGTTGGCGGGCTATGACATCCTGGATCGCGTGGGTGAGCGCGTGCTGGAGCCCAGTGATGCCAGGCACAAGCTGGACCGGATCAGGCTGTCCGCGCAACTCGAGAGCAAGGGGCCGCCTGGCCCAGAATGCTTTGGCCCCCGCATCATGACGGAGCCATCCGTGAAGCAGTTCCAGCTCGCTAGGGGGACCAAGTGCTATGACGGCAGCACCAAGCCGGAAGATTGGCTCAATGACTATGTCACAGCTGTGCACATTGCAGGCGGCAACGGGAGATGGGCCGAGCGGTACATCCCGCAGATGCTCGAGGGACCGGCAAGAACTTGGCTCAACAACCTGCCCAAGCACAGCATCAACTGCTGGCTTGACTTCGCGGAGGCATTTGTCAGCAACTTCACCAGCACCTACCGGAGGCCGAATAGGCCGCAACAGCTATCCGCTTGCAGGCAGCGGGAAGAGGAGACGGACCGAGAGTATCTTACTCGGTGGAGCACTCTGAGGAACACCTGTGAGGGTGTGAATGAGGCCCAGGCCATCACTTGGTTTGCGCAGGGTTGCAGACATGGCAGCATGTTGTGGCAAAGGCTCCAGAGGGAGATGCCGAGTACTCTCGCTGAGACCATCCAGATTGCGGATCAGTACGCACTCGGCGACCCGACACAACCTCTTCTTGATGCTGCTGAGCCGAGAAGGAACTACAACATCAACACCAGCAAGCGCAATGAGTTCCGCAACAAGCGCAGAGGTGACCGGATTGATACCCGGTACGATCCTGAGGAGGTGAATGCTGTGGCAACCGGAGCTGGGAGTAGCCAGAGGCCAAAAAACTGCTGGAGCCCAGTTTGGGCAGAACCAAAATCAGGGCCAAGGCAACAAGAAGCCATACAGCGCTTCCCAGCAGGGTAGCGGCAACTCGGGTTCGGTGCCAAACTTTGTCTTCAAGGACATGAAGGATGGCCCATGCAGCTTCCATACTCGGCATCCCGCAAGACCTACCAACCACACTACTCGGCAGTGTAGTTGGTGGGAAGAAATAAAGAATGAGGGCCTGCCTCCTCCTCCTCCTCTGCCAGCCGCAAATGCCGCTGTACAGCCTGCTCGCGCACCCGCTGCTCGGCCTCCAGCTTTCCCGAGAAGAGAGAATGTAAACCAGGTGGCTTTAGGAGCCAACCGCCATTTCAACAACGAGGGCTACCGCAGCAACAACAACAACAACTACACCCGCAACAACAACAGAGGCAACAACAACAACAACAACAACCAAGGTAACAACAACAACAGCAACAATGGTGGCGGAGACCGCAATCGGTATCAGGAGCACCACGAGAGCTATATGATTTTCACCTCTGAGCCTGTCGACAAGAAGTCTCAGCACAGGCGTGCCATGGAGGTCAACGCTGTGATCCCTGCTGTTCCTCACTATATGCATTGGTGCAACCAAGAGATCACGTGGTCCAGAGCGGATCATCCTAAGGTGATGCCCAACCCGGGTAGCTACGCCTTGGTGCTGGATCCTACCTTCTTGGGTCCCGAGAAGAACGTGAGGTTCAGCAAGGTACTGATCGACAACGGCAGCAGCATCAACATCGTGTACAAAGACACGCTTGAGAAGCTTGGTATGGCCGAGAACATGCTGCTACCCAGCAAGACCACTTTCCATGGCATTGTGCCGGGAGTCTCTTGCAATCCGATTGGCCGAGTATGGATAGATGTGCTATTCGGCACCAGGGAGAACTGCCGCACAGAGAGCCTGCAGTTTGAGGTGGTTGATCACCAAAGACCCTACCATGCCCTACTTGGCAGGCCCGCTCTGAGCAAGTTCCTGGCCTCTACCCACACTGCATATCTGAAGATGAAGATCCCTGGTCCCAATGGCGTGATCACCATCTCTGGTGATTACAAGAAGTCTATGGAGTGTGCCTCTGCTGGTTCTCAATTGGCGGAATCCATGGTGATTGCTGCCGAGAAGAAGAAGATGTACGAGGTGGTGGCTATGGCGCAATCCGCGCAAGCTGGTGCGCCTGGCATGCCGAGTTCCCAGCACGGGACGGCGTTCCAGGCATCTCAGGAGACAAAGAAGGTCCAGGTTGAGGCTGAGTTTCCCGACCGAGTTGCCATCATTGGCTCCGGGTTGGGGGAGAAATAGGAAAACGAGCTCATCCACTTCCTCCGTGAGAATCGGGACGTGTTCGCCTGGTCCAATGAGGATCTGCCAGGTGTCTCGAGGGAGTTGGTTGAGCACTCGCTACATGTGCGTCCTGACGCCAAACCAGTGAAGCAGGCTATGCGCCGTTTCGGAGATGAGAGAAGGAAGGCCATCGGTGACCAGATCACCAAGCTGCTGATAAGCAATTTCATCATGGAGGTGCTGCATCCGGATTGGCTAGCCAACCCGGTCATGGTTGAGAAGAAGAAAGAGGACCCCAAGGCCGCTACCGCATGGCGCATGTGCGTCGACTACACCGACTTGAACAAAGCCTTCCCCAAGGATCCCTTTCCGCTACCTCGCATCGATCAGGTGATCGATTCCACTGCTGGTTGTGAACTGTTGTCTTTCATAGATGTCTACTCTGGTTTTCACCAGATAGCTCTCAACCCTGCTGATCAAATAAAGACTGCCTTCATTACCCCGTACGAGGCTTATTGCTATCGTGTCATGTGTTTCGGGTTGCGGAATGCGGGTGCCACTTATCAGAGATGCATGCAGAAATGCTTGCATGACCAACTCGGCAAAAATGTGCAGGTGTACGTAGATGACATTGTCATCAAAACGAATAAAACACATACTCTGCTTAGTGACCTCGAGGAAACTTTCGCTAACTTGCGCAAGTATAAGATGAAGCTGAACCCGAGTAAATGCACCTTTGGCGTCCCGGCTGGCAAGCTACTCGGCTTCTTGGTATCCAGTCGGGGCATTGAGGCCAATCCTTCAAAGATAAAAGCTATTGAGAGCATGTCTTTGCCGAGATCCCTGAAGGATGTGCAAAAATTCACTGGTTGCTTGGCATCACTGAGCCGTTTCTTGGGCAGAATGGGCGAGAAGGCCCTGCCTTTGTATCAGTTGATGAAGAAAAGCGACAAGTTCGTCTGGATACCGCAAGAGGATGTGGCATTCAAGGAGCTAAAGGCAATGCTGGGTAGAGCTCCCATCTTGGCTAGTCCGCTACCCAAGGAGCCAATGCTGCTATATATTGCTGCTACTAACTGGGTAGTAAGTGTGGTGATCGTGGTAGAACGAGAAGAGGAAGGTAAAAGTGTGCAGAGGCCAGTATATTATCTCAGTGAGGTGCTGTCCAGCTCCAAACAGAACTACCCTCACTACCAGAAGATGACTTACGGTGTGTATCTGGGCGCCAAGAAGCTGAAGCACTACTTCCAAGAACACCCCATCACAGTGGTGAGCTCAGCTCCCATCTCGGATATCATGGGCAACAAGGAAGCGAGTGGCAGAGTAGCCAAGTGGGCAATCGAGCTGGCCGCGTACGCTCCTGCCTATGCGAGAACAGAAGCCATCAAGTCTCAGATCCTGGCAGAATTTCTGGTGGATTGGGCTGAGGTGCAATATGAGCCTCCTACTCCGGTATCCAACTACTGGAAGATGCACTTTGATGGCTCCAAGATGAAGGAAGGCCTTGGTGCTGGCGTGGTGCTTACGTCACCTAAGCGAGATCAACTCAAGTATGTGCTGCAAATCCACTTCAAGGCATCCAACAATGTTGCAGAATACGAGGCCGTGGTACACGGTTTGAAGGTACCAAAGCAAGTTGGTGTGCAGCGCATCATATGCTATGGAGACTCGGATCTGGTTGTGCAGCAAGTTTCTGGCACTTGGGATGCTCTGGATGCCAACATGGCGTCATACCACTTCCTGGTCCAAACCATGACAGGATTCTTTGAAGGTTGCGAGTTCCAACACATCCACCGAGCAGAGAATGAAGCAGCTGATGAGCTGTCCAAGTAGGGGTCTTCTCGGCAGTACATCCCGGCTAGGATTGCCTTGGAGCATTTGAGAAAGCCATCCATCAAGCCATCCCCAAACTCGGAGTCCATCTTTGTTCCTTCCCTGCCTGATGAAGAAGCAGTTCCAATGGAGATTGACTGGGAAGGTGCAAAAGGAGACCCGGGGACTGCAGTCTCCATCCCGGGGACTGGCGCCTGCAACTCGGGGACTGCTCCTCCTTACTCGGGGACTGCCCCTCTCAGCTCGGGGACTGTCGCATTCCTTGAAGAAGTCCTTGCAAACCGTTCGGGGCTGCAGAGAGTCAACCCCAATCCAGAAAAAGACGCAGCAGTGGTTGTCCCAATGGAAGTGGACGAACCAGCGTTTCCTGCACGGGAGACGCCGAGTTGGGCCATGCCCATATTATCCTTTCTAAAGGACGGCATCCTGCCAGATGATGAGGTTACCGCAAGGCAGATTCAGAGAGGATCCAAGGGCTACACCATCTTCAGAGAAGTGCTGCATAAAAGAAGTGCCACTGGCGTGTTGCAACGTTGTGTGGAACCGGAAGAAGGAGAAGAGATTCTAGTGGAAATACACCAAGGGGAATGCGGGCATCACGCCTCTTCTCGGGCTCTAGTCAAGAAGGCTTTTCGGCATGGCTTCTTCTGGCTCACCGCTTTGAAGCAAGCTGAAGATATCGTGAGGAAATGCAATGGCTGCCAGAGATTCGCAAGTAAGATCCACATGCCTTCTTCCGAGTTGAAAACAATTCCCATCACTTGGCCATTTGTTGTTTGGTGTCTAGATATGGTTGATCCTTTCAAACCGGCTAGAGGCAACATGACACACATCTTGGTCATGGTTGATAAATTCACCAAGTGGATTGAGGTGAAGCCTATTCGGAAGTGTGACGGAGCTACTGCTGTGAGTTTCCTGAAGGATGTGATCCTGAGATACGGCTACCCGCACAGCATCATCACAGATAACGACACTAACTTTGCTGAGGGAGCCATGGTGAGATTCTGCAGAGATAAGCACAACCGACTACATGTCGCGTCTGTCGCGCATCCCGCGTCCAATGGGCAGGTGGAAAGAGCAAATGGCATGGTGCTTGCAGGCATAAAGCCAAGGCTGATTGAGTCGCTGCTGAAAACATCAGGGTGTTGGCTAGACGAGTTGCCAGCGGTGTTGTGGAGTCTAAGGACTACCCCTAACCGGTCAGCCGGCTACACGCCATTCTTCTTGGTTTACGGGGATGATGCCGTGTTGCCAATCGACTTAGAGCATGACTCCCCCCGAGTAACCCTCTACACTGAGGCGGAGGCGAGAGAAGCTCGAGAAGACGATGCTGACCTGCTAGAAGAAGCAAGAGAGCTTAGTTTGTCATGTTCAGCTGTTTACCAGCAAAACCTGAGGCGTTATCATAGCCGAAAAGTAAACCCAAGGGTTTTCCGAGAAGGAGACATGGTCCTTAGGCTCGTGCAGCGCACAGCCGGGATGCACAAGCTATCCCCTCCGTGGGAAGGGCCGTTCATTGTGAGCAAGGCTCTACACAATGGTGCGTACTACCTTGTAGATGCGCAACCATCACAGAAGAACATGCCGGATAAAGCTGGGGAGGAATCCAAACGCCCTTGGAATGTAGCTCTACTTCGTCACTTTCATTCATGAGCAAAAGTGTGTATGTATTCTCTTATCCGAGTTAAACTCCTACTCTGCAATCTGAAATTGAACTCGGGGACTGCCCTCGTCCAAATTTTCTCTGAGTGTTTCTATCCTGCTGTATCTTTGTCTACTTGGTTGCTACGCTTAGAATTTCAAAAGCATACAAAGTAGTGTGTTTATACTCACCGGACACTCTGCGACTCTGCTGCTGTCCGCAAACCGGCTTCATGGCAAGCCAGAGAACAAGCCAAAGAGTCAATGAACACATGAAAAATTGCAAAGGGAAGGACGCGTGTGGCAACCGAATAGAGTGTTTTTTACTGTCTGTTGTTAACTTTTTCGGCTATGTGGTGGGTAGCGTTACTATGACCGTTCCCAAGCGGCTAAGTATTTGAAACTCCAACTTCGAACTCTTGTGACTCGAATACCAAAAAAGCAACAAGTTGCAGGTAAGAGCTGAGATAAAAAGAAGGAGTGAATGAGAAATGCAACTCGGGGACTCGCATGATAACGCAACCCGGCATCAAGCCAAAGCTGCTCAAATTACTAAGTATAAAAACTTAAACTGGAATAAAAGCTGAGTAGCAATGCAAAGGATAATTGTTCAGTACATCTGCACCTGGCATTCCGGGGATTCGATAAAAATCTCGAGCATAAGTGTTGCAGGACATAATCAGGTGGAGGTAGCAGCATCTTCGGTGTTGGCCTTGGCGGCATCAGCTTCGGTGTTGGCCTTGGCGGCATCAGCTTTGGAGTTGGCCTTGGCAGCGTCAGCTTCCGGGTTGGCGACATCGGTCTTCGTGGCATCCGCTTCTGGGTTGGTGGCAGCCTGATCAGAAGTGGCTGTGGCCACCGAGATGAGGTCCGTCGCCGAAGTGGAGGCAGCAGATTGGGTGCGGAGTAGCGCCGTGTCGTCAAGGGCCGCGCCTGATGAAGAGCCGAACTCAAGTGTCGCGGTGTCGATGGTCATCTTCTCGCTTTCGGCTTCCTCGTCGCTATCCGCGACGACCGCGCCCTTCCCCTTCCCGGACTTGTCATCGGTGCCTTCGAAGAAACTCAAGCCTTCTGAATCAGTGGCCTCCTCGTCATCGTCTTCATCCTCGTCTTCGCCCTCACCTTCCACATCCGTGTCAGGCTCGGTGAGGCCTTCCATGAAGCACGCGGTATCCGCGTAGGAGGCGATCTCGCACGCGACTGCCTGGCGGCGAGCCACGCACTCGGGATCCTTCTCCCACTTTGAATCCCGGCGCATCTCGAGGATGGTATTGAGATTGAGATTCTCATACCAGCTGCAGACGAAGAGGAGCAGCATGTCAGCGCCTGCCCGAGCTCCGGATGCTCGCCACTTCTTCAGCTCGGCCTTAACACCATTCAGCTTCTCGGCGAGCGCACGGATGGTGGAGGGCAAGGGATCTTGGGGCCAGAACAATGCATGGAGTTTGAAGGCAGCAGACGTTAAGTCCGTGCCCAAGCCCTTAAGGCGCTGAAGCTGACCCTGCATGTTCGTAAAGCTGTCCTCAATCGAGGCCTTGGTATCCATGGGCAGCCCCTTCTCTACTCGAACGTCTTGGGCCTTTGACAGGGCAGGTTTGCAAGCCGAGCAGAGATCGGGGAAAATTTCTGAAAATGCTATCAAAAAAGATTAGAAAAGAAAGCAGCAAAGAGATGCAAATCGGTCAACAGAGAAGAAGAAGGAAACAGGGAGGCACAAAGATGCGAGAACTTACTGTTCAGGTCACAGAGTAGCGATTGCAGCTTCCTCTTCCATGACTCCTCATCAGCAGCGTGCAGCTCTTCGACCCTCCGGAACTGGACCAATTGGAGCATGAGATCCGAGTTGCTTTTCTTCAGCGTCTCGCACTCCATCTCAAGGGCCCTTTGCTTAGCCTTGGCGGCTGCCTCCAACTTGTCCTTCTCGGCGGCTATGTCTATGACGTCCTGAAGGGCAGCCCTTAACTGGACCTGCAGCGGCTCCAGCTCGGTGGTGTGTTGGCTCTTGAGCTCTACGGCTTGGTTTTCCAATTGCTGTTGCACCTCGGCGGGTTTCACGCAGTCAAGATGCTCTTCACGAAATTTCTTGTAATCTTCTGCGGAGGAGAAGGGCAAGGTCAGCAAATAGCAGAGAAGAAGGAGGAGAACAAGCCGAGAAGACGGCAACTTACCTTCCAACTTCTTAATGGTGGTCTCGGCATTTTCAACAAAGACGTGACAGTGCTTGTGCTCATCAGTCAGTGCCTCGATCTTGCCTACAGAGTACAAGGAGTTAGAGCAGAAAGCAAAAACGGGGGTAAACACAAAACGCATGAACCGAATAGCTAGAAGCTTACTCTCGAGCTCGGAAAGTTGAAGGGTACGAGCTAGGGCCTCCTTCTCGGTCACAGCATCACTTTTGCGTTCCGCTTCGTAGGCCTCAAGGGGTCGTTTCACGATGCTATGATTCCAGAGAAGATGCCGATAAAGGGTCGTTCTCTTCAAAAGGCTATTCTGAGAAGCAGAAAGAAAAGGAGTTAGATAATGTTTTGAAGATTTGACCCGAGAAGACGGCAACTCGGTCGAGTACCCGCCTACTCGGCCCGAATCTCGGGGACTGGGTGATGGATAAGAAGAAGAAGAAGAAGAAGAATAGAAGAGAAGAAAAGTGCAACTCGGAACAGGCAAGCAAAACTTACCGCATAGGTTTGCTCGAGGTCCTCTGCAGCTTTGCGGTGGACGAACAGCTTCGCGGCAAGAGTGCTGGTGGCGGACGAGATGGTCATGGGATTGTAGCCCATGTCCGCCTTATTCCAGTCGGTGCGCCAGTGGTCCAGCTTTCCCAAGGCCAGGCCATTCCAGGACTCGTTGCCAAGGAACGCGCTATTCCACTCAGCGTCAATAAAGCCTACCCGGTCGATGATCTGCTCGAGCCCCTTGGACACCACCTCGGTCTCCTGGATCTCGCGCGAGAAGATTGAGAGGGCCTTGTCCTTGGTTGGCAGCTTTGAATCCATAGCCTGGGCCTGTTTGCCTTTTGTGTGAGCGAGCTGCTTCTCGGTCTTGTTCAGACCAATGCCATACTGTTTGCTCATCTGCACCATGTAAGGCGGGAAGACAGGCGGATCTTGAACGCTTGATCCCGCGGCTGCGCCTGCAGCGCTGCCGGAAGAACCGATGGTGAGCTGCCCACTCTTCGCGGCAGGCTTCGCAGTTGGTTTAGGTGGCGGCATCACGGCAAAATCTTGAGCAGCGCCACGCGAGGGATTCCTGCGGACGGGGGCGTCTGGCTGGGCAGCTTGCTTCTCGGCGGCTTTCTTCTCGGCAGCTTGCTTCTCGACAGCTTTCTTCTCAACAGTCTTCTTCTCGGCAGCCTTCTTCTCGGCTGCATCTTTCTTGCCAGTAGCATCGGAAGCAGTTTTCTTTGTGGTCTTCTTGACTGGAGGGCTGGCTGTGGTCCTGGTCTTCTTCACGGGCGGGGAGCTTGGCGCAGTAGGAGGAGCAGCCTGTTGGGTAGGCGCCGCAGAGGGCTGGCTACCCGGCGTCGCGTCCGGCTGCGCGTGGCCTTGCAGGTTCTCATCCACCTCAAGTGCCTCAACCCACTGCTCGGCAGCGGGGTCTTGCAGTACGTCGTCTTGTTCGTCTACCCGCGGCTGGGCCGCGGGGTCATCTCGGGAAGCAGCATCAGTGTCCTGCTGCTCCTGGCTCTCTTCCTGCCGCTCAAGGGCGGCACGATCTTGATGCTCGGTGGCTGGTTCTGTGTTCTCCCCAGCTGTGGCAGCTGGGGGAGAAGGGGGTCTCTCGTCGTGAGCAGCATCCTGCGCTTGTTGTTCCGCGCGGGCCTGCTGCTCCTGCTCGGCGTCCTGGGTACCAGTGTCCATGCCCTGGACGTTGGTGTCGTCTTTGTCTTCACCCTTCACGGGAGAGGGCGCACGCGCCCCGTCCCGTGCCGTGGTCTCGTCCTCATCAGAGAGGTCGATGAGTTTGTCAATGTCGATGGAAGATCTCTTCTTGGATTTAGTGGGAGCAGCAGCAGCATCAGTGTCCAAAGGGGCACTAAAGAGAAAAGGAAGTTCAGAAAAAGAAGAGGGAAGGAAGAAAGAGAAAAGCAGCAACAGCGGAATGCAACTTAGAAGAAAGTAACTTGCCCTGCGCGGGAAGGGGGTAGCCGTCTCCCGGAGACCTGCTTGACCTTCTTCACGCCCTTCTTGGCCTTCTTGCCAGGGGGCTCCTGGGCACCACTGCCCGCCCTCTTCCGAGTGGTGGGAGCAGCAACCGCAAGCGGATCGACGTCGAGGGCGTCCTCGTCTTCTTCCTCAGCATCAATATCACTTGTAGAGTTGAGGAGAAGAAAAGAATTGAGAAACAGAAAGAAACTAAGTTGCGCTACTCGTGACCAAAAAGGTGAACTCGGTCACCTTCGTCGTCGTCTTCGGACCAGTCCCGAATGGACTCGTCGACATGATGCTTACCCGGCTGGATGGCATGAGGGATACAGAGGGTGTCCGCGGTGTCGTAGGAGACCTCGTCGTCCTCCTTTCGATCTTCGTGCCAGTTGGCCTCGACGCGCTCCTCGCTCTCAGCGAGCTGGCGAGCAAGGCGCTGGAGATATAAGCAAGCAACACGAATCAGTTGAGCAGCGTAAGGGATTCTACCCGGGACGGGATGTAAGCACAAAGCATAATAGAGTAAGCGTCCTACTCAACGAGGCGTGCAAACACAAAGCACATGAAGCCTAACAGATAGTAGAAAGTGTTCTACTCGGCACGTAGTGCAAACATAAAGCACATGAAGCCTAAAGAGATACGGCTAAGCGTCCTACTCGGCACAGAGTGCGGATACTAAGCACACCAAGCTAAGAAGACTATCTACTCGGAATCAATATGCAGGAAACATGATGAGAATTACTAACCCGCTTGATTGGCTTCGTGCGGCTGTACGGCACAAAGCCGTACTGCCAGTGGTCGTTGAGGCCGGTGCTCATGATGGAGTGCGCCCAGACGGCCACATCCGCATTGCTGAGCTCGAACGTGGTCGTCCGGGTGCAATCTCTATTGCCGCCCATGTAGCACATGAGGTGTGCGCGGCGCTGCAGCGGGAGCACTCGCCTGGAAATCCAGCAGGCGATGGGGTCGTCGTTCTTGAGTCCCTTTTCCTTCAGCTGGGCGAGGCGCGTGTTGATCTGCTTGATGTCGCCTTGTAGCGGGGGCTTGAACCCCCAATTCTGCCCGGTAGGAGTCGAATTGGTCCACCGGGGGAGATTGATCTGGTCCATCGGGGGCTCTCCTTCCTTGGCAGAGATGTTCTTCACGTAGAAGAAGGTTCTCTGCCATTTGCGCACGGAGTCAAGGCCCTTGACGCGCGGATGGCTGGTCCCGCTGCGCTGCACCATCATGGCGATGCCGGTCTCGGTCATGCCGCGGCCGCTATCTGTGCTACCCGGCTTGGGCTTGCTCTGCTTCCTGAAGAAGAAGTAGCGCACCCAGGTCATCGGTGTGGGGCGCACGCCCAGGAACGCCTCGCACACCACGGCGTGGTATGCGAGCATCACCATTGCGTTCGGAGGCAGGTGATGCGGCTGGATTCCGAAATGGTTGAGGAAGGAGCGAAAGAAATCAGATACCGGTAGCCCGAATCCCCGCGCGAAGTGCGCGAGGAACACCACGTGCTCGTCCGCCTCCGGAGTGGGGACGAGCTCGCCGTCGGGATGCCGGCAGCGGACGCCGGGAGGAACTCGCCGGGTGTTCACCAACCACTGGCAGTCGTCTGCCGTGATGTCGGATCCAGCCCACCCGGCGCGGGCGTCGTCGTCGCGAGCCATCGGGCTGGAGATGAAATTTGATGGAGATCTGGTGAAATTTGATGGAAAGGGGTGGCCTTTCGGCGCGATGAAGCTCGCGGCGGCGCAGTGAGGTGCATGGCGGCGAAGAGCTTGGTGGCGGCGGAGAAACGAAGAGGCAGGGAGAGAATGAAGGCAGGAAGGGGAAGAAGGAGTTACCTAGGGGGTATTTATACCTCCCCTCGGGTTGCCGTTACAATCGGAGGTAGTTGAATCAGTTACGCACAGAGATCATACGGCGTGGGGTGTGTGGGCCGGTTAGAAACGCACACAGCGCAGGACGCGCGCGTAACGGCCGCAATTGATCCCACGACGTGATCGTGGGTAATTACTGCGCTTGATGGGACATAACGGGCTAGTGGGCCCAGACCGTGAAAACTGGGCACGTGGCCTGTCAGATCCCGGGCACCGAGGCGTCGGGGGTGTGGTAGTGTGACACGTGCCCAGTTGCAGTACGAAAAGCCAGATTTTGCTCTGCCACGCAAAGATTCTGATTGGAAATTTCGCTAAGTCTTTTTACTCGGCGACAGAGAAGAGAAATAGTCCTATTCGGGAGAGAAGAGGCCTGAGCCAGAATTAGGGGGCTACTCGGAGATCCTACTCAGCAACCTAAGGCTCAAAGGCAAGATTGGTTTTTAAGCTGGCAAAGCCCAGTGAACAAGTTCGCAGGACTCTACCAGCTTCGGGGATAATGTCGGGGGGTTACCCCCGAGTAGGGTAAAGGCAAGTGCTAAGGGCAAGATCAGAAGAGACGTTTGGCAGAGTAGCTGGCTACCCGGTACTCGCTACCCGGTCGACTGCTATTCCGCCGTACACACTGATGGCCAGGAGGAAGAATCAAGAGAGTTATTCTCCTCCGAGTAGAGGGAGTGGTCCGAGTAGAGATGGCGGTCTCCTACTTGGGCCAGAAGTCAAAGGAGCCGTTCTGACACAGGATCCCGCGTATCCTGGGTCCGTACTGGGGCACTGTTCATCTGCAGAGCGCGTGCTTATCCGCGCCAGGGTGTCAGCAGGGCGTCGCAGGTTAGGGGGGCCTACCCCGTGACAGTGTCAGTGATAACAGATCAGTTTCTCGGTTCTGCGGAACGACTTTACACACGAAGACAAACTTGTAAGCCAAAGCTGTCAGCGAGAAGCTGGAAGTGTACATTGTGCACACAATGTCGACATCTTGGCTGTATCCGGCTGGGCACCAGTATATAAGGTGCCCTGCCTCCTCCTGCGCGAGGTACGACACGACTAAGGGATACAGTCACCCAGAGAGGAGAGTGGCTACTCGGTTGTAAGAAATACTTGTACCGTGGCTACTCGGTGAGACAGGAATATAAAGAGAGAAAGGCAGGAGTAGCGGCTTTACCTCCACACGAGGGCCCTGAACCTGGGTAGATCTTGTTGTTTGCGGTGCTAGCTTCATACTCACGCGGCTACTCGCTGCGTAATCCCTCCCCGAGCGCCTCCAGTGTCCATCGTCCCCACATCTTTAGCCATCCTATGGCATCTGCCGTGACACCACCACGACACTAGTATCTCTGTTATGCCTCAAAAGCTTTATGATATGCTTGATCTACCAACATTGGAACACTGTTATTTGGATGTTCATCTTGCTGATAATGCTAAGAAGAAACCTCTTGGTAGAATTGATGATGTTCTTATTATGGTTAACAATAACCTTGTCCCTGTTGATTTTGTTGTTATGAACATTGAAAGCAATATTTCTTGTCCTATTGTTTTGGGAAGACATTTTCTTAGAACTGTTGGTACTGTTATTGATATGAAAGAGGAGAGTATTAAATATCAATTCCCACTCAAGAAAGGTATGGAACACTTTCCTAGAAAGAGAATGAAGCTACCTTTTGACTCTAATATTAGAGAAAATTATAATGTTGATGCTTCTTCACCTGAAAATACTTGAGTTGATTTCTATGCCTAGCTGAAAGGCGTTAAAGAAAAGCGCTACCGGGAGACAACCCGTTTTATTCCTCTATTTTCAACCAGTTTTATTTGTTTTCTTTGCACCTGGGTGTTGTCTATTTCTTAGCAAACCTGCTGTATCTTTTCTTTTGTATTTTTGTTGAGCCAAGTAAAGCCTCTAGTGGAAAGTTGAGACTATATTTCGGATTTATGCGCAGGAAACAGATTTCTGCTGTCCACTGTTAATTTCATATAAAATCACATAAAATTCAAAATCACCAGAGATTTTTTGTGCGTAATCCTGGGCTATGTACGCAAATTTTCTTCGTTGACCCCTTTTTTATTTGATAAACAGAAGATTTTCGAAAAAATCATCTTTACCTGTTGTACTGTTTTGACATATTTCTGCCAGTAATTGTATTTGCATCTTAATCTCTTTCTTTTGGTGTTCTTTTGATAAAAAGAGTTTTAAAAGAAGTTGTGATAGTATCTAATGTGTTTTTTTTAGTGTTAGTCTTGTGTTGAAACTGAACCATGTGAATTTATTATTTCGATTGCACTAACGTTGCTAATGAAGATTGTGAGAATTTTGGTGTGAAGGAAGTTTTCAAGGGTCAAGATAAGAGGATGATATGATGTGATCAAGAAGAGTGAAAAGCCTAAGCTAGGGGATGCACCGGTGGTACATCCCAGAAAATTCCAAGAAGACTCAAGCGTCTAAGCTTGGGGATGCCCAAGGCATTCCCTTCTTCATCAACAAATTATCAGGTCACTTCTAATGAAACTATATTTTTATGCGGTCACATCTTATGTGCTTTACTTGGAGCATCTTTTATTTTTTCTTTCATCTTGTTTTTATTTTTGCAATAAGCTTGGTTGGACCCCAGCATTATTTTATTGGAGAGTGACACGCTCCGCTTTTTCATGGGAATACTTTGTATTCTTAATCTTTGGCTGGCTGCTGCATTTATTTAGCTCCTGTTTTGCATGCATTTCTTATCAGAGCTGTTAGTTTTAGTAGTGTTATGTGAGTACTCTCATGTTTTCTTGCTGTATCATAAAGAGTATTTTTGTTAAAATATATCGTGTATGGTGCTTGTTGGGAGAAGAAACTGCTGCTTGAAGTAGAATTTATAATAGTGCAAGTAGAAACTTGTATAGACTGTGGCTAGAATTTTTTCATGCCATGCTAAATGTTATTTTAGTTTTAAAGCCTTGTGGTTATTTAGTAGCATGAATAGCCTCAAATAGCTGAGAGTGTTTAAAATTCCATTGAAAGATTCATGAGTTGTTCTTGTCATAGTAAAGCACAAATTTATGGTATTCTCTTTCGAATGTTTTATTTGGTTGACTTGGCGCATGCTCACACCATGTTTATGACTATTAACCAGTCACGAATAGCCTCCATGACCACTTAGTTTTTGAACTTGTTATACCGCTTATGCTTTAATTAATGATGTTTATGTCGCTATGCATGATTATGGCTCTTATGCTCTCTTGATTTGTCGCTCCCAGTCTTTTGCTAGCCTCCACCTGTACTGAGTATGAGCTCTACTCGTGCATCAAACTCCCTTAAACCAAAGTTTTCCCATTGTGTCCACCATACCTACCTACATGTGGTATTTCACTACCACTCCAAGTAAATTGTTCATGTGCTACGTTTAAAACTTTCAAAATTGCTCTTGTTTTGTGTTCTTGTTTTTTGCTGATGAGGACGTCAACGGAGAATCTTGATCTCACTTGTTGACTGGATTTCACACTCTGGACTAGTGACTTAATCCTCCTATCTAAATGATAGAAGAGGTGGCAGCGGGGTGCCTAGCCCCAAAATTAATACAAACAAATTCTCTTCACTATTTTACCCATGATTTATCTGTCAAAGCATAATTGTGTAAACAAAAGAGAAAGAGGGATGATCTTCTACCCAGATGCGTCCTTCATATGGGAGCCACTCTTGTGAATCCAGTTGGCTTGTGACATACTGTATTTTATGTTTACCATTCGTTGACATTAACATACACCTCTCCTAAAATATAGACACTCCTCCATGGTATGTGATTGTTGGCACGCACCCGAGGATTCAGTTAGCCATGGTTTGTGAAAGATGGATGGGAGGAGTGTCAAACTTTTAATACCTCTATTTAATAAAATAAAAAATCTCTCGCACAAGAGTGATCCCTGCTTCCCTCTGCGAAGGGCCTTTCTTTTACTTTTATGTTGAGTCTCCATCTTCTAACTTTACGCACAGTTGAGAGAGAATTTTTGCCGTTCTGAGTTCTATGTGCATTTGTCCCATAAACATCAATAATTGATTCATGATGTGATATTGTTTGTTATTAAATTATCTCTAGTCTTCCTCATGAACTTTGAAGGTGTCTTGGCATTTATGTTTTATCCCACTCTTAAGGACTAGCGAAATACCACTTTGTCATGCTTTCTCTATACTTGAAACAAACGTTTATCTTTCTTTGCATTATTATTCATGATCCTTTATTTGAGATACTCTTCATGATGCAAAGTGATTGCTATGCTTTATTATTAAAGTTCTATTATCATGTTTGTGTTTGAAGTTCAATGATATCAGCGTGCATATGCTTTTACATTAGAATGATCAAGATTATGTTAGTAGCATGTCACCTCAGAAATTATTGTGTTTTATCGTTTACCTACTCGAGGACGAGTAGGAACTAAGCTTGGGGATGCTTGATACGTCTCCAACGTATCTATAATTTCTGATGCTCCATGATAATATTATACCAATTGCTACATGTTTTCTCCCTTCTTTATAGATTTTTTACACGTTTTCCCGGACTAACCTATTAACAAGATGCCAAGTGTCAGTTTCCAGTTTTCTGCTGTTTTTTATTTCAGAAAAGTTGTTCTGGAAATATTCTCGGAATTGGACCCCACAAATCCCGAAGTGCCTAGTTTCCCCGGAAGCATCCAGAAGACCGAAAAAGAGTCGAAGACGGGCACCAGGGGGCCCACACCATAGGGTGGCGCGCCCCTGGCCGCGCCAGCTATGGGTGTGGGGCCCCAGGGCTCCACCGCCTTTGCCCTTTCGCCTATTTAATCCCCTCGGATGGAAAATCCTAAGCACCTGATCAAATATCCCCAAAAAGTTCCGCAGCCGCCGTCACCATCAACCCTAGATCAGGGGGTTCTGAAGCTCTCTCCGGTACCCTGCCGGAGAGGAAATCATCACCGTAGGCTTCTACATCACCATGCCTGGCTCTGGAGTGATGCGTGAGTAGTTCATCCTTGGACTACGGCTCCATAGCAGTAGCTAGATGGTTGTCTTCTCCTCATATGCCAACATGTTTAGATCTCGTGAGCTGCCTATCATGATCGAGATTGATCTTATGTAATTCTATATGCTGTGTTTGCTGGGATCCGATGAAGATTGAACTTATGCCAAGTTAATTATAGTCTTTATTGCATATGTTATTTGTGATCTTGCATGCTTTCCGTTGCTAGTGGTTGCTCTGGCCAAGTAGTTGCTAGTGACTCCAAGAGGGAGTATTTATGCTAGATAGTGGGTTCATGTCTCCTTTTCGCCTATGCTCGAGTGACAGAAACGTGACGGGGGAGGATGTGTTGTTGCCACTAGGGAGAAAACATCGGTGTGAGTGCCCGTGTGTACGATCATTGCTTACTTTACACACAATGTTTAATGCAGTTATCTGTTGCTTACAACTTAATACCTAAGGGGGTTTGGATGATAACCTGAGGGTGGATTATTAGTCATAGATGCAGTTGTATTACGGTCTATGTATATTGTTGTAATGCCCGCACTAAATATCATAGTAGTCTTCATGTCATGATGTGCACTACGGTGCAACCTTTATTTGTCAATTGCCTTGCTGTAATTTGTTCACCCAGCATGCTATCTTTTATGGATAGACACCACTAGTGAACCTATGAACCCCGGTCCATTTTCTTACACTGCTAAACAAACCACAACAATTTCCTGCTTTCTTTACTTACTGCAAGCATACACCATTTTCCACACTGTACGTCTAATCTTTGTTTTCAACAAGACCGATGAGATTGACAACCTCACTGTACCGTTGGGACAAAGTATTTTGGTTGTGTTGTGTGCAGGTTCCACGTGGTTGCTGACACCGGTGAACCATCACCACCGTTAGTGGCATCAACCTTCCGAAGGTCCTCTTTCTCCTACTGGATTGATAACCTTGGTTCTTAACTAAGGGGAAAACTCCTACCGCTGTGCTCATCACACCCTCCTCTTGGGGTATCCCAACGAGTGCAAGATCTGCACCATCACCCCGGTCCATTTTCTTACAATGTTAAACAAACCACTACAATTTCCTGCTTTCTTTACTTACTGCAAGCATTCATTATTTTCCGCACTATACGTCTAATCTTTGTTTTCAGCAAGACCGGTGAGATTGACAACCTCACTATAATGTTGGGACAAAGTATTTTGGTTGTGTTGTGTGCAGGTCCCGCGTTGTTGCTGACACCGGTGAGGCGCCATCACCACCGTCAGTGGCATCAACCTTCCAAAGATCGTCTTCCTCATACTGGATTGATAACCTTGGTTATTAACTGAGGGAAATTCCTACCGCCACACTCATCACACCCTCCTCTTGGGGTTCCCAACACGTAGCATCAAGGAAATTTCTGGCGCCGTTGCCGGGGAGGAAGAAGTCTTTTGGCAAGGGGAGTCTCTCACTCTCAACCTCTTTATTTTGTTTATTGTCTTGTTTTTATCTTTTGTCTTGTTTTGCTGACACCGGTGAAGCGCCATCACCACCATCAGTGGCATCAACCATCCGAAGGTCCTCTTTCTCCTACTGGATTGATAACCTTGGTTCTTAACTAAGGGGAAATTCCTACCGCTGTGCTCATCACACCCTGATCTTGGGGTCTCCCGACAAACATGTGTATCACGCGCATCAATAGGTTAGTCACGGGAAATCGATAAAAATGACATAAAGTGTAAGGAAAGCATGTAGCATATGGCGTGAAAACAACATGGAACATCAGAATTTATAGATACTTTTATGACGTATCAACATCACCAAGCTTAGTTCCTACTCGTCCTCGAGTAGGTAAATGACAACACAAATAATTTCTGAGGTGTCATGCTACCAACATAAACTTGATCATCATAGTACTGTAAAGAATGTAAACTAGGATCAAATGAATAAAGGCTGTGGTTTATAGTTGATATCAAATAGAGTAATGTATAAAACATTAGGAAGAACAAAGTAAAACTTTTCAATGAATCAATACTAAAAGACAATCCACTGTGCAAAGTATATTAAAGATGATCTAAGCTTCAAGAACAACAATATAATCATCCAAAGCATCAAACTCTGACAACAACTTCTGTTAGGATCAAGTCAAGTGACAACAATATGCACGTAGGAAAATCATTCAAATAATTGTGCACTCAAAAGAAGCGAGTGTTCTGTATTGGTTCCTGGCACCAGGATGTTGTGGCTAAAAGAACATTATGGGGGGTTTGGATGGTCAATGGAAGAAAGTCTCGCACAACTGAAAGTGATCATTCGACAAGAGGAAGTCTTATAATCGAAGTTATGCAAGGACTAGTGATTGACACAGAACGAATGCACATAGAGCTATAAGTGTATGAAAGATTTCCAATGGAACTAGTGGGGGTGCATCCAACTTGCTTGCTCATGAAGACCTAGAGCTCTTTTGAGGAGCCTCATCATTGGAATATACAAGCCAAGTTCTATAATGTAAGTTCCCCACATAGTTATGCAAGTCATAATATGAAAACTCTCTCCGGACTGAAGTAATGATGCTAAACAAGCACAAGTGTGGAATAAATGATAGTAGTGCTGCCCCTTCTTTCTTTATCTTCTCTCTTTTGTCTTTTTTTCTCTTTGGGATTTTTCTCTTTATTTTTATTTTTTGATATATAACCTCACTGGTAGGAGCAACACTCTATTTTACAATGAATCAACACACTTTTAGTACTCATAACTCAAACTGAAATATCTTTGATGTAAATAAAACTAAATGCTCCTGCTAGTGTAGCAGTATGCAAAATAACAATGAAGCATGACAAGTAACATAATGATGACGGATGTTGTATGGCAATATATCTCGGAATGGCTATGGAAATGCCATGATGTGTAGGTATGGTGGCTGTTTTGAGGAAGTTAATTTTTTTCTTATGTGTAGAAGAACAAAGTTCTCCCACGGGGTTTGGATGCACCGACGAAGTTTGCACCAACTCTCAATGTGAGAATGAGCAATGCACAGTATCGAAGAGGCTAGCAAATATGGATGGTGAAAGTGCCAGAAAACCGCAACATAGAACTCACAAGTTAAAAGATTTCAAATAAAATCATGATCTCACAAGGCATAATGAAAATCACTCCAAGAGGATCCGTGACAGTGACATGTCACTGTTAGCTACCCCGACCGTAGCACGTAACAAAAAGCAATTACGATTCCTATGAGCAAAGGAAGTCATATACCATTATCCTATCAACTGGTTAATTGAGTGTGGCATAATTTCAAGCTTTTAGACCAACCATTAATTATTTTTTAATCTACTAGACCAGCAAGTTTACCATTAAGCATATTAATATCTCAAAACAACACCAAATAATCAAGTGAAACAGTCTAGTGATCTACAAGAATATGCAAGCTTTTTCTTCATACCATCTACCACACGTAGCATTTTATAGTTCCATCAAACACAAAAAAACAAAAACTCTCCAAGGGATATAGCAATGAAACAAGAGGTACTAACACAACTCTACTAAAACTAACAACTCTAAATAAGAGATGCGAGAAAAACAAGAGCTAAACAGGAATTTTGCAGCAGCTAGAAGAAAAACTAAGAATACGAGCATAACAAGTATTCAAATGAAAAGGCGGAGCGTGTATCTCTCCCGCACAAAGATTTATAGGGTCCAAATATATTATTGCAGCAAGGAAAACAAAAGAAAACAAAGAAAAACAAACAAACGCTCCAAGTAAACTTCATATGATGTGACCGAATAAAAATATAGGGCCCCAAGATTAGATGCTTTATTAATCTTAGAATTTGCTGGGATGAACCACGGGGGCATCCCCAAGCTTTGACCTTGCACTCTTCTTGATCACATTATATCACCCTGTTCTCTTGACCCTTGAAAACTTCCTTCACACCACACTCAAAGAGTAATTCACATTAGAGGGTTAGTGCAACAATAAAAAATTCATTTTTCTGCATGGTCACAAGTGCTATTGATACTTTTAAACATTAGCTACAGTCACTGATGTTTCTTGAAGCAAAGAAATCCACTTGACATCGTAAAAGAGCAAATGCAAGAAAAATGGCAGAATCTGCCAAAACCAGAACAACATGTAAAGAAGAATTTTTTCGGGGCACTTACGTTGCTAAGATAAAAAAACTTAAAGAACAAAAAAGTTTCAGAATTAGCTGAGGAATAAAAACAAAAAATTCAGGTCATTCTGATCTTCTGGATTTTGTATGTTTTTTTTACGGTGGACAGCAGAAATTTGTTTCATACACAGAAATCCAAAATCAACTCCAACTTTCGTTAGAAACTTCACTTGGCACAACTAAAACATGAAAATAAAGATACAAAGGAGTTTCTAAAGAATTATACAACCTCTTGATTCAAAGAAAACAGATAAAAACAAAGCAAAAATAAAACCATGGGTTATCTGCCGGATGGCACCCACTGGGTTCGGGGCCGGGTCGGCGCCCCCATACCCGCCCCATTTAAATTGTCGGGTCTCATTTCATACCATACCCACGACCCTACCGGGTTCAGGGCCCCAACGGGTACCCGTTTAAGGAGCGACACGACACATGTGGGGAATAAAAAATGGAATGTTAGGATGAGGTTGGTGAGAATAGACACGTGTGTACGTGTGTTGTCTCGGGGATTCTAGATTCCAACACGTCCATGTGATGTGTGAGATTTGTGGTCCATAGATCGTGGACGTGTGGTTAGGCATCAGATTATTAGGGATATGATTAGTACTTAGAGCGGGTATGCGGGTACGAGTTTTGCCACCCCCATACCCTCCCCATTAGACTTGGCGGGTCGAACATTTTACCAAACCTCCCCATTTACGGCGGGTACCCGTCGGGTTTGCGGGTTTTGGGGCCCCATTGCCATCAGTAGTTATCTCCCAAGAAGTGTTTTTTTAACGTCTTTTAGCTAGGCCCAGAAAAGTGATTCACGTGTTTTCAAGTGAAGAAGCATCCAAATCAATAATTTCCTCCAAAACACCAATTGTAGCAATGGGTACCTTGAAGATGATTCAACATGCAAATCACTTTTAGTTTCACTAAAAGTTTTATTAATTTTAAACACATTAGGAGATTTTGGTTTATGCACCTTGGGGACATACATAATTTTCTCTCTCTTTTCTCATACAAGGTTTCTCCCTCTTAAACTTAAGAGAATAAAAAGTTGAGCTTAAAGTTTTCATAGCCTCCTCTATTTTACCAATCCTCATATTTTTACTATCATGGATATTGATAGCTTGTAAAAACGTAATTCTCTTGTTGATGCTTACTATTGATTCATTAACTTTGATACCATTATCAAGGAAATTTGGAAAAAAATTCTCCATAGAGTTTAGCTTTTTAATAACATCATCTAAAGTGATCTCAGTTTTAACAACCTTAGTAGGTGGTGTTCTAACCAAACTTTCAATTAAATTACAGGCTTCCAAAGCAGGTGTTCCCAGAAAATTTCCGCATGTAAGAGTGTCTAGAACATACCTGATGACCCACAAGTATAGGGGGTGTATCGTAGTACTTTCGATAAATAAGAGTGTCGAATCCAACGAGGAGCAGAAGGTGTTGACAAGCGGTTTCAATGAAGGAATAACTGTAAATACTGGAAAATAGATTTGTAGGGTTTTTAGATATTGCAGATAAATAAAGTGCGAGTAAATAAAATATAGTAATAATAATTGCAACAAGTGGCCCAATCATTTCTTTAGCAAAGGACAAGCCGGTGAGTTTACTAATGATTACCAAACGTTCTTGAGGACACACGGGAGGTTTCTGTCAAGTGCTTTTGTTCCATGCAGCTAAATAATGTTAGGTGTTTTGATAAGTGTTGTGTGGGTGAACCTATGCTAATGTACCGTCCCATCCAAGACTAATACATACTTGTGATTATACGTCTTGCAATCATCCGCAACTACAAGAAAGTAATTAAGAAATAAATCTAACCACAACTTTAAACTCCGGGATCCTACGCTCCCTCGTGTAAAGGTTTCCTAACGGGGGTTTAGGTTTCTTTCACTCCGGCAACCCCACAATTAGTAGCAAAATAAACGATGCATTCCTCTAGGCCCATAAATGGTTGTCTTGTAGTCGACATTCACATGACACCACTAGAAGAATAACACCACAACTTAAACATCAAACATTACTTCACTACTAACAACTTGAGTTATCCCATGTCCTCAAGAACAACACGAACTACTCACAACACATCATTTGGATCATGATCAGAGGTGATATAATGGATGATAGCAATCTGGTAATAAAGTGCAAACACCAATAAATCTCACAATCATCAACTACTAACAAGTAATCCACACCGGGAGAGAGATCTAATGCAAAACAACAATAAAGGACCATAATTGTTACAGTGGGATGAAGGTGCATGATGAGGGTGATGGTGCTGGTGGTTATGATGATGATGACGATCTTGATGATGCCCGGAGAAATGACGGTGACGATGGCGGTGATTTCCCCTCTCCGGAGAGGAATTTCCCCGGTAGATTTCTCCCTGCCAGAGAGCTTTTCTCTCTCGGGTGTTTTCCGCCCCAAGGCGGGTGGCAGAATAATTCTTCGAGGATGGAATGAGTCTTAGGGTTCCCTGGGGGCCAGGCACGCCAAAGATGACCCCCAGAGGTGGGCCAGGGTGGCCACACCCCTAGGTAGCGCGACCAGGGGGAGAGCGCGCCAGCCCTAGGTGTGGGCCCCTGGTGGCCCCCCGCTGGCTTTCCTTGTGGCTGTGTTCTTCCTCTGTACTTTTAGGAACCCCCGGATGTCCCCCTTCTTCTTCTGATCTTCTGAAATATGGTATCTCGATGGCGCTTTTTCCATCAGATTTCTGGTTCCGGTGTTTATTCTCCCAAAATTATAAAACATGCAAAATAAGATAAAATAACATAAGAGATGCATCATAACACGAAATATATCGATGAATAACAGAAATCTATGATATAAAATAGTGATGCAAAATGGACGTATCAACTCCCCCCAAGCTTAGACCTCACTTGTCCCCAAGCGAAACTGAACTCAGAAAACATGACCACAGGTTTATGGAGTGAAGAGTCGATAAATAAAATACAGACAAGAAGCATCACATCTATATATGCACCAATCATTATAGACAGAAACTTCCTCTGATATAACCTTACTTGAAACGAGTAAATGGGAGTCACAAACAAAGATGCAAAATAGAGAATCAAAATTGGTAATGGCAAACTTTGTTCTTGGTCAGAGAACATTTAATGACCTTATACTTATCTTAGGTGAAGTCGTTACAACAAGCTTTATAGTGTAGGGCTTAACATGTTTAATTATAACAACTCTTTTACAGTGATTCATAGCTTTTCAAAGTAATATTCATTCTAATAATAAAGCATGTGCTAAACAATGAAGGATAGAAAACATGATTGAATAAATCAACATATATAGATGATGAGATCACAACAACTCAAATGCTTGCTGGGGACAGAGAGAAATGGGTTTACTGACTCAACATGAAAGTAAAAGAAAGGCCCTTCGCAGAGGGAAGCATGGATCACTCATGCGCTAGAGCTTTTATTTTATTAAACAGAGGTATTGAAAAAAAATTAAGAGAGGTGTATGCTTATGTAAACGAATGGTTAATAGACAATGCAGTACGTCACAAGCCAACTAGACTTCATAAGAGAGGCTCCCATATGAGGGACTCAACTGGTGTAGAAGTTCATCCCTCATTCTCTTTTGTTTACACAATTATGCTCTGACTGATAAATCAGGGGGAAAATTGTGAAGAGAATTTGTATATTAGTTTTGGGGCTGCGCACCCCGCTGCCAGCTCTTCTAGCATTTGGATAAGCGGATGAATCCACTAGTCCAGGTGTTTGAAGTCCAATCAACAAGTGCGATCAAGATTCTCTATTTATGTCCTCATGAGCTAAAACAGGGGCACAAAATAGGAATCATTTTGAAGGTTTTAAAGGTAGCACATGAGCAATTTACTTTGGAGTGGCAGTTAAATACCACATATATGTCGCACCCTGGTTTCTAGGGGATACTCATCGGGCCGAACTGGATAGCAGATGCTTGGATTATGGGGCATAACTGCTCCCACGTCCCAGCTTCCTGGTAGGCCTGCGCTTATGCGCGACAACACAAGCCCTGCTATTCCATCGTCGATGTAAACTATCCACTAGAGACCATAGGCACTACTGTCGACGTACTTCATACCAATCACACATGGTACGTCAACAGCGTTAAACGGAAAGATACCACAACATATCTCTAAGACACAAAAGATTGAAATAAGATTGCAAATGGCCTTCACTAAGGCAGAGAATAGCAAATACAACCATCCAGAGGACACATGTCCCAACATAACATCATTACATAGCAGCGGAAGCATTCAACAGGTCTGAGTACAGACAAATCCAAATAGTCCTAAGAGGCCGGAAATGATAGGAAAACGGAGCCCATCCACGAAGTCTCGGATCCTGCCCGGGTCCGCTATCTACTCGTCAACAGCGTCGTCGTACTCCACGTAGTAGCCACCATGGAGATCCTCGGAATCGTCGTCTGCGTAAACCACAGCCCCAAAGGGGTCAGTACAACAACGTACTGGCAAGCAAGACTCACAGTTCACCAAAGTGTAACCCGTCAACACCAAGCACAGATGCCTTTGGGTTCAACGGAAGAAAGGGGGTTATAAAAGATGCTGCAACTGGCTGCGCTAACCAACTACAGAAACACTACCAATTCCGGCTAACAGAAAGGAGATAAGATAGCGTAACGTAACCAACTGTTGTTGACCATCAAACAAACCCATCCTGGATCTCGCCCCTTATCCAAAGAAGCAATCCGAGGATAACTCACACAGTTGGATTAATGAATAATGGATCAAGTTGTTGTGTAAATAAGTCTATTACTAGTCAAGTTATTATAGTTAGGTGTAAGTTGTCTGAGTACTTGTTAGCCAGTACTTTCACCAAGTCGTCACATAACCGCGGACAACACGGATTCTCGAGAAGATTCATCCCTGCAGGGTGTGCTCCAGTACCCGTACACACTCGAGCCACCAACTAAAACTCAGGTGGACTCGACACGACTCGAACCATCACTACAGCCTGTCCTAGGAGCCACGGAGCTATAAGGTCCCGGCTAGTCCGACCTAACCTAAGCGCAGGGGTGAAAACCACACCCCCCGGCACCACAGGCCTCGCCCTATATGCATCATCATCATCAACAGTAACCATGGGAGCGACCCATTCATGCTTTTGCGCAAATGGAACTCCCGAACTAAGTGTGGCTCTTCGGACAAACTGCGGATCAGGTCAAAGTCGAGGGGGGTTCCATACTACCACCCGGATGCGGTGAGCACTCTCATCATGGATCAGTAGACAAGACCCTTTTCCTATTAGGGTCGACACTAACAGGCCTCAAAACCACGCCGGGCCTCCTGTCGGTGTCTTATCAGCATATTATTTACAACAGGTTGATTTATTAACATCGAGCCCCCAGAACATAATAGAAGTAGTAACAGAAAGTAACGGGTAACAGACTCGAGCAAAGCACCCTAAGCAGGCTAGTAAGACACGGGCTCAAACAAAGGGGTGATAGGAGTGGAGGTGAGGCAATATCAAGGTTAAGGGATTCATGTGATAGGTTCGTAACAGAAACAACTACTACCAAGGCTAGCAGAAAAGAACAACGGAAAGTATCGGTAACCAATGTTGAAAGGAACACAGTGGTTCATGTGAGTGATAACTTGCCTGCAAACCCAATAGCCTGGTACTGAGCTAAAACCTCTGAAGGGGTGTCGTAAAGATCGTCGGTCTCAACGCCGTCGTCTAACCGAGAAGAAGCAAACAGACAATGCAGAAAGGGTAGACAATCAATATCATGGCATAGTGCACAATCATGGGGATGATGCATGTCATGTTAATAGTTGCATCAAAATAAACTAGTTGACATGGTAACACAAATTAAATGGACACATATGCAATTTTGAGTTGCATATGAAAAGCCCATGAATTTTGGGTTAGATTATTTGTTTTCCAACTAATCAACAGATGAAGGTGAATTAGTATGATGCATGGATGAGGAAAACAACAAAATAACAACAATAGAACCAATTTAAAATAGGGTTTACCAATTTAGAAATTTATTTAGTAAGTTATGGAATTTTTGGTTCCTTAAAGTTGTCACACAAGTATTTGTTGTTTTCACCAAGTTAAATTGTTCAAAACAGATAACAAAGTTTATATTTGAAAAGAACACAAAATTTTAGTTGGATTACATGTTTCAAATATTGAAAAAGGAGTTAGGATGAATTTATTATGATTGAAACAATATTAAACAAGTTTTAAATGAATTTAAAACAAGCATGAATTTTATTTGAATTTTATTTGTTCAAAACATAAATTCAAATTCATATTTGAAAAGTTTATACTTTTCTAGGTTGAAAACATATTTTGCATGTTCAAAAATAATTTTAATTGAGCAAGTTATGATTTTATCAAATTTAAATGAATTAAACAAGTATTAAATTATTTAGGCAATTTAAATTATTCAAATCATGAAACAAAATTTATATTTGGTTAGGTGGTTTAATTTGACATGGAAAACATATTTTATTTGTGTTATTTGGATTAATATTGAATTAGTTATGGAATTAAGCAAATTGCAATTGAATTATTTGAATTCAAATTTGAATTGCATTTTGAAAATTCAAAACAGAAAACAAATGCTATAGATAGATAATTAAATTTGGTGCAGTGTACATATTTTATTTTTATTATTTGGGTTTGTGAAATAAAAGTTATGTAATTTTTGAGTTTAGGGGTTAATCTGAAATAAAAACTGGAATTAAATTAAAGAAAAGGGCCGAAAAAAGCTAGGTGCACCGCGCAGTGGCCAGCCACAGGCACTGACAGTGGGGCCAGGCCTGCGTGGCGCCCAGGTGGAAAGGCTAGAGGGTGACGTGGCCTAAAGGGTCGCTGACACGCGGGCCCAACGTGGGTGCGCGTGAGGAAAAAAATTGGGGAGGCAAATGCCTCCCCTGGGAGTCGATCCCGCGATCTCGCGCTTCCGCGCACGGGCGGCTAGCCACTTGGGCTGGTTCAGATTCGTGAAAGATACAGAGCAGGGTTGGGGTTAAGGTTCAGTTACGAACTTTAACTGAATCTTTCTGTTTTGCAGGTACGGTTACTGCATCTCGCAGGTAGCGACAGCGAGCGAGGGCGGCGAGTGCGGCCGGCCGCCGGCGGCTGTTGTCCGCGCGGCGGCGGCGCGAGGGCGGGCGCGTGCTGCCGTGTGGCCGTGTGCCCGTGCGAGAGGAGGAGCGGGGAAGGAAGGCGACGAGGGCTCACCTCGATGAGCGACGGAGGGAGGCGGACGTCTGCAGTCGGTGGCGACGGTGGCGGAAAACTCGGATGGCGGCGGCGAGTCCGGTGCCCTCGGGGAAGATGGAGGGCACGGCGAGGTAGAGGAAGCCGCGCCGGTTCCGTTCCCGGCCCTAGCGCGGCCGGGCGGGCACCGTGGCGCCGGCGGCGAGCCGGAGAAGGAGGCGGCGGTGATGACCTTCGGTGGAGTTACAGAGAAAAGAAAAACCAGAGGGAGGAAGAAGGAGAAGTGGCAGCGTTCGAGAGGAAGAAGGAGGAAGAAAAGGTAGTGTACCGAGGAGGGGATCGAGCTAGGTTAAGAGGAGGAGGGTTGAGCTCGGGACCGTCTGATCCACCTCCTGCTAACGTGGGCAGTGTCATCTGCCTGCCGTACAGGAGGTAGGAGACGAGTGGAGGGGGTACCAGGCCTTTGGGCAGCTGGGCTGGCCCAAGTGGCTGGTTGCTCTACTCCGCCTCCTACTTTTCTTTTTATTTTTTCTGTTTATTACTTTTTTTTTTGCAGATTTGGGAAAAGAGAGAGAAAACAATGGTCCTAGGGGTTTGCAAACTTTGGAAAAAAATTTGTATTATTTTGTTTTTGTAACAACACCTTAAAACAAACATTGTTCTCCAAAAATAAATTTAATTTATGTTATTGTTCTGGAATTAAATGATTTTAAGCAATTTTTGGTATCAGAAGAATAAATGAACCTAAGCCAAAAATTTAAAGTTTTGGATTCCACTTTTTGGTGGAACAAAATATTGTTTGTTTGGTAGTTTTTATTTGACACAATGTAACATAACAAGTATGACAAATAATTGAATTTTGTTTTGGAATTCAAATAGAAATCAAATGGAAACAATGAGATAAAAAGCAACACAATGCAAACAAAAATCAAATGAATATGATGACATGATGCAAAACAAAAAATAAAACAAGAAACAAACATCTAGGGGGAGATTTTCGTACTTGGGATGTTACAAAACGCCCCCCCTTGAAGGAATCGCGCCCCGAGATTCCTACTGAGAAGTGAAAAGGTCCGGATACTTCTTGCGAAGATCCTCTTCGGTCTCCCATGTTGCCTCTTTATCAGAATGATGCGACCATTGCACTTTCAAGAACTTGGTGCTCTTGTTGCGAGTCTTACGCTCGGTCTCATCGAGAATACGAACAGGGTGCTCCTGATAAGATAGATCATCTTGCAGTTCAATGGAATCATGATCAACTGTACGATCTGGATCTTTGAAACACCTCTTGAGCTGTGACACGTGAAACACATCGTGCACCTTGGATAGTTTTTCTGGAAGTTCAAGACGATATGCATTTTCCGCACGCCTTGAGAGAATGTTGAATGGACCAATGTATCTCGGTGCTAGCTTTCCTTTGACACCAAAACGATGAGTGCCTCTGAGGGGAGTTACACGGAGATATGCCTTGTCACCAGGTGCATAAATCATATCCCTGTGCTTGCTGTCATAGTAGCTTTTCTGACGAGACTGAGCAATCTTGAGATTGTCACGAATGATGCGCACTTTCTCCTCGGCTTCCTTAACAATGTCAGGGCCTAAGAGTGAACGTTCACCAGCTCCAGACCAATTGATTGGACTCCTGCATCTGCGGCCATAGAGTGCTTCAAACGGTGCCATTCCTAGGCTTGCCTGGAAGCTGTTGTTGTAGGAGAATTCAGCATATGGAAGGCATTCCTCCCATTTCATGCCAAAGGAGAGATCACATGCTCTGAGCATATCCTCGAGAATCTGATTGACTCTTTTGACTTGCCCTTGAGACTGAGGGTGATAAGCTGTGCTGAAGAGAAGTTTGGTGCCCAATGCTTCTTGAAAACTCTTCCAGAAATGAGAAGTGAATATGCTTCCACGGTCTGAGCTTATTTCCAATGGAACACCATGAAGAGGAACAATCTTTGTTGTGTAGAGCTCTGCTAACTGGCTAGCTGAGATTGTTTCTTTGACAGCGAAGAAGTGAGCTACCTTAGTGAGACGATCAATAACAACGAAGATTGCATCGTTGCCCCTCTTGGACTTTGGAAAACCAGTGACGAAGTCCATTTCAATCATGTCCCACTTCCACTCAGGAATTTTCAGCGGTTGGAGAAGACCGGTTGTTTTCTGATGAACTGCCTTAACACGTTGACAAACGTTGCATTCAGAAACATATTGAGCAATTTCACGTTTCATGCCAGACCACCAATACAGTGTCTTAAGATCCTGGTACATCTTTGTACTTCCAGGGTGGATGGAGAGAGGAGTTTCATGAGCCTCCTTGAGAATAACATCTTTGAGACTTTGAACTTGAGGAACCGCAATGCGTCCTTCGAAGAACACAGTTCCCTTGTCATCAATTGAGAAGCACTCATACTTCACATTGCCTGCTTTGATGTTATTTGCGATCTTCTTGATCTCAGCATCACGAAGTTGTTCAGAACGAATCTTGTCCTCGAGAGTTGGACTAGCTGTCAAGTTCGCAAGATAACCTTGAGGAACAAGACCAAGGTTCAGATTCTGGAATTCTTCATGAAGTGGAGGTTGGCTTTCCATGATCATGAGATTATTGCAATAAGACTTGCGACTGAGAGCATCGGCCATAACATTAGCCTTGCCTGGAGTGTAAGAAATAGTGAGATCAAAGTCTTTGATCTTTTCAATCCATCTCCTTTGCCTGAGGTTTAGATCTGGTTGAGTGAAGATGTATTTCAGACTCTTATGATCGGAAAAGATTTCAGTGCGATTACCCAACAAGTATTGCCTCCATTTCTTGAGGGCAAACACAACTGCTGCAAGTTCAAGGTCATGTGTTGGATAATTGAGCTCATGTGCGTTCAACTGACGTGACGCATAAGCCACAACTTGACGTTCTTGCATAAGAACTGCACCTAGACCTTGGAGAGAAGCATCACAAAATATCTGGAAAGGTTTGGTAGTATCTGGGCCAACCAGAACTGGTGTAGAAGTGAGTTTAGTCTTCAGGAGATTGAAACTTTCATCACATTGTGGGGACCAAATGAATTTCTTGTCCTTCTTTGTGAGATCAGTGAGAGGTTTGGCAATCTTGGAGAAGTTTTGGACGAAACGACGGCAATAGCTAGCCAAGCCGAGAAAACTTCTGACTTGCTTCACCGTCTTAGGGGGTTTCCAATCAACAATTGCCTTAACCTTTTCTGGATCAATGGCTATGCCCTTGGCAGAGATGACATGACCAAGATAAGCAACTTCTGGAATCCAGAACTCACATTTGGAGAACTTGGCATATAGACGATGCTCGCGAAGTTTCATGAGAGTGAGACGAAGATGTTCTCCATGCTCTTCCTCGGATTTTGAGTAGACAAGAATATCATCAAGATATACCACAACGAACTTGTCGAGGTATTCATGGAAGACAGAATTCATGAGTCTAGAGAATGTCGCCGGTGCATTGGTGAGACCAAAGGACATGACGGTGTATTCATATAGACCGTACCGAGTGGTGAAAGCTGTCTTAGGAATATCTTCCTTTCTGATCTTTATCTGATGGTAACCCATCCTCAAATCCAACTTTGAGAATATTGAGGCTCCAGCAAGTTGATCAAAAAGATCATCGATACGAGGAATTGGATACTTGTTTTTGATGGTTTTCTCGTTGAGAGGACGATAGTCAACCACGAGTCTCTTTGTTTGATCCTTCTTCGCAACGAACAGAGTTGGGCATCCCCAAGCCGAGGAGCTAGGTTGAATGTAACCTTTCTCCATGTACATATCGATTTGCTCCTTCAACAACTTCAGTTCAGGAGGAGCTATCTTGTATGGATGCTTAGAGATTGGAGCAGTGCCTGGTTCAAGTTCGATCACGAACTCAACAGCTCTGTCAGGAGGCATTCCTGGCAGCTCTTCTGGAAAGACATCAGGGAATTCACAAACCACCGGAATAGTTTCAATAGATGGTAGAGGATTTGCATTGAGGGTGTAGAGTTGAGCAACTGGATTTTCAGCATGGAAGTAGACTATCTGGCCAGAAGGGTGTGTGATTTTGACAGACTTAGCAGGACAATCAATGACTGCTTTGTTGGCTACCAGCCAATCCATCCCCAGAATGACATCAATATCTGAAGAGTGGAGAGCTATCAAAGATGCCTGGAATGGAAGGTTTCCAATTGTGATCTCGATGTTCTGGCCAACTTTATTGCTTTGCCAGTTAGATCCCGGTGATTTCACTAGGAAAGGGATAGACAACTGTTCGAAGTTGATTCCACTGTTGTTTGCAAAGCATTGAGAGATGAAAGAGTGTGAAGCACCAGAATCGAACAAGACTTTAGCACGAAACGAGTTCACAAGAAGTGTGCCCATTACAACCTCTGGAGATTCTTCTGCTCCCTGGGCCTTGACATGGTTCACCTTAACGGTTCTCACGCCAAGGTCGTTGCTGTTGTAGCAACCCAACGGAGGACCACGTATTCTTGTCGGGGTCGACCTGTGGCGAGGTGGAGGTGGAAAGAGGTGCCTTTGCGGACACTTATCGGAATAGTGGCCCGACTGTCCACACTTGTAGCATGTAACAACAGAACGAGGAGTTGTTGGACCTTGCTGAGATGGAGCACCTCCTGAAGATACCACTGGGGTGGGAGGGCGGGGAAGAATTCCTGCCGGGCTTGGCAAGCAAATGGGCGGTGTTGGAGTGGTATATGGAACCCAAACTCTTCGTTTTTGCGGAGGCATGATAGCTTTCGAGAGATTAGCCTATTCACGACAGTGCTTACGAGATTCCTCAACCAATTTGCGCCCATGCTCTTCATTTAGAGCGATGTTGATGAGGTCCTCAAAATTCTTGGCCTTGACGTTGGTGAGAGCATACTTGAGTTCTGGGTTGAGACCCCTGCGGAACTTTGCCATCTTTCTCGCTTCTGTGGAGATTTCATCTCCGGCGTAGAGAGCCAGACGATTGAACTCTCTTTGGTATTCGAGAACGTCCAAACTGCCTTGTGTGAAAGAATAGAATTCCTCACGCATTTTCTCCATGAGCCCATCGGGAATGTGATGGCGCACGAAAGCTTGCTTGAAATCCTCCCATGTGATTGCCACACTAGAACCTCTCATTTCTTGGAAATTCTCCCACCAAGACATGGATCGTCCACGGAGAAGGTAGGTCACGTAAGGAACACGGTCCTCGTCAGCCACATGAGCTACCCCAAGAGTACGGTTCATTTCACGGAGCCAGTCATCAGCATCCAATGGCTCGGAGGAGTTATCAAACGTGCGCGGGTTGAGCTCAAGGAACTCCCGAATAGACACGCGGGCGTTGCCATTACCTCCAAGGTCTTGGTTCTGCTGCATCTGCTTTATAACTTGTGTCATCTGAGACAGCACTTTCCCCATCTCAGGTGGCAGTGTGGGTTCTTCGTCACCACTTTCCATCCTGAAGAGGATACCAAGATTAACACAGTAACCGGATAACAAAATCCAATATAAGTGCTTAAAAGGATTACTTCAGACGGTAAGAAGGTAGCATGGATCAAACATATACTACCCTCAACGTTCACCATAAATGGTTTGAGTACGAAAGGATAACTAAACATAGCTAGGAATGGATACATCAATGGACGAAAGGTTCTTGAGAGAAACATGATATTGAAGCAACATCGGGAAACTCGCGACCAAAACTCCTAAGGTACTACGGAAGAACCCAGAACACGTGAAATCCTAACTTGAAAGTTTAGATGAGAAGGGAAAAAACAACGTTGCACTTCCTTACCATAAAAGGGAGGGTGGGTGGGGAAAGAAATAAAATGGCAGAATTCCTACTCTCACGTTTCATTTTTCCTATATAGCTACAAAATAGTTTCTAGACTCAACTGCGACCAGTAAAAGGGATCCTACAGGCAGACAGGCTCTGATACCATTTGTCGCACCCTGGTTTCTAGGGGATACTCACCGGGCCGAACTGGATAGCAGATGCTTGGATTATGGAGCATAACTGCTCCCACGTCCCAGCTTCCTGGTAGGCCTGCGCTTATGCGCGACAACACAAGCCCTGCTATTCCATCGTCGATGTAAACTATCCACTAGAGACCATAGGCACTACTGTCGACGTACTTCATACCAATCACACATGGTACGTCAACATCGTTAAACGGAATGATACCACAACATATCTCTAAGACACAAAAGATTGAAATAAGATTGCAAATGGCCTTCACTAAGGCAGAGAATAGCAAATACAACCATCCAGAGGACACATGTCCCAACATAACATCATTACATAGCAGCGGAAGCATTCAACAGGTCTGAGTACAGACAAATCCAAATAGGCCTAAGAGGCCGGCAATGAAAGGAAAACGGAGCCCATCCACGAAGTCTCGGATCCTGCCCGGGTCCGCTATCTACTCGTCAACAGCGTCGTCGTACTCCACGTAGTAGCCACCATGGAGATCCTCGGAATCGTCGTCTGCGTAAACCACAACCCCAAAGGGGTCAGTACAACAACGTACTGGCAAGCAAGACTCACAGTTCACCAAAGTGTAACCCGTCAACACCAAGCACAGATGCCTTTGGGTTCAACGGAAGAAAGGGGGTTATAAAAGATGCTGCAACTGGCTGCGCTAACCAACTACAGAAACACTACCAATTCCGGCTAACAGAAAGGAGATAAGATAGCGTAACGTAACCAACTGTTGTTGACCATCAAACAAACCCATCCTGGATCTCGCCCCTTATCCAAAGAAGCAATCCGAGGATAACTCACACAGTTGGATTAATGAATAATGGATCAAGTTGTTGTGTCAATAAGTCTATTACTAGTCAAGTTATTATAGTTAGGTGTAAGTTGTCTGAGTACTTGTTAGCCAGTACTTTCACCAAGTCGTCACATAACCGCGGACAACACGGCTTCTCGAGAAGATTCATCCCTGCAGGGTGTGCTCCAGTACCCGTACACACTCGAGCCACCAACTAAAACTCAGGTGGACTCGACACGACTCGAACCATCACTACAGCCTGTCCTAGGAGCCACGGAGCTATAAGGTCCCGGCCAGTCCGACCTAACCTAAGCGCAGGGGTGAAAACCACACCCCCCGGCACCACAGGCCTCGCCCTATATGCATCATCATCATCAACAGTAACCATGGGAGCGACCCATTCATGCTTATGCGCAAATGGAACTCCCGAACTAAGTGTGGCTCTTCGGACAAACTGCGGATCAGGTCAAAGTCGAGGGGGGTTCCATACTACCACCCGGATGCGGTGAGCACTCTCATCATGGATCAGTAGACAAGACCCTTTTCCTATTAGGGTCGACACTAACAGGCCTCAAAACCACGCCGGGCCTCCTGTCGGTGTCTTATCAGCATATTATTTACAACATGTTGATTTATTAACATCGAGCCCCCAGAACATAATAGAAGTAGTAACAGAAAGTAACGGGTAACAGACTCGAGCAAAGCAACCTAAGCAGGCTAGTAAGACACGGGCTCAAACAAAGGGGTGATAGGAGTGGAGGTGAGGCAATATCAAGGTTAAGGGATTCATGTGATAGGTTCGTAACAGAAACAACTACTACTAAGGCTAGCAGAAAAGAACAACGGAAAGTATCGGTAACCAATGTTGAAAGGAACACAGTGGTTCATGTGAGTGATAACTTGCCTGCAAACCCAGTAGCCTGGTACTGAGCTAAAACCTCTGAAGGGGTGTCGTAAAGATCGTCGGTCTCAACGCCGTCGTCTAACCGAGAAGAAGCAAACAGACAATGCAGAAAGGGTAGACAATCAATATCATGGCATAGTGCACAATCATGGGGATGATGCATGTCATGTTAATAGTTGCATCAAAATAAACTAGTTGACATGGTAACACAAATTAAATGGACACATATGCAATTTTGAGTTGCATATGAAAAGCCCATGAATTTTGGGTTAGATTATTTGTTTTCCAACTAATCAACAGATGAAGGTGAATTAGTATGATGCATGGATGAGTAAAACAACAAAATAACAACAATAGAACCAATTTAAAATAGGGTTTACCAATTTAGAAATTTATTTAGTAAGTTATGGAATTTTTGGTTCCTTAAAGTTGTCACACAAGTATTTGTTGTTTTCACCAAGTTAAATTGTTCAAAACAGATAACAAAGTTTATATTTGAAAAGAACACAAAATTTTAGTTGGATTACATGTTTCAAATATTGAAAAAGGAGTTAGGATGAATTTATTATGA
The DNA here is from genome assembly GCA_028641055.1 of Alopecurus myosuroides. Taxonomy (NCBI): domain Eukaryota; kingdom Viridiplantae; phylum Streptophyta; class Magnoliopsida; order Poales; family Poaceae; genus Alopecurus; species Alopecurus myosuroides. The sequence goes on from CM054060.1 coordinate 84,249,654, forward strand.
TTGAAACAATATTAAACAAGTTTTAAATGAATTTAAAACAAGCATGAATTTTATTTGAATTTTATTTGTTCAAAACATAAATTCAAATTCATATTTGAAAAGTTTATACTTTTCTAGGTTGAAAACATATTTTGCATGTTCAAAAATAATTTTAATTGAGCAAGTTATGATTTTATCAAATTTAAATGAATTAAACAAGTATTAAATTATTTAGGCAATTTAAATTATTCAAATCATGAAACAAAATTTATATTTGGTTAGGTGGTTTAATTTGACATGGAAAACATATTTTATTTGTGTTATTTGGATTAATATTGAATTAGTTATGGAATTAAGCAAATTGCAATTGAATTATTTGAATTCAAATTTGAATTGCATTTTGAAAATTCAAAACAGAAAACAAATGCTATAGATAGATAGATAATTAAATTTGGTGCAGTGTACATATTTTATTTTTATTATTTGGGTTTGTGAAATAAAAGTTATGTAATTTTTGAGTTTAGGGGTTAATCTGAAATAAAAACTGGAATTAAATTAAAGAAAAGGGCCGAAAAAAGCTAGGTGCACCGCGCAGTGGCCAGCCACAGGCACTGACAGTGGGGCCAGTCCTGCGTGGCGCCCAGGTGGAAAGGCTAGAGGGTGACGTGGCCTAAAGGGTCGCTGACACGCGGGCCCAACGTGGGTGCGCGTGGGGGAAAAAATTGGGGAGGCAAATGCCTCCCCTGGGAGTCGATCCCGCGATCTCGCGCTTCCGCGCACGGGCGGCTAGCCACTTGGGCTGGTTCAGATTCGTGAAAGATACAGAGCAGGGTTGGGGTTAAGGTTCAGTTACGAACTTTAACTGGATCTTTCTGTTTTGCAGGTACGGTTACTGCATCTCGCAGGTAGCGACAGCGAGCGAGGGCGGCGAGTGCGGCCGGCCGCCGGCGGCTGCTGTCCGCGCGGCCGCGGCGCGAGGGCGGGCGCGTGCTGCCGTGTGGCCGTGTGCCCGTGCGAGAGGAGGAGCGGGGAAGGAAGGCGACGAGGGCTCACCTCGATGAGCGACGGAGGGAGGCGGACGTCTGCAGTCGGTGGCGACGGTGGCAGAAAACTCGGATGGCGGCGGCGAGTCCGGTGCCCTCGGGGAAGATGGAGGGCACGGCGAGGTAGAGGAAGCCGCGCCGGTTCCGTTCCCGGCCCTAGCGCGGCCGGGCGGGCACCGTGGCGCCGGCGGCGAGCCGGAGAAGGAGGCGGCGGTGATGACCTTCGGTGGAGTTACAGAGAAAAGAAAAACCAGAGGGAGGAAGAAGGAGAAGTGGCGGCGTTCGAGAGGAAGAAGGAGGAAGAAAAGGTAGGGTACCGAGGAGGGGATCGAGCTAGGTTAAGAGGAGGAGGGTTGAGCTCGGGACCGTCTGATCCACCTCCTGCTAACGTGGGCAGTGTCATCTGCCTGCCGTACAGGAGGTAGGAGACGAGTGGAGGGGGTACCAGGCCTTTGGGCAGCTGGGCTGGCCCAAGTGGCTGGTTGCTCTACTCCCCCTCCTACTTTTCTTTTTATTTTTTTCTGTTTATTACTTTTTTTTTGCAGATTTGGGAAAAGAGAGAGAAAACAATGGTCCTAGGGGTTTGCAAACTTTGGAAAAAAATTTGTATTATTTTGTTTTTGTAACAACACCTTAAAACAAACATTGTTCTCCAAAAATAAATTTAATTTATGTTATTGTTCTGGAATTAAATGATTTTAAGCAATTTTTGGTATCAGAAGAATAAATGAACCTAAGCCAAAAATTTAAAGTTTTGGATTCCACTTTTTGGTGGAACAAAATATTGTTTGTTTGGTAGTTTTTATTTGACACAATGTAACATAACAAGTATGACAAATAATTGAATTTTGTTTTGGAATTCAAATAGAAATCAAATGGAAACAATGAGATCAAAAGCAACACAATGCAAACAAAAATCAAATGAATATGATGACATGATGCAAAACAAAAAATAAAACAAGAAACAAACATCTAGGGGGATATTTTCATACTTGGGATGTTACAATATAGGTAGGTATGGTGGACACAAATGGCAAGGTTTTGGTTCAGGGTTTGGACGCACGAGTAGAGCTCATACTCAGTACAGGGTTTTTTGCTAGCAAGGCTGGGTACCAAGCATAAGAATCGAGGGAAAACAAACAAATATACATATGATGAAACCAATCATGCAACCCTTTGTTGAAAACCCAAGTGATCTTAACTTGTGAATACTAAGTTTATGAGCTAAGAGGCAAATTTCTTTTTCTTATGCTAGCAACTCAAATTATTATTTTTGCTGACCCAAGTTAAGTTTGCCAAAACCAACTAGATTAACTTGATGATCTCTAGAGTGATACCAAATACTAACAACAAGCTCAACCATATGACAGAAATTGTAAACTAAAATAATGTGCACAGAAAGTAAATGATGAAACTTCTCATTAATATTTCAAACCCGCAACTCACACCAACTGATACAACGATAACCAACTAAGGAGAGACACTTGCATATTGCAAACCATCCTATATGATAACTTCTCTAGTCATGATATGACTCTACTGAAAAGGTAAAAAGATGAAAAATAGTGATGTGATACCGCGACACTCCCCCCAAGCTTGGAACAAGCCGAGGGGATGCCAAACCAATGACGAATCAATTCTTCGGTGGTGGTGGTGAATCCTTCTCATCCTCGTCCTTCCAAGGTAAAGGTTCTCCATCCACAAATGATGTCTTGGTCTCCACCATCCTGAAACTAGCATAAGAGCTTATACGTTTAAACCTGCTCTCATACTCACAGTTCTGGTTAGGCACATCATAGAGTTGTGCTTGCAAATCATTGGTGGTCTTGGTGAGTGAGAAGATTTCCTCCCAAAGCTTCAAATTCACCCTCTTGTATTCAGCGATCTATTTTGTCTTTATCCTGTGAATGATCTCAACTTCACGCTCCTCCATCTTCTTGTACCTAAAGACTTCATGCTCCAGCTCCTTCATCCTAGCCTCCAGAGTGCCTTATCCTTCAGGGCCCCAAACATCTTCAATCTGCACCTTCTCGTCCTTAAGAAACAATTCTTTGGGATGCATCTTCAATTAGTTCATGTACGGGTTGACGACGTTCTCAAAGAAACTGTCCTTGGGAGATCCAGGAGAGGACATTGTGGCTCTAGATCTGAAGATGTAACCTGGAAGAAACAGCTCGAAGCAGAAACACGACGAGAAAACGATATACGGACCTCAGGGGATCCGGGGGATTATATAGCAGAAAGTTTCATAACGAAAGGAAAGTCCAGGTCGATTCAGAGAGGGGCTCCGGGGCGCCCACACCATGGGCTGGCGCGGCCAGGGGTGGGCCCGCGCCACCCTATGGTGTGGAGCCTCCGGGCTCCGTCTCCCTCTCGTTTACGGCTCATAATTTTTCATATTTTCCAAAAACAATAAAAATATAAGTTGGAAGATGTTTCGCGAACATTTTCTTACCAAAACTGATACCTATTTGATAACAGACTCTGTAGTTTCTGAAATATGCTTCTTAATAAACTCCCCCAGGATCATGGCTTGAATACAATCAACATTTTCATTATAAGGATCTCCGGAGATATAATGCTTTAGACTTTGACCATTCACCACTTGTGAAGAGTTTTCTTCAAGGGAAACAATTTTAATTGCCCCCGAACGATATAACTCTTCAATAACAAAAGGTCCTTCCCATCTCGAGAGTAATTTTCCTGCAAAAAATCTGAGACGAGACCTATACAATAGCACTTTTTCACCAACATGAAATTATCTTTTAATAATTCTCTTATCATGCCATCTTTTAACTTTCTATTTAAAGAGCTTAGTATTTTCATATGCTTCACTCCTCCATTCATCTAAAGAACTTAAGTCAAGCAACCTTTTCTCACCAGCAAGTTTAAAATCTCTATTTAGGTCTTTCACTGCCCAATAAGTTGTGTGTTCTAATTCTAAGGGCAAGTGACAAGCTTTTCCATAAATCATTTTATAAGGGGACATGCCCATGGGATTTTTATAAGCAGTTCTATAAGCCCACAGAGCATCATTTAATTTCTTAGCCCAATTTTTCTAGATTTGTTAACAGTCTTTTGCAAGATAGATTTGATTTCTCTATTTGATAATTCTACTTGCCCACTAGTTTGAGGATGATAGGGTGAAGCAATTCTATGATTAACATCATATTTAGCAAGAGTTTTTCTAAAACCACCATGAATAAAACGAGAACCCCCATGAGTCATAAGATATCTAGGCACACCAAACCTAGGGCAAATAATGTCTTTAAGCATTTTTAATGAGGTTTCACCATCAGCACTTTTAGTATGTATAGCTTCTACCCATTTACTAACATAATCAACAACAACAAGAATATGAGTATATCCTTGTGAAGGAGGGAAAGGACCCATAAATTCAAATCCCCAACAATCAAATGGTTCAATAAAAAGAGAACAATTCATAGGCATTTCATTACGTCTAGAAATATTTCCAACCCTTTGACATTGATCACAAGATAAAACAAATTTTCTAGCATATTTAAAGAGAGTAGGCCAATAAAAACCTGATTGTAGAACCTTATGTGCAGTTCTATGTCCAGCGTGATGTCCTCCATAAGCACTACTATGAAATTTTCTCAATATATCTCGTTGTTCATTTTCAGGAACACGTCTTCGCATAATACCATCAACACCTTCTTTATATAGGTGTGGGTCATCCCAAAAATAATGCCTCAAATCATAGAAGAATTTTCTTCTTTGCCGAGTTGTAAAGGTAGGAGGCAAATACTTGGAAGCAATAAAGTTAACATAATCAGCATACCATGGATTCTCTTGAGATCCCACTTTTATTGCAGCTAACTGTTCGGTAGGAAAACTATCATTAACAGGAATAGGGTCATCAGGGATATCTTCTAATCTAGACAAATTATCAGCAACAGGATTTTCAGCACCCTTCCAATCCACAATATGTAAATCAAATTCTTGTAAAAGAAGCAACCATCTAATAAGCCTAGGCTTAGCATCTTTCTTTTCCGTAAGGTACTTAATAGCAGCATGATCAGTATGAATAGTAACTTTAGAATCAACAATATACTGCCTAAATTTATCACAAGCAAAAACTACAGCTAGGAATTCTTTTTCAGTAGTAGCATAATTCTTTTGAGCAGCATCAAGAGTTTTACTAGCATAATGAATAACATTTAACTTCTTATCTATCTGATGTCCTAGAACAACACCTACATCATAATCACTAGCATCACACATAATTTCAAATGGTAAATTCCAGTCAGGTGGTTGAACAATAGGGGTAGATATTAAAGCCTTCTTTAAAATTTCACAAGCTTCTCTACAATCTTCATCAAAACAAAAGGTACACCTTTTTGAAGAAGATTAGTAAGAGGCTTTGATATTTTATAGAAATCTTTAATAAACCTTCTATAGAAACACGCATGACCAAGAATACTACGAATACCTTTGACATCTCTAGGATAGGGCATTTTCTCAATAGCTTCAACTTTAGCTCTATCAACTTCAATACCTCTTTCAGAGATTTTATGTCCAAGAACAATTTCTTCATTAACCATAAAATGGCATTTCTGCTAGTTAAGAACAAGATTAGTATCATCACATCTCTGCAAAACTTTGTCAAGATTCTGCAAACAATTATCAAAAGAAGTTCCATATACGGAGAAATCATCCATGAAAACTTCCACAATTTCTTCATAAAAACCATGAAGGATAGAAGACATGCATCTTTGAAAAGTAGCAGGAGCATTACATAAACCTAAAGGCATACGTCTATAAGCATAAGTTCCATAAGAAAAAGTGAAAGTTAATTTCTCTTGATCAAACTTTTTAACAGCAATTTGAGAAAACCCAGAATAACCATCAAGAAAGCAGAAATGAGTTTTCTTAGACAACCTTTCTAACATTTTATCAATAAAAGGCAAAGGCTAATGATATTTCTTAGTGACTTTGTTAACCTTCCTAAAATCAATTCACATCCTATAAACAACTACTACTCTTTGAGGAATAAGTTCATTATTTTCATTAGGCACAACAGTCATCCCTCCTTTCTTAGGGACACAATGCACAGGACTAACCCATCTACTATCAGCAATAGAATAAATAATACTAGCATCAAGGAGCTTCAATACCTCATTTCTCATCACATCCTTCATCTTAGGATTTAAACGGCGTTGATGTTCAACAACTGGCTTTGCATCAGGTTCAATATTAATAGCATGTTGACATATAGCAGGTGAAATCCCCTTCAGATCATCAAGAGTATAACCAATAGCACCTCTATGTTTTATCAATATCCCCAATAATCTCTCCTCTTCTTTATCAGAAAGTAGAGAACTAATAATAACAAGATATAATTTCTTATCATCAATATGAGCATATTTAAGATTATCATGCAAAGGCTTTAAATCAAAAATAGGATCTTCCTTGGGCGGTAATGTTGTACCCAAGTCTTCCACAGGTAAATTATGTTTCAGCATTGCTGGCTGATGTAAGAAAATCTCATCAATTTCATTCCTTTCCTCCTTAAAGACATCACTTTCATGGTCTTCCATGTATTGCTACAAAGGATTGTTAGGAGCAAGATCAATAGCAGCCAATTGTTCAACTTTATAATTCTCATTAGGTAATTTAGCTTCATAAGGTGTTCTAGCAAATTTGGAGAAATTAAATTCATAAGATTCTCCATCAAACTTTGTAAGTATTTTCTCCTTTTTACAATCTATAACAGCACCACAAGTATTTAAGAAAGGTCTACCAAATATGATAGGACAAGTATCACTATCAGAAGTGCCTAGTACTAGAAAATCAGCAAGATATTTAGTTTTACCACATAAGACCTCCACATCTCTAACAATACCAATTGGAGAAATAGTTTCCCTATTAGCAAGTTGAATAATCACATCAATGTCTTCAAGTTCACAAGAACCAATTTCATGCATGATTTCTTTATAAAGCTCATAAGGAATAGCACTAGAACTAGCACCAATATCACATAAACCATAATAACAATGATCACCTATCCTAACAGATAGCACAGGAACACTAGGTTTCCTAGATTTGCTAGGATGAGAGACAACATTAGAAGCATCTTCACAAAATATAATGTGTCCCTCTTCTACATTTTCAGAAACAAGGTCCTTTACTATTGCTACTATAGGTTCTACAGTTATTTGTTCCTCAGGTTCTACAAGTTTCTTTGCACTTTTATTAATCACACTAGCTAACATAGAATGCTCTTTTACCTTTGCAAGAAAAGGCATTTTCTCAATATAAGGTTCAGGCACAATAGAATCAACAATATGAACTTATATATCTCTAGCAGGAACATAATTAATAGTATCTTTATAAGGTGCATGGTACTTATCCCATTCCTTTTCAGGAATATAAATGTAAGAAGCAAAAGCCTTATATAAGTTTGCAGCAACTTGAGAATCAAGACCGTAAACAACACTAACATTATGAAAATCCTCGGATGACATAAAGGTTTTAATGCATTCATAGTCATAATTTATACCTGACTTTCTACCTTTGTTATTCTCCCATGCTTCAGTATTTTCTTGGATACGGTCAAGAAGATCCCATTTAGCTTCATCCTTCATACGTGTAAATGATTCAGAACAAGAAGCATCCAATAAATCCTTATCATGAAGAGGAATCCTTGCATAGAAATTATTAATAACAATATTACTAGGGAGCTCATGAATGTGGCATTTGAGCATTAGTAACTTCAATCTCCCCCATGCTTGGGCAATACTATCTCCGTCATGAGGCCAAAAATTATATATATAATTCCTATCCCTATGGATTTCACTTGGAGGATAGAATTTAGAATAAAAGAGAGGTACAATTTCCTCCCATTCAATAGTATGACTATTTTTCAGCAGTTTGAACCATTCAGCAGCTCGGCCTGTCAATGATATAGAGAATAATTTCCTCTTCACTTGGCTCAGAGTAATACCTGCACACTTGAACAACTCGCATAATTCATGTAAAAAGAGCAAATGATCACCAGGATGGACATTTCCATCACCTGAATAGAAGTTATCCATAACATGTTTAACAATCTTTATAGGTATTTTATAAGAATCCAAATCATCAGGCGGTGGGTCACTTACTACCTTAGCAGCGGCAGCAGTGCCCGCAAATAAGGACTCAAAAGGAGCTCCAAACATAGCGTAATAAAGCAGTAGACAGTAATAAAAACAACACTTACAGCAGAAGCTTCCTTTATCAATTCCACTTCCAATAGCGCTTCACTCCCCGGCAACGGCGCCAGAAAATAGTCTTGATGACCCACACGTATAGGGGGTTTATCGTAGTACTTTCGATAAATAAGAGTGTCGAACCCAACGAGGAGCAGAAGGTGTTGACAAGCGGTTTTGATGAAGGAATAACTGTAAATACTGGAAAATAGATTTGTAGGGGTTTTTGATATTGCAGATAAATAAATTGTGAGTAAATAAAATGCAGTAATAATAATTGCAGCAAGTGGCTCAATCATTTCTTCAGCAAAGGACAAGCCGGTGAGTTTACTTATGATAACCAAACGTTCTCGAGGACACACGGGAGGTTTCTGTCAAGTGCTTTTGTTCCATGCAGCTGAATAATGTTAGGTGTTTTGATAAGTGTTGTGTGGGTGAACCTATGCTAATGTACCGTCCCATCCAAGACTAATTCATACTTGTGATAATACCCCTTGCAAGCATCCGCAACTACAAGAAAGTAATTAAGAAATAAATCTAACCACATCTTTAAACTCCGGGATCCTACGCTCCCTCGTGTAAAGGTTTCCTAACGGGGGTTTAGGTTTCTGTCACTCAGGCAACCCCACAATTAGTAGCCAAATACACGAAGCATTCCCCTAGGCCCATAAATGGTGAAGTGTCATGTAGTCGACGTTCACATGACACCACTAGAAGAATAACACCACAAGTTAAATATCAAACATTAAATATTATTCAACATTACTTCACTACTAACAACTTGACTTATCCCATGTCCTCGAGAACAACACGAACTACTCACAACACATCATACGGATCATGATCAGAGATGATATAATGGATGATAACAATCTGGTCATAAAGTGCAAACACCGACAAATCTCACAAGCATCAACTACTAACAAGTAATCTACACCAGGAGAGAGATCTAATGCAAAACAACGATAGAGGCCCCTAATTGTTACAGAGGGATGAAGTTGGATGATGAGGGTGATGGTTCTGGTGGTGATGATGATGATGATGACGATCTTGATGATGCCCAGAGTGATGACGGTGAGGATGGCGGTGATTTCCCCTCTCAGGAGAGGAATTTCCCCGACAGATTTCTTCTTGCCAGAGAGCTTTTCTCTCTCTGGTGTTTTCCGACCCGAGGCAGAGGCGGAATAATTCTTCAAGGTTGGAATGATGCTTAGGGTTCCCTGGGGGCCAGGCACGCCAAAGATGACCCCTAGAGGTGGGCCAGGGTGGCCACACCCCTAGGTGGCGCGACCAGGGGGAGGGCACGCCAGCCCTAGGTGTGGGCCCCTGGTGGCCCCCCGCTGGCTCTCCTTCTGGATGTGTTCTTCCTCTGTACTTTTAGGAACCCCCGGATGTCCCCCTTCTTCTTCTGATGTTCTAAAATATGGTATCTCGACGGTGCTTTTTCCATCAGATTTCTGGTCCCGGTGTTTATTCTCCCAAAATTATAAAACATGCAAAATAAGATAAAATAAAATAAGAGATGCATCCTAACATGAAATATATGGATGAATAACAGAAAATTATGATATAAAATAGTGATGCAAAATGGACGTATCAATACCTATACCAGCTAGTAATGCCAACATAAAAATTCCTAAGAAGGATTAAAGTAGAATATTTGTTAGTGCATATATGATGAGCATCACTTATTCTATACCAATCATCTTTCAAACTATCTCCACCATGTTGTTTAAAAGAACGAACCTCAACTTCAGGAACACTCATTTTAGCAAGACTAAAAATAGGATGAAAACTACAGCTAGAATGAGAACTATTTTTTTTGTGTTTTTGATAAAGAGAAGCAAACCAGACCAAATAAAATAAACTAAGCAAAACTAAAACAAAGTAAATATATTGGAAGTGAGAGACTCCCCTTGCAGAAATTCTCTTCCTCCCCGGCAACAGCGCCAGAAAAATTGATGAGGTACGTAGTTGCACTCGTTGGTAAACCCCAAGAGAAAGGTTGTGAAGAGTGCAGCGGCAAGTTTTCCCTTAGAAAAGAAACCAAGGTTGAATCGACCAGTAGGAGGACAAGCAACTTATGAAGGTTGATGTAGTTGATGTGGTAGGGCGCACTACCGGTTCAACAACAACGTGGAACCTACACAACACAATCAATTCACTTTGCCCCAACGAAGCAGTGAGATTGCCAATCTCACCGGTTTTGCTGATAACAAAGAGGTTAAATGTATGCTGTGGAAAATAGTAGGGGACAATGTGAGGAAAACAGTAGGAGAACAGTGTGAAAACAGTAATTGAAGTGGTTGTACTATCAGTATGAGAAAATGGACTGGGGTCCACAGTTCACTAGTGGTGTCTCTCCATAAAAGATAGATAACATGTATGGTGAACAAATTATAGCTAGGAAATTGATAGATATTGAAACATGCATGACATGATGATTACTATGTGATTCATGCGGGAATTACAACAAGACTCATAGACCGTTATCCAACTGCATCTATGACTAATAATCCACCCTCAGAATATCATCCAAACAATCTTTGGGTATTAATTTGCAAGAAACAGATAATCACATTAAGCAAAGTGTGTAATGTAAACATCGTTGATTTCTCCCTAATGGCAACAACACATCCTCCATACATCACGTTTCTGTCACTCGAGCACAGATGTAAAGAGGCATGAACCCACAATCGAGCATAAATACTCCTTCTTGGAGTCACTAGCATCTACTTGGCCAAAGCATCTACTAGCAATGGAGAGCATGCAAGATCATAAATAACATGCACATGAAGATAACATGATAGATTGATAATCAAGAGAAATAGCATTCAATAATCATCAGATCCTAGCAAACATAACATGTAGCATTACAATAAGATGATCCTGATCATGTAAGGCAGCTCACATGATCTAAACATGAGGCATACAGAGGAGAGAACAACCATCTAGCTACTGCTATGGACCCATAGTCCAAAGATGAACTACTCACGCATCACTCCGGAGGCGGGCATGGTGGTGTAGAGCCCTCCGGTGATGATTTCCGCTCCCTGCAGGGTGCCGTGGAAAACTCTAGAACCCTCCCGAACTCGGGTTGACGATGACGGCGGTCTCGGGTGTTTTTCGTGGAAAAGTGGGATCTATTTAGGGTTTACGCCTCGGGAGGAATAAATAGGCGAAAGGGCGATGTCGGTCGGCGGCCAGGGGGCCCACACCACCCCATGGCGCGGCCGGGGGGGGGGGCGCTGCCCTATGGTGTGGCCCCCCTCGGGTCTCTTCGGGACTCCGTGGACCCTCCGGGAATTCTAAGACTTCTGGGATTTGAATTTTCTAATTCTGAGAATATTTCCAGAACAACTTTTTTGAAACTAAAAACAGCAGAAAACTGGAACTGGCTTTGTGGCATCTTGTCAATAGGTTAGTCCCAGGAAATTGATATAAAAGGCATAAAGTGTAAAGGAAACATGTAGCATATAGCATGAAAACAGTATGGAACATCAGCAATTATGGATACATTTATGACTTATCAGTTGGCCGGCCTGGCAGCCCGGTCGGATGAAAGGCCGGGTGGCAGCCCAAGCCGGACGACCTCGGGCTGGTGGAGGCCGGTCTGGCCGGCCTGTCTGATCGGCTAGCCTAGAGCCATGTTCACCTTCGCCATCTCTTCATCTTCTCGCTTCCTCCTTCTCTTACATACATACACCTTGGATGGACTTGACTCCGGGACTTCCTCGACACTCCCCCTCACGCTCGTACTCGTCGGCTCATACTAGCAATGCAAGAGGGTCGATGGTCAAGTATTATACCATCCAAATGCGTATGAACTGGGTTCTCGTAGAAGAAGGAATTCACCTTTGAAATCCATGGGGACTTCATGTATGATGGAGTGCAAAACATGCCTGGTTGGATGGGTCGGGCTACATCATCTCCCCACCTCCCTTGGAAAAAGGTCGCCCTCGACCTTAATTCTTCATCAACATGTAGAGAGGTAGATGTGTAGATGTCGAAGTGGTGGTCACCATGGTGTCTTTCGTGAGGGAAATGTTATGGCGGCTCTTCAATGTTCCTTCGGTCTTCGATGCACCTCTAGAAAACACCTGATATGCTTTGTTTGTATAATTCACCATTGATTATTGTGTAGGCTTTGGAGCGGCGCATGATCTCCCATGATGCCGTTGTGTCCTCTAGTAGCTCTTGTCTTAGAATATAGCCGAGGAAGGGCTACATCCAGGTGGGCTCCACTAGTATCACTTGCTCTAGCACGAGGTTGTCCGCTATTGTGGGTTCCTCGGAGTCGGTGGTTGGAGCTTATGGATAAGTCGCTGGTTCTGAGGAGCCGAAATGTTTCCTGGCTTTGATGGACCACTGATCAATTGCCTCCAGGAATACGCCGGGTGGTATGGGTGCGCGAGTCAACCCGATGTTGGCTATTCTATCGGTTTCTTCGTTGCTGGCGCAACCAACATGATAGTGCTCGGAGCCAACAGAACTTCCCTCAAGCAGGTTGTACATGTTGCGGTATGCAATCATGTTATTTGATATGGCATTGCACTCCTTCATTGTTTGCCGCACGACAAAGTTCGCGTCCCTGTATATCATTAGCCGAGTGGCACAATAGGCTTTGGCCATATAGCAGTTTCTCGTACTCAGCATCGTCGTTGGAGGCCTTGGGGAAGTTTATCTGGCGCATTTATTGTATCTTGTCCCCTTTTTGGTATGTAAGGACGACCCCTACTCTTGCGGCCTCGTTTCGCTTCGAGTCATCAAAGTACATGGTTTAGGAGCTGGACAGATCAGGCGGTGTCGGTGTCTGAAGCTCAACCTACTCAGCGAAGAAGTTGTCCACCGCCTGAGACTTAAGCGAGTCGTGTTTCCGATAGATGATGTCTCGGGGGCATAGCTCAATGCCCTATTTTGAGACTCATCATGTTGCGTCCGGGTTATTGAGTATGTACGATAATGAAGCGTCAGCCAGTACTATTATTGTGTGCTCCTGGAAGTAGTGCTTCAGCTTGCGTGCAGTCAAAAATATGTTGTAGGCTAGTTTCTGGTAGTGCGGGTACCGCTTCTTGCAGGCTGATAGGACCTCGCTAATGTAATATACGGGTCGTTGTACCCTAAAAGCCTTGCCTTCTTCCGCTCGCTCAACGACTAGCACGGTACTGACCACCTGGTTGGTGGCGGCAAGGTAGAGGTACAATGGCTCCCTCTCGTGGGGAGCGATGAGGACCAGTTTAGTCGACAATACTCATTCGAGGTCTGAGAAGAATGCTTGAGCTTCTCGCGTCCACTTGAACTTGTCCGACTTATTTCAGAAGTTTGTAGAATGGCAGGTCCTTCTCGCACAATTTGGCAACGGATATTTTGAGTGCTGCTAAGTGCCCAGCTAGTTGATGGAGGACCCGGAGGTTTTTCGGTTCTTCATCATCATGATCGCTTGGATCTTCTCCGGGTTTTCCTGGATACCTGTAGCATATATGAGGTAACTGAGTAGTTTCCCTATGGGTACGCCGAAAACGTACTTCGTCGGGTTCAACTTGATTTGGTACTTATTGAGTATGTTTAAGATCTTGTGTAGGTCGTCCAGGAGCATGGCTCCCTCTTTTAACTTCACGACAATGTCATCTACGTAGACTTGCACATTTTTTTCCAAGCTGCTTGGCGAGGCAGGCCTGCATGCACCGTTGGTAGGTGGAACCCGCGTTCTTGAGCCCGAAGGGCATGGTTGTGTAGCAGAAGACACCGTAGGGTGTGACGAAGGCAGTTTTCTCCTCATCCTCGACTTTCATTCGAATATGATTATAGTGGGAGTAGGCGTCGATGAAAGAGAGCTACTCGCAGCCGGCCGTCGAGTCGACGATTTGGTCGATGCGCGGCAGCGGAAAGTGATCCTTAGGGCAGTGCTTGTTCAATGAAGTGAAATCAATGCATATGTGCATGGTGTTAGTGTTTTTCTTCGGGGAGAGCACCAGGTTGGCGATCCAGGTGGCCTGCTTGATCTCCCGGATGAACTTGGCAGCAAGGATCCGGTTAGTCTCTTCTTCGATGGCCATGTGCTTCGGCTCAGCGAAATATCGCATTGTTTGCTTGATTGGCTTGGCTTCTGGATTTACTTCGAGAGAATGCTTGGTGAATTCCGTGGGAATGCCTGGCATGTCCACTGAACACCAGGCGAAGATTTCCCACTACTCATAGAGGAATTCAAGGAGCGTGCTTTCCTATGCGGGGAAAGGCTAGCCGACACCATCACCGTCTTGTTGGCGGCTGTTGGATGCACCTGGTGCTCCCGTGTATCATTTGTCGAGTTGAACTCCATCTCAGGTGCGGTCTTCTGGCTCAAGGGGAGGATGGAATGGTTTGTTGAGTTTGCGAGTTGCACAAGCTCCTCCTGCATCACAAATGAGATTTTGTTGAAGTCGGTGTCGCAGTTATCAGAGAGTGTGAAGCTCCCATTGATTGTGATTGTTCCCTTGGGTCCTGGCATCTTTAGTTTGAGGTAAGCATAGTGTGGCACGACCATGAACCGGGCGAACGTGGGTCGTCCCAGGATGGCATGGTACTGTGAGGGCCAGTCCACTACCCTGAAGTCGATCTTTTTGCGTCATAAGTTCTTCGGCTCAACAAATATGATCTCTAGGGTGATCCTGCCCAAGGGGTAGACCGGCTTCCCTAGGACGATACCTTGGAAAGAAGTTTCCGACGGTATGAGGCCGTCGAGTAACCTGTTCATCCTTCGCAGAGTGTCTGCGTACATGATGTTGATGTCGTTGCCTCCATCCAGACGCGATTCATGTTGTATCCATCGATCTATGCTTCAAGTACCAGGGTTGCATGGCCTGGGCGAGGGACTCGAGGGGGTGATCCTCCCGAGAGAATGTGAGGATACCGTTGTCGACTTAAGGTTGTTGTTATCGTAAGGTTGATCGACCTAAGGATGGCCATGCGCGCTCAGAACTTGTACATGTACGTCCTTGTTTGGTACACGTGTATATTTGAGGATTGCACGGGATTATCCCGACCTAACCCTAAGTCCCCAAATATTTTGAAAAACTCGTTTGGTGCAAGTGTATTTAACAGGGCTTATCCCCACTCTTCCCCAAAAATCCTTCACGTTAATGTATTTTTCTGTATATCAAATTCACTCCCTCCGGCCAGTGGATTGGGGATAAATGAGGATTTTCTGAGATTGGGTGGAGGAGCGGGTTTCACCCAAACCTTGTGGAGATTATCGCCACCAATCCCCAAATATACACTCCTACCAGACAAGGCCTACGGTGGAGCTGGAGGTACTGCATGGATGGGGTTCTTGTGCCTCCTACCAAACAAGACCTATGGTGGAGCTGGAGGTACTGCATGGATGTGGTTCTTGTCCTCGTTGTCATCTTACTGCTTGTGAGGTAGTCCTCTAGTCAAGTTTTAGCTCCAGCGTGCCGTCGTATTTGGGCGTATATGATGTGAGTTTTGAATTTCTTGGGCATCCGTCTGCAGTCTTAATCTCCACGTATTGACATGTCAAATAGATTGGAATTTGACAAGCATGCCAAATAGATATTAGAAAGATGATTAAGATCTTACTTTGTCGTAGCTAGGGGGTCTTTCCTCTCTCATTTATTGAGGAGATTGTGTTGTTTCTCACAAATAAATCACCGCATGCTCTGAACAACACTAGGCAAAAGACACACATTTACCACATGCCATCTATTATAGCTTAGCAGCTCGACATTCTACAGCCAAATCACTGAACAACCTGAATAACATTAGAAAGACACAGTCAACAACCACTTGGTTCTATTCTATCATATCAACGATGACAACATGCCAAAGCGTTGGGTCGACGACGTTGAAGGTGCACCAATCACCTTCCTTGATCCTGTTGTCCTCACAGAAAGTCTTCCAACCGTGTCCAAGCTGGTGGACGGTCCCGTATGCTAGACCGTGCACTTCCCAAGACCTGGCACTGTCCATCGAGGTTTTGAGGGTGATCGTGCAATGTTCCCGGAACCCTATTGCATTGCAGAACTTCGATGACAGAGACTGCAAACGTTGCAATGCATCCCCCAAAGTTAAAAGAGTATATTTGAGGTTAATCATGTTGTCCCGTATATCGGAAAAGAGATGATTGATTCAGTGCTTACAATAGGGCGTTCAAGTGTGATAGTGTTGATCTCCTTCTTGATCCAGGACGGCGGCCCAATCTTGTAGACACATCTGTTCAGCATCGGCGATGATTCTTTCTGCAAAATAGTATAACTTTTTGGCCTTTTTTTGTCTTGAGCACTTGGCATCTCATTGTTGCACTCTCGTTTCCTACCGGATGAAGGAGCTTCCTGATCCCTTTTTATTTCTGTATATTCCAAAAATACATCACAACAGTAACAAATGCATCTAGCTCATAATTTGATATATACCCTGCTAAGATTTTGGCAAGACATGAAACTTACTTGTTTCCCCACTTTTCTCAGTGTGCTCAAGTCCACCACCTACACGGTCTTCGAATTCCTTCTGGTATCCATTGGGCCCAAACACCTGGACTGTAAACACCATGTTGCCTTCATACTTCAGTAGAAGGTCATCCCTTTCAGTGATACCATGAAACTCCAAAAACTGCGACCAACCGCCTGCAAAGAACACATCTGATCGATCCTTCTCAAGCTCGATCCGACGATGCTTGCTGGGGGGGATCGAAACAATGGCCATATTGTTGCTCAGCTGCTCTTCAGAGATGTAGCGTTGCACAAACTCAGCTGGGATAGGCTGCATGCAAGAACACATTAAACTCTTGGTACCATCTTAAATATTAAATATATTGATTTTATCAAAAATATCATGCTGCATTTTCAATAGCGAAAGAACATCCCACGCAAGATTAGTAAGGAAGAGTGAGCATATACTAGCTCATGCTGCATTTTCAAGAGTGAAATCTGAACATCCCACACAAGATTAGTAAGCAAGAGTGAGCATACTAGCTCATGCTGCATTTTCAAGAGTGAAATCTGAACATCCTACACAAGATTAGTAAGGAAGAGTGAGCATACCATCTTCCTCACAAAACTGCGATCAAGTACCAGGATGAACTGTGGCCTACGAGCACCACCAATGCTGCTCGGAGTAGCTGCAACTGAAACGTGAACAAGAATGAGATGCTTAATTGACTATCTATTAATAAAATCCGGCTGTGTGCATCGCTTTGATGCAGAGGCCGGGGCCCAGGCTCCCATTTCTAAAACAAATTGACTATCTATTAGATTTTTATTAAAAAAGTTGACTAGCGGGGGAAGGATCCCTCCGTTGGATGTACGTTGTTAGGTAGGTGAGACACCTGGTTTATTCGAGTAAGCCTTAGCTGGGACTTGATTTTTCGAGTATGCCGCAGCTGGGATTCGAACCCGGGCGGGCTGGCTCCAAACCCGGAGACCCAACCACCAAGCTAGCAATTGGTAATTAAGAGTTAAGACGATAAAAAGCTGAAGCTTCAGATTCAACAATGCAAAATAAGGGATCCAGTTTTACTGATTCCTCTGTCAAGAGACACAAGACCCCTAACACTGACCTTAGCAGGACTTGATTACGATTTAAATTTGTGAACTTAATTGTATAGTAACACTAGAAATGAAAGGAAAACAAATAGATATTTTTTCGACCATTGAGAATCATTTTAATTGCTGCATAACTTAATACGCAGTAAATGAAGTATCAGCCCTATGATCCGACTATAAGGAGTCGATTTGTTAGCAAGTATGAAAAATCTTCCGTGAGGACCCTTTTTCGTGCTGGAAAATCATCCGATCCGTACAGAAGAACTGGGGGTACTCTTGGGATTAGGAAAGGAAACGATGGTAGCCTTAGTAAGCAAAATAACTATTTTTATAACTAATGTGAAATATGACTGAATACATGTACCCGAAACAAAGAGTATGTCATGAAAAACCATGTCTTCGTTTTTTTATGATCTTACTGTCAAGATCTATGTACTCTAGCATGGCAAGCAAACATATTTTCTCTAGCAAAGCAAGTTTGATACCTGAAATACCCATAGTGAAAGTGTCAAGTCATATTTCAAGGAAAACACCATTTTAGACCATAAAAAGGTCACCTATCTGCATCTGCGTCTTGCAATGATGTAAGATATACAGATTCAGGGGCGGAGCAGGCCCAGGGCAACCAGGGCTCTAGCCTTGGGCATGTGACCAAATGCTCATGTATTCTTATGCAGTTATAAAACTGAAGTAAATAACGTTCAAAAAAATTTGGAGTAAATAATCATCGGCCCATGAAGCATACTACTATCTGAAATGGGATCCGGCTGCCTGTTGCGGCGTGCCGGCGGACGGCTTTGATTGTGCTGGCCATCATGTGGCCAGTCGCATCCCGTCGCGCGTACGCGTTGTAGCGTGTGGGTGGAAAAGTAATCAGCGATTAGAGGCAGAGTACCGGTGAGCGGACGGCCGAACTCGTTGAGGCAGCCGGTGGTGTTGAACGCCTTGACGGTGAGCACACACCGCCCTTCGTGCCGGAGCACCAAGAGCCAGTCGACGCCGATGCCGTGCGCGCCCACGAACTGGGGCCACCCGCGGCCTAGGAACGCGCCATCGCCGTCTCGGCCGACCTCCACGTGCCAGATCTTGCCGAAGGAGTTGACGACGAGGGCCGTGGAGGTGTCGCCGCCACCTTCTTCCACTTCCAAGCGGCCGGCGAGCTCGTCGGAGATGCGCTGGACAATAATCATAACATCGTGCATTAGTCTGCTTTCGTCACGAACAACATTATTGTTAATTAGGGACTGAAGGCGATGGCGTTCTCCTTACCAGCTTGTGGGAGGAAGCAGGCACCAGCATCTTCAGGCGCTTGGTCATGGCGACGGCCGGGGGTCCTAGCTGCTAGCGCCTAGCGGAAGATGGGGAACTCACCAGTTTGTACCGTGCCCTCCACTGGATGGATGCGGTCGCAGACGTATCATCATGGCTAACCTGACAAATGCATGCATGCCAGATTGCAAGGTCGCGTCTGTGCAGTGCACCCTCGTTGAGTTCCAATGCATAGCCGCCTACATTAATGGAGCGACGTGGCCAGTGAACCAATTGTGTATAGGTACTGCCGCCGCGCCCAGTACACGCTCACCTCGCATCCTACAAAGCATCAGTTCTGATATACTCCCCAAATAGTACAAATGGTATACAAAGTTGATCAGCGGGCGATTATGGATCCTCTCCGAGAGAGTGATGATGAAGGATCAGCGACTATTAGAGCAAGTACAATTAGCTTATGTAAACGGGCTATAAGGATTAGAATAATATTTTTGCGGTTACATGGAAGAGAGAAGAGGAGAGAGAAGTAGACTGGGCTCTCATGCAAAAGCTAGCTGTAGCACGTGCTCCTAGACACCTTGAGAGAGTGAGAGCTGGGCCATGTATCAATAAAGTAACCAATTTTTATAGTTTACTATTGTACATGTTGGCTCTATAGTTGGCTATAGGTGACGTGGCAATTTCTTATAGCCAGCTGCTAGCTCTATTATTGAACTTGCTCTTAGAAAACAGTCTATAGCAGGACGGCGTCAACGCACACACAACCCGCATCGTCAGTGGTATGTAGTGTCGGCGCGAGCGCCGGCGTTAGTGACTTACCCCCGGCGCCCGCCCCACCCAAGGCGTCGGCGCGCCAACTTACCGCGTCGGTGTTACGTGCCTTCCCCACAACAGATTTAGCCCCGGGGTAGCGCCATAAACACGCGCCGGCGCACAATGCGTAGCCCCAGCGCGCCTTAATGCCCATAGTCGGCGGTAACCTGGCATTACTATAAAGCTGGTTCAGCCAACTTACCATCATCCATTTGCCCAACCACTTGCTCCTACTTATCCAAACTCGAAACTCCTCTCTTCCTACATTATTTTCTCACTTCCCTCTTCCAATTTTATCTTATTTAACCAACCAAACTTGATATATTTTATCAAATCTTTCTCTTTCAACATGTCTCTCCCTTCTAACTAGTTAGATGTAGATCTACTATAAAAATATTTCTCCCTACATGCACCATATTCATATATCTAGATCTAGATACATAAAAGTCCACACCCCTCTCTCCGGTCGACACGTATCGTGTGTGTACGTTATGATCTTCGATATCTCGCGTGTATACTTATATCGAGCTAACTATTGTGTTTTCAACCGAAAGATGTGATGACCTATTTATGAGAATTGTATTGTGTTTGCGACCGTAAGATGTGATGACATAAAAATGAGTTGGCAATGTTTTGACAAAATGTTTATTCATTTTTGTTTCGGCAAATTTCTGCCACCCCTGCTTGAATTTTTTTGTGAAAACCGGTGGTTCTAATCAATTTACTCTTGTCGATCGTCCAGGCGACAATGGTCATCTCGATGTGGAAAAGTATCGTGGATAGATATGTGGAACATGCATCGGCCGACATGCATCAAAGGAACCGCATAGACATAACTTGTCCAAGTCAAAGATGCAAGGCATAGTGCACGAGCACCTGCTCAGCCGTGGTTTCATGGACGAGTACACTCAGTGGATCATGAGTGATGATGAAGATGATCATGAGGAGGGGAGTGCGGCAACAGCTGAAAATGGGGAAGAAGAGCAGGAGGACAACAACGAGGACGAAGAGGCTACCGCCCACGGCGATGGAGAGGAAGACGCGGACAACAATACTCCTCTACCTTTAGTCGTGTGGGGCCCTCATGTTCAAGAGTTGCTTCTCAGCGATAGGACGACGACTGACGCGACAGCCGCCGGTAGATGGAAATCTAAACTGGCGCAACTGGAGATAGACTCGAATACTCCGTTGTATGATGCAGTAGATCGCGATCCGGAGGAGTCCCGCTTAAGAGTAACACTCGATATTCTGCAGATGAAGGTAAAACGTGGATGGACCAATGCAAGCGTCGAGGACCTCCTGCAATACATGAAAAAGTGTCTTCCTAAAGACAACACGTGTCTTACTAGTCTAGACGAGGCAAAGAAAGTCGTGTGCCCTTTCGATTTACCGCACTCAAAATACCACGCCTGTATCCATGAGTATGTCATTTATTGGAACAAGAATGCGGATAAGACTCAATGCCCAGTGTGGCGCTGATCGGTACAAGAGAGGGAAGAAACCTGCTCCTCGAAAAGTTATGTGGTACTTCCCGCTCACGCCTCGTCTGCAGCGGTAATTCATGGACCCCAAGGAAGCAAAACTGATTCGCTGGCACGTAAACAGAAAGGAGGCAGTGCCGAATGATTCAGAGCGGACTAAAAACCTAGTGCTGACACACCCTTCAGATGCAACCCAGTGGAAAGCATTAGACAACGAGTACGAAGATTTTGTGAAAGAGGCAAGGAAAATTAGGTTGGGTGCGAGCACGGACGGACTCAATCCGTTTGGCAACCAAAGAAGCAAACATAGCACGTGGCCCGTGTTTGTTTGGATATACAACCTCCCCCTGGCTCTGCATGAAGAGGAAGTACATACACCTGAGTATGTTAATTCAAGGGTCGACACAGCTAGGGAGCGATATCAACCTGTATCTCGAGCTATTGAAGGAGGAGTTAGAAACATCGTGGGAGGATGAAGGGGTACAAACATGGGATGCCTACGTGGAAGAATATTTCCCCATGAGAGTCACGTTGATTACGACGATGCAGATCTTTCTCGGATAAGGATATATTGCGTGTCAGTTATGCCATGTACACAAGGCGTGTGTGAGGTGCATGGAACATACGCCATCTGTACAGCTTAAGGAAACGTGGAAATCTATTCAATGTTGAAGATGAGCCTGAAAGACCTCCACCTCAGAGGAGCGGCGAAGAGATCAAGCAGTTATTGGAAAATTTGAAAGAGTGCCATGCGTCGGGAAACGGAAAGGGAAAGGAAAAGAAGGGAAAGCGAGAAGAGAGGCGAAAGTGTGGAGAGAAGAAGAAAAAGAAGGCAGAAGGACCGCTCTTGGGGGTATGGAAAAGGAGATCCGTGTTTTGGGACTTGCAGTACTGGCCAATCCTCGGTGCACCTCATTTCCTTGATGTCATTCATATCACGAAGAACGTGTGCGGGAGGTTGCTCGACACCCTGTTCAACATGCCGGATAGGACCAAAGACGGGCCGAAAGTAAGATACGACCTGGTGGCCCTGGATATCAGGAAAGACCTTCAAATACCACCGTCGGCTAGGACCAAAGATGACCAGATAGAGGAGGAGGAGGCGGACGGTTGCAAGCGCAAAAGAGTTAAGGTGCAAGACTAGGTATGCTCCACCTCCTGCTTCACTATAATTCTCAACGAGCTCGTTCAAATGTTAGGGTGCCTTCTAGGAGTCCAAGTGCCCTTTTGTTACTAGGGGCAGATAAGCAGATACCTGGACCCGAAAAAAATCTTCACTAGGATGAATTCTCATGACTGTCAAGTGATGATGACGCAGATACTTCTGGTTGCAATCCAAGGGATAATGGAACCTCACGCCCGTGAAACGCTGACTGGCCTCTGTAACTTTTTTGACGTCATCACTCGGAAGTTGTCACCGTGAAGAAACTCGGAAGGCTGCATGAAGAGAACGTTACGATCCTATGCGAGCTTGAGATGTACTTCCCGCCCGCATTCTTTGACATTATGGTCCATCTCTTTCTCCATATCGTGGATCATATCATCGATCTCGGGCCGACATTTCTGCACAACATGATGCCGTTCGAAAGAATGAACGGGGTCATCAAAGGATTCGTTCGTAACAGGTCACATCCGGATGGAAGCATCATCCAGGGCTTTCTCACCAAAGAGCGTATCTCTTTCTGCGAGAATTATATAGACGTCGAAAAGTCGGTTGGTTTGCCGGAAAACAAGCACATTGGCAATTTTGAGGGAGCAGGCCACAAAACCGGCAGGCAGGAAATGCACGTGGCCTTCGAGGGACGGACAACCCACTTTGACATGGCCAACTTAGTAGTACTGCGGCACATCGACGATTTGGATCCTTGGTTGGAAGAACACAAAAGTGATCACGAACAATGCTCGTAAGACGATGACGGAAGCAGATATACTAAAACCGCACAACTCTTGTTTCGTGTGATGGTTCAAACACCAGATTGATGCTAATCGCCCGCCAATTGACCAGCGAGAACGGTAAATTAATTTTGGCCTTGTCATATAACTTCGTGCCCGGCCTCATGACTTACCAAGCATACAATATCAATGGATTCACTTTCTACACGGAGAAAAAAGATAAAAGTGGCGACTATGAGAACTCTGGGGTAACGATGGAATCCTACACAAGAAAAATATACTGCAGAAGATCCGAGGACATATGGGAGCTTGACTATGCTGGGGAGAAGGTGCTGATGTTCCGTGTTAGATGGGCTAAGAACGTCGAAACCGAATGGAAATATTTCATCACCATGTGTATACCTGAAGCCAACAAATCCAAGACCACAAACGTCACCGCTCAAAATGAGCCATGTGTACTAGCTAAGCACGTGGAGTAATGCTTCTTCATAACCGACCCGTCCAGGGCTAGCCATTTTGTCATAAGGAGAGGAAAAAGGACCCTTGTCGGAATGGATGAAGTCGCCAACGAGAATAACTTCGACGGCCTTGTCGGAAACCCAGTGATGGAAGAACCCGATAAAGACAATGCAACATACACCAAAAGAAGAAGCGGGACTACACTACCTATGTGAGGTGATCCCGGCACAGGAAGAAGTCATCATATAGAGGTAAAGTATACAACGACAACCAAGAAAGGTAAGAAAAAGATTGTGATGAAACGAGGAGAGAAACACTCGCAATATGTGTTGTGACGATGGAACTATCATTATTGTATTATATGCATCCCATATGCGCGTCTCTAATTTTGTAACGATTTAACGATGATATATGTGTTTTGGCGATGGAACTATCTTATATATTATATATTATCCTCTTTTATACAACTGCATTCCATATTTTAAAATTAAATTTATTATTTTCTATTTTATATATTTAGTCACAATAAATAAACTAAAGAAAAAATAAAAAGGCAAAGGGGCAGAAAAAACAAAAACAATCTTAGCCCCGGCACATAGAGCAAAGGGCCGCACCGGCGCTAAGTGTGTGCCACTCCCGCTGCTATGTTGGTCCCACCTCCAGTTATCCCCGGCGCGTCGGTAGCACAACCGCCGGCACTAAGTGTGTGCCTCACTGATAAGTGGGTCCCATCCCACACATCCCCGGCGAGTGTGTAGCGCAGCTGCGCCGGCGCTAAGTCGCCCTGATGACTTAGTCGTTTTCCCATTTCTTCCCTCTCTCGACTCAAATCGTTCACCACTCACAATCGCACATCGATGAACCCTAGCCGCACCACCGAACCGCGCTCGTGCTTCACTGTCGTCTCGCGTCTGGTGAGACAAGGAGGAGACCGTGCCGGAATCCGAGGAGGAGCTAGCTCCATCGTCGCGTGTCCGTGGAGACGAGCAGGAGGCCGTCATCGTCGGCCGTGGACGAGCAGAAGGCCGTCATCATCGTGGGTCCGCCGTCACCTACCTCTCTCGTTGCCTCGCTCTGCTCGGAAGAAGGTCAACCTCCCGCTCCCTCTCCCCCTCCCCCTCTCCCTTCTCCTAGCTTTGTGGCATGAACTTAGACGGTCGGCCTGGCTGGTCGCGGTGGACACGAGGAGGAAGAGATGACCTAGTGCCGGCGAGCAAGAAGGACGAGGCAGCAAGAACAGATGGCGGTGGCAACCTAGTGCCAGCAATGTATTGTTGTGCGTGCGCTAGCAACAGAGCATTGTTTTGCTGTGAAATAATGAATTGAACTGTCAATGTATTGCTCTGTGTGTGCTTGTTGTGTCGGTACTGATAAATGAAATTAATTTTTAATTTTCAATAAAATGAAATGAGTTGCCAATGTTTTGTCGGACCGTCGATTTGACCTTTTTTTAGCAAAGGTCATGCCGATTTTTTGTCAAGTTTTTTTGGAAAATTTCTGGCACGGTGATATTAGCTGTTATTTAATCTAGTTATCTACAGGCAGTAAAGCATAAGCATCATCTATTTGTTAAGTGACAAGTGCACAACAAAATTTTATGTTCAATTGTTTGAACAACACCAAGTAAGGATAAATGGCTTCCTAGGAGCATCATCTATCAGTAAAACTCTGTCAGTAAAATTCATTGC
This sequence comes from Alopecurus myosuroides, assembly GCA_028641055.1. Taxonomy (NCBI): domain Eukaryota; kingdom Viridiplantae; phylum Streptophyta; class Magnoliopsida; order Poales; family Poaceae; genus Alopecurus; species Alopecurus myosuroides. Next base: position 84,275,029 of record CM054060.1, read on the forward strand.
ATGTCCATCTGTCGGTAAAATTCATTTTTGGCAGCCTATGAAGCATAAAATGGCTGCCTTGCAGGACCATCTATGGAAAAAAAAATTGACATCACATTAGCATAAATGGCTGCCTGGCATGTCCATATAACTGAATAAAATTCAATTTTTACAGCATGTAAGCACAATCATTATATAAACCTGTCTCTTTTCATTAAAGTCGTCACTTGGCTCTTTTCATACAGATCTTTTGATGTCTATGTGTGGCTACAGCTAGAGTGGTAGACTCGAGTGATGTTGCAGCAGTTGTGTGGAGACCCAGCACACCACTGCATGTGTAGTGCGCAAGTCGGTGACATAATACTCACAGAAGGACTTATCTGTGAATATTACATCTCTCAGAGTGGTACAACAGAAACACAGCGGGACCAGGCAAAACTATAGGATACAAACGTCATTACAAAATCTTGAGAATCTCCTTAATGAATCAAGAAGATCTCTTGAAAAAGAAACATCAGAAGAAGAAATTCGAAGCTCCAAGCCGGAGAATAACTCTAGCTCAGAACTAAACCACTACGGCTGATGTCAGCCCTAATCTATGGCTTGTAAATGCTAAATCCAAGAATGGTCTCTACCTACACCTTGATAGCTTCTCCTCCATCAGCGTTGTTGATGATGATGCTTTACTGGCTAAGTAGTATAAGACCCCACCTAGCTTCCTTAGACAGCGATGGCTTCTCGATGACGACTTCAATAGGGCTTCAACTCTAAGCAAGGGGTCAAACGGGATAGAATGAGTAACGAGCGTTACTCAGCAAGTTCAGGATATATAGTGGGTGGTTGATGCACTATCTACAGCTTAAGACTCGAAAGAGTCATAAGCTAATGCAAGGTTTTGTAAAACTTTCTTCAAGAGGTTGCTTTTAATTCTGAAAACTATGCCCGCCAGACCATCACAGGACTAGAACTTCATGGAGTTGCCTTTCCTGTAGCGTTCGCAGTTCCTTCCCGGAACAAGGGGTAACATGCCACATCCTTTTACACTCTGCAGAGGTGCGTTACTTTACCCATGGACGACCAAGACCATGTTGCACAACCAGGTGTACATTCCTGTCCACTCCCACTCAGGTGTGGGGCCCGGTTGTTGGTCCAAGCCAAACCGTTCTTCTCCGCACAACGCATGCCCACCCATTTCTGCCAGCAGGTTGAACGCCTGATTCCACCCCTCACGATGGAGATCTACGCGCCCCTGGCAGACACTCATAGACCCCAGAGTCCGTGGGACGTAAGGGCTCCCACCCATGTGCATGTAGTCTCGCAAGACCTACAGCGTACGTCTCTGGCAGTCCGTTGACATGCGAACGAGAAAAGTATCACGGCTGACTTACTCCCCCCATAGAAGATCCATGGTCAACGCGGTATTTACGGCGCACCGAGTTCTGACGGCATTGGTGATTAGTTCCTAGGTAATACGTTCCCGTGCAGATGGAACCTTCCTTTGACCTATTCATCTTACCATGGTTCCATCCGCCCACCAAATAGAACACTACCACTCGGGTAGCCATTCAAGTAGTCATATTATTATAAAAATAGGATCATGCATTCTTTTGAGAATAGGTGATAATATGATAGGGTTTTTGCAGATAGTTTGTTATGAAGTACTGCAAAGGATATGAGCAAGTGATGAACTTGCCTGAGTTTGAAATAACCATAATGATAATCCAGGTCTTCTGGGTTCGAGGGTCTCGTAGAAAATCCCGACTTCTGAAAGATAGCAAAGTAGTCCCGGTAAGGACTACAGAAAACACTGGCAAGATGACACATGCATAGTAATGAGATGCATCGTGAAATACCCTGGAAAACACCCTAGCTTACAAGTGTAAGCCACGTTTGAAACGATAACGTATTCACACAATTGTTAGGTGACTTAGAGTTGTTTCATTACTTGTGGTGATGTTGTTATTTATTTTAGGCTTAAGTGTGTTTCACTTTTATTGACCAAACACTTGTTATCATGTTAAAGTAGAAGTGTTATAACATGGTTAGGAAACAAGACAATAGCACATGGTAAACAGTTATTAAAAAGGTAACAATCATGTTTGATTTTATATTCCAAAAGTGTAGAGCTAATGACAATGAGTTTATTTGAGAATGATGAATGATTACAACGATTCTATCATCACAAAACTTGCTACTGTATTGTGATGATAGGCTTAGTAGGTGTGAAAACATGAGAGTTTTATCAATAGGGAAAATAATGAGGTGATAGTTGTTTATGGTTTTAATAGACTATTATCAAATTTCATTATACCTTGAGTAACAAGTTTATAAGTTCAACAAAATGTTTTATATTTGATATATTTGAATTGGAAATGATTTTATCTTTAATTTGATATATTATTCAATGCTTTCTGAAAATATTTGAATATATTATTAATTTATTAATTTTAAATGAATTAAATGACTAGGCAAAACATTGCACACATTAAAACTTGGTAAAATGACTTTGTAAACATCATAGATGAGTTGTATATGTAATTTGGAGCATTTTGGTATATAACTTGTATTTTTCTGTTTTTATGAATTAATTATTATTTTCTCAATTTTAAATAATTTAATTAATTAAAGAAAAAATATTTAATTTTAAACTTTATAAAATTCATTTGAAAATGTCATAATCAAATAGATTTTATTTTCCTGGTTAATATGATATATTATTTATATTTTTCTGTTTTATAGAATTAAAGTTGTTGAATTATCAATTTTAATTATTTTTCTGCCCTATTTAAATTGACAGGTGGGTCCCACCTGTCATATTTGATTTTTAATCAAAATAAAAGAAAAGAAAAATTCGGATGACATAATGATGACGTCATCCCTGCATCACATATGGAGGGAATTTCTACTGTGAACTTCAATCCATCGATTGAAGGCGAATTGGCTCGATTGTGGTGTTCAATGAGCTATAGGAGTCTTCGGGGAACCACTTGGTGGTGGCGGAACGACCTAATGACCATCGGAGACCCGCCGGCGACGAGGTTCGCGACGGCCGGCGACGGCACCCGACGAACTCCATGCAGATAGCATAATGTTTCCGAATTAAAAGCTCCACAACGTGCGTGATCTCACCAGGAACTCGAGGATGAGGTTGGGGAAGCAAGGTCTCGCCGGAATCGACCGGAATCGACCGCGGCTTCCGACGGCCGGTGACGAAGAAGACGGCCCGATTCGGCAAGCTCCGACCCTCCCGGCAAACGAGCTTCACATGGGAGATAGAGGGCGTCGAGAGGGAGCTCACGGTAGTCTCAGGTCCTCCGGGGATTGCCGAAATCAACGGCAATGGCTAGCGGCTTGATGAACTAGGGTTTCGGATTTCTGCTCGTTACAGAGAGAGAGAGCAAGCGAGGGAGAGTGAGAGAGATGCAGACGGCACGGCGACCTCGGCCTTCTTATCCGCGAGAGGAGGCAGGCAAGTAGGAGGTGGCAGTGGCCGCGCCATGGCGTCCCTTCTCCTCTGCCTTCTGGCAGAGGAAGAAGAAGAGGAAAAAGAAATGCCAACTTTCGATAACCCCCTATAGTTTCTACTTTTAACAACTAGGTCCTTCTGTCTTTAAAACTGAGAAAGAAACACTGTTTTCAGGGCTTTCTTGTAAAGATAAAAATTATTAAAATTCATATTTGAATTCCTTCTCAAATTTTACACCCCACCATGTTTTGTTTTGGTGGATTTGAAGAATACTTGTATTTTCTCTTAGGTGCTCAATTTTAAGTGATATTTGTTATTTTCTCTCTATTTAAATGTCGTATGAAATAAAATATACTTGGTGTACATTATGTCATGAAAACAGCACCACTAACATGTTATGGGTATCATGGTATGTTTTCCATTGATAATTTTTAGGTATAAGTCATTTAGGAAACAATTGGTAAAACTACTTTATGGTGTTTGATTTATTTTTTATGCATAGTAGCAAAATCAACAAATAGGAAATGTTATTCCATGACATACCAAATGTTTGTTGGATATCAAATGGACTTGCTTTTCTTTGTGTGACTTTGTTATGTTCATATTTGAAACTCTTAGAAAGTTTGGTTGATATTTCACTGAGGTATGTATATTCTATGTTTGCTATTTTTTTAACACTTGATTACGTGGAAAACATGTATGGTTTTGGGATCTTATTTTCTTGTTTTCCACATAGGTTCCAATAGGGATTTCATCCTATATTTTATTTATAACATGTAATCATTTACATGTGGGTGTATGGTTTAATTCTTGTTATTAACCATTTGTTTTATGGATGAGAAGGATATGAAAAACAAGATATTAAGCTTGTTACCATTAAACTCCACATATCAAGACATGTGGATGAAATGGTTGGTTATTATTTCATACTTGATAATTGTTTCTATTAAAGATATTATTATGAGTTCCTCATCTGTGATGAGCTTGATATAGGTTATTGGTTCTCCAATAAAACCTAGTGATTCACTAGATAAATTCTTATGATCCCTTACTGAGGCAGTGTTGCTCCTTGTGGTCTTATGTTGCTTGATGTTCTTCTCTCTAGTTGCCACTAGTCTTCTGGTACTGCCTTTGTCACTTGCAAGGAATACCATCTCTGGGATTCCATCTTCAATTCTCTCACCCTTGTGGTGAAAACAAACAGTTATTCCAAGCAAAGATTTTACTTAGATAATTATATTGTGGTTTCTTGTTTCCTTAGGGTTATTCTTTCTATTGGTTGATGATAAAAGGGGTGTAGGTGTAGTTTATAACATCAGTTAGCCTTAAGCATATAAGAAGAATCTGTTGACAAGTTTGCAAGGCTTGTCCCCAAATTTACTTTTCATATACAAGAGACTGAGATGTACTAGGTTATTCAATCTTCTGTTTGTTTGTGTATGACTCTCAAGTGTTTGAGTATACAAAAGTGATCTGTTAACAAGGTTGCAAGGCTTGTTATCAAACTACTTCTATATAGCACTAACATTGGAATATCATACTATTTCAAGAGGTTTAATAAGATTAGATCAAGGTATAAGAGTTTCCAAGTACTCTTATAGTAGCTTAGAGTAGCACTTCTAGCACACTCTAAATAATCTTCTTGAAGATCTTCATGTGATGGTTCCTTCTGTCTTGTGGTTTCTTCTCTTGCAACATAACTTGGAGAAAATTGGAAGATAACAAGATAAATTGATCTAGATAAAATAACAAGATCTAGATTAAAAGTTAGTTCATACTTTTATCATCCTTACATATACTTCTTATTTTATTTCCCAAAGGATAGATACTTATTTCATTCATGATTGGTTTTACTTAGAGATCAATTCAATTTTTCTAACAGGGATTATAACTTGTTGTTATCCATGGGTTGTATCCACAGATACTTTAGTTGTTGATTATTGATGTGGATAGAAATATAGAGTGTTTGTGGGATGATGACTTAAGGTAGTAAGTTGATCAAGTAGTTACTTGATGTGTTGAGATTTCATATGTTCACTTGTATAAGATGATTGAGACAATGATAATGTGAAGATTATTGAATTGAATGACTTATGTCATAGTTATTAATTGTTTTTCTCGGGTGTCATGCTGTTACTTTATATTCTTCTATTTATTAACTTTGTCATCCATAATGCAGATATAGAGGTTTGGAAAGATCATATGTGATGGTCAAGGTTAAGCAGTTGGTTAAGAAGATTTATTTCTTCTTTAATATACTTCTTTTATAATTGATGAGATATGTACATATTCGATAAATATGTTAATACAATTATTATGTCATTTCCCACTTGTGGGTTTGTGTTAACACTAGTATATATTACTTGTGTTCTATTGAAACTTTGTTATTTACTTGTGATGATTCACTTAGTGGTTACTAAATAATTTAGAAAGATGTTGTGTGGATGGTTTATAACTTAAGAGTTGTTGTTTGAGAGGACATAACATCTCTGTTGATGAGATGGTTCAGTTATGCATTACTCATTAGTGAAAGTGTGATCATCATTTATAAGATTTGGATTCTCACCCCTCTTTGAGTTCTAGATACCTAGTGAATTATCCCAAGTCACTTGTAGACTTGAGGTTTAGGTGGTTGAGAATTTGTGTTGGTCACAACCAATTATGGTTTGTGTAACCAAATGATTTGGTTTCTTAGGATACTTGTTATAAAGATCACTCCAAATGTACTCTTGACTAGATGAAGTAGACCTATTTCATCATGTCAAGTGAATCTTTGGTCACTTTGTTTTGTTTAAACTTTCGCGCCAAAATTTCCCGTATTTTTAGATGCATGCTTTACAAATGCACATATTATATTTCGATCCTTATAACTTCCCAAACACTGGGATGTTACAGTATCTCCCCCTTAACAAGAACTTCGTCCCGAAGTTCAACCTCTCTCACGTAAAGATAGGTAGAGAGAACTTCTGTAGACCGTTGAATCTTCCCAACTGTTTCCTTGTGTTGACCTTAGCATGTGAAGTATCTTGTCTTGATTGTTCACCTTCTACTGTCTTGCATAATAATCTAATACTAAGCCAGTTGTTAGGACAACTCTGTCTTTTTACTAGGCCTTCCTAATAGTCTCACGAAGAACACGTGGTATCTCCACTACATAGTGGATACCAAGTTTCATTCTCCGATGAATAAGTATGGTTTCCTATCTCTCACAACTTTCTGAAGAACATTTGGTATATTCACTGGGTGTTGAATAACCAATAGGATTCTTTCGATACCCTGGATATTGTCTATGGTTTGGACTCCATTTGGTTCAGTCTAATGGTCTCAAGATAAATATTTTTCAAAGAAACTTGTACAAAGTAGTGTACTCTGACTTAGGCTCTTCTAATTAGCAAAAATATCTTCGAGTTGCCTCGAGTTTTAACTTTTTCCTTCAGATGACTACAACCTATTCCACTGGTTACTTCCTATGGTCTTTCTACATCTTTGGGTGTTGACTATTATGGGACAACTCTATAAGTTTAGTTATCAAACTTCTATATGTTCCCTTCAAAGATATACTACTCATGTGATTTTCTTCTTATCACTTGTGGTATATCTACATGTGTTGATGAAGTATCTCACCAACTCCAAACAAGATGTGAATGTGATCCATTCCCATCAGTGTCTTCATTGTCATCTTCCTTCTTGACTTTCTGGTCTTCTAGAGCTTTGGTGATTACTTCAATCAGCTGAGATTTCAGACCGCTCTCTTACTAATTCTATACCCTCTAGACCAGTAACATCAAGATAGAACTCAATGTTTGCACACATATGCACATCAAGTTCCAACTTCATGCACAGATCTAGTCAATCAAAGATCCAAATAAGATCCAATAAATCCCAAATGCAGTTAACACTCATGCATCAAAAGCCTGTGAAATAAAAGTACTTAGAGTAAAACATCTCAAGTACCAAGGCTCTTAGATGCTATACACTACAAGTAGGTATTTATTACCTTGTAGTCCTATTCTACACAACCACTCTTTGCCCAGGTAATTACTCCAATTGCATGCCTTAGTGCAATTGACTAAACCAAGACAAAATGATCCTATAGTAGTTGTTTTACTAACTTTGTTCCAAACGGGTCTAAGCACCATGTAATTTGATGTACTTTATCTTGATTGTAATAAGCTTCTCATGGCATCTATTGATCCTTCATGTTGTTGATCACCTTAGGAGTAGTATTGTAGCTTCCATCAATGCTTATGCCTTCTCCTAATTCTACATTATACTATACTATACTAATTCACCTCTAGACTTGGTAACAAAGGATATGGTATATATCCCATAGTTACCATGGTATAATAACTCTTTATGACTATCAAACATCCCTTCTTGATGACTCCTATACTTATTCTATACCATGTTCTACTCCATCCTATACATTCATAGTATGGGGTAATCATCACTTGGACTTAAGCATCTCTGACTAGGTCAGAACACTCCCTTTCACAACAACACTAATACACGATAGACTTCTAACTATTCATACCTAGGTATAAAGATAATAGATAAGTAAATTTACTCAGGTTGAGTAAGAATAATTCTATACAAGTATGATTAATCATTCTCAAGTGAATGATCATCATAGTTGTAGGAAATATGGTTTAGATAAGATGGCTTCCTATAGTATTTACCAACCTACAGATCTCCTAAAAGGTTTTAAACCTAAGGTCGCTTCGCTCTGATACCATCTGTGGAGACCCAGCACACCACTGCATGTGTAGTGCGCAAGTCGGTGACATAATACTCACAGAAGGACTTATCCGTGAATATTACATCTCTCAGAGTGGTACAACAGAAACACAGCGGGACCAGGAAAAACTATAGGATACAAACCTCATTACAAAATCTTGAGAATCTCCTTAATGAATCAAGAAGATCTCCTGAAAAAGAAACATCAGAAGAAGAAATTCGAAGCTCCAAGCCGGAGAATAACTCTAGCTCAGAACTAAACCACTACGGCTGATGTCAGCCCTAATCTATGGCTTGTAAATGCTAAATCCAAGAATGGTCTCTACCTACACCTTGATAGCTTCTCCTCCATCAGCGTTGTTGATGATGATGCTTTACTGGCTAAGTAGTATAAGACCCCACCTAGCTTCCTTAGACAGTGATGGCTTCTCGATGACGACTTCAATAGGGCTTCAACTCTAAGCAAGGGGTCAAACGGGATAGAATGAGTAACGAGCGTTACTCAGCAAGTTCAGGATATATAGTGGGTGGTTGATGCACTATCTACAGCTTAAGACTCGAAAGAGTCATAAGCTAATGCAAGGTTTTGTAAAACTTTCTTCAAGAGGTTGCTTTTAATTCTGAAAACTATGCCCGCCAGACCATCACAGGACTAGAACTTCATGGAGTTGCCTTTCCTGTAGCGTTCGCAGTTCCTTCCCGGAACAAGGGGTAACATGCCACATCCTTTTACACTCTGCAGAGGTGCGTTACTTTACCCATGGACGACCAAGACCATGTTGCACAACCAGGTGTACATTCCTGTCCACTCCCACTCAGGTGTGGGGCCCGGTTGTTGGTCCAAGCCAAACCGTTCTTCTCCGCACAACGCATGCCCACCCATTTCTGCCAGCAGGTTGAACGCCTGATTCCACCCCTCACGATGGAGATCTACGCGCCCCTGGCAGACACTCATAGACCCCAGAGTCCGTGGGACGTAAGGGCTCCCACCCATGTGCATGTAGTCTCGCAAGACCTACAGCGTACGTCTCTGGCAGTCCGTTGACATGCGAACGAGAAAAGTATCACGGCTGACTTACTCCCCCCATAGAAGATCCATGGTCAACGCGGTATTTACGGCGCACCGAGTTCTGACGGCATTGGTGATTAGTTCCTAGGTAATACGTTCCCGTGCAGATGGAACCTTCCTTTGACCTATTCATCTTACCATGGTTCCATCCGCCCACCAAATAGAACACTACCACTCGGGTAGCCATTCAAGTAGTCATATTATTATAAAAATAGGATCATGCATTCTTTTGAGAATAGGTGATAATATGATAGGGTTTTTGCAGATAGTTTGTTATGAAGTACTGCAAAGGATATGAGCAAGTGATGAACTTGCCTGAGTTTGAAATAACCATAATGATAATCCAGGTCTTCTGGGTTTGAGGGTCTCGTAGAAAATCCCGACTTCTGAAAGATAGCAAAGTAGTCCCGGTAAGGACTACAGAAAACACTGGCAAGATGACACATGCATAGTAATGAGATGCATCGTGAAATACCCTGGAAAACACCCTAGCTTACAAGTGTAAGCCACGTTTGAAACGATAACGTATTCACACAATTGTTAGGTGACTTAGAGTTGTTTCATTACTTGTGGTGATGTTGTTATTTATTTTAGGCTTAAGTGTGTTTCACTTTTATTGACCAAACACTTGTTATCATGTTAAAGTAGAAGTGTTATAACATGGTTAGGAAACAAGACAATAGCACATGGTAAACAGTTATTAAAAAGGTAACAATCATGTTTGATTTTATATTCCAAAAGTGTAGAGCTAATGACAATGAGTTTATTTGAGAATGATGAATGATTACAACGATTCTATCATCACAAAACTTGCTACTGTATTGTGATGATAGGCTTAGTAGGTGTGAAAACATGAGAGTTTTATCAATAGGGAAAATAATGAGGTGATAGTTGTTTATGGTTTTAATAGACTATTATCAAATTTCATTATACCTTGAGTAACAAGTTTATAAGTTCAACAAAATGTTTTATGTTTGATATATTTGAATTGGAAATGATTTTATCTTTAATTTGATATATTATTCAATGCTTTCTGAAAATATTTGAATATATTATTAATTTATTAATTTTAAATGAATTAAATGACTAGGCAAAACATTGCACACATTAAAACTTGGTAAAATGACTTTGTAAACATCATAGATGAGTTGTATATGTAATTTGGAGCATTTTGGTATATAACTTGTATTTTTCTGATTTTATGAATTATTTATTATTTTCTCAATTTTAAATAATTTAATTAATTAAAGAAAAAATATTTAATTTTAAACTTTATAAAATTCATTTGAAAATGTCATAATCAAATAGATTTTATTTTCATGGTTAATATGATATATTATTTATATTTTTCTGTTTTATAGAATTAAAGTTGTTGAATTATCAATTTTAATTATTTTTCTGCCCTATTTAAATTGACAGGTGGGTCCCACCTGTCATATTTGATTTTTAATCAAAATAAAAGAAAAGAAAAATTCGGATGACATAATGATGACGTCATCCCTGCATCACATATGGAGGGAATTTCTACTGTGAACTTCAATCCATCGATTGAAGGCGAATTGGCTCGATTGTGGTGTTCAATGAGCTATAGGAGTCTTCGGGGAACCACTTGGTGGTGGCGGAACGACCTAATGACCATCGGAGACCCGCCGGCGACGAGGTTCGCGACGGCCGGCGACGGCACCCGACGAACTCCATGCAGATAGCATAATGTTTCCGAATTAAAAGCTCCACAACGTGCGTGATCTCACCAGGAACTCGAGGATGAGGTTGGGGAAGCAAGGTCTCGCCGGAATCGACCGGAATCGACCGCGGCTTCCGGCGGCCGGTGACGAAGAAGACGGCCCGATTCGGCAAGCTCCGGCCCTCCCGGCAAACGAGCTTCACATGGGAGATAGAGGGCGTCGAGAGGGAGCTCACGGTAGTCTCAGGTCCTCCGGGGATTGCCGGAATCAACGGCAATGGCCGGCGGCTTGATGAACTAGGGTTTCGGATTTCTGCTCGTTACAGAGAGAGAGAGCAAGCGAGGGAGAGTGAGAGAGATGCAGACGGCACGGCAACCTCGGCCTTCTTATCCGCGAGAGGAGGCAGGCAAGTAGGAGGTGGCAGTGGCCGCGCCACGACGTCCCTTCTCCTCTGCCTTCTGGCAGAGGAAGAAGAAGAGGAAAAAGAAATGCCAACTTTCGATAACCCCCTATAGTTTCTACTTTTAACAACTAGGTCCTTCTGTCTTTAAAACTGAGAAAGAAACACTGTTTTCAGGGCTTTCTTGTAAAGATAAAAATTATTAAAATTCATATTTGAATTCCTTCTCAAATTTTACACCCCACCATGTTTTGTTTTGGTGGATTTGAAGAATACTTGTATTTTCTCTTAGGTGCTCAATTTTAAGTGATATTTGTTATTTTCTCTCTATTTAAATGTCGTATGAAATAAAATATACTTGGTGTACATTATGTCATGAAAACAGCACCACTAACATGTTATGGGTATCATGGTATGTTTTCCATTGATAATTTTTAGGTATAAGTCATTTAGGAAACAATTGGTAAAACTACTTTATGGTGTTTGATTTATTTTTTATGCATAGTAGCAAAATCAACAAATAGGAAATGTTATTCCATGACATACCAAATGTTTGTTGGATATCAAATGGACTTGCTTTCCTTTGTGTGACTTTGTTGTGTTCATATTTGAAACTCTTAGAAAGTTTGGTTGATATTTCACTGAGGTATGTATATTCTATGTTTGCTATTTTTTTAACACTTGATTACGTGGAAAACATGTATGGTTTTGGGATCTTATTTTCTTGTTTTCCACATAGGTTCCAATAGGGATTTCATCCTATATTTTATTTAGAACATGTAATCATTTACATGTGGGTGTATGGTTTAATTCTTGTTATTAACCATTTGTTTTATGGATGAGAAGGATATGAAAAACAAGATATTAAGCTTGTTACCATTAAACTCCACATATCAAGACATGTGGATGAAATGGTTGGTTATTATTTCATACTTGATAATTGTTTCTATTAAAGATATTATTATGAGTTCCTCATCTGTGATGAGCTTGATATAGGTTATTGGTTCTCCAATAAAACCTAGTGATTCACTAGATAAATTCTTATGATCCCTTACTGAGGCAGTGTTGCTCCTTGTGGTCTTCTTTTGCTTGATGTTCTTCTCTCTAGTTGCCACTAGTCTTCTGGTACTACCTTTGTCACTTGCAAGGAATATCATCTCTGGGATTCCATCTTCAATTCTCTCACCCTTGTGGTGAAAACAAACAGTTATTCCAAGCAAAGATTTTACTTAGATAATTATATTGTGGTTTCTTGTTTCCTTAGGGTTATTCTTTCTATTGGTTGATGATAAAAGGGGTGTAGGTGTAGTTTATAACATCAGTTAGCCTTAAGCATATAAGAAGAATCTGTTGACAAGTTTGCAAGGCTTGTCCCCAAATTTACTTTTCATATACAAGAGACTGAGATGTACTAGGTTATTCAATCTTCTGTTTGTTTGTGTATGACTCTCAAGTGTTTGAGTATACAAAAGTGATCTGTTAACAAGGTTGCAAGGCTTGTTATCAAACTACTTCTATATAGCACTAACATTGGAATATCATACTATTTCAAGAGGTTTAATAAGATTAGATCAAGGTATAAGAGTTTCCAAGTACTCTTATAGTAGCTTAGAGTAGCACTCTAGCACACTCTAAATAATCTTCTTGAAGATCTTCATGTGATGGTTCCTTCTGTCTTGTGGTTTCTTCTCTTGCAACATAACTTGGAGAAAATTGGAAGATAACAAGATAAATTGATCTAGATAAAATAACAAGATCTAGATTAAAAGTTAGTTCATACTTTTATCATCCTTACATATACTTCTTATTTTATTTCCCAAAGGATAGATACTTATTTCATTCATGATTGGTTTTACTTAGAGATCAATTCAATTTTTCTAACAGGGATTATAACTTGTTGTTATCCATGGGTTGTATCCACATATACTTTAGTTGTTGATTATTGATGTGGATAGAAATATAGAGTGTTTGTGGGATGATGACTTAAGGTAGTAAGTTGATCAAGTAGTTACTTGATGTGTTGAGATTTCATATGTTCACTTGTATAAGATGATTGAGACAATGATAATGTGAAGATTATTGAATTGAATGACTTATGTCATAGTTATTAATTGTTTTTCTTGGGTGTCATGCTGTTACTTTATATTCTTCTATTTATTAACTTTGTCATCCATAATGCAGATATAGAGGTTTGGAAAGATCATATGTAATGGTCAAGGTTAAGAAGTTGGTTAAGAAGATTTATTTCTTCTTTAATATACTTCTTTTATAATTGATGAGATATGTACATATTCGATAAATATGTTAATACAATTATTATGTCATTTCCCACTTGTGGGTTTGTGTTAACACTAGTATATATTACTTGTGTTCTATTGAAACTTTGTTATTTACTTGTGATGATTCACTTAGTGGTTACTAAATAATTTAGAAAGATGTTGTGTGGATGGTTTATAACTTAAGAGTTGTTGTTTGAGAGGACATAACATCTCTGTTGATGAGATGGTTCAGTTATGCATTACTCATTAGTGAAAGTGTGATCATCATTTATGAGATTTGGATTCTCACCCCTCTTTGAGTTCTAGATACCTAGTGAATTATCCCAAGTCACTTGTAGACTTGAGGTTTAGGTGGTTGAGAATTTGTGTTGGTCACAACCAATTATGGTTTGTGTAACCAAATGATTTGGTTTCTTAGGATACTTGTTATAAAGATCACTCCAAATGTACTCTTGACTAGATGAACTAGACCTATTTCATCATGTCAAGTGAATCTTTGGTCACTTTGTTTTGTTTAAACTTTCGCGCCAAAATTTCCCGTATTTTTAGATGCATGCTTTACAAATGCACATATTATATTTCGATCCTTATAACTTCCCAAACACTGGGATGTTACAAGTTGCTGCTTCATTGAGATGAACAGCGTGAAGCTCGGCACAATTGGAGTTCATGATGTATTCTCGTGATGTTGATTTCCTTCAGTAATTGGTCTAATTGTTGATTTCCTACATATACATATTTTGGTTCTAAAAGGAAACCCTTGAGTAGTTTAAATCCCCGCAGTTCATGCAGCCGCACCTGCCCCGCCTCTTGGCCAGCGAAGTCGACGCTCTCTCACCCGTGTTCATTTGTACTCTGATATAGGCACTGAGAACAAATTCAGTTGCAAATAATTAGGGCCCGCATATTGTAGTTTTGAAACACTTCAATTTTACACTAAAGTTGACCTTAACAATTCCTCGGAGACGCCTCCCATGCTCTTTCTGGTATTTCTTTTCTTGTTTATATATATAGAAGACATGTATAAGAAAATATGTGCTTGCCTTTGCATCTTATTTTCTGTGTTTATGGCCAAACTTCCTGTAGTGATTTTGTTTAGGTTAGTATGGTAAGCTCTATAATTTCAGGAGGTCAAGTAAATTCTCTCTCGTGTCGTGATTCGGTTTAAGATAAAAGTTACCATTGTAAATAGTCAGGCTTGGTATTAACATGGGATCATATTTCTATGTTTGAGATATACTTGCAAAGGTGAACACAAAGCAGATTTCTAAATTTTTGCATTGATATTCTTTCTCAAATTAGGGTCGGTGTGTCTTGAAACTTTCTCGTCACAATTTTTTTACATGATAAGTAGTAGGGTCAGTGTGTCTAAAAGAGGATGATTCCCCTAGAAACAAGCTCACTATTTTACATTTATCAAGACGATTTTAATTATTCCCCTTGAAGTAAAAGTGGTGCTTCACAAGACTTTCCTATGGAGGATAGAATAGAACGTATTTGAGAATGGAACCTATAAGATATTTGAGAATGTATGTTGTTTGGATGATGTGCATGCTCTTGTTTGGATGATTTATTCATCCAAGTATTTGTGATAAGTTGTTGAAATTATTTGGATGAAGAATGGAGTGACTTAATGGTTCCTGGACAACACCAAGTTGTTGTCCAGCAATATATGCATTTTTGATACTTTGCTTTCCTAGTTGTATGTCAAATATGGTGTATATGTTGTGCGTCTGTAAGTGATTTCCAGCTTAGCCCATGATGGAAAATACTCCTAGGGATTTTAAATGCTTAGATAAGAACAAATTTTTACCAATGGCTTCCAAATCTCATGTATAAATATTGTTTATTACAAATACGAGAGAAAATTAACACCTTAAACACAAAGAACTGGGTTTGCTGGCCAGATCATGTATCTAGGGTGTGCACTCTTGGTAATCTAGTGTTTGGTGTGATTTTTATATCAATTATTTGTTGGCTATATTTTTTGGACAAATTTGGTTGTGGAAACAGATAAGAACATATCCCTGCTTGTTTTCTTGCCCAAGCCTATGATGCAATGGTTGAGTCACAGATTTAATAAGAATAGATGCTTACATGACCAAACAGGAACCATTAAGCCACCCCATTCTTCATCCATTTCAATCAGATCAAGACGAAGCCTCCCTCCTTTACATGGACCGAAGCGGAAGATAACATAGTCTCACTCCTTTATGTTGTAGCTCTTCATAGCATATGTCCATCCACGAGTTATTATTGTCCTTTTTCCGCCGATGCCCATCTTCAGCATCACTTTGAGGCGTTCAATGATGGCGCTGCACTGAACATGGGCCTTCTGAGGTTGTTCAAGATAATTGTTGATGCCATCTCCGGTGAACTTAAATCCAAACTCCTGTCAACAGAAAGACTACAACAATAAGAACTATTGCAATTAGCAAGATTGCGTAACAATATAGGAAGCTTAAGTCGACATATTCTAACCATTTTTCCCTTTTTTATCCACAAAGGATTTTTTCATCCCGCAAATGTAGTACTTCAAAGGTTTTCCTGGAACATCGCCATGTGTATCAGCTGAAGCACATGATCCTTCACCAGCCACACCTTGTTCCCAAAGATGCAATGGTCTTCGAAGGGGAGACTTCCCACTATACCATGTCCTATATGTAACAAAGAAAAACCTTGTTATTCGGCCACTACGTGGCAGTAATAAACAAAAGATAAGCAATTATTCCATACCTCTCCTGGTTAGTTTTGTACTTTTGTCATCACTTGCATATGAGTCGTTGTTGTCATCACTTGCATATGAGTCACTTCTGTCATCACTGCCACTAGAGATGTTGATAGCATCAGACTTTGTGATTCCCATCTGGGAACCGGCGTGGTATTGAACCATGTCACCTAATTTCATTCAAAAGTAGCAACATAAATAGAAGAACAAGCATCTCTATTTATGGCAATAAATAACATCTAAAAATGACAAGAATGTAAATTGCATCTCTACAATAAAATGAATAGCAAAGTGTTCAGTTCTCTCTTTGATCCCATCAAGAAATTGTGTTGCACATGAACGTTCTATTGTATCCTCCACGGGACTACGGGAGGCACACTATGGTAGTGCTTAGCTGAAGTCTAAATTATTCAGTACGACCATATCAAATTGCCACATATACACACTACACATCAGATGTCCCGATACTCAGAACTAATAGTATTTCAATAGTACAAGCTTACCTTGTGGTCTAGTGTGAGTACTAAGTTGATAACGTGTGATTACTAAGTTGACATCGTCAGAAGCTCCCCTTGGTGAGCAGCAAGTCGAGGAACATGATGGCATAGCGAGACTTTGTCGTGTCTACCCACCAGCCATCAGTCAGTTGTTCACTTATTAGAAACCTAAATCGAGGTGGACCGGTGTAAATAGATTGGCAAAATCCTCGGGAACTAGTAAAACCAACCTCCTAAGCGCTAACCCTTCTCATCGTCTGCCCACGCGGATCAATGGTTCTACGAAGGTCTGCATGTCTCTCTAATTGCTTCTCGTTATCTTGTGGCTCTGATCTGAGTAGAGATTTACTGGTTTTGTTATTATTGATCAGGGTAGTGACCATTAGGAAAAGTCATAAGCTGATATGTCGTGGGATAATCACGGCAGACGTTACCAGGGGTAACTTATCTTGGGGCAATTCGACTCTGGTGTTTGGGAGAGGGTTTAGCTCAGGGTAAATCATGCTATCAATCGATCTGGTAGCTCTGGCAATCAAGTCGCCGAGTCTCCGATCTAGGGTTACAACTATCAGCTCTCGTATTATAAGGATATTTGAATATCTGGTGAAGCTCTCTTTTTCTAACCCTAGGAGCCGGCTTATATCTTACCCGGCTCCCTGGCTTCCTATACAAGGCATACTCGGAATCCTACCCGGAAACCGCACATAACCCTAAGCTTCCTAATTGTAACCCCAAGGGCCGGGTTACAAGGCCTACGCTCCTTCTTGGGCCTTCTAGAAGCTCCTCTTCCTTGAGCCGGGTCTTGTACGATTACCTCTGGGCCGGGTTTCACCTTGGTGTTAGCCTACCAGGTTATCATCCCTCCATCAGTAGTCCCCAGAATAGCTTGGGATTCGTAGGACCAACCATGAAGCGCACGCTATTCCCTGTAAAACAATAAACATACAAACTCATAAAATACCGGGTTAGAATGCTTTGATAATAACTAGTCCTCGCTCTATAGGCGGTCCATATAATAACCCGGTTTTTTCCGAGTCAAACATCATTTTCCCGGGTCAACACTCCGAGGAAACGTGACAAGACCCGGATTCACACCGTTGCCAATCAGTCCGAATATCACGCTCGCAATCCATTTCAATCCCTTTCCGGATATCTCGCAACGGGCGTTTTAATGCTTATCCCAAAATATCCGGTCGAACGATATTTTTCCGAAAATCTGGCTCCTGCCGCCTAGACCTAGGGCGCTCCCACCCCGCACCTATAAATAGGCGTCCAAGGGGTAACCCTAGATCCAACATCCATTTCTCATCTTCCTCCTCTCTCCACTTCACTCCTGCGTGCGCGAGCCCGAGCTCAAGCCCGCACTCAGCGGAACCACGCCGCCGTCGAGCCTACCGGAATCGCGCCGCCACCGCCAACCTCCGCCGCTGCGCCCGCAAGTGAGCTGCCGGAAATCCGAAAATGCCGCCGCCGTCGAGCTTGCCCCCGCCGCGGCACGTTTCCTTCAATCCCTCCGGTGAGCCCACTCAATTTCTTGGATCTTGAATCTTGATTCCGCGCGGATAGATTGGATCTAGTTTTATCCTATAGTCCCTCGCTAGTCCTCATTATCTCATCACGTTTTCACAATCTCGCGCTTTCCATGGCTCACACTTAGTTATATCCGCATGCATACCTTTCAATACACTTTCTCCATTAGTAATCGTGTATTTTTCCTCTGGGCGTTCTTGACTAGATCTGATCCGCCAAATTTTTGCAAACACCTCTCATTGAGTCGGATAACTGTAGTTTCCGGATTTCCCGGTACTCATACTTTGCATTTGCCTCTTTCTTAGATCTTCACACATGGCTCCCAAGGCCAGCGCTAAGCTTAAGGGAAAACACCCGGCCAGCAAGCAAAAGCCGAGTCAATCGATCTCCGCCAACTGGGCGAGATCGACTGTGACAAAGGCTAAGCTCGACGAGCTCACTGAATTGGGTGTTCTACCCACCCGGGAGGATATCCACTGGAGGATACCCGGAGAGGAGACTCGGCCTTCTCCGGGTCTTGACGAGGGTGGTGGTTTTCGTCGAACACGTGATCCGGGGTTTCCGCCCCCCGGGTCACCCTTTCTTCTGTGAGCTCCTGGACCACTACAAGCTCCGGGTATTCGACATCGGCCCCAATTCCATGCTTAATATCACTCACTTCATAGTTTTGTGTGAATCGTATCTATGCATTCCTCCAAATTTAGCTCTGTTCCTCGAACTTTTTCAATGTAAGCCGTGCCGAGAGAGCGGCGATGGGGCCCTCCTAATCTGTGGAGGAGTCTCCATCCAGAGGCGGAAAAATTCCCTTATGCCGACTCTGAGCCTCAGTTCGCACGTCAAACACTGGCAGAAAACTTATTTTTATTGCCAAGACACCTCTTCAGCCGGCGAAAAGCCACTGCCGGGTTTCACCAATGACCTCCTCAATCTTTCCGATAATCTCAGCTCTTTTGCTTCTGAGGCCGAGAGGCAGTCTATCCAGCCTCTCCTCAATAAACTTGCTGTACTCTCGGCCCAAGGTCTCCTAGGGCTCAACCTGATTAAAACCTGGGTGAGTTGCCGGATTCAGCCCAACAGCACTCGGACAAAACTTATGTGCCAGTACTCCAGACATCTTACCGACTCTCTCCGATACTCGGAGAAAAATTACCCGGCTGGTGACATAAACAAGCTCATGAAGACCTTTTTAGCCGAGAAACTCGACACTATCAAGAACATAGCCGGGCTTAACCCCTTCACGCGAGATAACCCGGCTCCTCCAGTAAGACCCGGATATTATCCCTTCATTCGACTAATATTCCTTATGTACATTTACTAACCCTTGTCATGGTGTTTCTTTCTCTCGGGAAGATGACGCATTCTGGAAGATAGTTACTCCTCCCCCTTCCGAAAACTCGGAAGAAGGCGAGGAGCCGGTTGATTCCGATGAAGGTAAATCCGAATCACACTCATATCCTTTCTTTTGTTAACTTGTTCAGATCAACCTTTTCCTTTTTCCAACAACATACCTTGTTTGCCAGGGCTAGAGGACAAAGAAGATACTTAGTCGGATGAGAGCGAGGCTGAGCCAGAAGTAGAGGTTGGGGCGAAGAGGAGGACCCGGGGAGTTGTCTTCAAGGTGCCTTATTCCTCTATCACCTCCAAACCATACTCGTATGCTAACATGTGCGAACTTAACCAACGCTTGATCGATTCATCACACTTGAAGGAACCTACCCCGGTCAAACGTAGGGTAACCCGGAACTCTCCGGGTGACGATCCTCTTCACCCGGGCATCCCTTCATCCCCCGTTCGCCAAGCCGGTAATCCCCAAACTTATTCATCTTATGTCCCTCGGAAATTTCCGTCTCCAAACCATCCATTAGCCGGCCAGCTTAGGGTCTCACTTTCCGACTCTTTATCAGCCTCTTCCGGGTCTAGCAGCGACCTCCCGGCAGATTTCTTCGTTAACACCGGGTAACTTACCTTTCTTGCTATTTGATACACTCGTTTTTTCCATATGTTTCATTCATCCTATACTGACTATTTCTTTCTCTTTCTCAGGGCCAAGGTCACAATCAGTGAGCCTGAGGACATGGATGTGGATAACCCGGCTACGGAAGAGCTGGAGGTTGTTGTGCAGCCCGCGGCTGGCGGTGCAGAAGAAGAACAAGAAGGTCTGCTGAGGGACCCGATGGAGCAGGAAGCCGAGTTTAAGATGCCGGGTGACGGGGACATCGAGTTCCTGGGATCACGGATGGGTGACCCCACTCCTAACACCCAGGCAACCCGTGTCCACTCCCCTAAGCAGGAAAGGACCCTGACTCCGGATAATAATCCCAGCTCCTCCAGGCCAAAACTCGGCGATCTGAAATTTGAAGGAATGCTAGATGTGCTCTTCTCCCTGTAGACCAATGAAAGGGATATTCTGGAAGCCATGGCAGCTGAGCACCAGGTAACTTACTCCACATTGCATGTATATTCATCTAGTCCCCAAGTACCGAGTGAACTATGCAAAGTTTGCTCGGTACTTTCATAGCTACATAATGGATGGTTTGGGGTTATCACCGTTTCTAGCACCGTGGGATCTAAGATCAGGTTGTTGTTGAATAGAGCCGGGTTTCGCGGATTCGAAGGTCCCGCTCATGGTGTTCTGTTCGCCATAAACCCAAACATGTTTCTCTGCCGCTCGCTCTCCCCGGTACGGCTGGTGACTGAAGCCGACTCTCCGTCAACCCGGGCTATAACCGGGTTTCCATCAGCCGGAACTTGCTGCTGGGCCAGCGCTCGCGCCGCTCCAACCGCGGCCGTCGTCACATCTCCCTGATTAAGATTGGTTGATGGGGCTGTGTAGACCGCGACCTGGCACGCAATGCCTGGCGAAGACTCGTATTCTTCCTCATCACAGCTATCCTCCTCGTATCGATCTTCCAGCAGGTGCAGGATAGACTCCGTATCATCTTCTCTCATGACCCGGCCACGCGGGGTCCATACCGGCTCCTCCGGCTGTTCCCTCTTCGTGGTGGGCTCTTCTACCGGATCTGCCGTCCCGACCGATTCTTCTCCGTCCGACTGAACACAGGTCGCTTCTCCTGACACAGAATCATACTCAATATCATCAGGAATTGAACCGTACATACGCACCATGCCGACGAAGACGTTGACCCGGCCGATCGTGACTATAGATCCGGCCTCTAGCAGATCCGACTCTGGTCCCCAACCAAAGTCGTCTACCATCTTCTCTCCTTCGGGGTTGGTGTAGATCTCGCCGACGAAGAGGTTCTTCATGCTTTCCCGAGCTTCTCCCGTGATGTAAACACCCTTGGACGTAGGCCCCACGGTGGGCGCCAACTGTCGTGCGATAATCACGGCAGACGTTACCAGGGGTAACTTATCTTGGGGCAATTTGACTCTGGTGTTTGGGAGAGGGTTTAGCTCAGGGGAAATCATGCTATCAATCGATCTGGTAGCTCTGGCAATCAAGTCGCCGAGTCTCCGATCTAGGGTTACAACTATCAGCTCTCGTATTATAGGGATATTTGAATATCTGGTGAAGCTCTCTTTTTCTAACCCTAGGAGTCGGCTTATATCTTACCCGGCTCCCTGGCTTCCTATACAAGGCATACTCGGAATCCTACCCGGAAACTGCACATAACCCTAAGCTTCCTAATTGTAACCCCAAGGGTCGGGTTACAAGGCCTACGCTCCTTCTTGGGCCTTCTAGAAGCTCCTCTTCCTTGAGCCGGGTCTTGTACGATTACCTCTGGGCCGGGTTTCACCTTGGTGTTAGCCTACCGGGTTATCATCCCTCCATCATGATAGGTCATGTTTTGGTGTTTTAGTGTTTTACATACACAATAAAATTAACGTTATGACTTCTCTCAAATGACAGTGTGGCCTCTTGAAACACGGTAGCCATGTCGTCTCCCGGAAACTGGAACGGCAACACCGGAGCCAGGTCTTGTGAACAAGACTTGGGGGCGCACTACCATGATCTGTTCTTAGATCAGCAGGAGCAAAGGGGCAATTATGGCGATGATCTTGACTATAATCCTATTGAGGATGAGCAAAGGGAGGAACATGAGTAAATGGAGGATGCTGAGGAAAGGGGCCAGAGGCAAGGAAACCACTGATAGTGGCGCTGCCGGTGGCTCCGAGACCAGTAGCCAAGCAAAAAGGCGCCGGGAGCGGCGCCCCAACAAGGTCGGCAGCCTCCAGCAACCATTCACTATGGTTGACAGCGATGGTGTGCCTAAGGATCCTAAAGACTGCGCGAAGGGTTACGGCCTCCAAGTGGCAGCAATCCTTCAGGACATTGTCAACCTCAACGAAACAAACCTCCAACATAAGGACAAGAAGCATTTGCGCTCTCAACTCATTTTGAGGCTGCATGCACGATACGAGTTTCCTGTCGAGTATAATAACCAGAATCTCGAAGGTAATGTTGTGAACACCCATGCCATCGTCAGGTTCACCAAAGCCGTGAGGGGTTATAAAACTATGGTGAGGGAGATGCTTGCTAATGGTGCCGACTTCGAAAAGATCCACGGCCACTTTCCGAAGATTACACGAGAGGAATGTTATGCTTTCCTGGCCAATGAAAAGCTAAAGCACACCAAGAAGAACCGTCAGCGGGGAGTGGACATGAGAAACATGAACATCGGAGTCTACCGTCTGGGTTGTTGTGGTTACGACGGCAAGGAGGAGAAATGGTAGATGAAGGATCAGGCCTATTTAGATGCCGGCCTCGAGGACCCGTGGCACAAGTACCCTCACCCGGAGACGGAGAGATTTCAAAGGTCCCGGTACCATAAAGAAAGTGATAGCGGGGATGTCGTCACGACCCCAAGAAGGTGACCGGTGTCAAGTTCGTCACAAACCATAAGGTGAAGGATCTTGAGGCACAACTGGTAAGCAATTTACCAGCTTTAGCTTAGTTATATCATACTCTCGTCAAGTAGATTAAATTATAGTATTGGCATTTCTTAATGCTTCATGTTACTTTTGTCGATAGCAGAACAAAAGGAAGAAGCCGACTCCTCGTCCCAGGTGTCGGTTGAAGTCAACGGCGCTCGATCAGAACTGCAGACCGGATATTCCGGTCCCCAATTTCCTGCAAAACGGCTAGTTTTGAGGAGGGGGTATAAATACCCCTCCTATTCCTCCTTGAGCTCTAGTTCTTCTCCCTTGCATTCAATAGCATTTAAGAGCTCACCAAATCCCTCATAACTCCCAATCCCTCCACCCAAACTCGAAGATCTTTGGAGGATTGAAGGAGAAGGCCCCGATCTACATCTTCACCGACTCATTCTTCATTTCCCCCTCTCTAGCTCGAGGGATCTAGCCTAGGGTTTCCTCTTGTGGAGAACCTAGGCATCTTGATACTTGTTGGTGATTCAAGATTGTTGGGAGACCCCAATTTGGTTGTGGGTGTATGCCCCAAGTTGTTTGTAAAGGACTCGATTCCCGCCTCAAAGGGGATCAATATTGGAGGGTGAACTAGGCCTTTGTGGCGGGTTTCATCTGAGAATAGGGTGAGGCCTTTGTGGCATTGAGTAGGCCTTCGTGGCGAGTTCACACGCCTCCAATGAGACGTACTCCCTTAAAAAGGAGGAACTCGGGATTACATCGTGTCTCATTGTGCTTCACTTTGGTTACCTCGTTCCCTTACTCCCTTTACTTACTTGCTTTGTGTTTATTGCATCCTTGTCATATAGGTAAATTCACCATAGTTGCATTATCTAGAGAATTTACCTTCGTGTCAAGCCTAATTGTTAAAGAAAAATTAAAATTGGTCATAGCACCTATTCACCCCCCCTCTAGGTGCCCATACTTTACTTTCAATTGGTATCAGAGCCTCGGCTCTTGTATCAGGCTTAACCGCCTAAGAGTTTTAGTATGGGTGAAGATTCGGACCCTGAAGGTTCCGTGGCAAAGGTGACCATGGATGATCTCAATGCGTTGAGAAATTCATTGACCTCATCCATAGACACCAAATTTGATGAGTTGCGCCAAGCCTTGGCGGAACTCCTCAAAGCCAAAGGACCGGAGGTCGCCGAATCTACACCTCCGAAAATTAATCTGGAGGGCGCCAAGAAAGGGGTAGATGGTGAACCATCTAAAAATGCTTCCGCCGAAAACTCCACCGAGAAGGGCACGGATGGAGATGGAGAATTTCACTCCGTCAAAGGACATTATTCTCCCGATCCATCCGTCCCTCATCCTCATATAATCCCTAGGGGAGATCCACCTAAAATTGATGCTTTTTCTTTTCGTGAATGGCAATATTACATGGAGACTCACTTGAACTCTTCTTGTATAGAGCTTTGGAGGGTCACTCGTGATGGATACAAACCTCATGACCCCAAGAACCTCACAAGAAGGGAAGCTGTAGATTGTCAACTCAACTACACCGCCTTTTCAATTCTTCAACAAGCCGTGGGTCCTAACCACATGTCGCATATTCAACAATATTACACCGCCAAGGAAACATGGGACGCTCTTGTCATCATGTTTGTGGGCAATGAGAGTATGCAAAGGAATAGATATGATGCCTTGACCAATGAGGCCGAAGGGTTCTATATGAATGATGGAGAGGGTCATGTAGACATGTACCGTAGACACAAGACCCTTGCCACCGCCTTCTCTAATGTCGGTGCCAAGTATATTGATGATGCTTGGATCAAGAGGAAGTACATGATTGCCCTAATGCCATTTGAGGGCGCGGACTTGAAGATAATTCAAGGAAGACATGATTTCTCCTCCATGACCTCAACTCAAGTGATGCAATAAATGTGATCCTATCAACTGCAAACCAAGAATGCTCTTGACAACCGTGCTAGGGCCATTGGAATTCATAAAGGGGCATCGGTTGCTTTGAAGGCCAAGGTTGTGTCAAGAGAGGTTGAGTTTGAAGAAGAAGGAGAAGAGGCATTGCCTCCCTTGAAGGAACAAGACTATGATCCTGTGCTAAAGGATATCATTGCTCTCACCGTGCAAACGTTTTGGAGGAATCCTCCCAAGGGCAAAAAGTTTGTTGAGGAGAAGAGCAAGTCTCGCTATGGCAATGATGGGGCTAAAAAAGTGAGGTCTTGCTTCAATTGCCAAGACAAGCACCACTTCATTGCGGAGTGTCCCTGTGAAAATAGAGAACTCCATAGTGGCAAGCTAATTCACAAGGACAAGTCCAAGGTTGAGTACAAAAAACCTCATTTCAAGAAGAAACCATTCAACAAGAAGTCTCCCACCAAGTTTGTGCTTTTGACTCAAGAGGAGTATGATTCCGGGAGTGATGAAGAAGAAGAAACCCCAAATGAAGTGGCCGCTCTTGCTATTGCTTCTACTCCATCATCTTTATCTCTCTTTGAATCCCCCAATGACAATCATACTCAATGAAATGCCAAGTGCTTCATGGCTAAGGCCACGGAGGACTATGCTTCCGGTGGGACTAAATGGATAATTGATAGTGGATGCACTAGCCATATGACCGGAAGCAAAGAACTTGTGACGGAGTTGCGCCCAAATGACATACAAGCAACCGTTACCTATGGAGACTCGTCCTCATCTAAGGTATCCGGGTTCGGCAAGGTGTGGTCGCTCCCGATATCACTATCGTGAACGTCATGCTTGTCGAATCCCTTGGTTACAATTTACTTTCCGTCCGCTCTCTTGGAAAGATGGGTTTCTCCGTCTTTTTTTATGTTGATATTGTGGTCCTTTTGAGGAGAAAGACTCTTGACGTCGCTTACGTGGGACATGTTGAAAATGAGTTGTTCGTGGTGGACTTTTCGAAGTCTACCAACTCTCAAACAATGTGTCTTTTCAGAAAGGTGGACTTGGGATGGTTGTGGCATCGCCGCTTATCCCACGTCAACATGAGAACTTTGCAAAGTCTTCACAAAGGTGGCCTTATTGTCGGACTAAAAGAAAATGTTTCCTTTTCAAAGGATCGCGTTTGTAGGTCGTGTGATGCATGATAAGGCACACAAGTCCAAGACTATTATTTCATCAAAGAGGATCTTGGAGCTTCTCCATGTTGATCTCTTTGGTTTCGTGCCCGAGGCAAGTCTTGGTGGCAAGAAGTATTGCTTGGTGATTGTCGATGATTATTCAAGATACACTTGGGTTTATTTCTTCAAGTCCAAGAGTGAAACTCAACAAACCATCATCGACTTCTCCAACGAAGTGCAACATCAACACAACGTGCAAATCATGGCTATTAGGAGTGATAATGGTTCGGAGTTCACAAACTACACTTTGAATGAATTCCTTAGTGAAGAAGGCATTCTTCATCAATACTCCGCCACTTACACTCCTCAACAAAATGGTGTTGCCGAAAGAAAGAATCGCACTCTCTTGGATATGGCAAGAACCATGTTGGCGGAGTACACTTCTCCCCAATATTTATGGGCCGAGGCCATATCCACCGCTTGCCACTCCTCCAACCGCCTCTACATCCGCAAAGGCTTGGACAAGAATCCATATGAGATCCTCACCGGCAACAAGCCCAACGTCTCCTACTTCCGTGTATTCGGTTGTAAGTGCTTTTATTTGATCAAGGGTGTTAGGTTGTCTAAATTTCAATCCAAAACTATTGAGGGTATATTTGTTGGTTACGGTGCCGAATCCCACACTTATAGAGTCTTTGACAAAGCCTCACGGATTGTCATAGAATCTTGTAGTGTGGCTTTCGAGGGAAAAGATGGCTCCCAAGTGGCGCAATTTCATGTTTCTAATGTAGATGTTGAAATACCTCAAGAAGCCATAGGAAGGATGGGTGTGGGATTTTTCCGCCCCATTGAGGGACACCTTATGGCGACTCGAGAAGGACTATGCTCTACTCAAGTGGAGCCCTCCTCTACAATAGAAGAACAAGCCAAGGAGCCAAGTGCTACACCGAACCAAGAACATGTTAAAGACCCTCCTCTTATTGACCAAGTCACTACGCAAGATGCAACCACTCCTATCATTCATGCTAGTCAAGGTCAAGGCCAAGATCAACCATCCTCTTCATCCTCTCCTCAAGTTGAAGCTAGTGTTGAAGATATAGTTGATGATGATGATGTTGATGATGATCAAAGCCAAGTTGGTCAAGATGGGGACCCGAATGATCAAGATGATCAAGTGATCCCTCCGGGCAACAATGCGGAGATCGAAGCCCGTCGTGCTAAAAGGATAATAAGAGCTTTGAAGAAAATTGATGCCCAAGACAACAAGGTCTTGGAGGATATTCAAGCTAGAAGATCCACAAGAAGGCAATTGGCACATTTTAGTGAGCATCAAGCTCATATCTCTATGGTGGAACCTAAGAAAGTGTTTGAATCTCTTGAGGACTCCGATTGGGTTGAAGCAATGCATGATGAGCTCAATAATTTTGAGCGCAACAAAGTTTGGAGATTGTTTGAGAAGCCCAAAGATTGCCACAATGTTATTGGAACTAAGTGGATATTCAAGAACAAGCAAGATGAGCATGGCATTGTCATAAGGAACAAGGCAAGATTGGTTGCTAAAGGTTACACTCAACTTGAAGGCATTGACTTTGATGAAACCTATTCACCCGTGGCTTGCCTTGAGTCCATCCGTATCCTCCTTGCTTATGCATCTTCTCATAATTTCAAATTGCAACAAATGGATGTTAAAAGTGTTTTATTGAATGGTCCACTAAAAGAGGAGGTATATGTTAAGCAACCTCCGGGGTTCGAGAATCTCAACTTTCCTAACCACGTCTACAAACTTGACAAGGCTCTCTATGGTCTCAAACAAGCACCTCGTGCTTGGTATGAGCACCTTATGTAGTTGTTAGATGACCGTGGTTTCGAAGTTGGGAAGATTGACCCCACTCTTTTCACCAAGAGAGAAAAGGGAGAGATTTTCATATGCCAACTATATGTGGAAGATATCATCTTTGGCTCAACTAACCAAGCTTTAAATAATGAGTTCTCTAAGCTTATGACTGACAGGTTCGAGATGTCTATGATGGTAGAGCTTAAATTCTTTCTTGGTTTTGAGATCAAGCAATTGGCTCGTGGAACTTTCATCTCTCAAGCCAAGTATACCCAAGATATGATCAAGAGGTTCAACTTCCAAAATGCAAAGATCAAGTCTTCTCACATGCAAGTCAAGTGTCACCTATCACATAACCCGAAGGGTAAATATGTGGACCAAAATTTGTATCGTTCTATGATTGGTTCTTTGCTATATCTTTATGCATCTAGGGCCCGATATCGTTTTCAGTGTAGGTGTGTGTGCAAGGTATCAAGCGGCTCCTAAGGAAAGCCATTTGATGGAGGTCCATAGGATCTTTCGTTATTTGGTTCATACCCCAAGATTTGGTTTGTGGTACCCAAAAGGGGCACAATTTTCTCTCAAGGGATACACGGATTCCGATTGGGCGGGTGATCAAGATGATAGGAAGTCTACTTCCGGGGCTTGCCAATTTCTTGGTAGGTCTTTGGTGAGTTGGTCTTCCAAGAAGAAAAATTGCATATCTCTCTCCACCGCCGAAGCCGAGTATGTAGCCGCCGCAAGTGCTTGCACTCAATTGCTATGGATGAGGCAAACTCTCAAGGAATATGATGTTCACTTGGATAAGGTGCCACTTTTGTGTGATAATGAAAGTGCCATCAAGATCGCCTACAACCCCGTGCAACATACAAGAACGAAGCACATTGAGATTCGCCATCATTTTATCCGAGACCATGTGGCAAGAGGGGATATTGCACTATCTTATGTGCCCACCAAGGACAATCTTGTCGATATCTTCACGAAGCCACTTGACGATGCAAGATTCTTGTTCTTGAGGAATGAACTACATGTCATCGATTCTAGGAGTTTGACTTGAAGATCTTGCACACACCCCTATAGATGAAACGTGTTTGAGCTTAGGTGTAGGCATGGACATAGGGGGAGTGTTATCCTAACACATTGGGTTCTCCCTCCCCTCATTATTCCCAAAGCAAATATTCATTGTTATCTCTCTTTTTCTAATGTTGAATTGTGAGCTTCAATGTCGAGAATTGGCAATGCACCCAAGATATGTCTTCGCGGTGGCATACCATGATCTCTTACATGGTGGCTTAGGCCACCAACCTCTTCTTTTCGAAGAGTTGGATCTTAGTTGGGATTTATTTGATATTTCATTGCATTTCTTGGTGTTTTCCCTTCTAAGTGTTCGTTCGTAGGAAAGTCTCACTCAATTGGTCTTTTGTTTGTTTGATTCTTACTTTTGAGGGGGATAAGTACTACTTTCAGTTTGGTGTTTCTATCCTAAGCCATTCTACCACAAAGCCATCTTCTTCTAGCACATGTGTCGTCCATTAAAACGAGGAAATTTCGAATCAGTAGGCAGCCGGAATTTCCGGTCCAGTTCTGGACCGGAATATCCGGTTGTACCGGAATATCCGGTTCAAACTAGAACCAGAATATCCGGTCCGGCGAAAATCACTTAACCAGGACATGGACGGGGAAGAGGCAGTTCGTGCCCTTTCTTCCCCAACTCCTCTCCTCCACCCCCAAACGCCGCCGCACTGATTCTTGGCCTCCCGGGCCGTTTCCTCCGCGGGATCTTCAAGCTTTGGCTCAGATCTGGTTCCCCTCGTCCTTGGGAGCATTTTCATCCAAGTATCTTCGTCCATGGATGCCGGTAAAGTTCAATCTCGTTGAATCTTGGTGCCATAACCATACCACTCCATGGATTTGTGTTTTTGTTAACAATGCTTGGTAGGAATTGTTCCCTAGGATACCCTATGCATGCTAGATACAATAGTCTAGATTCACTTGTTACCGATCTAGTTTTGAACCCTAGATTAGGATTGATTTTGTGTTGTTTTCGCAGCACCGGAATATCCGGTCCACGATTGAACCGGAATATCCGGTTCAGATCTGAACCGGAATATTCGGCCGAGTGCAGTACCATTTGAGAACAGCCCAAAATTAATCCTTGCTAGAATTCTTATTAGATTAATACCTGGAATCTTTCCTATTGTTTTTATGCATGATTCATTCCTTGCATGACATATGTGCACTCATCCCCATTGCTCTCCATCTATTGTATCGTTCACAGGTGGTTCCCGCAAGCGCCCCTCCTACAAGGAGACTAGTGATGAGGATCAAGGTGTTCAACGCCCTCCAAGGAAATCTAGTGGGAAGAAAGTTGTTTCATCTAAGCCCAAGAAGAAGACTCGGCCCAACTATAAGACCGATATTAGTGTTCCTGACTTCACTGTGATAAGGCATAAGGATTGCTATCTCTCTCCACGGGATGTTGCTTGTGATTCTCATTTCTGGAACCTGGAGCAGTCATACATCTATGCAGATATCTACTGTGACTTTAGGCACCCTATCTGTGAGATGCACCCGTTTGAGCTTGCTATGTTAAAGGAGAAGGAGGAGTTTGCTAATGCTGCGAGTATTGTTGAGAGGTTCGGGCTTGTGAAGCTCATGGAGACCCAGTGCCCGTACAACACTCTGCTCATTACTCAGTTCATGTCTACTATGGTATTCAGTAAGGATGATGTTTGCATTCTTAAGTGGATGAACCAGTCTACCCCTTGTGAGCTTCCTTTCCATAGACTGGCTCGTCTTCTTGGATATCGCTACAGCACTTATCCTCCTATTGGTCGCCATGTGCATGAGGTGGAGAGACCTCGGAGGGAGAGGTACATGGCAGAGTTATATGCTCCAGGCTTTACTGTTGGGGGATTGAAGGGACCTCTTCCTCTCTATGATCAGCTGGTGCGTATCTTCGGATCTTTCTTGGTGCCGAGTGGAGGTAATAATGATGCTCTCACCACTCCTCTGTGCAACCTTATTATCTTGGCTAAAGAGTGCATGGAAGAAGAGGATCCTTCTGTTTCCTATACTGTGGATGTCATGGATATTATTTATCATGAGATGTACACTGCGATGATTGGGGGAACACCATCCCCTATGGTCCTTACATCATGATGCTCATCAAGGATGCGATGAAGCAGGATTTCTGTGTTCTTCCCATGGAGCCTCACAAGGTCAAGAAACTGTACATCAAGAGGAAGAAGAAGACTACTCCTGCTGCTCCTGTTCCTCCTTTTGAGGGTGGTACCTCGACGGGAGGTAGGGCCTCTTCTAGTGCTCAGCCTGCTCATCCTACTTCCACTCCTGGTTCCAGCACTCTGCTCCATGTCAGGAAGCTCTCCTGGTTCCAACACAATGTGATGTGCATGAAGGTGGACATCCATAAGGAGCAGTACAGGGCCTACTGCAGGGACACAGCGTTGGCCAGTACACAGAATCAGATTCTTCACCACGTGAGTGGTGCTACTGGTGATCTTCCTGCTCCTCGTGTTGCTCAGTCTTACACTCAGTGGTCTGCTGATGATCGCACTCCTTGGGGCGCATTGAGGAGGCTCTCTGTACCACTTCTGCTTCCACTTCCATGGCTCCTGGTGATGAGTATGATGATGAGGATTATGAGGAGACCGATGATGGTCTGGAGAGGGCTGCCGAGGGAGCTTCTGACGCTTCCGCAGGAGAGTCTTCTGAGCATTCTGATGCTTAGACCGTGTTGGGACGTTAGTAGAGTTATTTCTCTCCTTTTTGGTGTCTCGATGCCAAAGGGAGAGAAGTAGCTACTAGTTCACTGGATTTGCATGGGTCCGGGCACAAGCGTATGCTTTTACCATTTCGTGAGAGCTTGTGTCCATTTAGTTTTATTTTCGTGAACCATTGCTCGTTTTCATTGTTGTTTAAAACTATGTGTTATTGTGTTGTGAGACTATGTTGGTTATCATGGATTTTCTATTGTTAGTGGTTATCTGGATTATCTATCTTATGTTGAGGATATATTCGTTATTGTGCTTGGCTATTTTTGCTATCATCTCTACGCACAAGGTATATATTTCCATCTTATTCTCAACATATATGTGATATTGTTACTTTGGCATGTTTGCTACTTGTTGGAAAATGCTCCCCGTATAGTATTGCATCTATTTGCATTTGAGGCAAACAAAAGATATGCATATAGGTAGGGGGAGACATTTCCATTTTGTTTCAAACATGTTCTCGTCTAGGTTTTATTGCAAATCTTAGTATTGTCATCTAACACCAAAAAGGGGGAGATTGAAAGTGCATTTCGTTTTCCCGATGTTTTGTGTGTTAGTTAACAATACTAAGTACATTATTTATCGAGGTGTTTAGTGTGCAGGTGTTATGTTTAACATCGGCATCGATCACCGAAAAAGTTCGGTGAAGTTTGGCCTAAGAGATTTGGGACAGAGGGCAGCCGAATATTTGGTACCGGATTATTCGGAGGAGCCGGATATTCCGGTCAGGAAATTTTCGGACCATTTTGGTACTGACATGAACCGGATATTTGGTACCGGATTATTCATGTCAAACCGGATATTCCGGCTGTGGAGTTTTTGCTCGGAAAAAACTGTCAGAAACGAGCCGTATATTTGGTACCGGATTATTCATGTCAAACCGGATATTCCGGTTGTGGAGTTTTTGCTCAGAAAAACTGACAGAGACGAGCCGGATTATTGGTACCGGATTATTCCGAAGGAGCCGGAATATCCGGTACAGTTGCCTGCGCGGGACAGAGACAAGCCGGATTATTGGTACCAGATTTTTCATGGGCAACCGTATATTCCGGTTGCCCATGAATTCTGGTTGAAGTCAACGGCGCTCGAGCAGAACTGCAGACCGGATATTCTGGTCCAAACTTGGACCGGATATTCCGGTCCCCAATTTCCTGCAAAACGGCTAGTTTTGGGGAGGGGGTATAAATACCCCTCCTCTTCCTCCTTGAGCTCTAGTTCTTCCCCCTTGCATTCAATAGCATTTAAGAGCTCTCCAAATCCCTCATAACTCCCGATCCCTCCACCCGAACTCGAAGATCTTTGGAGGATTGAAGGAGAAGGTCCAGATCTACATCTTCATCGACCCGTTCTTCATTTCCCCCTCTCTAGATCGAGGGATGTAGCCTAGGGTTTCCTCTTGTGGAGAACCTAGGCATCTTGCTACTTGTTGGTGATTCAAGATTTTTGGGAGCCCCCAATTTGGTTGTGGGTGTGTGCCCCAAGTTGTTTGTAAAGGACTCGATTTCCGCCTCAAAGGGGATCAATAGTGGAAGGTGAACTAGGCCTTTGTGGCGGGGTTCATCGGAGAATAGGGTGAGGCCTTTGTGGCATTGAGTAGGCCTTCGTGGCGAGCTCACACCCCTCCAACAAGACGTACTCCCTTAACAAGGAGGAACTCGGGATTACATCGTGTCTCCGTGTGATTCACTTTGGTTACCTCATTCCCTTACTCCCTTTACTTACTTGCTTTGTGTTTATTGCATCCTTGTCATATAGGTAAATTCACCGTAGTTGCATTATCTAGATAATTTACCTTCGCGTCAAGCCTAATTGTTAAAGAAAAATTAAAATTGGTCGTAGCACCTATTCACCCCCCTCTAGGTGCCCATACTTTACTTTCATCCACTCCATCGGTTGTGTCGGCTTCGCCACCAACTTTTGATCCTTCCGAGCCCAAGACAGATCACCGCAACGAGGATCCCATCGATCAGTTCATCGCTGATTTCGATATGGAGCAGCCTATGGCTGATTTAGATATGGACCAGCCTCCTCGAGATTCACCCGATCACCGTGATCTCCCAGTGGGGCAATCTGATTGCTTGAGGAAGAAGTTGTTCGGATCTCAAGAAACTCCTGAGGAAGATGTCGCCTTCACCGCTCCAGCGAAAGGTTTGCCAAGCCCAAACACTTGTCGTTGTGTGACAATTGACGCGATAAGAGCAGGCGGCGGCGCTCCCCCATGGTTGAAGGCGAGGAAGACCACTAGGAAAAGGCCACATAAGAAAAAACCGGCCCCGCAAGTCAGCCGCCTCGGGTTTTGGACAAGTTACCCAACCAATGGCGCTAGCGCCATATTTTGGGCGAGCCGATGCTACCGCCAGAGCTTGTCAAAATCATGACCGGGGATATGAGGAGCGTGCATGACGGTGTTCTGCACATGGAGAAGGATCTTCTACAGTCGCGTTCTCCCCCGTACCCGCTCCACGTGGTAAAGGTGCCCCTCGGCTTGGGCTTTGTGAAAAAATACCCCGCAGAGGTGTTCTTCCTCAGGTTTGATGACATCTTCCACATCTTTCACTTCAAATGGCTTGACCCAACATTGGTGCGCCTAGTAGCTCTCAAAATGGCGCACGATGTCATGAAAGAGAGAACCACGGGTGTCGTGATAATGGACCCCTTCTACATGCGTGAAATCGTCTTGGCCAACCCACGGGACCGGGTAATTGTCATGAAGCATAACGAGGAATTCTTGCTGGCGAATAATACTAAGGAAATCTTCCTCACGCCTTAATTTACCGAGTAAGTTTTCGATCAACCACTAGCCATCGTTACATTATTTAGTAGATTTCCGTCACTCTTTTGCATGTGCGAAGGTTAATCTGAGGAAGATGGTTTGTTTTGCGCAGAGACATGTATTGCGTCCTCTTAGTCATGTTCCCGTGACATTCGCACGTTATTTATCTCGACTCGGGGAGTGCGAAGGATAAGTACTACACCAACATCAAGTACGTTCTCGATATAGCTCTCACCGGATTATCCGCCAAGGCAGGCCCCCTCATGGAAAAGAAACAAACCAGTCGAGGATGCCTCACGTGCACCCACACAACCAAGTATGCTTGTATGAAGCAGTTGCACCCAAAGAGTGGGATGGACGCCTGGTACGCCATCCTTCTTACGAGGGAGTTCGTGAAGGATGAAAAGACCTCCTGTTGTCATCTAGTCTCTAAAAACGGGGCATCGACATGGAGAAAACCCCTAGCGATACGGTGAGAAATGAGTTTTGTCACATAAAGCGACATATTGCCACAATAATCCATCAGAATGTTCTTCGCCGGCCACGTACGACCAATGAATGCTGAAATAGAAGCCCGCTTGGAGGTATATGGTGACATGAAGCCATTCAACACGCTAGAGGGCTACCGCCCCTTCCCTCCAAAGCCGAAACCTTAGAGTAAGAAATTTTATTTCTCAATCCGCGTGCTATAAATATTTTGTCAGTCCTAAACTTCTCGTTGCATATATGATTTGTTACTGATGTATATATTGTGTTGTACAAATAGATGACGTGGTATGTCATACCGGGGACATGTTCCCGGAGTCTACTACGACTGGGAAGCATGTCGGTGTCAGGTGCACCGGTTCAACGGCAACAACTACAAAGGGTACACCACTATGGAGGAGTCACAAGCTCGATACGCGAGTTATCTAGCGGGAGAGACGTATCTAGCAGGAGAGAGGAGAAGGAAGCGCATGAAGACCATCTTTGTCATGATGATGCTCATTGTGTCGGCGTTTCTGTTCTATCTCCTAGTACAGATCGATGTCTTCTTAGCTAGCTTTGTGACGAGACTTTGTATCTGACACTTTGTATTCGCGTGTGATTGATGTCTTCTTAGCTAGCTTTGTGACGAGACTTTGTATCCGACACTTTGTATTCGCGTGTGATCGAAGTCTTAGCACTTTGTATCCGACACTTTGTACTTCGGTTTCGAGGCTTTGTATTCGTGTTCGATACTTTGTATATTCGTGTTTGATTGTGTATGCATCCACGTCGTCTGCAATCTATCGATCTAACAACTGTTTGTCTATGCATCTTCTATAACAGTATAAAATCTGTATAAATACGGTGTATTATTTATTAATTTAAACCAACAAAAAATACCGTCGGCGCACATAATTGACTTACCACCGGCGCGCTGGCTGCGCCGGGGCTAATCTAGTTACCCCCCGGCGCAGTATATGTGTGCGCCGACGCTAAGTATACTACCCCCGTCGCACCAAACATGCGCGCCGGTGGTAAGGGTTTACCACCGGCGTGATCATCGCCGGTACGTGCCTAGGCGCCGGCGGTAGGCCTATCTTGAGCGTCGGCGGTAGGGGTTTCCCTAGTAATGAGACGTGGAGTGCGACGGGGCAGGTGGCTACCGTGGAGGATGGGGATGGTGGCGGCTCTTTCCCGTACCTCTTTCGGTCGCCATCCCCGGATGAAACTCACTCGCTCCGGCATAATTCGAGTGTAGAGAAGAGATGGCACAAACGGAGGGATGATGGTGCAGGTCTTGCACTCGTTGGGAGACCCCAAGAGGAAGGTATGATGAGCACATCAGCAGTTTTTCCTCAATAAGAAACCAAGGTTTAATCGAACAGTAGGAGGAAGGAGTAACTTCAGAAGGTTGAACCAGCTGAGATGGCAGGGCGCACTACCGGTTCAGAAGCAACGTGGAACCTACACAACACAATCAAATCACTTTGCCCCAACGAAGCAGTGAGGTTGTCAATCTTACCGGTTTTGCTGAACACAAAGAGGTTAAATGTACGGTGTGGAAAATAGTAGGAAAACAATATGAAAGCAGTAGGTGTTTTATCAGTATGAGGAAAAAGGACCGGGGTCCACAATCTACTAAGTATACCACCCCCGGCGCGGCCAAGGGGGGGCGCGCCGCCCTATGGTGTGGGCCCCCTGAGGCCCCCCTCCGGGTCTCTTCGGGACTCCGTGGAACCTTCGGGAATTCTAGGACTTCCGGGTTTCGAATTTTCCAATTGCGAGAATATTTCCAGAACAACTTTTCTGAAACCAAAAACAACAGAAAACAGGGAACGGGCTCTGTGACATCTTGTCAATAGGTTAGTCCAGAAAATTGATAAAAATGGCATAAAATGTATAGCAAACATGTGGGAAACAATAAGAAAACAACATAGAACATCAGAAATTAAGGATACGTTTATAACGTATCAACATCCTCAAGGTTAGTTCCTACTCGTCCTCGAGTAGGTAAACGATAAAAACACAATAATTTCTGAGGTGACATGCTACCAACATAAACTTGATCATCAATAATGTAAAATAATAAGTAAGCTGAGATCATAGAACTTTAACACAAGCATGATAAATAGAACTTTAATAATAAAGCATAGCAATCACCTTGCATCATGAGAAGTAACTCAAATAAAAGATCATGAATAACAATGCAACGAAAGATATACGTTTGTTTCAAGTATAAAGAAAACATGTCAAAGTGATATTTCGCTAGTTCTTAAGAGTGGGGAAAAACATAAATGCCAGGACAACTTCAAAGTTCATGAGGAAGACTAGAACAAATAATTAGAGGACAATCAATAACACATCATGAATCAATTAATAATGTTTCTGGGACAAATGCACATAAAACTCAGAATGGCTAAAATGCTCTCTCAACCGTGCATCAAGTTAGAAGATGGAGACTCAACATAAAAGTAAAAGAAAGGCCCTTCGCAGAGAAAAGCATGGATCAACTCATGTGCTAGAGCTTTTTATTTTATTAAACAGAGGCATTGAAAACAATTTTAAGATAGGTGTATGCTTATATCAACGAATGGTAAACACAAAATATGATACGTCACAAGCCAACTAGACTTCACTGTTCACAAGGGCGGCTCCCATAGAAGGACGCATCTGGGTAGAAGGTCATCCCTCTTTATCTTTTGTTTACACAATTATGGTTTGACTGCTAAATCAGGGGCAAAAGTAGTGAAGAGAATTTGTGTTATTAATTTGGGGCTAGGCACCCTGCTGCCAGCTCTTCTATCATTGGATAAGCGGACGAAGCCACTAGTACAGGGTGTGAAAGTCCAATCAACAAGTGAGATAAAGATTCTTTATTTACGTCCTCATGAGTTAAAACAGTAGCACAAAACAGGAGCAATTTTGAAAGTTTTAAAGATAAAACATGAACAATTTACTTTGGAGTGGTGGTTAAATACTACATGTAGGTAGGCATGGTGGACACAATGGGAAACCTTTGGTTTTTGGGAGTTGGATGCACGAGTAGAGCTCATACTCACTACATGTGGAGACTAGCAAAAGACTGGGAGCGACAAATCAAGAGAGCATAAGAGCCATAATCATGCATAGCGACATAAACATCATTAATCAAAGTATAAGTGGTACCACAAGTTCAAAAATTAAATGATCATGGAGGCTATTCATGACTGGTTTATAGTCATAAACATGGTGTGAGCATGCGCCAAGTCAACCAAATAAAACATTCAAAGGAAAACACCACAAATTTATGCTTCAATATGACAAGAACAACTCATGATTCTTTCAATGGAACATTAAACACTCTCATCTATTTGAGACTAATCATTCTGCTCAATAACCATAAGGTTTTAGAACTAAAATAACATCTAGCTTGATATGGAAAAGTCTAGCCACAGTCTATACTTGCACCGTTAAAAATTCTACCTCAAGCAGCAGTTTCTTTTCCCAACAAGCACCATACAAAACATGATTTAACAAAAACTCTATAAATAATACAACAAGCAAACATGAGAGGAATCACAAAATACTACTAAAACTAACAACTCTGAATAAGAGATGCAATGAAAACAAGAGCTAAACAGGACTTTTTTTGCAACAATTAGAAGAAAAACTAAGAATACTAGCATAGAAATTATTCAAAGGAAAAGGCGGAGCGTGTATCTCTCCCAAACAAAGAATGCTAGGATCCAACTTTATTATTTCATCAAGGAAAACAAAGGAAAACAAAACAAAACAAACATACGCTCCAAGTAAACTTCACATGATGTGACCGAAAAAAATATAGTTTCACGAGAAGTGACCTAATAGATAGTTGATGAAGAAGGGGATGCCTTGGTAATCCCCAAGCTTATATGCTTGATTTTTATAAAAATATGCTTGGATGAACCATGGGGGCATCCCCAAGCTTTGAACTTGCACTCTTCTTGATCGCATATATCACCTCTTCTCTTGACCCTTAAAACTTCCTTCACACCGCACTCAAACAGTAATTCGCATTAGAGGGTTAGTGCAACAATTAAAAATCCATTGGTTCTGTATGGCACAAGTGATATTGATACTTTTTAAACATTAGCTACAGCAACTAATGTTTCGTTAAGCAAAGAAATCCACTTGACATCGCAAAAGAGCAAATGCAAGAAAAATGGCAGAATCTGTCAAAACCAGAACAGTCTGTAAAGACGATTTTTTTCGAAGAACTTACGTTGCTCAGATCTAAAAACTTAAAGAACGAAAAAGTTTTGGAATTAGACAAGGAATAATAACAAAAAATTTCAGATCATTCTGATCTACCTAGATTTTATACAATTATTTACGGTGGACAGCAGAAATCTATTTCCTGCACAGAAATCCGAAAACCAACTCCAACTCTCGTCAGAAATCTTACTTGGCACTACTAAAACATGAAAATAAAGATACAAAGGAGTTTATACAGAAGTATACAACCCCTTGACTCAAAGAAAACAGAGAAAAACAAAGCAAAAATAAACCATGGGTTATCTCCCAAGAAGCGATTTTCTTTAACCCCTTTTAGCTAGGCCCAGAAGAGTGGAATCAAGTATTTTCAAGTGAAGAAGCATCGAAATCAATAATTTCCTCCAAAACTCCAGTTGTAGCAATGGGTACCTTAGACACCCCTGAAGAAGATTCAACATTCAAATCACTTTTAGTTTCACTAAAAGTTTTATTAAATTTAAGCACATTAGGGGATTTTGGTTTAGGTGCCTTGGGGACATACATAATTTTTTTCTCTTTTCCCACAGAAGGTTTTTCTCTTTTAAACTTAAGAGCAGAAAATGTTGAGCTTAACGTTTCCATAGACTCCTCTAATTTACCAATCCTCATATTTTGACTATCATGGATATTGCTAGCTTCTAAGACAGTGTTTTTCTTGTTGATACTTACTATTGATTCATTAACTTTGCTAGCATTATCATGGAAATTTGGCAAATTTTTCTCCATAGAGTTTAGATTTTCAATAACATCATCTAAAGATATTTTAGTTTTAACAACCTTAGTAGGTGGTGTGCCAACTAAACTTTCAATTAAATTACAGGCTTCCAAAGCAGGTGTTTCCAGAAAATTACCGCCTGTAAGAGTGTCTAGAACATACCCATACCAAGTAGTAATACCAACATAAAAATTCCTAAGAAGGATTAAGGTGGAGTATTTCTTAGTGCATCTATGACGAGCATCACTTATCCTATACCAAGCATATTTCAAATTTTCTCCCCCTTGTTGCTTAAAGGAACGAACTTCAACCTCGGGAACATTCATTTTAGAAAGACTATAAACATGAATAAAACTACAGCCAGAATAAGAACTATTTTTTCTGTGTTTTTTGATAAAGAGAAGCAAACAAGACAAAATAAAATAAACTAAGCAAAAAAAAACAAAGAAAAGAGATTGGAAGTGAGAGACTCCCCTTGCAGAAATTCTCTTCCTCCCTGGCAACGACGCCAGAAAAATAGCTTGATGGTGTAGGTCTTGCACTCGTTGGGAGACCCCAAGAGGAAGGTATGATGAACACAGCAGCAGTTTTCCCTTAATAAGAAACCAAGGTTTAATCGACCAGTAGGAGGAAGGAGTAACTTCAGAAGGTTGAAGCAACTGAGATGGCAGGGCGCACTACCGGTTCAGAAGCAACATGGAACCTACACAACACAATCAAATCACTTTGACCCACGAAGTAGTGAGGTTGTCAATCTCACCGGTTTTGCTGAATACAAAGAGGTTAAACGTATGGTGTCGAAAACAGTAGGAAAGCAGTATGAAAGCAGTATGAAACCAGTAGGTGTTTTATCAGTATGAGGAAAAAGGACCGGGGTCCACAGTTCACTAGTGGTGTCTCTCCGTGAATGATAAATAACATGTGTGGTGAATAAATTACAGCTGGGCAATTGACAGAAATGAAGGCTGCACCGTAGTGCATATGCAAGACATAAAGATTACTATGTGATTCATGCGGGCATTACAACAAAATACATAGACCGTTATCCAAGAGCATCTATGTCTAATAATCTACCCTTCGAATATCATTTGAACAAACGTGGGTATTAAGTTGCAAGCAACAAATTATCACCGTAAGCAAAGTGTGTAATATAAACAATGTAAACTAGGTAAACACCATTGTTTTCTCCCTAATGACAACATCACATCCTTCATCCGTCACATTTCTGTCACTCGAGCACAGATGCAAAGTAGGCATGAACCCACTATCGAGCATAAATACTCCCTCTTGGAGTTACTAGCATCTACTTGGCCAGAGCATCTACTAATAACGGAGAGCATGCAAGATCATAAATAACATAAGCATGAAGATAACATGATAGATTGATAATCAGAAGACATAGTATTCAACATTCAACAGATCCCAGCAAACACAACATGTGGCATTACATAAAGATGATCTTGATCATGTTAGGCAGCTCACAAGATCTAAACATGAGGTACAAAGTGGAGAGAACAATCATCTAGCTACTGCTATGGACCCGTAGTCCAGGGATGAACTACTCACGCATCACTTCGGAGGAGGGCATGGTGGTGTAGACCCCTCCGGTGATGAATTCCCCTCCCGGCAGGGTGCCGAGGAGAGCTCCAGAACCCTCCCGGTCTCGGGATGACGATGACGGCGGCCTCGGGTGTTTTTCGAGACGAAGTGGAATATATTTAGGGTTTACGTCTCGGGGATTAAATAGGCGTAAGGGAAAAGGCGATGGAGGCCTGGGGGCCCCACACCACCCCCCGGCGCAGCCAAGGGGGGCGCGCCGCCCTATGACGTGGGCCCCCTGAGCCCCCTCCCCGCCCCCCGGGTATCTTCGGGACTCCGTGGAACCTTCGGGAATTCTAAGACTTTCGGGCTTCGAATTTTCCAGTTTTGAGAATATTTCCAGAACAACTTTTCTGAAACCAAAAACAGCAGAAAACAAGGAACTGGCTCAGTGGCATCTTGTCAATAGGTTAGTCCGGAAAATCGATAAAAATGACGTAAAGTGTATAGCAAACATGTGGGAAATAATAAGAAAACAACATAGAACATCAGAAATTAAGGATATGTTTATGACGTATCAAGGGATCAGAGGTACATGGTTTGCGCACTTCTCTCTTGCCTATCGCATTCACCTTCTCCGACGATGGCATTGAGGCCGGTTTATTCGAAAGTTTCAAATCAAATTTTAAAGTTACCGGTGTTTGAAACCCTCGGTCTTTGTCAACGATGATGATGATCGTCCATGGATACTGGTTCAACCTCGGTATGTGCGGAAGCATAGGCTTGTCGGGCAACATTTTGCCGGCGACCTTGGCCTCAAATTATGGATCGCAGATGGACAAATTTTCAAATTTCGAGAGGACTGACCATGTGGGACGGTTTTATCGAATTAATTTGGGCATGTAAAAAGTTATTAACTCCAAAAAAAAATGGGCTATGCGGGCCCTAGGAGTCCACATCGGATCGCTATCCGAGTACATCCTCCTTGACATGGAGACTCAGTAGGGTTTCGTGATCATTTGTTCGTTCCAGCGTCTCTCGTCTGTGCGCCATCGACGGTGTATGGTGGAGGCGTGCGGGGACATGTAGGAGATGGACGGGGGAGAGATGCTGGTCGAGGAAACACCTCACCACCTTACCGTGGTGGTATGGCCGGTAGAGGCTACAGCCATAACGGCTATCACCAGGGCGTCCCTAGCGGCACAGCATGGCAAACGGATTATCCTAGGAATAACTTTAACGGGAATAATTGATTCAGAAGCTTCAATGCGGGGTCTGGGTTCAACGCTAATAACCATCAAGGTGGTGAACGCTTTCGACGTCGTACAACGACGACCTTGGGTAATACTGCGGCAGGTTCAACGGAAACCAGCGGGTCGTGGCTAAGGTCGTGGTACAGTGATCCCAAGGCCAAGCATCCCGGTGGTGTCGGGGATCCAAGAGGAGACGGTGGCCGCGGTGGTCCGGCGGGTCACCGAGGCGCTACATGCGCAGGTGCCGCCGGAGGGGCAGACGCCGGTGGTGAACACATCTTCGGTGGCTGAA
This sequence comes from Alopecurus myosuroides, assembly GCA_028641055.1. Lineage (NCBI taxonomy): Eukaryota > Viridiplantae > Streptophyta > Magnoliopsida > Poales > Poaceae > Alopecurus > Alopecurus myosuroides. Next base: position 84,318,267 of record CM054060.1, read on the forward strand.
GCTACAATGGATGTGCCGCCGGGCAAAGAAATCCACCAAGTCTCTGCCGCAACAGGTGGCTCCGGGCAGGGCCTGCCGGGCAGGATTTTGGTTGGTTCTACTACCGGCCAGCCTCCCATTGGAATTGCTCTGGTTTCAAATTCCTCGGCCCCAAAGCAGCAATGACAAGCAGTGTTTAGTGATGTTGGGGAGGGACCTAGCTTGGCTCAGTCTTGTTTGGATGATGGAGAGGCTAAAAAGGCAAAAAAAAAGGAGGATAAAACTTGTTGCTTACAGTGTGGGGTGCAGGGTCACAGAAGTGTGGATTGTCCGGTGGAGGTCTGTGAGTATTGTGAGGGCTCAGACCACACCCCAGAGGCTTGCCCCTTGTTATTGGTGGCAAAGAAGCGGGTTATTACTCATGGTTTCATCCACGAGGGTCTAATTTTTTATGAAGCGGTACCGACAGCTTCTTATAGGTCGGAGATTGATTCAGCTACACTTGATCTTCTTACTATCTCTGGTGGGACTTTAGCTGTCGAAGAAATTAATTGTTTGCTGCAGCATTTAGTGCCTTTTGAAAAATTTAAATGAGAGATGATACAAGTTGGAGAAAATATTTTTAAGGTATCATTTCCATCGAGGGTTGAGTTGGATCGTATGAATGACTTTTGAGCTTGGCACGTGTCAAATAGCTCATGCATCTTGACGGTGGATTCTTGGGCTACGGAGGTGAAGCCTCTATGTTTACTCCCGGAGATTTGGATCCCCATTTCTAATATTCCATCGGTCTATATAAGTGACTTCTTGATTTTATGGAGCCTGGGTTCTTTTTTTGGCAAGACATTAGAAGTTGATATGAAGTATACCAGGAAACACGGGGTTTTGAGTATCCTCATGGGTTGCATGGATTATACTTTGGTCCCGGATAAGTGGGAAGTGTTCATCAAGGATGGTTTCTATGAGCTATTTTTTTGTTGAGAACCCCAATCTAGATGGAGATGATGACATGGTTGTGGATAAATCAGATGAGGGGCATGATAGTGATGATAAAGATATGAGGAAGGATAAATCTTAGGAGGGGAATGATGTCCGGCTCGAGTAATATTATGGAGGTTTCCGCTCCTATTACTTCTATCGCACCCACGACGAAGGGATCCGATACCTTGGGTGTACGAAAGTATTTTTCTACGGGAGTGGTGCTCTCTCCATTGGTAGCATCAATGGTGCAAGCGGCTCGTGAGATACTGATGGATATGGTGGTGCCTTCTCGGGAGCTAGCTACTTCATTACCACACCCGTCCTAGTTGGCCGCACGGGTGGTTGGTGATGCGTATCAGGAGATCGATCTTGGTGTGTCACACCTGCAGGCGGCGGGTGTGCATCCTTTGCCGGACTCGGCTTTCTTGGCGCCATGTGGGAGCCCCCCGGGGGACTTTCACCACACCGGCTCGACGTGGACTTCCCCAACACTACGGTGCACACTCCTCAACCAGGCAGGTTGGGCGAGGTGCATGTAGCGGCACCCTCGGAGGAGGGGAATATCGCTCACCTCAACCAGGCGGGTTGGGGGTTGGAGCGGTTACACCCTTGGCTAGGAGACCATCTGAGGAAGCAATTCTGGCTTATAGTGGCCTACGCGGGGCTGCAAGCCAGGAGCTACGTCACAGTGTGAGGCTTTGTGCCAAACCTGATGCTGACCTACCTCAACATGAGTGGGCCAATGCTTTGGCTGAGCACAAGGACGAGGCTTTTTCTTCAGGTACTCATACTCGTCCTATCCATTCTATTCTTAATTTTTCGGCGTCTGAAATTAAGTGTAGGATGGATAAGCTTGGTATCTATTTAGGAAAATCAAAACATCAAGTAGACTATTCTATTTCGGAAATAAGGGCGTGGGAAAATTCTAGAACTTTGTTTGTCTTACAAAACAATTTAGCTTTTTAAATAATGATAAGGATAGTGGTTTGGTTTTAAGAAGAGCTTCGGATTTAAGAGAGCATTTGGATGACGAGACACCGGATATGGTGGGAGATCACACGGATCTCACACCATATATTCTTACTATTAAACATAACTATATGAATAAAGTTGATGGCTTTACAAAACCTCGAAGAAGTGCTAGACTAAGACTATCTAAGTTTAAGAAATGAGAGGTATGCTCTGGAATATCGATGGGTTCGGGGATCATGCAAAACACTTAGCAGTCAATGAGTTTGTGAGAGAGCATAATTTAGACTTTGTGGCGCTGTTGGAAACGGGACGAGTTTCGTTTGCTACTCATTTTTTTAAAGTTTCTGGCTGGAGGTAGGGACTATATGTGGTTCTGCCTACACCACATGGTCGATCCGGGGGTATGCTTGTTGGTTTTAATAATTCTTCTCTTGTGGCACAAAACGTTGTGTCGGGATATTATTATGCTAAATTCCATGTTAAGACAAAGGTTGATGGGTTTCTTTGGTCCCTGGTAGTGGTTTACGGTGTTGCTTAGGAAGCAAAGAAACCAGACTTTTTGGCGGAGTTTGTTCGGGTTTGCGATAATGAACCTCTTCCTATGTTAATCGGGAGTGATTTTAACATTATTAGACGTCAAGAAGAGAAGAATAATGGTTACTTTAATGCGCGGTGGCCGTTTATATTTAACGCAATTATTGAAAGTCTGGATTTGAAAGAATTAAGACTGTCTAGACGTCAATATACTTGAACTAGTAGGAGAGATGTGCCAACTTATGAAAAGATGGATCTTTTTTAGCTAGTATTGAATGAGAACAAAAATATCCCCTAGTCTCAGTTTATGCTCTACCACGCTTGGGATCTGATCATACTCTGCTTTTATTAGACTCAGGTTTACATGCTCATATTGGGAACAATAATCATTTCTCTTATGAACTCTCTTAGATGCGCCAGGAGGGTTTTTATGAGATGGTTCGCCGGGAGTGGATGTCGGTCCACTCTGGTAGCACTCCCATTGAACAATGGCAAAATAATATTTATCATTTACATCAATTCTTGCGGGGATGGGCGAAACATATAAGTGATGAATATAGAATCTTAAAGGATAAGTTAACGCTTCTATTAGATCAATTAGACATAAAAGCTGAGTCAATCCCTTTATCGGTGACTGAGCGGGCTGCTAAGGAGGCGGAGAGACATGATGAGGAGGCTAAATGGGCTCAATGGGCAAAGGTAAAAAATATTCAGGAGGGCGGAAATAACACAAAATATTTTCATCTCATAACCAATGGAAAACATAGCAAGAAAAGAATTTTTCAGTTTGAGCAAGATGAGGACACTATTGTTGGTGAAGTTAAATCTCAGAACTTTTATTTCTAAATATTATAAGAAATTATTTGGAGCATCGGCTCTGAGTTATGTTTCTTTATTAGAGGAGGATAATTCGGATATGCCTTAAATCTCTTCGGAGGAGAATGATATCTTAACCGCCTTATTTACGGAAAAGGAGGTGTTGGAGGCAATTAATAATATAGAACATAGTAAACCTCCAGACCAGACGGGTTTCCTATGGAGTTTTACCAACACTTTTGGGATGTAATAAAATCAGATCTGATGGATATATTTGCTCAGTTGCATGTTGTGGGCTTGCAGTTGTTCAAGTTAAATTTTAGGGTTATAACCTTATTACTAAAAAAGAAGATGCAAGTTGGATCGAGCAATTCAGGCCAATATGTCTTCTCAATGTGAGTTTCAATTTTTTTAACCAAAGTAGGTACTAACCGGGTGACATCAATTGCGAGCCGTGTCAGCAGGCCAACCCAGTTAGCTTTCATCCCTGGTCAAAAAAATATTGGATCAAGTGATGATTCTACACGAGATAATTCACTTCACGAACTTTAAACGAAAATGATGTATGGAGTGCTTTTTAAAATAGATTTTGAGAAGGTATATGATAAATTTAATAGGTATTTCTTACATAAAGTCTTAAGAACGAAAGGTTTTTCACCTAAGTGGTCTGAGTGGATAGCTAGATTTGTTCAAGGGGTAGTGTCGGCATAAAGGTGAATGATGACATCGGTCATTACTTTCAAACGCTAAAGGGTTTAAGGCAATGAGATCCGTTGTCTCCTATACTTTTTAACCTAGTTGCTGATATGTTGGTCGTACTTATTTCGCGGGCAAAAGAGGATGGTAAGGTCGGCGGATTGATACCTACCTTGTCGATGGACGGTTCCCCCTTCTCCAGCCGACCTTGCCGGCGTCAGGAGGGGTGGGGAACCCGATCTATGGATGGATTTTTTCGTTAAATTAGTGATTTCAATAAATTAGGGTTTTAGTAGCCGTCTTTGATTTGGCCTTCACGTCAATGGAGATGACACCGTCTATAATAAGTGACCTTCGGCCCCCCCTTTCGACGACGAGATCTCCATCCCGGCATCTACGGTGGTGTTGAAAGATTTAATTTGTCTAGGTATGGTCCTTCAGATCTTGTTTTGACATATCGGTTTTGGATCTTTTCTCTTGGTTGCCACGAGGAGCATTATTCTTGCAACTACATCTTCGACGATGGTGATTCGTACTCTCGGCTCCCAACGACATCTACAAGGCTATTCGTTTTTCCCCTGCAAAACTGGTGCCGTTACTCTTGCCGATGTTGGTTGACCACTTTAATGGTTGCTTGCGTGCTTGCAGGCTTGGTATTGCTGCTCAAAATTAAAATTATTGGAGAATTTTCGTTGGTATTTACAGGTTTGTAGTTTGATATCTATGTCATCGTTCTGCTACTGCCTTCAGAAAAGTACAAGATTGTGTTCTAAAAGAAGAAAGTATATGAAGATTTGCTCGTCTCTTTTAGACTTTATTTTGTAATCGTTGTAGCCAGCTCATGTACCTCTATCATGTACTATTTGGTGCAATAAATATATATGGTATTGATTGTCAAAAAAAAACTAAGGTGGTTATGAGTGCTTCCCATCATGGTAGCAGGCTTGAGGTGCTAGGTTCGATCCCTACTCTCCCTCTCCTCAATTTATTTTATGAACCGTCCTTGTACAGTGACTCGTGAAACGCAACTTTCCGACGCAAATCTTGCCCCTTCGCTCGCTAATGAACGAACCATGCCGTGTCCAGAGTTAAGACAATCTCAGGACGTCCTGAGATTAGATTTCCCGTTTATTAGTGGTCATTAGAACCTGGCAAGGTATACTTCGCGCATACATAAGTTTTTTCTATCTAGGAAATGAGGTAAGTATACAAGAAAAGGAAATGGCACCTGAACTAGTTCAACCAATATAGTGTTGTTTTATGTAAGTCAACCCATTGCATGTCAAACTTGGGTTTTAAATGAAACTAGACAAAATAATGTCTTCACGTTGTTTAGCAAGAATTGCACTTATTCTTCCGCACAAGTGAAAGAATAGTGGGTGTCTCCTTGCTTCGCCGACGTTTTTGTCTCGCCTCTCGATGGTAGTGGGTCTAGACGGCTATGCTCTTCCTTGTTCCGACGGCTTTGGGAGTTCACGGTCATAGGTCTGCAAAACTCCCTGCTTCGCAATGGAGAAGCTAGCAACTACGACGCCTTCGGGTGTCGTCTCCTCCTTGGAGGCGTCGCTAGATCGTGCTTCCCCTTCTCGAACACAAGAGGAAAACCTAGATCCAGCTTGACAGATCAACGGTACTGCTAGAACATCGTCCCCTCCTTGGAGTATCTATGTTTTGACTGAAGAATGGTTTTATTTTCTTGGATACGCTCTCTTATTTGACGCGATCTCACCGGTGACCACACGTTGGCGTCTGCGCTAGACCGTGGGCATATGACACGCGGGAGGCAGGACAGGAGACACAGCACATTCATCCACCCGCAGTGGCAGCTCCCACATTACGGAGAGCGAATGAGAATACGGCGAGGCTTACCAACGTCTGGGCGTGACTCTCCTAAATCTCGTTCAGTAAACATGGTCACGGGGCTAACGTTCGGCTCCGACCTCTCCGTTTCAAAACATGGAGCCAGCCGGACTCGCTCGGCCTGGCAGATAGATTTTGGACGTTTGGCGGCGTCCTGGGCGGCGGATCTGCCACCAGCTAGCTCATTGTCGCGTCGTGTTCGGCGTCCCGGCCACCACCACCGTCCATCTGGCACGCGCGTTCCGAACCGAAACCCCACCACTCACGCACGAGGTCGAAGCACCACAGTAGCGGGCACCGTCCACCTGCACAATAGCACCAAAGCTGTTTGCAACACCAACAGAACAGTGTTTTGGGTGGGTCAAATCAGCGCTCCGTCAGTTCTGCCTCCGTCGAAGCAGGCGACAAACTGGAAAAGCAGCAGCAGCAGCTGCGCGCATGCAACGCAACGGCAACACGCGCACGCGGCGCCCGCGCGGTTTCCGTCTCCGCGGCGGCTACTCCTCTTCTTCCTTCCGCGCGCACAAGCACAGCGCAACGCGTTTCGCTTCTTTCGAGACCCTCACCCAACCGTCGTGCCGTTCGGCCGGACCCAGTAAACAAAACCCGACCTAGTCAATGCGCACCACCAAGTCGCAACCCAAATAACGTAGAGAGCCGCCGGCACGGCAGCCAGCGAACCACAACACAGCGGCACAGCAGCGTCTCCATTCCGCAAGTCAATCACGCCCGCCTCGCCTCCACCTCCACCTCCGTCGCGTTTTCGTCCTCCTCCCCACGCCCCCGCACGGCCGCACCTGGCCGCGGCGATGGCTCCCTCCGCTCTCCTCCTCATCCTCGCCGCCGCCGTCCTCTGCCCCCTCGCCACCGCGCAGGAGCGCAACATCCCGGTCCGCTTCCCCTCCACCCGCTCCCCCGCCGTCGGCGTCCCACCGATCGCGTCCCCGTCTCCATCCCCCACGGGCACGCCCTTCCTCCCCCCGCAGTCCGCCGCCGCCTCCTCCTCCCCCACGAAGCGCAGCGACATCGCCGTGGCCGTGGTCAGCACGGCGCTGAGCAGCTTCGCGGTCTGCGGGCTCGCCTTCTTCATCTTCCTCCGCCACGGCAAGAAGAAGGAGCTCACGCACGGGCGGCAGGATGGCGCCTTCGCCGGTAAGATGCCGGAGAGGGCGCCGAAGCAGCCGCCGCGCGGCGGCATGGTGGACGAGAACGGGCTCGACGCGATATACTGGCGGGAGTACGAGAAGGATGGCCGCGGCGATGGCGGCAGGGGGAGGAAGCCCGCGGGGAGCGGGCGCCCACCGCAGCCGCCGTCATCCCGCCAGCAGAATCGCGCCGAGAGGAGGACCGAGGCACAGGGGTCGCCGGCCCCGTCCCCGTCCCCGCCGCGGCCGAGGAAGGGCAGGGTAGATCAGGAGCCGCTCATACCGAGGGGGTCCCTGGACTCCTCGGCCGCCGTGTTCGACGAGTCGCCGCACGCGCCCGGCGCCAGCTCCAGCTCCAGCTCGTCCTTCTCCGTGGCTGCCGCCGAGGCGTACGCGCGGCCGCCGCCGCCGGCGTTGATCGCCGTCAGCTCTGTCCCCCGCCCATCCCCACCACCAGCCCCTGCCGCCCCACCGGGAAGAGGAAGCCCACCACCACCGCCACCACCAAAGGCCGCCGTGTCGCCACCGCCACCAGCACCTAAAGGCCCACCTCCGCCACCAGCACCTAGAGGTCCACCTCCGCCGCCAGCGCCTAGAGGCCCACCTCCGCCGCCACCACCAGGAGGAAAGAAAGGGGGGCCGCCACCGCCACCACCGCCTGGTGGAAAGAAGGGAGGGCCGCCCCCGCCGCCCGCCTGGGCGTCCTCGAGGCCACCTGCGTCGCCGGGCATGGCATCCGGCTCAGAGGACCAGTTTGCGAAGCTCAAGCCGCTGCACTGGGACAAGGTCAATGTGGCGGCCACCGACCACTCCATGGTCTGGGACAAGCTCACCGCCGGCTCATTCAAGTAAGCCACTCCTGAATTAAACTCTGCTTCTCGTTTCAATTGCTCACGCGTAGCACTATTGCCATAGCCCATACTACATGTTTAATTCTCTCGGCGCTTCTTGTGCATTCTGCTACTACAGTATTTATTTAGTGTTCGTTGGTACGAATGGTGTGATCAGAGACACAGGAATGTAGTGCTAGCCAGGTAGGAAGAGTGAATGCCGCTGGGATAGCATAGCATGCATGGACCCCTGAACCTTGAAGAGTGTAGTACAAAGTTGCACTTGAAATAGGACCGTCAGACAAACCAATTAAGCATAAACCCAGGGAATTACATTGGCATTACATTTTCTGAAAGATCATGCCATTAGCATTTTTGGCTGTGCTACTTGCAAGAACAGTCCCGGAATGTGCAGAGATGCAGTGTAAACTGGAAAGGCCCTTTTGATGGCGGATTCTTCGATGGGATCACAAATCTAGCACGTCGCTTTTTCGGTGGACTGACGTCGCAGCATCCTCCCTCGAAAGGATGCCCAAATCCCGGGGCGCCTTTTTGTGCGCGTATGTTCCGTTTGGATCCTGGACCTGTTGTTAATCTACCGCAAGGACGGACGGGTAGGGTACCTTTGGTGTTATCTTTAATCCGCGTTGTCCTCGCTCTCTGGCTTTAGTCCGCGTTCTCTTGGCTTTACACCAGCTAGGTGGTTTCATAGAACGAGTACACGGGAACAGGTATACGGGTTGGCGAGGCATGCTTTTCGTTGAACGGGCAGCAAGTTCGCATTCGTTACCTTGACAGAATCAACCATATAGTACAGATTACTGCTATTGTTAGCTTGTTTCACCGTGAATAAATCTAGATGGGGACGGGTATGCATCAGCCCAGTTGGGAAGCAATGATGGGGGGATTTGGGAAGAGGATGTGGACACGGGAGGAGGTGGGACAAGAGGGTACACCTTCAACTTGGTCAAGATGGCCACCCAATTGTCTGTATCTGTCAGCTTGTGCTAGCTGGACAATTGCAAATCCCTCCCAGGTCCCAATGATAAGAGAATCATAGCTAGAAAAAAACATGGGTGTGATTGCCACTTACTGCAAACGTTGCTTTATTTTGCATGATTGATACCTGATATTAATTAAACGAATAGAACACTGGTTATCGATTGAAACCATTCTTCTAACAGTGTTTCTCTGGTGTGTTTGCAGCTTGGACGAAGGCACCATCGAGGCCCTGTTCGGTGCCGGGGCAGCTACCAACCGCAAGACGAAATCTGCAGACTCCAACGACTCATCAAGCGGCCTAGGACGCTCGATCTCGGAGGAGCGGATATTCCTGATCGACCCACGTAAGTCGCACAACATCTCCATCATCCTCCGGTCCCTTACCGTGGGGAGGGACGAGATCATCGACGCCCTCCGTGACGGTCACACCGAGCTCACCACCGAGGTCCTCGAGAAGCTGTCCCGGCTCAGCATCTCCAAGGAGGAAGAATCTACCATCCTAAAGTTCACTGGAAACGCCGACAGGCTTGCCCCTGCCGAGGCCTTCCTTCTCCGGCTCCTCCTCGACGTGCCCAACCCATTTGCCCGTGTCGACGCACTGCTGTTCAAGATAAACTACGGTTCTGAGGTCGCTCAGCTCAAGAAATCGCTCCAGACATTAGAGATGGCGAGCCAGGAGCTGAGGACAAAGGGGCTCTTCTTTAAACTGCTCGAGGCGGTGCTCAAGGCAGGAAACCGGATGAACGCCGGCACAGCACGGGGGAACGCACAGGCCTTCAATCTTACAGCACTGCGCAAGCTCAATGACGTGAAGAGCACTGATGGAGCCACCACGCTGCTCCACTTTGTCATCGAGGAGGTTGTGCGTGCAGAGGGGAAACGCCTCGCCATCAACCGCAACTACACTATCCGCCGCTCTGGCAGCCTCGCCAAGTCAAGCACCGACGGTGGCATTTCAGTAGCGGCAGGCTCCACATTTCAGGGTCCAAAGCGCGAGGAGAGGCAGAACGAATACTTGAACCTGGGATTACCAGTGGTCGGAGGTCTCAGCAGTGAGTTTGCCAATGTGAAGAAGGCTGCGACCGTGGACTATGATGCGGTTGCCAATGAGTGCGAACTCTTAGGCAGACGGCTAACAGGCATCAAGAAGCTCTTGGAGATCTGCGGGGACGATGGATTCTCAAGAGGGTTGAGAGGTTTTGTCAATGCTGCAGAAGAAGAGCTGAAAGCGCTAACTGGGGAGCAGGAGAAGGTGCTTGATCAGGTTAAGAGGACAACGGAATACTACCATGCAGGTGCTACCAAGGACAGGAACGCGCATCCCCTCCAGCTGTTCGTCATAGTGAGGGATTTCTTGGGGATGGTGGACCAGGCATGTGTGGACATCAAGAGAAGACTACAACAGCAAAAGAAACCATCACCCTCATCGTCACAGGCAGCATCACAGCCAGCAACGTCGGTGGCTGCGGCAGCCGCCAAGGGGCCAGCTGATGGTGCCAAGGGGGCAGCAGCAGCGGCGGCAGCACCGGCTCAGAAACCACCACCGGAAGAGGCAGACAGCAAAAGGAAGAGGGTCATGCCAAGATTCCCAAACTTGCCTGCACACTTCATGAAGGACAATGCAGACTCCGATTCAAGTAGCGATGAGGAATAGAATGTATGGAGAGGTGTAAATGATGATTGTTTTGCATTGGTTTGAATTGGTTGTTTTGGTCTTTTGGAGGTATAGGTTAGCTGCAGACTGTACATAATGAAATATTTGTTCTTTATATAAGGTCCATGTCGACAAATCTAGGTACACAGCTCTTTTCAGAAATTTCAATTTGATGTAAAGATATCAATGATCCCTTACAAAAATCGGTAACCATTTGACCATGGTACAACAAAGAATTGCCTACCTACAACAAATGACAAATGTGGTACTTACAGTTTCCAGGCTCTCATCCAGCAAGCTCACTTAGCGGTACTCGATCCATGACGCTGCAAGCAATTTGTGCATTTTTTTGGAGAACTGGATCTATGTCTGGCAATTTTGGAATCTGGAATAAAAATTAAATAGCATTATATATAGCTGAAGGACTCTGGGGATACCCAGAAAAATCAAGAAAGAGCAGCATTGACATAATATATTATCATCAAATTTCAAGAACCAAAAAATCCAAGAAAATGTGGTATTGACATTAAAAACGCTAACAAATTTCACAGCACACTGGAGGTACACGGAATCTGCATGCCTGATAATATACCTGAGCTAGTAAATCCATCGTTCGTCTGAGCAGCCGGGCTAAATCTCCATCATCCATTGCAGAGTCCATCATTATCTCCCTCCAAGTTAACCCTGACGCCCAGGCTTCTACCATTCCAGCAAACTGGGTATCTATTTCACAGGGTATCTGAATACCAAGAAGAAAGAAGATGAGAATGGTAACTAGAACAACAATTGATCTATAGATTTCAAAACACAGTAAAACAAACCTTTACACCATGTTTCTCTTGGAGATCGAGGAGCGAGTTTCTCTGCTCTTCTAAGTAGTTTATAACACCAATAACAACCGAAGACGGTTCATACACATAACTGGAAAATTCAAACAATCACCACAATGTGTAAGAAAAATATCAGAATGTGCTTTATTCTAACACATTTTGGACTGGATACTACATACACCGAGCTGATGTTCTCACTTTAAGTAAAGGATGACAGAAAATACTAAACTGCTGTGCAGAGATAAACATGACATAACAGAAGGCTTTACAACGAATAGCCATAGCAGGTTGTAAGCATGAGAACAGGTGATGTTGTTGAAGTTTGTACCTGCTATTTTTCCAAGGGCGTAGCTTGATCCCTTCTGACACTAAGCTTCCACACACTGCTGCCAGTTGAGATGGCTTCAGATCCAAAAGGACCTTGTTCCTAAGAACCATAGCAAGCCAGAGTTCGTTTTCCCCTCGTATGGCTGCTGCTGTCTCACCCAAAGGATAGATTACCTGGGTATTGACATCTAACACTCTAGCCTCTTGTATGACCTTGCTAATCTGGTAAACATCCACTTAGAAATTAATTTCTGAGAAACTATTAATTGATGGCAAGCGTAAGGCTGTAACTTAGTAGTGTTGTCTACAAGATTCTGAACACCCTCATCAAATCATACCATTTTCTAGAGGAACAGCATAGATTTTCAATAAAAGTATGGAACGGCTTAGAGGGTTTAGTTATTCTGTGAGCACTGGTGTACTAGAAGAATGAAAGGCTGGACAACGAGCACTGGCCGGGCATAAAGGGAGCACGATCAGAAGCAGCAGGAGATGCTATAGTGACTTGAGTATTTTCTATCGCATTGGTTCAGCTACATAGTTATGTCATGCATGAAGTGGAAGCAACTGCCTCAATATATTGTATAGAAATACTGCTTTCAGAACTATATAGTTCAATTAGATAGGTTCATCAAACATAGAAATCATATATGGTTACCTGCAGAAATTCTTTCCAACCGGTTGGTTCAATTTGCATTATGCGTCTAGTCAAACGACGGGATCTGGCTTCCAAGCGCTCAATCTTTTCTTTTGTAAAGTTTCTCATGTCAATGATCTTTTGAAATGATCTAAAACCCTTAGTACTCCTGATTGTTTTCTTTAATTGTGAAACCTTCCTCCTCTGTTTCTTGTGAGATTCTACGGCGGTTTGATGTTCCTGGGAGAATTGTTCTACCTGTGAAGAGTAATAAAGAAAGTTTAATGCAAGCTAGCTAAAACGTCAACAGAGCTATAAGATGCAAGTGATAATTTGCAACTTCATATCAGACACAGTTTGATAAGTATTCATGATATCATATGAAATGAGCATGTGCATGCTGCATTGGTTATCTATAGACATTAAAAAGAAATTTCAGTAGTACGGTATATTACTCCTATGGTGTTATCACTATGATTGACTAACCTATCAGATGACACGGATAGGATAAAGGAAGACTTCGTCAGTGAATCTTTTGAGAAATGGATATTGTGATACCAACAGATAACTCTAATTAACAATAACCCTAGCACAAAATATCAGGAAGGTCAAGGAGTAAGTGCAAACCTCATCATCTTCTGAGAGGCTATTAAGCACAGGAACATTAAGACTCCATGACCATGTGTCTAGGGATCCATCCATGCATAACAAAGAACCATGCTCTGATTTTGCGATTTTATCCCAAATCATGTCTTCGCGCAAAAGGAGCTGCTTCAGGGTTTCTCTAGGGAGTGGCCCACCCTCAACTGAAGGAACAGCAGGTAGCCCTGTCTGGTAAACAGTTTTTATCCATTTTTCCGTGAATAGATACCATGCATTATCTGAACTCAAAGCAACATAGTAGGATGGGCAATGAAGCTGTTCCCCACTATCAACTGATTCAACTTCCCGCCTGCCTGGACCAGTAAAATCCTCCTCTAGCTGCAATAGTCGTTTTGGTAAGAACACACAAGGACGACATAATCACAAAGACAGATACAGAAGAGAACTTTCATAATTCAAATCTCAGGGCATGCCCAACAAAATTATAGATATACAAATAGCAAGGCTGTACGCTACTGTGCTTCAGATCTCATATTTTAGCAGATATCTAATAATTAATGCTTAAAGTTCTTCAACAAGAATGTGAACAATAAGAGAAGTAAACAATCACTGAAGTAAAACAATGCACTTTTCCCTCTACATTTTGCATGCAAGAATATGTAACTTATTCACTCACCATGCTCACAATCTTTTGATCATCAAACGAGCTGAGGCTTCCAATAAAAACAGCAGGAATCGTGTGGTGAACTGAATCTTTATCTTTATACTGTAAGCAGATGAAAGGAAGGTGACCACTTTCAAACTCTTCTAACCGAGTTTTCCATGCAGCCATTCTCTCTAGTTCCATCCTCCTTTTCAGTTCATTTCTTAACTTCTTCTCTTCCTGTGGAATAAGTGTGCAGAACATATAGGTTTTATAAATAATACAGGATGAGCAGTACCTCAATCAACAGGTTATGAAAATACATTTTTTATTATGTAAATACCTTTTAATGGAATTTTCGGAAGTGTCCTGGCTTGAAGTGATTGGGTTTTACTAGTTGATGCGTCATTTTAGGTTTTAACTTTGAACTTCTATAGGCAAAGCCGTATGTCAGTATTAGCATGTTAAGTAAATTCAAGTACCCACATGGTGTGGTTTTTTCTAGAGCATGTAGGATGGCTGCACATTTTTTGCATTAGGATAGAAAGGGTTAAGATCGTATTGATTTTACAGTGTTCTCTAAAATGCCAGGCTGAAAGAAACAGAAGTTGATAGCCAGGCTGAAACCAGAGGACCGATCAAAATAGAGGGGAACATGTATGCTTAAGATCGTCTTGATTTTACAGTGTTCTCTAAAATGCCTTAAAGTGCTAAGGCAAATTATAGTTTATCTAATGGTAAAAAGAAGAGCTCCATGCAGTATATACAATTCTCAAAGAACCATGGTAATGTGTCAACCCAAAAAAAAATTAAGGGAGATCATGCTTATTTTGTCATCAATACATGGACAAAAATAATTGAGCATTTCTAAGTGGGATTATTATCTATTATCTAAAAAGTTGGGGTTATAACAATATCAGATGCATTAGATCGATTTCCATGTTATTGAATTGCTATAGAGAAGCCAAATCAAACAATAAATACTACCTTTAATTTATTTTGTAGAAGGGAAATCTCAGTATAGTCTTCCACTGATAATTCCTTCCTGCATTTCCTGTCAATGAATTCATCCGTAATTTCAGAAGAGAGATACTGTATTTCTTTCTGTATTCTCTCAAGCTCTTCTTTAGCAGCAACCATCACATTGCTCCCAACATAATTCCCAAAGCTTTGCTCCACTAACTTTCGAGCTTCCTCTAATGTTCTCCCAGAACGTTTAGCCTTCACATCACCCGATTCTTTATGGTTATGAGTAACTTTTGAACCCTAGATGACACATTACAACCCATCAGATAAGGACAATAAGGAAACAAGAAAATATGCAGATATACTACGGCAAGATACATACCGCAAGGAGATTCAAAACCATCCCGTATGATGCGGTAAATTGTGAAACAAGTGGCTCAAGTCCAGCGAAAATAACGTCACAACATTCTTCAGGACCTTCAGAAGTAGTCTGAACAAGGACAGAATGCCCAACTGTGTCAATCCCTCTCCTTCCAGCACGACCTGCCATCTGGAATAGGTTATTTGGGGTTAATAGCTGGCGTCCGGCATCAATTGTTTTGCTGAGAGAAGAGATCACAGCTGTCCTGGCAGGCATATTGATCCCAGCAGCAAGGGTTTCTGTCGCAAAGACTACTTTAACAAGGCCACGCTGAAACAGTTCTTCAATAAAGGACTTCCACAGTGGCAAGCATCCAGCATGATGGGCAGCAACTCCTCGCAGGAGTCCTTTCACAGCATTTTCCCGGATAGCATCAGGATATTGCATCCTGAACCTCCTAAGTTCCAGTTCAACTTCACTAGCCTCACAATCATGCAAAAGTCTACAATCCTCGAGATATTCAACGGCTGCATCACATCCTCTTCTACTAAAGATAAACCAAACAGCTGGAAGCATGTCATTTTCCCAAAGCTGTGACAAAGTGTCACGTATTAGTGGAACCTGCATAGTAAGGTAATCAAGAAATGACACCCATTAGTCATAGCACAGAGGCTAGGGGTAATAAAGCTTCCGTTTTCTATTAAAAAACACGCTTCAATCTGACATGGTCTAGCAAAAAGCCATGGAGCAGTTTAAGCCATTATGTGAAAATGCAAGGCATAAAAGGGATTCTAGTTAATGCCTGGGAACGCCGCATATTGGTGACCTCATGCTTGGACAATTGAACTTGTTTTGATATGTCCAACGGGCTTCTGCTACCTTGCTCATTTTTATTTGTTCTAAGCTTCCTCTTTCCTTTCACGTAGTAGTATTCACTTTGGGGAGAAGATATGTTCTGGACGTGAGACATCCGCAATTTCCTGTATGATAGAACAAAATGATATAAGATGACTTAGCTTAGGTACTAACATAAACAATGTGCATGAAGGAAATATTAGAATGCGCAAGAGATATAGTCCTAAAGTGTTACTTAAGAAGTTCCATACAAAGCAGAAAAGTGTAACCAGTTGCTGGTATGGATGCCAAACATTATCGATCTTTATTATAGTGGTCGTTCATCCCACCTCCCACTCATCCCATCTCCCCACGGAAAGGAAGACAGAAAGGAAAGAAATATTGTCTTAGATTAGAAGAAAAAGGTGTTGTGATTCGTTTTCTGTTTAGGAAGGAAAGAAGTAGTCAGCAAAGTTTGGAAACATGGATAAAAAAGGAAGGGTTTTCTCCATAGCATCGCATGGGTATTTAGCTAGTTTTGATAAAGTATGAATAAGAATACAAAGTATGCAACCAGATAGAATCTGAAGAACCTAGGGGTACAGCTTGTTTTTTTATTCTCTGTTTTTCCCATTGATGGCCTAGGTTGTTTTCTTTTCTTTTCCTTTCGATTTTGCCACTTTGTAAGACTTCTGCATCATAACTTGTTCTCCTAATACAAAATGACATGCACTTTGGTGCACGTTCGAGAAAAAAAATTGGAGAAATCATTTGTGCCTTTGATACTTCTAACAAAATAAACTCGACCAACAGGCTCTAGGCCTCCAGCACCCGTGGCATTTTTAATAGTGAAGAAACGAGCAAACTGTGGACTCGCGGAGGCTAGGCCTCGAACACGTGTGGGCTTGGAGCACACCTGGCTCTAGCCAACCGAGCAACATTCAGTTCTCATACTTCCAGTAGTAAAGAATGGGACTTTTTTGTGTCATGGCTAACAAAGCAACCTTGTCAGAATCAACATGCAGGCATTTTATCCTTTACAAAAAAGGGTATAAATCATATATGGTAGAAAGTAGACAGAGAGGTAAGCACATTTCTAGGACTATTTTTGATAATCCAATAATATTAACCCGGATGAGCATAGCTAATGGTGTAGGCAAGGAAGACCTAAGTAGGCCCTACAAGGTTCAGATGAAATCCCTTATTTAGCAGCTGAGCATATTATGCATAAGGCATGCCTATTTCCATTTAAGCTGCCTAAAGGTGCGGCTATGTTATTCCCAAATGACCAAACAAGGCAAGTACCAGAACATATCAATAGACATTAAACTATCCTTTATATGTCTTGTACCCGACTAATCTTGGTAACCATTTAGCAAACGCCTGACATTGATAGTGAACAACTGGTAAACAGGCGTGCGCACACACATAGATACAGAGAGGAAATCACAAGAGTACAGTTTGCAACGAAGAATAGATGGTTAACTTCTTAGCAGATGGAATCACCTATTCGGATTAATTAATGGCAGCTGCCCACATTCTGATGGGATGGTCCAATTTATCAAAGGGGTGAGCATGGTTAAAATAAACAAGGCAGTTGGATGAATATTGTTATTAACACTTTTTTATAGGCATGTCGTTTAAAAAGTAAGGTAGTGTATGGTGCCAACAAGAACAAGGTGACTACCTATTCATTTTCTTTCCCTTTTCATCAAGAAGAGGTAGAAGTGCAAATTTCTTCGAGAAGTGCCAATTTAGTGGAACAGGACGTTTGTTCGATGTCACCAGCTCTGTTTTTCCATGGATCTACAAAGATACCAACATAAGAACGATTTTGCAAACATAAAATCAGGTGTTACAAGACCAGAAATAAAGGAAGATCACAATGTATGGACACAGCATTTGCACATGCATGAGCACACAGATGATCATGGCAAACGCGTAAATATACGGTGCGTGCTTATGAATGTATTTTTACTTGAACGAACTGTGCATGTATTTCTGGTGCTACTCACCAAATACATCCATTTAAAGTAGGAAGTGGAGAAACTCTTACACCTAACATGCTACTGCAAAACTAGAAGCAATGACAACACAGGTAATCCATTATTTGAGTATCACTCCAAACAAAATAATATCGCACAAACTGAGATGCAAAAGCTACAGTTACCTGACCTATCCAGCCGGCTAATTCATCAGGATTTGCAACAGTAGCAGACAAGCATATAAGCTGGACTTCCTTTGGACAATATATCACCTAAGGATGAGGTAAAAATAGGTAAGTCAAATGACCAATATGAACTCATGGAGATGAGAAAGAGAGTAATAAAGTAGCATACCGTTTCTTCCCAAACAGTACCGCGTGAGATATCACTTAAGTAATGGACTTCATCCAAAACAATGACATCAACTTGAAATAATCTACCTTCCGATGCTGACATACCAACACTGCAGTTCAAACAGAAGACATCGAGATTCTTTCAGAAACAGGACAAGTAACATCCGTTACAATAAAATAGTTAACTACCAGTAAAGCTTAATCTCCACCCATTCCCCACCCCAACCCCAAAAAGACTACCTCAAAGGCTAGATAAGTAGCTAGACCGTGATATTCTCAAATGCGCACATGCACGACTTGGTAAACACTGAACACATATATAGGTAAAGTTGAACTATGATAAACAGTAACTGTTCCTGTCACAGAATGCTCTGCAATATTTGTTTGCAGTGGTGGAAGTAGCAAATTGTCAAACTAATAACAGTATGCTACAGCGTGAATACTTGTAGAATCCCACTTGTATCAGTCATCCGTGCATGAATACCTTTGATACAGCATATTACGCAGAATCTCTGTCGTCATTATTAGGATCTGAGCATCTTTATTGATAGCAGAATCTCCTGTAAGAAGACCAACATTATGATCACCAAAGGTATTCCTGAAATAATTATACAGTGGAAAATGTGTCAAAACAAATGTACTACTCGGAATCTGACCATCTAGGCAAATTATATAACATTCTCAGTCTCAGACTTGCAGTACTCTAATACTCCAACAGTCATAAATGTTCTCCAGAAATCATCATGTGGATACTAGAGTGGACTTAGAGTTTCAACTTACACCTGAATTGATAGTGTGCAAGATATAACTTTACAACATAGCAAAATAACTAGATAAGCTAGCATGCAAGAGCATCCTCACTTTTGCAGTTTATGCCACCGGATCCAGGGGGTAGAGTTTAAGGTAGTCATTTATTGTATGCCTCAATTTTACGGAAAAAAAAAAGGGAAGCGATTTGCAAGGCTCTCCATCAATTGGGAGCATGAGGATGCCATTAAGATGATAACTCTAGGCACGTCCGAAATAGCACAAGACAAAAGGTAAATTTTGCAGGTTTCTGTCACAAACCTGCAAAACGAAGGACATGAATCATGAAAGTAGCATTTTACCGGAAATCGCGGAACTTCTGATTTGACAAGGCCTTCAACGGTGTTGTGTAGAAGAGACGCCTTCCTCTGGCAACTGTTGCAACAGCTGCAGCTTCTGCGATTAGTGTCTTTCCGCTACTTGTAGGTGCAGAAACTACGACAGATGAGCCTCTTAGAAATGCTTGTATAGCCAGACGCTAAAATAAGATAGGAAACAATGTAAGAAAAATGAAAAGAATGTGGTCTAGACCATGATAATAAGTATATCAAGTGCTTAAAATTCATAAAAGAATGTTCAATGTCCTATGCTTTTTGTGTACAACAAATATTAGCATCCGGCTCCCAAACTTTTTACTATTACCAAAGGGGAAGAGGTAGAGATTTTATTTGCAGAAATCAAAACAACAATTTTACCCCTACCTATTTCAGATTTCAGTGGCATTGACTGCCTATCATTTTCAAAATTTATTCCAGTTAACTTGAAATATACTCAACATCGCCATAAACAAGGACTTGGAGAAGATCTCCAAAATGATACCGCCTGGAGCACAAATTACTGAAATATATATGCCGCAAGGAAATACAGTACGGTTCATTGCTCATCACAATCATTTACTGGCCAGTGCAACTAAGTTTTTAAGGTAACAAGAACATGACACTATCTGAGAGCTCCATAATGCTATAATTAGGAAGTGTGTTACAGTAGATGACACAAGAGATGTCCCCATGTAATTCCATGTATTTAATATTGTAACTAGCAGATTGTCCCACACAATTGTAGGGTGTATCTGGTTATACTACAGGTACAAAACTTTCTTTGCAAAACTTTTGAAAAAACTATTTTGCAAACAACATATACAGTTTGGATGTTTAATTTGGGAAAGTACCTTTTTGGTCCCGCAGCTTGTTACAGAGTACTTTATGACCCTTAAGAAAAATTTGTAGGCATATCGTCCCACATGTTCTCAGACCAGACACATTTGATCCTTGGACCAGAGCCAAAATGATTTTCTAGCTGACGTTGTGTGGTTATTTACCCGAGCTGATACGTGGCAGTCCAAGTTGGCATCCATTTCCTGCTGCTCTCTCTACCTCTGATGAGCATCTTGCCGAGCAGATGGTGGCAACTAACCCATTATTTCAACGCCGTCGTTGAAATCCCTTCAGAGACCGAGCAACGCCTGCCGCGACAGACTGACAACGGTGTCGATATGTTGTGCCAGCCCTGGTCCATCGCATGTCCGATGCCGGGGCTCTCGACCACTCGGTGGCCAAGTCGGATTCAGGAATGAATGTTTCAAGTTTGAGAAGACGAGGGGCGAAATTTCTATGAATTTTTCTTAAGGGCCCAAAAGCAAACTGTACGACTAGGTGAGGGGCCAAAAAGGCACATTTTCATTTAGTTCATGTTTAAATAGCATGATTTATTTAAGGTATCCCTCCCATTATGTTAAAGATGGGATTGAATTGTAGCTAGTGCTAATTATCTCTTTTCTATTTCCAGTTTCTAATCACTATGTCTTAAGTCAATCATTGAATCTAAGCTTTTAAGATTAGGTTCACTTAATTGAATGTAAGATGTTTCCCCCCATATTCTATATCTGTAGCTAACTGTAAATGTAAGATTTTCAAACTAGGGTCCACCAAATCAGGGGTTAGTTTTTTTTTTTTTTTTTGATAAATTTTAGCGATTGCTCCCTTCTTTAGCAGATGTAAAATCAGCTGCCACTGGTTTTTATTATTATCATAAAATAGATGGAAGGGTTAGATTTTCTTTGATAAATTTTAGCATATTGCGCCCTTTCCTTAGCGGATTTAAAGCAATTGTCATTGGTTTACATCCTTATGAAACAGATGAGTGGGTTCAGAAAATTACGAAATTAAAATATACTGCGGTACAGAATCACATGTGTGTCGCTGCTGGCTCAAAATACTAACCATTTCGGTACTCCAAAACCGATAACACTCTCACCAAAGCGCAATATAGCATCACTGAGAAACCAGACTTAGCTCGTCCAGATGAGGTCAGGTACCTGAAACTTGTCGATGGGGAAGTCGTAGATTCCGGCGAGCTCATTGTAATCGATGATATCCTCGCCGAACTCCCGCACCTCGGCGACCAGCTTAGCCACCTGCTGCGACTTGTACTCCTCCGACCGCTGCCTGCGCGCCGCGGTTTCCTCTCGCGAATCCTCCGCCGCCTTCCCGTCTCCATCGTCCTCGCCGCCACTCTCCTCTTCCAGCTCCTCGTAGCCATCCTCTCTTTCCCTATCCTCTTCATCGTCGTACTCCCCGTCCGCGTCGGCGATGTCTATCTCGTCGTCATCCTCCTCGTCGGCCTCTTCGTCCTCGTCCTCGTCGGACACAGGGGCGGCGGCGCTGGAGGGGGAGCGCGCGGAGGGGAGGTGGAGGGGAGCGGCGTAGGGTTGGGCTGGGCGGGACGGCAGGAGGAGAGGGGGCGTTGGGGTTTGGGGGAGCGCATGGCGAGAGGCGGTGGGAAGTGGGAGGAGGAGGAGGAAATGAGGTGCGAGGCAGTGCATGGCGGGAGGGTGTGGTGATTCGGCCGGAAGAGGCGGGGGAAGACGAGATAATGCTACGATTTTAATCTTCGCTTTTCCACATGGTGACCCGAAATGCGCCGATGGGCACTGACTTTACGCCATACGAATGCGGTTACGGTGACCTCCTTAGGGCAAGTGCAGCGCGGGCGCTTAGCTCCGACGCTAGGGATTAAATCCCAGCGGTTATGCTCTATTCCTGGTCGTCTTTATACCGCTATCGTTTAATTAAGAGCCAGACGCTTCGACCATTAGAGCAAAATTCAGCCACCAAGCTATCGCTTAGTTGAATAAAGCAACAGACTACTTAGAGCATCCACAGCGCACGGCGCTTATACAGACGCTTAAAGAATAAAAAATAATAGTACAAAATAAAAAAGGCAGCGAAGCGCTCCCACCTCACAATGCTGGAGGCGCTAATTAGCTACTCTGATGCCTTCGTGACTGTCACAGAAATCTGCTAGCGTCGGGCGACTCAGTTTGCGTCGGGCGCCCAGGATTAGAAAAGGAAACCGTGCATGCACTAGGATTTTCACCCTCGCGTCGATGGCTTAGCGCCGCAGTGTGGTTGCTCTTAAGCGTCTACCTTATGCGAAGGCCATAGGCATGAGAAATAGGAGATGATACACGATGTTCGAAAAATAACAAAAACTAGTGTGTGTTGCTACGGTGTAACCAAAAATAATGTTTTACTCAAACCATACTAAAATAACGGCACTTAATTTAAAATAGATGGAGTACTTTCCGATATGATTCACTTCTTTCTCTCTGTATCATAGGGTTTTTTTTTGAAGGACTTACTGTGGGGAAACCCTCACAACCTTTTATTAAAGAACACAATAATTACAGGCTATTTACATAAACAAAGAAATAAAAGAAAGAACTCTTCGTGTCCAAGCAAGGTGACATGGGTCACAAAACAAAACTTCTAGGCCCTAAAACTCGACCTAACTCTTTTGAAAATCCAAGCATCCCCTTCTAAATATTCCAGCAAGCTAAAATGACAACCTCTGTAAAGTAAGGACATTAGAAATGCTTAGAGGCCAATTATAAATTTTCCAAAATTAAATTATTTGACCACTGAATCTGCAAGTAATTTCGAACTCTGGAAGAAAATTGGCATTGGAAAGACAAGTGACACCAATCCTCCACTTCCTGCCTAGCACACAACACACATGTGTGGGAACCTGAGACTTTCCAATTTCTCCTTTTGAGCAGGTCTTGCTATTAATTTTGTCGTGTAGAAGTAACCAAGCAAAAAAAAAAATGCTTCAGCACTTTGACTTCCAGATCCAAACAGAGGGAGTGCGGTTGGACAGAGTAGCAAAAGACATCTTGTAAAATTGTGAGGGAAGATAAATGCCCTTTGAGAATTGGCAAGACCAAGTATCCATGAAATTATCCAGGTGAACTGAGGACAATTTCTCGTTCAAAGCATTGTATTTTTGGAAAGCTTCAGCGGACATAGGTAACATGAAGGCATCAGATAATTGATCAGCTGAAAAATGTCCCCAACAGAAGACAGCTTGTCTTTAGCCCATATGAAGTCCCCGATAAGTATGTTGTGATGTTAGAGTCAAAATTTCTCCTTGGCGCGTTCGTACAAACGTTGGGACCTCGCTCGTTCGTTGTCTCGTTATACTCATGTATCGGTCTAGTGCACAATCTTGTTTCTATCTAATGGAAGTTTTCGCTATAAGTGTTTATGTTTCCCTCGTTGTTAATTCAACATTGGGTCTTATTTTTTTTCCTTTCGGAGATTAGATGATTCTGAAACGAAAAAGTTAATGTTCATGAGTTGATCCCTAGAGCTTAGGTTTTTTTATTTCTTAACAAGCTTACTTCCTATGTTACATATCGGGTAAATAGTTATTGTGTTTTGTTGCTTTTGCATCAGAGTTGTTTGTGGACGTTGAGCATTTATTCTTGTGACATTTGCAGATTAGGTTGATATTATGGTTTGCTTGCTTGAGGGATGTGATCTGAGGTTTCAGAGTTGGAGCAGAGGGTTGAGAAGTGGTAGCGCACGGCGCAACTGCCTTCAATTTTGCACCCCGTTGTGATATTTTAAGATGTTGCTCCCTTTCTCTATGAGGTGGGTCCTTATTTCTTTTCCCCCTAATCCATACAATTATTTAGCCAATTGGAATGGCTTCGACTGAGAAAATATTTTTTCTGCAGAGTTTTGTCCTATTCAACATCTTCAAATGTTGCTAGAGATCAGAGAACTATCCAAGTGCGGCCCTACAAGTACAACATCACACAAAACAATAATTGGGTTGCTTGCCTATTGAAATAGATATTTATTAACCGTATTACTCTAGAACATTACTATGAATATTTATTGATCCCGTCGATTTCTCTTCCTCACGATTCTTCTCCTGATTTCTTTGCAACTCCATCAATTTTGTTATGTGTTTGATCAAATACAGTGATTCTAATCATATTTTTGTAGATGGATATCTCAATCATTCGCATTTTGATTTTTAACATTAAAGAAACCTCCTAATTCTGTCCTATCTTGTTATCTAAATTTAATTACTGCCATATGAATTCTCTTTAAACAAACATACCCAATGTTTATATGAGTTTCCTGGAACATTAGTACAGGTATATGCATGTACCACATTAGCATTTGTACTAAATCTAGGCAAATAATTTAGTGGGATTGTCTAATAGGAAAGCATGGTCGGAAGCAAGTAAGATACATGTCCTATTTGAAAATTAATTGGAGATGTATTTCCATGCATGTATTCTCATCGATGTTTAAATTGCCATTCTCTTTCAAATATGCTCTCCATGTTGTCTATGTAAGTTGTCAGCTAATGTGGAAGAGGTATAATGTAGGTTGGTGGTTTGGTCGGTAATTTTGGGGAACTATAGGTGTCTACAAGGCGGGGAATTGGGGCCTCGTCTCGCACTCCCCCCCCCCCCCTGGGTTGTAGACATGAGCGGTTTCCTTGCCAATTGGTGTATGTGTGTTGACACTCGCTGGTAAACCCAAGAGCAAGGTTGTGAAGAGTGCAGCGGCAAGTTTTCCCTCAGAAAGAAACCAAAGTTGAATCGACCAGTAGGAGAAACAAATCACTTCTGAAAGTTGATGCGGCTGATGTTGGCAGGACGCACTACCGGTTCAGCTACAACGTGGAATCTACACAACACAATCAAATTACTTTGCCCCAACGAAGCAGTGAGGTTGTCAACCTCACTGGTTTTGCTAAAACAAAGGATTAGACGTACTATATGGAAAATAATATTTGTTTGCAACATATGAAAGAGAACAATAATTGCGGCAGGAAAACAGTGGTTGCAGTGGTTGTATATCAGTAAAAGGAAATGGACCGGGGTCCACAGTTCACTAGAGGTGTCTCTCCAAAACAGATAGATAACATGTGGGTAAACAAATTACAGCTGGGCAATTGACAGATATAAAGGCTGCACCGTAGTGCACATGCATGACATGATGATTACCATGTGATTCATGCGGGCATTACAACAAGATACCTAAACTGGTATCCAACTGCATCTATGATTAATAATCCACCCTCAGAATGTCATCCGAGCAAACTTTGGGTATTAAGTTGCAAGTAACAGATAATTACATTAAGCAAAGTGTGTAATGTAAACAATAAAATCATCCTTAGAAAAAATTGTTGTTTTCTCCCTAATGGAAACAACACATCCCCCACCTGTTACGTTTATGTCACTCGAGCGTGAGTGAAAGGGAGGCATGAATCCACTATTGAGCATAAATACTCCC
Organism: Alopecurus myosuroides; assembly: GCA_028641055.1. Classification (NCBI taxonomy): domain Eukaryota; kingdom Viridiplantae; phylum Streptophyta; class Magnoliopsida; order Poales; family Poaceae; genus Alopecurus; species Alopecurus myosuroides. The sequence continues at coordinate 84,343,681 of CM054060.1, forward strand.
TCTTGGAGTTACAAGCATCAACTTGGCCATAGCATCTACTAGTAACAGAGAGCATGCAAGATCATAAATAAAATACACATGAAAAGAACATGATAGATTGATAATTATTGGACATAGCATTCAATATTCATCAGATCCCAACAAACACAACATGTAGCATTGCAATAAGATGGTCTTGATCATGTTAGGAAGCTCACAAGATCTAAACATGAGGCATAAAGAGGAGAGAACAACCATCTAGCTACTTCTATGGACCCGTGGTCCAGGGATAAACTACTCACGCATCACTCTGGAGGCAGGCATGGTGACGAAGAGCCCCCCGGTGATGATTCCCCCTCCCGACAGGGTGCCGGGGAGAGCTCCAGAACCCTCCCGACCTAGGGTTGATGATGATGGCGGTTGCGGATGTTTTCGTTGGAAAAGGATCGTGTATTTAAGGTTAACCCTCCAAGAGGTATAAATAGGCAAGAGGGCAATGTCGGTAGGCAGCCAGGGGGGCATGCCACCCCTAGGCGCGGCCAGAGGGGGCGCCGCCTCATGGTGTGGGGCCCCTGAGGCCCCCCTCCAGGTCTCCTTCGGACTCCGTGTACATGATGACTTTCTAAGACTTCTGGGTTTTGTTTCGTCCAATTTCGAGAATATTTCGAGAACAACTTTTCTGAAACTAAAAACAACAGAAAACAGGAACTAGCTCTGTGGCATCTTGTCAATAGGTTAGTCCCAGAAAATCCATAAAATAACATAAAGTGTATAAGAAACATGTAGCATATGGAAAGAAAACAACATGGAACATCATAAATTATGGATACGTTTGAGACGTATCAAGCATCCCCAAGCTTAGTTCCTACTCATCCTCGAGTAGGTAAACGATAAAAACAAATTGAAGCGAATATGCGCGAGAGGCAATAATAAAATGTTTATTATGTTATTCCTTATTTATGATGAATATTTATTTCTCGTGCTAGAATTGTATTAACCGGAAACGTTGATACATGTGTGTTTAATAAACAAACAATGGTTCCTACTAAAGCATCTCTTTTAACTATCTCGTTGATTAACAGATGATCAAGGTTTCCTGATCATGAACATTGGATGTTGTTAATAACGGGGTCGTGTCATTAGGAGAATGATGTGATGAACATAGACCCAAACTAAGTATAACAATACGATCAAGTCATTTAATTTATATTGTTATATCTTTCATTCGAAGTAACCTTATTCCTTAGACCATGAGATCATGTCAATCACTAATACCGAAAGAGTACTTTGATGATATCAAACGTCACGCTGTAACAGCGTGACTATAAAGGTGGCATTAGGTATTAGGAAAGTGTTAGTTAAGGCTCATGGATCAAGAGTGGGATTTATCCATCCAAAATGACGGAGAGATATACATTGGGACCTCTCAGTGATATCACATTGACACCGCTTGCAAGCATGTGACTAGGTCACAAGAATGTCATATCACAGAACGAGTAAAATAGTACTTGTCGGTAACGAGATCAAACAAGGTATGGTTGATACCGATGATCGGATCTCGGACAAGTAAAATATCGCGAGACAAAGGGAATTAATTACGACGTTGATGGTTCACACGATCACAAGATTCATCGTTGAATATATAGGAGTCATCGGGATCTCCAGATCATGTTGTTGATTATTGATCGGAGAGGTGTCTCGATCATGTCTGTATTATTCGCGAACCGTAGGGTGACACACTTAAGATCCGATGACGCATTTGAGAGGATACGGAATATCGAAGAATATTTTGGACAACACCGAAATTGTTTTGGTAAAATTGAAATAGTTCAAGGAGTTTTTTGTCGAATGGTTGTTAATAGAATTAACAAATGATTCGAGATGCTATATGCAAATGTTTGTTAATAGAATTAACAAATATTAAAATAAAGAAATAAAAATGTTTTATTTACTTATAAAAGAAAAACCTTCGGATTTTCTAAGTGGAAAGTTAAGGGAGGATGAGTGGGTGTGGGTGGAGCTTACACTCATGATGAGGGGAAGAGGTGGGGGCACCATGTGTTGGCCACACCTCCCCCTTTGGCTGCCTCCCCCTCCCCTATAAAAGGAGGATGAGGGCTCCCCCTCCTCATACAATTGTCCCACCTCCCTTCTCTCCACCTGCTGCTCCATTCCATGGTCATTTGCTTAACGAAGCTCTGACCGTGAGATTCTTCATCACACCACGCCGTCGTGCTGCTAGAGTTCTGGGGGATCCTCTACTTCCGCTTCCCCGCTAGATCGAGGGAACGGAGTTCTTCATCGAGCTCAACGTGTGACCGATCATGGAGGCACCTCCGGATTGCGGTGCACATCTTCTCGGTCTTGAGATCGGCGTGAGTACGATTATGCCAACAATAAGATTCGATCTCGTAACTCTGAGAGTCTTCAAGGGTACGTTTTCCTAAGACTCTTTCTCCCTGTTGCCTTTCATCTTGTAGATTAGATCTTGGCCCTTCGGGTTTATCTCGCGTAGGAAAAAATTTGTTTTCAATGCAACGTACCCTTCAGTGGTATCAGAGCCGGATCTATGCGTAGATGATTTGTACGGGTAGAACACATAGGTGTATGTGTGCGTTGATGATCATGTTATTGCCTCCTTCAGTATTTTATTATCTTAGTGGCATAGTAGGATGAAGCTTCCCTAGACAAACTTTATGTGTACTTTGTACTTGAGACCCGTCTCACTTGTGGCTGAGGGGGTGTCCGTTTCTCCTACTATAGTTAAGATCTAATCTACGAAGGATTGTTAAAAATATGTTTATCAACGTTGTGGTTCATGTTCGTAGGTATGAACGGTTCTATCCTCGAAAGCCCTAAGCCACGTAAAACATGCAAAAATAAATTAGAGACGTCTAACTTGTTTTTGCAGGACATGTGATGTGATATGGTCAATATTACAAATTTGATGTATGAAATGATCTCACTTGTAAATTATTGAAATACCGGCAGGAGCCATATGGTTGTCTTATTATATATGACATGCATGTTGTCTATCATATTCATGTGATATGTTGTAATATTGATGGACAATCAAGATGGAGGCACTATGGACCTTGGTGCCACGCGGGAGGAATGATGGAGATCATACCATGATGCACAAAATGGAGATCAAGTGCAAGAAAGTACCATATCATATCACATTATCCATGCATGTGATGTTAATCATTTTTATGCATCTTATTTTGCTTAGATCACGATGGTAGCATTATAAGATGATCCCTCTAACTTAATATCAAGATGATAATTTGTTCTTCCTTAGTATGCACCGTTAAGAAAGTTCGTCGTTTCGATACACCACGTGATGATCGGGTGTGACAGACTCAACGTTCGCATAGAACGGGTGTTTTCAAGCCTAGCATGTACAGACATGGCCTTGAAACACGCGCAATACTATGGTTTTACTTGACGAGCCTGGCATGTACAGACATGGACTCGGAACACGTAACCGAAAGGTAAAGCATGAGTCATATGAATGATATGATGAACATGTCGATGTTCGCCTTTGCAACTACACCGTCTCACGTGATGATCAGTTTTGGTGTAGTGAATTTGGTTCGTGTAATCAGTAAAATGACTGAGAGGGATGTTGTTTTTTGAGTGGGAGTTCATAGGATAATTTTAGAATTAACTTGAACTTAATTTATCATAAACTTAGTCTAAATAGTCTTTGCAAATATGTTGTAGATCATGGCACCACCTACCTTCAATTTCAATACTCCCTCCGATCCGATATATCTGTCGTAGGACATGAACTCGTTATGTACAAATATCACGTACAAGTCACGACACTTATTGTGGACCGGAGGGAGTATGTTCATGGATAAAAAAACTAGCGAACAATGGAAGCAACTTTACCAACTGGGCACTTAACCCGAGGATTCTCCTCACCGCTTGCAAGAAGCTCTATGTGATTGATGCACCGATAGGTGACCAGCCCACTGATAATGCTTTTGACAAAGATAAAAATGTTTATCTTACTCAATAAGAAGACCACAGTATAGTTCATTGTGGCATCCTGTAGGGTTTAGAACCAGAGTTGTGAAAACGTTTAGAGAACATCACTCCTTATGCTACAATGGGAGAACTGAAAATGATTTTCGATACCCATGCTGCAGTAAAGAGTTATGATGCTTCAAAAAAATTCTTTAGCTGCATGATGGAAGAGAACAGCTCTGTTAGCGAGCATGTACTCAGAATGTCTGGGTACGCTGATAAGCTCATAGCCTTGGGAATAACGATACCAATGAACTAGGGATACATAATGTTCAATCTATGCCACCTAGTTACAATAACTTTGTGATGAACTATAATATGAAAGGCATGAAGAAGACTCTTCCTGAGCTTCTCTCGATGCTTAAAACTGCTGAAGTGGAGATTAAGAAAGAGCATCAAGTAATGATGATCAATAAGACCACTAGTTTCAAGAAAGGCAAGAAAGGCAAGCCAAAGGTCAACTTCAAGAAGGATGGCAAATCTGTTGTTGCACCTTGATACGTCATAAACGTATCATTAATTTCTAATGTTCCATGTTTTTTTCATGTTATTTGCTACATGTTTGCTATATACTTTATGTCATTTTTATCGATTTCTGGGACTAACCTATTGACAAGATGCCATAGAGCCAGTTCCCTATTTTCTGTTGTTTTTAGTTTCTGAAAAGTTGTTCTGGAAATATTCTCGAAATTGAAAATTCGGAGCCCAGAAGTCTTAGAAATCCCGAAGGTTCCACGGAGTCCCGAAGAGGCGCGGAGAGGAGCCACAGGGGGCCACTCCATAGGGAGGCGCCCCCCTAGCCGCGTCGTGTGGTGGTGTGGGCCCCACGGGAATCCACCGCCATCGCCCTTTCGCCTATTTATTCCCCCCGATACGTGACCCTATAAATATACCACTTCTTCCCGAGAAACACCCGAGGCCACCGTCATCGTCAACCCCAGATCGGGAGGGTTCTGGAGCTCTCCCTGGCACCCTGCCGGGAGGGAAATTCATCACCGGAGGGGTCTACACCACCATGCCCGCCTCCGGAGTGATGCGTGAGTAGTTCATCCCTAGACTACGGGTCCATAGCAGTAGCTAGATGGTTGTCTTCTCCACTTTATGCCTCGTGTTTAGATCTCGTGAGTTGCCTTACAAAATTGATATCATCTTATTCTAATGCTACATGTTGTGTTTGGTGGGATCCGATGAATGTTGAATGCTATGTCTTCTGATTATCAATCTATCATGTTATCTTCATGCTTATGTTATTTATGATCTTGCATGCTCTCCGTTATTAGTAGATGCTCTGGCCAAGTAGACGCTAGTGACTCCAAGAGGGAGTATTTATCTTCGATAGTGAGTTCATGCCTCCTTTGCATCTGTGCTCGAGTGATAGAAACGTGATGGATGGAGGATGTGTTGTTGCCATTAGGGAGAAAACCACGATGTTTACATTACATTTTTTACATTACACACTTTGCTTACTGCAATTATCTGTTGCTTGCAACTTAATACCCAATGTTTTTTCGGATGATATTCGGAGGGTGGATTATTAGTCATAGACGCAGTTGGATGACGGTCTATGTATTTTGTTGTAATGCCCGCATGAATCACATATTAATTTTTATGTCTTGCATATGCACTACGGTGCAACCTTCATCTCTATCAATTGCCAAGCTGTAATTTGTTCTCCACACATGTTATTTATTTTCTATGGAGAGACACCACAAGTGAACTGCGGACCCCAGTCTATTTTCTCATACTAATAATACAACCACTGCAATTATTGTTTTCACACTGCTACTAATATGCTCATACTATTTTCCACACCATATGTTTAGCCTCTTTGTGTTCATCAAAACCGGTGAGATTGACAACCTCACTGCTTCGTTGGGGAAATGTGATTTCATTGTTTTGTGTAGGTTCCACGTTGCTGTTGAACCGGTAGTGTGCCCTACCATCTCAACTGCATGAACCTTCTAAAGTTACTCTTTCCTCCTACTGGTCGATTAAACCTTGGTTTGTTTCTAAGGGAAAACTTCTGGTGTGCTCATCATACCTTCCTCTTGGGGTCTCCCAACGAGTGGAAGATCTGCACCATCAAGCTACTTTTCTGGCGCCGTTGTCGGGGATCTAAAAGTCATCAAGAAGAAACCACTCCCTCGTCAACTCTAGCACCGGTACTTTTCTAGCGCTGTTGACGGGAAGGAAGAGAATTTCTGCAAGGAGATTCTCTCACCTCTAATCATTTTTACACTGTTATTGTTTTTCTTGTTACTTGCTTTGTCATGCTTGCTATCAATGTTTGATGTCTTTGAAACGAGATATTATTGGAAAGGTGGGTTCACGAATGAACAACAAAAATATTGTAAGGAACACCGCTTGTCACAAAAAGGGATACACTTATGGGAGCAAATTAATAAATTGCATGACTATGCTAAAAACTTGTGCTCTACTTATAATGTTACTTATTGCTTTGATAAATCTTGTTGCTCTAGGAGGTATAAACACCTCCCTTTTCAATGCGAGTATAATGACGGATGTTACCATATCTTCTTATGTTAAGGGAAATTATGACTTTGATGATGTGGAACAAATTGAGGAATTTATGGCTTGGAAGGGTGCATTTGAAATTGCTTATTTGCTTGAAAATATTGATGATGCACCTTATAAATATGAGATTTATGATATACTTGAATATTTCTTTGATAATTACAAGGATTGTAATTACTACATAATTCAATATCTTAAAAGATGCTCTCCACCAAAGGAAGTAACTGATGCCCTGCAGGAGCCTTTGGAAGAAGAAATTGTTTAATTTGGAAGCTCATTGGATGAAAAGGAGGTGGATAGTGGTGATAAAGAGGAGGAAGAATGGAGCTACCCATGTCTACCTCCCAATGAGAGTAACTCTTTAACTCATACTCCCTACGTTCAACAATAGATGACTTCCATTTGTCTAGATATGGATGTATCTAGACATGGTTTCATCTCTAGATACATCCATATCTAGACAAATGAAAGTCATCTATTGTTGAACGGAGGAGTAGTTGTGATGATCCTATTGATTCTTTTGAAATATCCCTTTTTGATGAAGTTGATACTTGCTATACTTATGACCTTGATACTAATATGAAAGAAACTTGTGAGAATGATATTGCTACTGTTATTTACGATAATCCATGCTACTTTGATAAATCTTATGATAATCCTCTATTTATTCCAACTATTGATATGCATGATAATGAGGAAGTTTGTTTAGAAAATTTATATGATAATGCTTTAGATGATGGTCCTATGTTACTTGATGTTATAAATTATAATGCTACTGGAAATATGATTGCTATAATGTGTCCTATACCTTTTAAGAGTTACCAATCATTTTGTTTTGCTATTTCTAAAAGTGGGAAAGAAGAGGACTTTAATTTTAATTTTGATCCCACTATTTTTTAGTTTGATATGAATTGTGTTCTTTTAGACCATGACAAACATGCTTGATGTGATAATTATGTTATTTAGTTTGTTCATGATGCTACTGAAAATTATTATGAGAGAGGAAGATATGGTTGTAAGAATTTTCATGTTACTCAAACACCTCTCTTTTTGTTGACAGTTTTGAAATTGCTCCTGTTCTACCTCCCCATGATTTCTAGTTTGGGCTTCTTCAATTTATTTCTTTACAAGATTCCTATGCATAGTAAGTGGGTTAGACTTAAATTTGTTTTATACTTGCTTCTTGATGCTCTCTTTTTCTTCAATTTATATTTCTCATGTGAGCATCTTCTTCACTTTAAAACGCTTGATTCCACTTTTCTGGGCCTAGCTAAAAGGCGTTAAATAAAAGCACTTCTTGGGAGATAACCCATGGTTTTCATTTTTGCTTTATTTTTCTCTATTTTATTTGAGTCAAGGGGCTGTATACTTGTGTAGAAACTCATTTGTATCTTTATTTTCATGTATTAGTTGTGCCAAGTAAAGTTTCTAACGAAAGTTGGAGCTGGTTTTAGATTTCTGTGCAGAAAACAAATTTATGTTATCCAACGTAAAAAAAGTATAAATTCCAGAAAGATCAAAATGATCTGAATTTTTTTGTGCTTATTACTCGGCCAATTCTGAAACTTTTTCATTCTTTACGTTTTTTTATCTGAGCAACATGAGTGCCCCGAAAAAAATTGCCTTTACAAATTGTTCTCGTTTTGGCAGATTCTGCCATTTTTCTTCCATTTGCTCTTTTACGATGTCAAGTGGATTTATTTGCTTCAAGAAATATCAGTGGATGTAGCTAATGTTTAAAAGTGTCAATAGCACTTGTTCCCATACAAAACCCATGAATTTTTTACTGTTGCACTATCCCTCTAATGCGAATTACTCTTTGAGTGTGGTGTCAAGGAAGTTTTAAAGGGTCAAGAGAAGAGAGTGATATAATGTGATCAAGAAGAGTGCAAGGTAGAAGCTTGGGGATTCCCCTGTAGTTCATCCCAGAAAATTCTAAGAGTACTCAAGAATCTAAGTTTGGGGATGCCCAAGGCATCCCCTTCTTCATCAACAATTTATCAGGTCACTTCTAGTGAAATTATATTTTTATTTGGTCAGATCATATGAAATTTACTTGGAGCGTATTTTATTTTCCATTCTGTTTTATTTTGTTTCCTTGCTGCAATAATATCATTGGAACCTATCATCCTTGTTTGGGAGAGAGACACGCTCCGGTTTTTCATTTGAATACTCGTTATGCTCGTATTCTTAGTTTTTCTTCTAGCTGCTGCAAAATTCCTATTTAGCTCATGTTTTCATGCATCTCTTATTCAGATATGTTAGTTTTAATAGTGTTATGTGAGTACTCTCATGCTGCTTGCTGTATCATTTAGAGAGTTTTTGTTAAAGCATATTTTGTATGGTGCTTGTTGGAACTAGAAAATGCTACGTGTGGTAGATGGTATGACGAAAAAGCTTGCATATTCTTGTAGATCACTAAACTGTTTCACTTGATTATTTGATGTTGTTTTGAGATATTAATATGATTAATGGCTTGAAACGTGCCACACTCAAATAACCAGTTGATAGGATAATGGTATATGACTTCCTTTGCTGATAGCAATCATAATGACTTTTTGTTACGAGCTACGGTCGGGGTAGCTAACAGTGACTTGTCTCTGCCACTGACCCTCTTGGAATGATTTTCATTATGCCTTGTGATGTCATGATTTTATTTGGAATGTTTTAACTTGTGAGTTATATGTTGCGGTTTTATGGCACTTCCACCATCCATATTTGCTAGCCTCTTCGGTATTGTGCGTTGCTCATTATCATATTGAGAGTTGGTGCAAACTTCGCTAGTGCATCCAAACCCCGTGGGAGAACTTTGTTCTTTTACACATAAGCCAAAAAATTATCTTCCTCAATACAACCACCATACCTACCTACCATGGCATTTCCATAGACATCCCGAGATATATTGCCATACAACATACATCATCATTATGTTACTTGTCATGCTCCATTGTTATTTTGCATACTGCTACAGTGGTAGGAGCATTCAACTTTATTTACATCAGAGATATTTTAGTTTGAGTTATGAGTACTGAAAGTGTGATGATTCATTGTAAAATAGAGTGTTTCCCCTACCAACGAGGTTATATATAAAAAAAACCAAAAAGAAAAAAGAGAGGCAAAAGAGAGATAATAAAGAGAGAGGGGGCAACACTACTATCATTTTTCCACACTAGTGTTTGTTTAGCATCATTACTTTAGCTTGGAGAGAGTTTTCATATTATGACTTGCATAACTATGTGGGGAACTTACATTATAGAACTTGGCTTGTATATTCCAATGATGAGCCTCCTCAAAAGAGCTCTAGGTCTTCGCGATCATGCAAGTTGGATGCACCCCCACTAGTTCCATTGGAGAGCTTTCATACAGTTATAACTCTATGTGCATCCGTTGTGTGGCAATCACTACTCCTTGCATAACTTCGATTATAAGACTTCCTCTTGTATAATGATCACTTTCAGTTGTGTGAGACTTTCTTCCATTGACCATCCACCCCCCCCCCATAATGTTCTTTTAGCCACAACATCCTGGTGCCAGGAACCAATACAAAACGCTTGATTGTTTTGAGTGCACAATTATTTGAATGACGTTCCTACGTGCATATTGTTGTCACTTGACTTGATCCTAACAGGAGTTGTTGTGAGAGTTTGATGCCTTGCATGATTATATTGTTGTTCTTGAAGCTTAAATCATCTTTAATATACTTTACACAATGGATTGTCTTTTAGTATTGATTCATTAAAAAAGTTTTACTTTGTTCTTCCTAATGGTTTATACATTATTCTATTTGATATCAAGTATAAACCACAACCTTTGTTCATTTGATCCTAGTTTACACGCTTTACATTACTATGATGATCAAGTTTATGTTGGTAGCATGTCACCTCAGAAATTATGTGTTTTTATCGTTTACTTACTCGAGGACAAGTAGGAACTAAGCTTGGGGATGTTGATACGTCACAAATGTATCCTTGATTTCTGATGTTCCATGTTGTTTTCATGTTATTTGCTACATTTTTGCTATATAATTTATGTCATTTTTATCAATTTTAGGGACTAACCTATTGACAAGATGCCACACAGCCAGTTCCATATTTTCTGCTGTTTTTAGTTTCAGAAAAGTTGTCCTGGAAATATTCTCAAAATTGGAAAATTCGAAGCCCGGGGGTCTTAGAAATCCCGAAGGTTCCACGGAGTCCCGAAGAGGCCCAGAGAGGGGCCACAGGGGGGCACACCATAGGGCGGTGCGCCCCCCTAGTCGCGCCTTGGGTGGTGTGGGCCCCTCGGGCATCCACCGGCATCGCCCTTTCGCCTATTTATTTCCCCCGATACGTGAACCCTAAAAATATATCACTTCTTCCCGAGAAACACCGGAGGCCACCGTCATCTTCAGCCCGAGATCGGGAGGGTTCTGGAGCTCTCCCTGGCACCCTGCCGGGAGGTAAATTCATCACCGGAGGGGTCTCCACCACCATGCCCGCCTCCGAAGTGATGTGTGAGTAGTTCATCCCTGGACTATGGGTCCATAGCAGTAGCTAGATGGTTCTCTTCTCCAATTTATACCTCATGTTTAGATCTCATGAGCTGTCTTACATGATCGAGATCATCTTATTGTAAAGCTACATGTTGTGTTTGCTAGGATCCGATGAATGTTGAATGCTATGTCTTCTGATTATAAATCTATCATGTTATCTTCATGATTATGATATTTATTATCTTGCATGCTCTCCGTTATTAGTAGATGCTCTGGCCAAGTAGATGCTAGTGACTCCAAGAGGGAGTATTTATGCTCGATAGTGGGTTCATGCCTCCTTTGCATCTGTGCTCGAGTGACAGAAACGTGGCGGATGGAGGATGTGATGTTGCCATTAGGGAGAAAACAACGATGATTACTTTGTTTACATTGTTTACATTACACACTTTGCTTACTGCGATTATCTGTTGCTTGCAACTTAATACCCAACGTTTGTTCGGATGATATTCGGAGGGTGGATTATTAGTCATAGACGCAGTTGGATGACGGTCTATGTATTTTGTTGTAATTCCCGCATGAATCACATAGTAATATTTATGTCTTGCATATGCACTATGGTGCAGTCTTCATTTCTATCAATTTCCCAGCTGTAATTTGATCACCACACATGTTATTTAATTTCTATGGAGAGACACCACTAGTGAACTGTGGACCCTGGTCTATTTTCTCATACTAATAATACAACCACTGCAATTACTGTTTTCACACTGTTGCTACTGTTTTCATATTGTTCTCATACTGTTTTCCACACCATACGTTTAACCTCTTTGTGTTCAGCCAAACCGGTGAGATTGACAACCTCACTTCTTCGATGGGGCAAAGTGATTTGATTGTGTTGTGTAGGTTCCACGTTGATGCTGAACCGGTAGTGCGCCCTACCATCTCAACTGCATGAACCTTCTGAAGTTACTCGTTGCTCCTACTGGTCGATTAAACCTTGGTTTCTTTTTAGGGAAACTGCCGTTGTGCTCATCATACCTTCCTCTTGGGGTCTCCCAACGAGTGCAAGATATGCACCATCACACCTGAGTGCTTCTATTGCAAGGGCACTGGCCAGTGGAAGCGTAACTGCCCTAAGTCTCTAGCAGATAAGAAGGCCGGGAGAGTGAACAAAGGTATATGTTATATACATGTTATTGATGTGTACCTTACTAGTACTTGCAGTATTGCGTGGGTATTTGATACTGGTTCGGTTGCTCACATATGTAACTCGAAACAGGAACTGCAGAATAAGCGACCACTAGAAAGGGATGCGGTGACGATGCGCGTCGGTAATGGATAAGGAGTTGATGTGATTGCCGTCGGGGCGCTACCTCTTCGTTTACCGTCTGGATTAGTTATGAACCTAAATAACTGTTATTTGGTGCCTACGTTGAGCATGAATATCATTTATGGATCTTGCTTAACGCAGAGTGGTTATTCCTTTAAGTCCGAGAACAATGGTTGTTCGATTTATATGAATAATATATTCTATGGTCACGCACCTGAGAAGAATGCTTTATTTATTTTGAATCTTGATAGTATTGATACACATATTCATAATGTGAATGCCAAAATAATGAAGTTAAATGATGATATTGCTACTTACATGTGGCATTGCCGCTTAGGTCATATTGGTGTTAAACGCATGAAGAAGATCCATTCTGATGGACTCTTAGAATCACTTGATTATGAACATTTGAAAAATGTGAACCATGCCTTATGGGTAAGATGACCAGAACCTCGTTTTCCGGAACTATGGAACGGGCGACAGACTTACTGGAAACCATACATACTGATGTGTGGACCAATGAGTGTATCAGCGGGCGGTTGATATCGTTATTTCGTAACTTTCATAGATGATTTGAGTAGATATGGATATATTTACTTAATGAAACACAAATCTGAGACATTTGAAAAGTTCAAAGGATTTCAGTGTGAAGTTGAAAATCATCATAACAGAAAGATTAAATGTCTATGATATGATCGTGGAGGTGAATATTTAAGTTACGAGTTTGGCATGCATATGAAACAAGGTGGAACAGTTTCACAACTCAACCCTGCCGGAACACCACAGCGTAATGGTGTTTCCGAACGTCGTAATCGTACTTTATTGGATATGGTTCGATCTATGATGTCTCTTACAGATTTAGCACTATCGTTTTGGGGTTATGCACTAGAGACCGCTGCATTCACTTTAAATAGGGCACCATCTAAATCCGTTGAAACGACACCGTATGAATTATGGTTTGGAAACAAACCTAAGCTGTCATTTCTAAAAGTTTGGGGATGCGATATTTATGTGAAGAAGCTTCAACCTGCTAAACTCGAACCCAAAGCGGGAAATGTGTATTCATAGGATACCCTAAAGAAACAATAAGGTACACCTTCTATCACAGATCCAAAGGCAAGATTTTCGTTGCCAAGAATGGATCCTTTCTAGAGAAGGTGTTTCTCTCGAAAGGTGTTAATAGTAGGAAGGTAGAAATCGATGAGGTTATTGAACCTTCTCTTCTTGGAATGGCGAGTAGCGCAGCGCCGGAAGTTGTTCCGGTGCCGACTCCGTCAGTTGAAGAGGGAACTAATGATCAATATCATGAAACTCCAGAAGAGGAAACTACCATACCTCACAGGTCAACTAGGGAACGTACAACTCCTGAACTATATTGGAATCCCGTCTGAAACTTCATGGTAGATGGAAGTGATGAACCTGCAACGTATGATGAAGCGATGATGAGCCCAGATTCCAAAAAATGGCATGAAGCCATGAAGTCCGAAATAGGATCCATGTATGAAAACCAAGTTTGGACCTTGGTGGACTTACCCGATGACCACAAGGTCGTTGAGAACAAATGGATATTGAAAAAGAAAACTGATGCTAATGGTAATGTGACCATCTATAAAGCTCGACTTGTTGCAAAATAGCGTTCCTTAATGGTGACATTGAGGAAGAGTTGTATATGACGCAGCCCAAAGGTTTTGTTGATCCTAAGGATGCTGACACGGTGTGCAAGATTCAACGTTCCATTTATGGACTGAAGTAAGCATCCCGGAGTTGGAACCTCCGTTTTGATAAGGTGATCATAGGTTTTGGATTTGTCCAAACATACGGAGAAGCTTGTATCTACAAGAAAGCGAGTGTGGATGACATATTGTTGATTGGAAATGATATAGAACTTTTTGAAAAGCATAAAAGGTTATTTGAACAGTAGTTTTTTTATGAAAGACCTCGGTGAAGCGACATATATATTAGGCATAAAAATCTATAGGGATAGATCAAGCCGCTTAATTGGACTTTCGCGAAGTATATACCTTGACAAGATTTTGAAGAAGTTCAGAATGGAAGAAAGTAAGAAAGGGTTCTTACCAATGTTGCAAGGCAAGACGTTGAGTAAGACTCAATGTCCAGCTAAAACGGAAGATAGAGAGGTAACGAATAAGATTTCCTATGCTTCAGCCATAGGTTCTATCATGTATGATATGCTATGTACAAGACCAGATGTGGCACATGCTATTAGTTTGACTAGCAGGTACCAGTCCGATCCAGGTTTGGAACACTGGACGACGGTCAAGAATATCTTTAAGTACTTGAGAAGAACTAAGGATATGTTTCTCGTATATGGCGGTCAAGAAGAGCTTGTCACAAGATGTTACGTCGATGCTAGCTTCGACACTAATTCGGATGACTCTAAGTCACAATCCGGGTACGTATTTGTTATGAATGGAGGAGCACTAAGATGGAGGAGTTCCAAGCAATCCGTGGTAGCGGGATCGTCAACAGAAGCGGAATATGTTGCTGCCTCGGAGGCAACACAAGAAGCAGTTTGGATGAAGGAGTTCATATCCGAACTAGGTGTGAATAGTAGGAAGGTAGAAATCGATGAGGTTATTGAACCTTCTCTTCCTGGAATGGCGAGTAGCGCAGCGCCGGAAGTTGTTCCAGTGCCGACTCCGTCAGTTGAAGAGGGAACTAATGATCAAGATCATGAAACTCCAGAAGAGGAAACTACCATACCTCATAGGTCAACTAGGGAACGTACAACTCCTGAACTATACTGGAATCCCGTCTTAAACTTCATGGTAGATGGAAGTGATGAACCTGCAACGTATGATGAAGCGATGATGAGCCCAGATTCCAACAAATGGCATGAAGCCATGAAGTACGAAATAGGATCCATGTACGAAAACCAAGTTTGGACCTTGGTGGACTTACCCGATGACCACAAAGTCGTTGAGAACAAATGGATATTCAAAAAGAAAACTGATGCTAATGGTAATGTGACCATCTATAAAGCTCGACTTGTTGCAAAATAGCATTCCTTAATGGTGACATTGAGGAAGAGTTGTATATGACGCAACCCAAAGGTTTTGTTGATCCTAAGGATGCTGACATGGTGTGCAAGATTCAACGTTCCATTTATGGACTGAAGTAAGCATCCCGGAGTTGGAACCTCCGTTTTGATAAGGTGATCATAGGTTTTGGATTTGTCCAAACATACGGAGAAGCTTGTATCTACAAGAAAGCGAGTGTGGATGACATATTGTTGATTGGAAATGATATAGAACTTTTTGAAAAGCGTAAAAGGTTATTTGAACAGTAGTTTTTTGATGAAAGACCTCGGTGAAGCGACATATATATTAGGCATAAAAATCTATAGGGATAGATCAAGCCGCTTAATTGGACTTTCGCAAAGTACATACCTTGACAAGATTTTGAAGAAGTTAAGAATGGAAGAAAGTAAGAAAGGGTTCTTACCAATGTTGCAAGGCAAGACATTGAGTAAGACTCAATGTCCAGCTACAACGGAAGATAGAGAGGTAACAAATAAGATTTCCTATGCTTAAGTCATATGTTCTATCATGTATGCTATGCTATGTACAAGACCAGATGTGGCACATGCTATTAGTTTGACTAGCAGGTACCAGTCCGATCCAGGTTTGGAACACTGGACGACGGTCAAGAATATCTTTAAGTACTTGAGAAGAACTAAGGATATGTTTCTCGTATATGGCGGTCAAGAAGAGCTTGTCACAAGATGTTACGTCGATGCTAGCTTCGACACTAATTTGGATGACTCTAAGTCACAATACGGGTACATATTTGTTATGAATGGAGGAGCAGTAAGCTGGAGGAGTTCCAAGCAATCCGTGGTAGCGGGATCATCAACAAAAGCGGAATATGTTGCTGCCTCGGAGGCAACACAAGAAGCAGTTCGGATGAAGGAGTTCATATCCGAACTAGGTGTGAATAGTAGGAAGGTAGAAATCGATGAGGTTACTGAACCTTCTCTTCTTGGAATGGCGAGTAGCGCAGCGCCGGAAGTTGTTCTGGTGCCGACTCCGTCAGTTGAAGAGGGAACTAATGATCAAGATCATGAAACTCCAGAAGAGGAAACTACCATACCTCACAGGTCAACTAGGGAACGTACAACTCCTGAACTATATTGTAATCCCGTCTTAAACTTCATGGTAGATGGAAGTGATGAACCTGCAATGTATGATGAAGCGATGATGAGCCCAGATTCCAACAAATGGCATAAAGCCATGAAGTCCGAAATAGGATCCATGTATGAAAAACAAGTTTGGACCTTGGTGGACTTACCCGATGACCACAAGGTCGTTGAGAACAAATGGATATTCAAAAATAAAACTGATGCTAATGGTAATGTGACCATCTATAAAGCTCGACTTGTTGCAAAATAGTGTTCCTTAATGGTGACATTGAGGAAGAGTTGTATATGACGCAACCCAAAGGTTTTGTTGATCCTAAGGATGTTGACACGGTGTGCAAGATTCAACGTTCCATTTATGGACTGAAGTAAGCATCCCGGAGTTGGAACCTCCATTTTGATAAGGTGATAATAGGTTTTGGATTTGTCCAAACATACGGAGAAGCTTGTATCTACAAGAATGTGAGTGTGGATGACATATTGTTGATTGGAAATGATATAGAACTTTTTGAAAAGCGTAAAGTGTTATTTGAACAGTAGTTTTTTGATGAAAGACCTCGGTGAAGCGACATATATATTAGGCATAAAAATCTATAGGGATAGATCAAGCCGCTTAATTGGACTTTCGCAAAGTACATACCTTGACAATTTTTTGAAGAAGTTTAGAATGGAAGAAAGTAAGAAAGGGTTCTTACCAATGTTGCAAGGCAAGACGTTGAGTAAGACTAAATGTCCAGCTACAATGGAAGATAGAGAGGTAACGAATAAGATTTCCTATGCTTCAGCCATAGGTTCTATCATGTATGCTATGCTATGTACAAGACCAGATGTGGCACATGTTATTAGTTTGACTAGCAGGTACCAGTCCGATCCAGGTTTGGAACACTGGACGACGGTCAAGAATATCTTTAAGTACTTGAGAAGAACTAAGGATATGTTTCTCGTATATGGCGGTCAAGAAGAGCTTGTCACAAGATGTTACGTCGATGCTAGCTTCCACACTAATTCGGATGACTCTAAGTCACAATCCGGGTACGTATTTGTTATGACTGGAGTAGCAGTAAGATGGAGGAGTTCCAAGCAATCTGTGGTAGCGGGATCATCAACAGAAGCAGAATATGTTGCTGCCTCGGAGGCAACACAAGAAGCAGTTTGGATGAAGGAGTTCATATCCAAACTAGGTGTGGTTATGAGTGCGTTGGATCGAATGGTTATCTATTGTGACAATGGTCCCATAGCCAATGCTAAGGAACCAAGGTCTCACAAGAATTCCAAGCATATCAAGCGCCATTTTCACTCCATCCGTGAGCATGTCAAGGATGGGGATGTGAAGATTTGCAAAGTACACACGGATCTGAATGTGGCAAGTCAACTGACTAAACCTCTCCCAAAGGAAAAACATGATAAACACCAGAACTCCATGGGTGTTAAATTCATTACTATGTAATATAGATTATTGCCCCTAGCGCAAGTGGGATACTGAAGGTAATATGCCCGAGAGGCAATAATAAAGTGTTTATTATATGATTCCTTGTTTATGATGAATGTTTATTTCTCATACTAGAATTGTATTCACCGGAAACATTGATACATGTGTGTTTAATAAACAAACAATGGTTCCTAGTAAAGGCTCTCTTTTAACTAGCTTGTTGATTAACAGATGATCAAGGTTTCGTGATCATGAAGATTGGATGTTGTTAATAACGGGATCATGTCATTAGGAGAACAACGTGATGAACATAGACCCAAAATAAGTGTAACAATACGATCAAATCATTTAGTTTATATTGTTAGATCTTGCATTCGAAGTAACCTTATTCCTTAGACCATGAGATCATGTCAATCACTAATACCGAAAGAGTACTTTGATGACATCAAACGTCACGGTGTAACAGGGTGACTACAAATGTGGCGTTAGGTATTCGGAAAGTGTTAGTTGAGGCTCATGGATCAAGGGTGGAATTTGTCCATCCAAAAATGAAGGGGAGATAAACTCTGGGCCCTCTCGGTGATATCACATTGACACCGCTTGCAAGCATGTGACTAGGTCACAAGAATGTCATATAACATAACGAGTAAAATAGTACTCGTCGGTAACGAGATCGAACAAGGTATGGTTGATAACGATGACCGGATCTCGGACAAGTAAAATATCGCGAGACAAAGGGAATTAGTTACAATGTTGATGGTTCACACGTTCACAAGATTGATCGTTGAATATATAGGATTCATCACGGATCTACAGATCCCGATGTTGATTATTGATCGGAGAGGTGTCTCGATCATGTCTGTATTATTCACGGACCATAGGGTGACACACTTAAGGTTCGATGACGCATTTTAGAGGATACGGAATATCAAATAATATTTTGTACTGCAACGAAATTGTTTTGGGTAAAATTGAAATAGTTCAAGGTTTTTTTTTGTCGAATGGTTGTTAATAGAATTAACAAATGATTCGAGATGCTATATGCAAATGTTTGTTAATAGAATTAACAAATATTAAAATAAAGAATTAAAAATGTTTTATTTATTTATTGAAGAAAAACCTTTGGATTTTCTAAGTGGAAAATTAAGGGAGGATGAGTGGGTGTGAGTGGAGATTCCACTCACATGACGAGGGGAAGAGGTGGGGACACCATGTGTTGGCCGCACCACCCCCTTTGGCTGCCTCCCCCTCCCCTATAAAAGGAGGGTGAGGGGCCCCCTCCTCACACACTTGTCCCACCTCCCTTCTCTCCACTCGTTGCTTCATTCCATGGTCATTTGCTTAGCAAGGCTCTTACTATGGGATTCTTTACCACACCACGCCATCATGCTGTTTTTTTTTGTTTTCCTTGCTGCAATAAACATCTTTGGAACCTAGCATTCTTGTTTGGGAGAGAAACACGCTGTGCCTTTTCATATGAATACTAGTTATGCTCGTATTATTAGTTTTTCTTCTAGCTGCTACAATCCTTTTAGCTCCTGTTTATTTTCATGCATCTCTTATTCAGAGATGTTAGTTTTAGTAGAGTTGTGTTAGTACTCTCTTGTTTACTTGATGTACCTTTTAGAGAGTTTTTGCTCAAACATATTTTGTGCGGTGCTTGTTGGAAAAAGAAATTGCTGAATGTGGTAGAATTTATAACAATGCAAATAGAAGCTTGTATAGACTGTGGCTAGACTTTTTCATGTCATGTTAGATGTTATTTTAATTCTAATTCTAGTGGTTATCTTTGTAGCATGACGTGTTTCCAATAGCTGAGACTGTTTAATGCGCCATTGAAAGAATCATGAGTTGTTTTTATCACGTTAAAGCATAAATTTGCGGTGTTCTCCTTTAAGTGTTTTATTTGGTTGACTTGGCGCATGCTTACATCATGTTCATGACTACAAACCAGTCATGAATAGCCTCTATGATCATTTAGTTTTTGACTTGTAATACCATTTATGCTTTGAGTAATAATGTTTTTGTCGCTATGCATGATTATGGCCATTATTGCTCTCTTGATTTGTCGCTCACAGTCTTTGCTAGCCTCCACCTGTACTGAGTAAGAGCTCTACTCGTGCATCCAACTCCCAAAAACCAAAGTATGCCAAATGTTTCCATCATACCTACTTACATGTGGTATTAAACCGCCACTACAAAGTAAATTTCTCATGTGTTACCTTTAAAACTTGCAAAATTACTCCTATTTTGTGCTCCTGATTTAGCTCATGAGGATGTGAATAGATAATCTTTATCTCACTTGTTGATTGGATTTCACACCCTGTACTAGTGGCTTCATCCGCTTATCTAATTGATAGAAGAGCTGGCAGCGGGGTGCCCAGCCCCAAATTCATACAAACAAATTCTCTTCACTATTTTTGCTCCCGATTTATCAGTCAAAGCATAATTGTGTAAAGAAAAGAGAAAGCGGGATGACCTTCTATCCGGATGCATCCTTCTATGGGAGCCGCTCTTGTGAAGTCTAGTTGGCTTGTGACGTACTGTATTTTATGTTTACCATTCGTTGACATAAGCATACACCTCTCTAAAAAATGTTTTCAATACCTCTGTTTAATAAAATAAAAAGCTCTAGCACATGAGTGATCCCTGATTCCCTCTACGAAGGGCCTTTCTTTTGCTTTCATATTGAGTCTCCATCTTCTAACTCTATGCACAGTTGAGAGAGCATAGTTGACACTCTGAGTTTAATGTGCACTTGTCCCAAAAACATTATTATTTATTCATACCTTGTTATTACTTGCTCTCAAATTATTTTTTCTAGTCATCCTCTTAAACTTTGAAGGTGTACTGGCATTTATGTTTTGCCCCACTCTTAAGGACAAGAAAAATATAACATTTCCATGTTTTCTTGATGCTAGAAACAAATGTATAACTTTCAATGCATTATTATTCATGATCTTCTATTTGTTTTACTTTTCATGATGCAAAGTGATTGCTATGTTTTATTGTCAAAATTATATCTATCATGCTTGTGTTTAAAGTACAATGATCTCAGCTTACATATGCTTTTACGATATTGATGATCAAGTTTATTTTGGTAGCATGCCATCTCAGAAATTATTTGTTTTGTCGTTTACCTACTCGAGGACGAGTAGGAACTAAGCTTGGGGATGTTGATACGTCATAAACGTATCTATAATTTCAGATGTTCCATGTTGTTTTCATGTTATTTGCTACATGTTTGATATACACTTTATGTCATTTTTATCGATTTTCTGGGACTAACCTATTGACAAGATGCCATAGAGCCAGTTCCATGTTTTCTGTTGTTTTTAGTTTCGAAAAAGTTTTTGTGGAAATATTCTCGGAATTGCAAATTTCGAAGCCTGGAAGTCTTAGAATTCCCGAAGGTTCCACGGAGTCCCGAAGAGTCCCAGAGAGGGGCCACAGGGGGGCCACACCATAGGGCGGCGCACCTCTGGCCGCGCCTGGGGTGGTGTGGGCCCCTCGAGCGTCCACCGCCATCGTCCTTTCGCCTATTTATTCCCCTCGATACGTGAACCCTAAAAATATACCACTTTTCCATGAAAAACACCCGAGGTCGCCGTCATCGTCAACCCGAGATTGGGAGGGCTCTAGAGTTCTCCCCGGCACCCTGCCGGGAGGATAAATCATCATCGGAGGGCTCTACACCACCATGCCCGCCTCCGGAGTGATGCGTGTGTAGTTCATCCTTGGACTACGGGTCCATAGCAGTAGCTAGATGGTTGTCCTATCCTATTTATGCCCCATGTTTAGATCTTATGGGCTGTGTCACATGATCGAGATCATCTTATTGTAATGCTACATGTTGCGTTTGCTGGGATCCGATGATATTTGAATGCTATGTCTCTTGATTATATATCTATGATGTTTTCTTCATGTGTATGTTATTTATGATCTTGCATACTCTCCGTTGTTAGTAGATGCTCTGGCCAAGTAGATGCTAGTGAATCCAAGAGGGAGTATTTATGCTCGATAGTGGGTTCATGCCTCCTTCGTATGTGTGCTTGAGTGACAGAAACGTGACGGATGGAGGATGTGTTGTTGCCGTTAGGGAGAAAACAACTATGTTTACATTGTTTACATTACACACTTTGCTTAATACGATTATTTGTTTCTTGCAACTTATTACCCAACGTTTGTTCGGATGATATTCGGAGGTTGGATTATTAGTCATAGATGTAGTTGGATGACGGTCTATGAGTCTTGTTGTAATGCCCGCATGAATCACATAGTAATCATCACGTCATGCATGTTTTAATATCTATCAGTTGCCCAGCTGTAATTTGTTCACCACACATGTTATCTATATTTTATGGAGAGACACCAGTAGTGAACTATGGACCCCGTTCTATTTTTTAATACTGATAATACAACCACTGCAATTATTGCTTTCACAATGTTTCCACTTTTTCACACTGCTACTATTGTTTTTATATTATTCTCCTACTATTTACCACACCATACATTTAACCTCTTTGTTATCAGCAAAACCAGTGAGATTGACAACCTCACTGCTTCGTTGGGGCAAAGTGAATTGATTGTGTTGTGTAGGTTCCACGTTGCTGCTGAACTGGTAGTGTGCCCTTCCAAATCAACTGCATCAACCTTCAGAGATTTCTTGTCCTCCTACTTGTCGATTCAACCTTGGTTTCTTTTCTAAGGGAAAACTTGTCGTTGCACTCTTCACAGCCTTTCTCTTGGGGTTTACCGACGTCAGCAATCAACAAGTTTTCTGGTGCTGTTCCCGGGGAGGAAGAGAATTTCTGCAAGGGGAGTCTCTCACTTCCAATCTCTTTACTTTTTTATTGTTTTGCTTAGTTTATTTTATTTTATCTTATTTGCTTCTCTTTATCAAAAACACAAAAACAATTAGTTCTTATTCTAGTTGTTATTTGTATCATGTTTTTAATCTTGCTAAAATGAGTACTCCTATTCCTTTTACCATGTCACATGAGGAAATGATCTTCACTTTCAAACAAGGGAGTGATGAGAGTTTTAAGGAAGCTTGATCTAGATTTTTTATTCCTATTGCAAAATTGAACCTAAAATGACCCTAAGCCCGTTCCTTCGTAGCTTTTACTTTGGTCTTGTAATTTGCTATTGATATGCTTTGGATACTGTGGTAGGAGGAGATTTTCTCCATTGTGATCGATATCAAGCTTTTAATGCTATAAAAAAATAATTGCAACCTATAGCTCTGATAAAGCCTTTGCAAGCATTTATGCTAGATTGAATACCCTTGAGTCATGCATGTATTATTTAAAAGAAGGTTATAACCGTATGCGCGAGCATTTTGAATATGTCCCAATAAACTCTAAAGCTTCAAATATGATTCCTACAGTAAAGGTTAAATATATGGTAAAACTTTTAATGCTCGTTGCGATATTATGTCTGAATTTTGTCTTATGCCTAAAGAAATTTATGAATCTTTGAGTACTTGGAGAGTTTATGAGGGAGGAGAAGAAATACATATCACTAATAACACCACTATATTACCCATTGGGATAGCCGAAGGAATATTTACAAAAATCCTAGGAAATATGGTGTCCACTGATTATCTTGTTATTGAATGTGTAGGAGAAGACCAAATTACCCTTGGAAGATCTCTACTAAAGCTCTTCGGAGCATCTATTGATGTGGGGAAAGGTACCATGACTTTCACTTCCAAACCATGCTCAAACCATCAGTTCACCAAAAGTAATAATAAGGGTAAGGAAGGTAAACGTAAGACTCGTAATAATTTGGATCCTTCCTCACTTGAAAACACTTGATTTTTTCTTCTTATGCCTAGCTAAAAGGCGTTAAAGAAAACCACTTCTTGGAAGATAACCCATGGTTTTATTTTTGCTTTGTTTTTCTAGGTTTTCTTTGAGTCAAGGGGCTGTATAATTATGTAGAAACTCCTTTGTATATTTATTTTCATGTATTAGTTGTGCCAAGTAAAGTTTCTAGCGAAAGTTGGAGTTGGTTCTGGATTTCTGCGTAGAAAACAGATTTCTGCTGTCCACCGTAAAAATTCGTATAAATTCTAGAAAGATCAAAATGAACTGAAACTTTTTGTGCTTATTCCTAAGCTACTTCCTAAATTTTTTAGTTCTTTATGTTTTTCTATATGAGCAACTTAAGTTCCCCAAAAAAATTCGTCGTTACAGACTGTTCTGCTTTTGGCAGATTCTGCCATTTTTCTTGCATTTGCTCTTTTACGATGTCAACTAGATTTCTTTGCTTCACGAAATGTCATTGGTTGTAGCGAATGTTTAAAAGTATCAATAGCAATTGTGCCCATACAGAACCCATTGATTTTTTATTGTTGCACTAACCCTCTAATGCGAATTACTTTTTGAGTGTGGTGTGCAGGAAGTTTTCAAGGGTCAAGAGAAGAGGGTGATATAATGTGATCAAGAAGAGTGCAAGGTCAAAGCTTGGGGATGCCCCCGAGTTTCATCCTAGAAAATTTTAATAATACTCAAGAGTATAAGATTGGGGATACCCAAGGCATCCCCATCTTCATCAACAATTTATCACATCACTTCTAGTGAAACTATATTTTTATTCGGTCACATCATATGAAATTTACTTGGAGCGTCTTTTATTTTTCATTCTGTTTTATTTTTTTTTCCTTGCTGCAATAAAGATATTTGGAACCTAGAATTCTTGTTATGCTCGCATTCTTAGTTTTTCTTCTAGCTGCTGCAATCTTTTTAACTCCTGTTTGTTTTTATGCATCTCTAGACTGTGGCTAGAATTTTTCATGTCATGTTAGATGTTATTTTAATTCTAAGACTAGTGATTATATTTGTTGCATGACTTGTTTCAAACACATGAGAGTGTTTAATGTGCCATTGAAATAATCATGAGTTGTTTTTATCACGTTAAAGCATAAATTTGTGGTGTTCTCCTTTAAGTGTTTTACTAGCACACATGCCCATGCGTTGCAACGGAAAAACTAAATCTCGATGATGCGTCCAAAGTAAGTCATCATCGGCATGGCGAAGGCTTCGTGTTAGATCACGCTGGACGCAATGAAAAAGATCGATTTTATCTTAAACTTAGTTTGAATCGGAATTGAATTGAGATGATAATAGTAAAACTGAGTCGTTTTAAACAGTTTTCAGTAATAATGTTGTTGTTTAGATGTGCATGCTTTTGAATATATATACACATTGATCGCTGGTAGAAGAATTAGAACAACGCTGTGGTGCAAGGATTTGGCACCATGCAGAACCAATCTCTCCTTTCTCTGTGACAACCAACATATCATCATATGAATATATGCAAGAACATCGATTTGTCCTTCAACACGTTGTAGAAAATCGCAGACGAATCTTGTCGTGAAGCATGTTGCCTTGAAGCTGCTGCACCACAAAACAAATAGGCTATTCTTCTAAACATAAACATATCGTTGGAGCTACTAATCGTGCCAAAATAATCCTAACCATCCCTGCGAGCAGCTAGAAGCTTCGTCTGCCTGCAACCACCCGCTCCATCTCCATGTAGATTGGCTCATCGGACATCGGCCGCCGCACATCACCCACTCACGCCATGCACGCACAATCTTTCGGCGTGAGCACAACACGGACTCCAGTGTAGCCGGCACTCAGACTCTGCATGCCCATGTAGGAGGCAAGCAAAGACGACTTCCGCCATGCACCATGCCCCTCCCTTGCTTTTCTCTCTCAGCTCCAGACTGATTCGTGCAGGTTAATTCTCTCTCCCCTCGCGGCAGCGGCCGCAAGCTGTTCACGACAACGCCAATGGTCAGGTCGAGCTCCATTGGGGACTCAATGTTCACGACAACGCCTGCTGTCCATGACGCTCATGCTCTGGTACAATGCTGCCACCTATTGAAACGCCACTCCACCTTTGCACCCATCCTAGAATGTCATGCCGGGACTCGCTATCAGCATCGACGGAGAGTATATGCTCGGACGCCGTGAAACACCTGCCGTCGGCCCATCCTTCATTATGGACTGGGCGCCAACCCCTGGCCTTGCTCGGGAGGAGGATTTCTCGTCTAGCCAAGTGCTATGGCGAAAGATAAAATTGGGCCGCCATGAAATTCGTCACTCAATTGCACGGCCAGGTTGGGTAGAAGCTCCGCCATGAATTCTTCTTGATCGGATCCTAGACGAAAAAATCCAACAAAAATTGATTGATTCACGAGGCGCAAGTGCCCGATCGAGTTTGACTATGGATACTTGGATTTAGCGATATATATATGAGGATTCACAGCAAGCAACCCTGCGTGTGCGTCAACCTGGTCTCTCTGAGGAGGCTAGAGAGACTGGACCTAATACGGTTAGGTTGTGAACGAAATTGACCACCAAAGAACCCAACTCAGCCCGGGAAACCTCACGCAACATACAAAACATATAAACCTTTTTTCACTTACCGGTGGCAGGGTGGATAATTTATATCAACTTTGGAGGCAATTTTAATGACGGACCGACCAACCAACCAACCAGGGAAACCTTAATGTTTTTATTATTAGGTAAAGATATGGCTGACTTGGCGCATGCTTACACCATGTTTATGAATACAAACCTGTCACGAATAGCCTCTATGATCATTTATTTTTTGACTTGTAATACCATTTATTCTTTGGGTAATAATGTTTTTTGTAGCTATGCATGATTATGGCCATTATTGCTCTCTTCATTGGTCGCTCACAGTCTTTGCTAGCTTCCACCTGTACTGAGTATGAGCTCTACTCGTGCATCCAAATCCCAAAAACCAAAGTATGCCAAATGTGTCCACCATACCTACCTATATGTGGTATTTAACCACCACTCCAAAGTAATTTGCTCATGTGTTACCTTTAAAACTTTCAAAATTACTCCTATTTTTTGCTCCCGTTTTAGCTCATGAGGACGTGAATAGAGAATCTTTATCTCACTTGTTGATTGGATTTCACACCCTAGACTAGTGGCTTCATCCGCTTATCCAATTCATAGAAGAGCTGGCGGCGGGGTGCCCAGCCCCAAATTAATACAAACAAATTCTCTTCACTATTTTTTGCCCTTGATTTATCAGTCAAAACATTATTGTGTAAACAAAAGAGAAAGAGGGATGACTTTCTACCCAGATGCGTCCTTCTATGGGAGGCTCTGTTGTGAAGTCTATTTTCCTTGTGACATACTGTATTTTCTGTTTACCATTCGTTGACATAAGCATACACCTCTCTAAAAAATGTTTTCAATACCTCTATTTAATAAAATAAAAATCTCTAGCACATGAGCGATCCTTGCTTCCCTCTACGAAGGGCCTTTATTTTAATTTCATGTTGAGTCTCCATCTTCTAACTTTATGCACAGTTGAGAGAGCATAGTTGTCATTCCGAGTTTAATGTGCATTTGTCCCATACACATTATTATTTATTTATACCTTGTTATTACTTGCTCTCAAATTATTTGTTCTAGTAATTCTCTTAAACTTTGAAGGTGTCCTAGCATTTATGTTTTTCCCCACTCTTAAGGACAAGTGAAATATCACTTTGCCATGTTTTCTTGATGCTAGAAACAAACGTATAACTTTCAATGCATTATTATTCATGATCTTCTATTTGTTTTACTTTTCATGATGCAAAGTGATTGCTATGTTTTATTGTCAAAATTATATATAGCATGCTTGTGTTTAAAGTACTATGATCTTAGCTTACATAGGCTTTACAATAATGATGATCAAGTTTATGTTGGTAGCATGTCACCTGATGTCTACGCACGCTTCTATTCTTGTAGACAGTGTTGGGCATCTGATACGTCCATTTTGCATCACTATTTTATATCGTTATTTTCTGTTATTCATCGATATATTTCATGTTATGATACAATACTTATATTATTTCATCTTATTTTGCATGTTTAACAATTATGGGAGAAGAAACACCGGAACCAAAAATTTGATGGAAAAAGCACCGTCGAGAAACCCTATTTCAGAAGATCAGAAGAAGAGAGGGAAGACCGGAGGAGTCTTAGAAGATATGACGAGGAAGTGAGCTAGAAGGGCACCCGGAGGGGGTCCACCTGGGGCCCATACCACCAGGTGGCGCGCCCCCTGGCCGCGCCTGGGGGTGGTATGGCCCCCCTGGCCCACTCCTGGGCGCCTGATGTCGCGTACCTGACCCCTAGTTTGTAGCGTTCCCACATTTAAATAATGCAAGAACTCTGTGTTATTGTGCTAGTCCATGGATCAATTGCTAGCACCACAGTTCAAAATGAAATATCATGCAAATGCATCAAAATCTATTACATCGCATGATCAAGTCTTTACAAAATAATATTACAACTTGCATATTCTTAAAAGACTATCAGAAAACAAAGTAATACAACAGAAAACGTAGAATAACATCGAGCCCATCTTCTTCATGTGCCATAGGCAAAACATGTTGGCGATAGTCTCGAGATCCTAAACGAAGTCCTCACTCGTCTTCAGAATGCAAGATGGAATATGCAGCCACAAGGGAGTCAATACAATTTAATGTATTGGCAAGTAACACTATGGTGGATATGAATTGCAGGACTAATACTACATGCTTATTTGGCTGAGTGGAGTTTTGGCTAAGTTTGCACAAAGCTGGTTTTCTCCTATCTCTTTTGTAAAACAAACTTTTCTTTCCAAAGAGTGGCAACATTGGATTGAAATCCAAGCACCACAACTACTGTTCACTTGGTCAAATTTTACTTATTGAAATTGGTGATGTGATTATTCCATCCATCCTTGTCCAGCTGCTCATAGTTGTCCATAGCCGGGGCCACGGCTAAGATCTTAGTTTCTAACTCTACAGAGGTTGTGCACTTTCACCCTTGTATTTTTTTCACCCAAACATCCTATGCATGCTAAATGTAATAAGGAAAGGAGAGGATTGAGTCGAAGTCTTTTAGAAGCATCAAAACTACCAACTGGCAAGACCCGTTCCACCTATAATTATGCTACATCTGCTTGTCAATCCACAACTAGAGTCCACACAACTTAATTCAACTTAACAATGTTTAACACTTAGTCATTTTCATCAAGTCTTTTGAGTGATCTAAGTTTAGTCTTTCCACTTTGGTTAGGGTAGTTCTAGAATCAAATCATGGCAACAAAGCAAAAGAAATACTATTATGAAGCCTTGGGTTTTCCATTGGGTCAAAGGTTGGACAAAACAACTTGCTAACTCTTCAGCTTGTATGGATTGCTCCAAGTCTTCACATGATTGTCTTCTTGAAGATCATCTTAATGCTTATATTGTGATCTTGTTCCTTGGATGGTTTCTTCTCTTGGTCTTGATAGATTCTTCATGGCTCTCTCATTCGTTGATCCAAGGTGGTATGGGCAGAAAATACTACTAAGTCATTTTGAAGAGGAAAAAATAGATAGAAGTAGAGAGAGGAAGATGTTTTTCTTCTTGATTTTTTCATACACTTGTACTTGCTTGAGTTGCTTCTAGTTGTTGTGGAGTTTAAGTCCTTCCTTCAATTTCCTCAATGATCTTCCTGTTAGTTCTTCATGTTGCCACCAAGTTGAAAATGAAGTACTTCATTGTGCTTGAGTCTTGGTTTCTATTTTTGCTAACTTGATGATTTATTGAAGCAAGAATGAGGTAGTGGAGGAGTAGATAGAAAATTAAGGTTCACTAATTGGCACTATATGTGATTGACACATACTAAGGACTTGGTCTTGGATTGAAAAATAGCCACAACCTCAAAGAATAAAGGAACAAATTTTATGACACGGTATAATGGATGAAACACTATGTTAGGTTTTTGGTCAAAAACACATGTTCATAGTCCAAGGGTGTACAAAATGGTTGGGCAAAGATGTTTATGGTTCAAGGTTACCAAATGGAACAATTTTGCAAAAGGAACTATATAGAAAATAATTACAGAATTAAATCTATGTCAAGAATACTCAAATAAAACACTTAATTCTAAAATCCAATTTAACTTGTTCAAAATTATTTTGGGACAGAGGATATGAAAGTACACATCCTAAGGTTTTCAAAAATATTTTATTTGCAATTTTTGGATTTGTAGAATTTGAATCGTGCCAAAATTCATCAAACAAGCATATTTAAATTTGAACCAATTTAACTTTGTCAATTTTGAATTTGAACAGTGCTAAAAGATTCTACAGATTCAGGGAGTTTTAAAAAGTCCAAGTTTGCTAAAATTTGGCTTATGGATCAAAAGTTATGACAGATCTAAGATGCATGGGCTTTTCTGCAAAAAATGACATTCTAATTTTATTCGGAATAAATCCATAGACATGATGGGCTCAGATCTACTATTTGCCGCGTAGGGCAATGGAGAGGAAGTGGGCCTGGGCTGGTTACACGGTGCGCTGGGCGACATATAGATTGTGAGCGCGCGGCTGACTTGGCGTGTTCCTATTGGCCCGTACCAGTTCGGTAAGTGATTCATCACAGGCCGCAGGATGAAGATCTAATGGCTACAGGGAGTTAGGGTTCACTCACCGGTGGATGGGTGGCCGGAATGGCGATGACGGTGGCGCGTTGCTTGGAATTTCGTCGTCAGCGGGGTTCCGGTGATGGCCTGGCTCCGGGAAGCAGACACAGAGGCGCGGCGCGACACGACGACCTCGATGGTGATGACGAAGGGGGATGTTGCTTCTCGGAATGGCGGCGGGATGCATACGGAGTGGCCTGGGCGCTGATGAAGCTCCGGTGTGCATGTCGCAGGCAATACGCTGCGTCAAAAAATAAAAGAAAGGCATCATTGGGTGCGCCTTGACACAACTATTCGAAAAAGACAGAAAGGACGGCGAGGACTCACCCGGTTGGCCGGAATCTTGCTCGAACGGTGGCGGCAACAGAGAACTACGGCGAGCTATTCCGGTGGCCTCGGGAAATGATTGGCAAAGGAGTGAGAGCAGAAATGGAGCCGAGGGAGAGAGCTATAAGGTGACGGCTCGGAGAGGAATTAACGGGACTTAATTCGCGAGTAATCACCGGATTGAATTCGGAGAAGAAACGACCGCTATTTCATCTCTGTAATGAAGATGACTATGACGTCATAGCTGATGCGAGCACTTTTTTTAATTTTTAATTCACATTTTCTTCTTTATTTTATATCTTCTGTTTTATAACTCCAATTCACATGGAACAAAATTCTAAATTCATAATATTTCAAATAATTTCCAATATTACCATTTTTTTTGGGTTTCCATGTTTTTGAATTTTTCAACTGACAAAATCAAATGAATTCATAAATGCCTTATTATTCCAATCAAATGAAAAAATGTCAAATAAAATAGAAAATGAAGTTGATAAGATTTCAGTAGGTTTATAATGATCAAATACTATTTTCCAAACCCATTTCAAAGTGTTTTCATCTATTTATAACTTTACAATATGATGAAAACATGAATAGCTACTTAATACAAAATTTCATTAATAATTTGAATTGGGGTTTAATAATAATAAAGGGTTTTTCTCAAATGAAGATGTTGTTTTCCCAATTGAAAACATTTTTTTTGCAAATTACTTTACTTGTTTTCGTAAATCAATAATATATAAAACACTTTATTGTTTTGTTGATTAACATAATACTTGGAAAACAAATAACCAACTTTTATTCATTTGAGGTTAATAATAATAGTGAAATAATTTTTGGAGGCAAGGAGAAAATATTAGAGATAGTAACTCTCTGGTTTTTAAATATCATAATCATTTTCAAAATGGTAGTTGAGTTGAAAACATGTTTGGTAATGATGTTTGCTAAGAAAATATTTTATTCACGTCAGGAAACATATATTTTTTAAAAGAAATAGGCTTGAGGGTTTATGGAATTCAGGTAATTTGGATTCTTTATTCCAATTACATATTGTTTTCTTTTCTTTCTTCCTTTTATTTGGTTTTTGGTGACTTGCTTAATCATGAAAACGAAAAGTTTCAAAAAAAAAATTGATTTTTGAATTTTCCAAAAATCAGGTATGTTATAGACTACCACCCTTAAAAGAAATCTTGTCCCAAGATTTTGGAATGTTAGAAAGAAAGATTAGGTTTGGGTAACTGGGTTGCAGAACAACTGGGTGGACTACCACCCTTAAAAGAAACTTTTGTGGGTAGTCTAAAAGTCTTGTCTAACTGGTTGTTAGTTTTACTATATCTTCAGCTGAAGTCATACTTCATCATCCAAAATATACTTGTATAGCATATATCAACTCCTTGGTATTTGGGGTCTTTAATCCATGTATACAACCTTTAGGATTCCATGGGTTAAGATTCTTTTCCAATAGGATGTGTCCATTCACTTAGCTTGGAGTGTGGTTTTACTTAAGGTGGCTTGAGTAGAACTTTCCCTCATGGTAGAATTACAAACCAACAGAATTCTGTTAAACTACTTTTGACACCGAGGGGTCACTCTTTGGGTCGATCAAAAGTCCTTGGGTCACTCTCAACTTGGACTTTTGATGTCCTTGGCAAACTTCCATCTTGTTGTTGTTGTCATCCTTGAGGGCAAACACCATGCTATTTCTAACGAAACTCTCATGGCACGCAAAATCTTCCATTTGTTTGATACCTCCAAGATTGGTTTGATCCTCACCAAAAATAGTACGTTTTCAGAAACACTAACATAGGGTCATTATTGTATTCTACCATTCTATGGTTCAAGTTTAACATCATCGTCTCTCTAATAGGTATGTCACTCAGATTTAACATTCCTCATAGCAAAAGTAAATAATGTGAGTAGTCACCATGGGGCCAATCCATGTTGCACTCAATCGTTACCTTGTACTTGGATTGGTGAATCTTGTTTAATAACACTAGGTCATCTCACTTGTCTAACAGAAAGTGTCCAATCTGTAAGACAAATCTGAGCTAAACTATCATTTCTCAACTAGTGGTTTGCGTAAAACTCTTATACAACACTATATGAATTGTTGTAGTTTTCTTCATCTCTTATTCTCCTGGTGTGGTAAGATCCCATTCTTCATAGCTCACACAACTTAGAGTCCACTTGTCTATCTTCACTTATTGATTGGCTTGGTGCTCCTTGTGATGTAGTTAGCATTGATCATGGATGTGATTGTTCCTTCACACAAAACAACAATTTGGGGCTATCCTTGTTTAAATAGGATGGCTTGTGTCTTGGTGGGATACTGGTTGTGACATTTTTGGGTGAAAGGTTTGTTGTTGCACTTCATACTCTAGTTCACTAGGGTTGGTGAATGGGTATGGGATTTGGTTTGGCTTAGCATGGATGAGTAGAGATTAAAAAGAGACTAAAGAAATTCCTAACCCAACACAGCAGATCAAGAAAACTCATCTTGCAAACAACACATAATAGACATTCATTACACCAAACAACAAGGTTTTATAAAACAAACTAACATTGTCATACCACACTCATTGGTATGATCAATACACTAGCATGTTAACGTTGTTCTATCAAAGTAACCAGATTGGTGGTCTCATCTATATCTTCTTGAGTTTGTTCAAATCCTTCTCTTAGTGTCTTGTGGTGTTTTATGATTGTTGTGCAGTCTAAGTATTTCTTCAAGTTCTTCAATAATCTTGAGTGTAGGTCTTCATGTGGTAAAAATACTTGTTGCACTTCATGGTATGGTCATCAACAATCTTGCCTTAAGGGTATTCAAGAGGTAGGTCATCTAGAACAAGAGAATGAAATTTTGAAGGTGAATAATAGATGAGAGGATATGAGAAAGATTAAGATGATTGTTTTGTTTCTATAAAGTTTAAACATAGTAATTTTTTAATCCTAGGGTCTTTTCCAAACTTAGGGTAACGAATTCTACAGGCAACACAATGCTCTTATACCATTTTGTAGCGTTCCCACATTTCAATAATTCAAGAACTCTGTGTATTGTGCTAGTCCCTGGATCAATTGCTAGCACCACAGTTCAAAATGAAATATCATGCAAATGCATCAAAATCTATTACATCGCATGATCCAGTCTTTACAAAATAATATTACAACTTGCATAGTCTTAGAAGACTATCAGAAAACAAAGTAATACAACGGAAAACATAGAATAACATTGAGCCCATCTTCTTCATGTGCAACAGGCAAAACATGTTGGTGATAGTCTCGAGATCCTAAATGAAGTCCTCACTCATCTTCAGAATCATCTGCAGGATGGAATATGCATCCACAAGGGAGTCAATACAATTTAATGTATTGGAAAGTAACACTATGGTGGATATAAATGGCAAGACTGAAGGGGAACGTAGCATAGAAAACAAAAATTTTCCTACGCGAGAGATACCCGAAAGGCCAAGATCTAATCTATGAGACGAAGTGCAACGGGCAACAAGAGGGTTAAGGAGAACACATACCCTCGAAGACTCAAAGTGGTACGAGATCAAATCTCGTTGTTGGCGTAGTCGTACTCACACCGACCCCGATAGCGAGAAGATGGCACCGCAATCCGGCGGTGCATCCGTGATCGGTCACACGTACGGTTGATGACGACCTCCGTTCCCTCGTTCCAGCGGGGCGCGGAAGTAGAGGATCCCTCGGAACTCCAGCAGCACGACGACGTGGTGGTGGTGAAGAATCCCACGGTCAGGGCTTCGCCAAGCCGGAGACCATGAAATGGAGCAGCGGGTGGAGGGAAATGGAAGTGGCCAAGTGTGTGGAGGAGGGAGAGCTCTCACCCTCCTTTTATAGGAGAGGGGGGAGGCAGCCCAAGGGGGGTGCGGCCAGCCCCATGGTGTGCCCCCACCTCTTCCCTCATGATGTGAGTGGACACTCCACTCACACCCACTCATTTTCCTTTAAACCCCACTTAGAAAATCCAAGAGTTTTTCTTTAATAAATCAATAAAACATTTTTATTTCTTTATTTCAGCATTTGTTAATTCTATTAACAAACATTTGCATAAAGCACCTCGAATCATTTGTTAATTCTATTAACAACCATTCGACGAAAAACCCCTTGAACTATTTCAATTTTCCCCGAAACAATTTCGGTGCTGTCCAAAATATGCTTCGATATTCCGTATCCTCTCAAACGCGTCATCGAACCTTAAGTGTGTCACCCTACGGTTCGCGAATAAGATAGACATGATCGAGACTCCTCTCCGATCAATAATCAACAGCGGGATCTGGAGATCCGTGATGACTCCTATATATTCAACGATGACTCTCGTGATCGTGTGAACCAACAACGCCGTGAACTATTCCCTTTGTCTCGCGATATTTTACTTGTCCGAGATTCGATCATTGGTATCAACCATACCTTGTTCAATCTCGTTACCGACAAGTACTCTTTTCTCGTTCCCGTGATATAACATCCTTTGTGATCATATCACGTGCTTGCAAGCGGTTTCGATGTGATATCACCGAGAGGGCCCAGAGTATATCTCTCCGTCATTTGGATGGACAAATCCCACTCTTGATCCATGATCCTCAACTAATACTTTACGAATACTTAACGACACCTTTATAGTCACCCTGTTACGGTGTGACGTTTGATGCCATCAAAGCACTCTTCCGGTATCAGTGATTGACATGATCTCATGGTCTAAGGAATAAGTTACTTCGTATGTTTGATATAACAATGTAAACTAAATGACTTGATCGCATTGCTATATTATCTTTGGGTATATGTTCATCACATCATTCTTCTAATGACATGACCCCGTTATTAATAACATCCAATGTTCATGATCAGGAAACCTTGATCATCTATTAATCAACGAGCTAGTTAAAAGAGAGGCTTTACTAGGAACCATTGGTTGTTTATTAAGCACACATGTATCAACGTTTCCGGTTAATACAATTCTAGCATGAGAAATAAACATTCATCATAAACAAGGAATAAGATAATAACCATTTTATTATTGCCTCTCGGGCATATTCCCTTCAGTCTCCCACTTGCACTAGAGTCAATAATCTAGTCTGTAAGCACTTTAACACATATGGCGTACCAGTGTTATTACCATGCTTCGCATGCGGTAAACATCATCAAAAAGATCTGAACTGTTCAGGTCCTATTGTATTTGCATGTTCTTTGCGTCTACACGCATCACTCATTCTCTAATGAGATGGCTTTGTATATATATAGTCAATTCGTGAAAACTTAATTCCTCAGCTTAAACTGATGTCACTAACATTGTGAAAATGTAGCTTCATAGTGTTAGCATTCTTGGAAACTCACCAAGTTCCGGTGATACCTTAATTCCTCAGCTTAAACTGATGTTACTAACATTGTGAAAATGTAGCTTCATAGTTTCAGCATTCTTGGAATTTCACCAAGTTCAATAAAGAACTCCTTGACACAAAATACGCTTATAATTAGTTGTCAACACAACGATATACTTTAGCCTTTGTTGTAGTATCTGTCACAATATTTTAATTTTGAAACTCTTTCAAATCCAGCATGGAACTTTCTTCCATCCTATTGTGCTACCCTTCATCACATATTTTAATTGAGATAAAATTACTTGAATAAATGACAAGACTATTAGTGTAACATATTACAACTATTATTTTGTCATTACTATATAGGAAAACATATCCTTAGCATTTCTAAAATGACACAAGGATCTCTCCCACTGTTGTCTAATCATCATATGAATTATCCTACTATAACATTTTATAGCATAGGACTCATCTGGTTGTGTACATAGCATGGAAACATGACTTAGAAATCTCAATTTCAATGAAGCTCATCATGTGTCAAAACACATGAATCTTGCTCAATTATTTTCCATGTGACAAGAACTCCTTCTTATCAATTGTATATTGACTTACTTCAATATTTCATCTATGTAATTTGGCTTCAATCATATCAGGCGCTTCAATCCATCTTTTATAGATATCGATGCCCAATATCTTCTAAGCCTTTCATCAATATGAAATCTTAACCGTGTTAATTTAAAATACATATTTTCCAATCAACCATATGTCATCTACATAAAGTATTGGAAATATGTCATAACGCTCCCACTTAATTTCTTGTAACTCTACAAGCATCTTTATCATTCATGATGGAATCAAACTCTTTTGATAACTTCATTAAGGTAAAGATTTCAACTTCGTTATGCTTACTTCAACCATTGAAGTGTGCATACCTTTCTAGCAACCTTTTTGAATTTTACAAAACTCTCAGACTGTGTCAAGTACACATCCTTGATAAAACTTCCTTGAGAGGAGAGTTGGTTTTGTTATTCAACTGCCATATCATAATATGTAACCTTTTGCTAGAACTATCCGCAAAGACTAAAGCATCACTACGGAAGATCAAAATCTTGTAGTAGTTAACTCTTTGAACTTCGTCGAAAACAACTTTTCGATAAGTACAATTTTAATAAGATGTAAAATCCATGTCTTTGTCGCTATATAGACCCTTTTGCTATCGCTAGGCATCATGCCTATCGAAAGGACTACCAAGTCACATACTTGATATTCATACAAGGATACTATGGCGGATATAATGACTCATAGTCAATTTTACGAAGTCAGGGCCCATCATTTGCTTCCTTTATAAGGTCCAGGTCCTTTTGTTGTCAAAACAACACTTTATACTTAAACCACAAGTTGTTCTAAGTACAAAGTTTTTGGACTTTTCTGGTACAGTTCGCAAACTCATTTGAAGTATCTACAACATTTGTAGTGTCTTCTACTTAGTCAAAATAGTAAACCCCAGAACAACTTCCAGTGCTGCGCTACTCTTGACATGATAACGAAGATTCTCTAACCTTGTTGAGTTTGTACTATGCTCCCACTCACTTGTTTCGCAAGAACTACTTTCTCGAGAAATCAACCCTTTCTGACAAACAACATTTGTCTTTTGGTTCGGTGATAGGAGAAATACCCAATGTTTTATTTGGGATAACCTTATAAACATATATTTATCCTATTTTGGTTGTAAACATTTTACACATGCTATGCATACCAAAACTTAAGAAAGTGACAATTCGGGTCACTACCCAAACCATATCTTATATGTTGTCAATTTCAGCGGATCATGATGGTGCTCTTTTCAGTGGAAAAACGGTTGTCACTAATGTATAAAGTACAAAATTATAATGGCAATTTTATTAATCTTACCATGTCAAACAGGGTTTGATTTTGTCTTTTGAATACTCCAATCTAATGTGGGGTATTCGAGAAGTATAAGTTGTAGAACAATTCTGCAACTTCTCAGATGTTTTGCTAAACTTGTAACTCAAACTTTATCCTTTATGATCCAATCATAAATACTTGATTATCTTGTTACATTGATTTTAACTTCATATTAACAACCTTTTGAACCAATTCAAAATGTCAAACTCTGTTCCCTTTAAATAGATATACTCGCATATCTACTTAAATCATCGACAGAATTTTATGAAGGAAAAATTAATCCACCATACATGACTACACATAATGGACTATATACATCAATATGTATAATCTCCACTAAATTAGTAGTCCATTCTACTTTGGCCTAAGAACGGAATTCTAGTCATCTTTTGGAAGAGGTCTCACAAGCGTCAATAAAATGACTCCGGAAGTCCATCAATATGGAGTTCCTTCATGTTTTCCTTTCCGATATGAACTAAAATGGTGGTGTCACAATTTAAGTGAAACTCTTCAACGTCTTGCAACGTTTAGCATTTAGTCTTATAGATGTTTACTTTACCAACATGATTTATATTAACATATCCATCAATTATGGAATATGATCATAGTTTGAACAATCTCATTTGTTCTCACAAAAGACTAGAACAAAATAACAACTTATTAAGTTCTTAAAATAAATCTTGAATGTTTGGTTCGATACTACAATGAACACAATAACACTTTATTTATGTTCTTGTCATAATCGATTCCACATCTATTACTAGTTCCTTTTAGGCCCTTGTATTTCTTGCATTGCGTTGCTTTGTATGACAACTCATACCAACCA
Source organism: Alopecurus myosuroides (assembly GCA_028641055.1). NCBI lineage: Eukaryota > Viridiplantae > Streptophyta > Magnoliopsida > Poales > Poaceae > Alopecurus > Alopecurus myosuroides. The sequence continues at coordinate 84,382,528 of CM054060.1, forward strand.
ATGTGGTATCAAAATACCCAAAAATACTTTGTTAACTAGTAATACATCTATAACTTATATATCAAGCATATACTCCTGAGCTGGACTTTTCCAGTTATCTTCTTTTCTGCCATATATCTATTTGCAATTCTATTTTCAATATTCCATTTCCTTTACAGAAGAATCATTCAACATCAAACAATGCTAGCCGTACTAGCTCATTTTCTTTGGCGTGTTAGTCATATACTATCACCCATTGAGTCATACTTTGAGTTTGATTGTTCTACTAATATCACCATATTAATAATATTCTTCTAGATTCCACTCTTAGCAATTTCCAAGTAAGGTAAACTACTTTACCCATACTTCTAATCCATCCCATCATAACAATTTTATGATTAAGCTATTATAGCTCGAAGGAAGGAATTTAGAGGATAATTTTTAGCATCCAATTTCTTGGAATATTCAAACGCCTAGCGTCTTCAATCATTGCATATATTCAGATAATATAAGCAAACATTGTCACGCTAAATTATACTCAGTCATGTTGCCACAAATAAGTTTCTAGATATCAATATATCTTTCACTTGATTGTTTTTGAAAACAACTCTTTTCAGTCCCTAAATCACCTTGATCAACAAAACATTCTTTTGAAGATAAAGTAATACGGAAGCAACCATGACTCTGGATTCTAAGTAGGAATTATTTGCTCTCTAGATTAATCAATCATTAACCACATGGAGCTAGGTAGGAAATACCAAAAATTTACAATAGGACTCAATTTTAAATTTCACTAATACGGTACCAATCTTAAATGGTATTTACCAGATCATAACAGTTATATCTCAATTAACAATCTAAGTGTAAGATAGTTATGAGGATGCCAATGACTACTACAAGTTGTGCAAATTCACTTTGATTTGTTGTTCATGATAAATAAGTTCAAGTTAATTCAAAAATTAAACCATGAACTCCCACTCAAAAACAACATCCCTCTTAGTCGTCTTTAGTGATTACACGAACCAAATTCACTACACCAAAACCGATCATCACGTGAGATGATGTAGTTTCAAAGGCGAACATCGACATGTTCATCATATCATCCATATGACTCATGCTTTACCTTTCGGTTACGTGTTCCGAGGCCATGTCTGTACATGCTAGGCTCGCCAAGTAGAACCGTAGTATTGCGTGTGTTTCAAGGCCATGTCTGTACATGCTAGGCTTGAAAACACCCGTTGTATGCGAACGTTGAGTCTGTCACACCCGATCATCACGTGGTGTCTCGAAACGACGAACTTTCTTAACGGTGCATACTTAAGGAAGAACACATTATTATCTTGATATTAAGTGAGAGGGATCATCTTATAATGCTACCATCATTATCTAAGCAAAAACAAGATGCATAAAAAAGATTAACATCACAGACATCACATGAAAGGATAACGTGATATGATATGGTCCTTCTTGCACTTGATCTCCATCATGTGCATTATGGTATGATCTCAATCATTCCACCGGCGTGGTATCAAGTACCACGGTACCCCAAACTTGTTTGTCCATCAATAAGAAGACAACCATATGGATACCTTCCGGTATATCAATAATTTACAAAATAGATCATCTCATAATCAAATTTGTAATATTGACCATATCAATTCACATGCCCAGCAAAAACTAGTTAGACGCTTCTAATTTATTTTTGCATATTTTACGTGGCTTAGGGCTTTCGAGGATAGAACCGTTCATACCTACGAACATCAACCACAACGTTAATAAACACATTTTTAACAACCCTTCATAGATTAGATCTTAACTATAGTAGGAGAAACAGACACCCGCAAGCCACTTATGCAATACAAGTTGCATGTCAGTTGTGGAACAAGTCTCATGTACGTGGACATGTAAGGTTAGTCCGGGCCGCTTCATCCCACTATGCCACTAAGATCATAAAATAGTCAAGGAGGTAATAACATGATCATCAACGCCCACATACACCTATGTGTTCTACCCGTACAAAACATCTACGCATAGATCCGGCTCTGATACCACTGAAGGGGAACGTAGCATAGAAAACAAAAATTTTCCTACGCGAGAGATACCCGAAAGGCCAAGATCTAATCTATGAGACGAAGTGCAACGGGCAACAAGAGGGTTAAGGAGAACACATACCCTCGAAGACTCAAAGTGGTACGAGATCAAATCTCGTTGTTGGCGTAGTCGTACTCACACCGATCCCGATAGCGAGAAGATGGCACCGCAATCCGGCGGTGCATCCGTGATCGGTCACACGTACGGTTGATGACGACCTCCGTTCCCTCGTTCCAGCGGGGCGCGGAAGTAGAGGATCCCTCGGAACTCCAGCAGCACGACGACGTGGTGGTGGTGAAGAATCCCACGGTCAGGGCTTCGCCAAGCCGGAGACCATGAAATGGAGCAGCGGGTGGAGGGAAATGGAAGTGGCCAAGTGTGTGGAGGAGGGAGAGCTCTCACCCTCCTTTTATAGGAGAGGGGGGAGGCAGCCCAAGGGGGGTGCGGCCAGCCCCATGGTGTGCCCCCACCTCTTCCCTCATGATGTGAGTGGACACTCCACTCACACCCACTCATTTTCCTTTAAACCCCACTTAGAAAATCCAAGAGTTTTTCTTTAATAAATCAATAAAACATTTTTATTTCTTTATTTCAGCATTTGTTAATTCTATTAACAAACATTTGCATAAAGCACCTCGAATCATTTGTTAATTCTATTAACAACCATTCGACGAAAAACCCCTTGAACTATTTCAATTTTCCCCGAAACAATTTCGGTGCTGTCCAAAATATGCTTCGATATTCCGTATCCTCTCAAACGCGTCATCGAACCTTAAGTGTGTCACCCTACGGTTCGCGAATAAGATAGACATGATCGAGACTCCTCTCCGATCAATAATCAACAGCGGGATCTGGAGATCCGTGATGACTCCTATATATTCAACGATGACTCTCGTGATCGTGTGAACCAACAACGCCGTGAACTATTCCCTTTGTCTCGCGATATTTTACTTGTCCGAGATTCGATCATTGGTATCAACCATACCTTGTTCAATCTCGTTACCGACAAGTACTCTTTTCTCGTTCCCGTGATATAACATCCTTTGTGATCATATCACGTGCTTGCAAGCGGTTTCGATGTGATATCACCGAGAGGGCCCAGAGTATATCTCTCCGTCATTTGGATGGACAAATCCCACTCTTGATCCATGATCCTCAACTAATACTTTACGAATACTTAACGACACCTTTATAGTCACCCTGTTACGGTGTGACGTTTGATGCCATCAAAGCACTCTTCCGGTATCAGTGATTGACATGATCTCATGGTCTAAGGAATAAGTTACTTCGTATGTTTGATATAACAATGTAAACTAAATGACTTGATCGCATTGCTATATTATCTTTGGGTATATGTTCATCACATCATTCTTCTAATGACATGACCCCGTTATTAATAACATCCAATGTTCATGATCAGGAAACCTTGATCATCTATTAATCAACGAGCTAGTTAAAAGAGAGGCTTTACTAGGAACCATTGGTTGTTTATTAAGCACACATGTATCAACGTTTCCGGTTAATACAATTCTAGCATGAGAAATAAACATTCATCATAAACAAGGAATAAGATAATAACCATTTTATTATTGCCTCTCGGGCATATTCCCTTCAAAGACTAATACTACATGCTTATTTGGCTGAGTGGAGTTTTGGCTAAGTTTGCATAAAACTAGTTTTCTCCTATCTCTTTTGTAAAACAAACTTTTCTTTTCAAAGGGTGGCAACATTGGATTGAAATCCAAGCACCACAACTACCGTTCACTTGGTCAAATTTTACTTAATGAAATTGGTGATGTGATTCTTCTGTCCATCCTTGTCCAACTGCTCATAGTTGTCCATAACCGGGGACACGGCTAAGATATTAGTTTCTAACTCTGCAGAGGTTGTGCACTTTCACCCTTGTACTCTTTTCACCCAAACATCCTATACATGCTGAATGTATTAATGAAAGGAGAGAATTGAGTCGAAGTCTTTTGAAAGCATGAAAACTACCAACCGGCAAGACCCGTTCCACCTATAATTCTAGTACATCTGCTTGCCAAGCCACAGGTAGAGTCCACACAACTTCATCAACTAAGCCAGAGCCCATATGACTAAAGGTTTCACTGGAAGCAATCTAAACTTGGGGACCATCAAAATCACTTTGTTCCTGGGTGGCATTCCTCAAGTGAACACCTCAGGTATTACCACTAAGGAGACACTCAACTCTCATCAACCATGCAACCAATTCCACCCAGGTGGTTCATTGAAGTTATTACTTATAATTTTCCACAACATCAAGTAAAAACAATTTGTAACATTGCATAACATCTACTAAGTACCAAGACTTCAAAATGACAAGGTATAAAGATGGCTACACACTACTAGGATATATCATAGCATAGTACTTAGAGAAAAATCATCTATCATGCATACTACTCAAAACTCTAGTAATGCATAGGAAAATAATAGGTAGTTAATGGTGTGTTACTTGCCTTGTTGAAGTTGGTGAAGAAATCACACTCTCTTCACAAAAGAGCGTTGCTCTCCGTACAATATATACATTGAAAACACACACATAGAATAAAGAAGAATACTAGAAATCAAACACATAAGTGAAGAAAACAAACAGAACAATTAACATAACAAAGGGGTTGAACAAAGTTGGCTAGGATAAGGTCAATATTTGAGTTGGAAGGTTCATTCTCTCTTGGTTCCATACTTGTTGAGGAAGTTCCAAGGGTTTACTTGGGATGGACTAGGTTGAGTTTGATGTGATCAAACTTTACATTAACCATACTTGTCGAGGAAGTTCCAAGAGTTCACCAAGGGTGATCATAACACTTCTTCAACTAAAGTAACACATAACAATGTGTAACACTTAGTCATTTTCATCAAGTCTTTTGAGTGATCTAAGTTTAGTATTTCCACTTTGGGTAGGGTAGGTCTAGAATCAAATCATGACAACAAAGCAAAAGAAATGCTATGATGAAGTCTTGGGTTTTCCATTTCGGTCAAAGGTTGGACAAAACAACTTGCTAACTCTTCAGCTTGTATGGATTGCTCCAAGTCATTCCTTCAATTTCTTCAATGATCTTCCTGGTAGTTCTTCATATTGCCACCAAGTTGAAAATGAAGTACTTCCTTGTGCTTGAGTGTTGGTTTCTATTTTTTGCTAACTTGATGATTTCTTGAAGCAAGAATGAGGGAGTGGAGGAGTAGATAGAAAACTAAGGTCCACTACTTGGCACTATATGTGATTGACACATACTAAGGACTTGGTCTTGGATTGAAAATAGCCACAACCTCAAAGAATAAAGGAAACAAATTCTATGACATGGTATAATGGATGAAACACTATGTTAGGTTTTTGGTCAAAAACACATGGTCATAGTCCAAGGGTGTCCAAAATGGTTGGGCAAAGATGTTTATGGTTCAAGGTTACCAAATGGAACAAATTTGCAAAAGGAACTATATAGAAAATAATTATAGAATTAAATCTATGTCAAGAATGCTCAAATACAACACTTAATTCTAAAACCCAATTTAACTTGTTAAAAAATTATTTTGGGACAGAGGATATGAAAGTACACATCCTAAGGTTTCCAAAAAATATTTTATTTGTAATTTTTGGATTTGTGGAATTTGAATTATGCCAAAATTCATCAAACAAGCATATTTAAATTTGAACCACTTTAAGTTTTTCAATTTTGTATTTGAACAGTGCTAAAAGGTTCTACAGATCCAGGGGATTTCAAAAAGTCCAAGTTTGCTCAAATTGGGCTTATGGATCAAAAGTTATGACATATCTAAGATATAGGGGCTTTTCTTTAAAAATGACATTCTAATTTTTATTCGGAATAAACCGAGAGACGGGCTGGGCTCAGATCTACTACTTTCTGCGTAGGTCGATGGACAGGAAGTGGGCCTGGGCTGGTTACACGGTGCATTGGGCGATAGATAGATTGTAAGCGCGCGACTGACTTGGCGTGTTCCTATTGGCCCGCACCGGTTTGGTAAGTGATTCATCACGTGCCGCAAGATGAAGATCTAACGGCTACAGGGAGTTAGGTTTCACTCATCGGCGGATGGGTGTCCGGAATGGCGATGACAGTGGCGCGTTGCTCGGAATTTCGTCGGCGGCGGGGTTCCGGTGATGGCCTGGCTCCGTTAAGCAGACGCAAAGGCACAACGCAACACGATGACCTCGATGGTGATGACGAAGGGGTTGTTGCTTCTCAGAATGGCGGCGGGACGCGGACGGAGTGGCTCAGGCGCCGATGAAGCTCCGGTGTGCGTGTCACGGGCGATACGCTGCGTGAAAAAAATAAAAGAAAGGCATCATTGGGTGCGCATTGACACGACTGTTCAAAGAAGACAGAAAGGGACGGCGGGATCTCACGGGGTTGGCCGGAATCTTGCTCGAACGGTGGCGGCAGCAGAGAACTTTCCGGTGGCCTCGAGAAACAATTGGTAGAGGAGGAAGAGGGGAAATGGAGCCGAGGGAGAGAGCTATAAGGTGAGGGTTCGGAGAGGAATTAACGGGACTTAATTCGCGAGTAATCGCCGGATTGAATTCAGAGTAGAAACGTACGCTATTTCATCTCTGTAATAAAGATGAAGATGACGTCATCGCTGACGTCAGCACTTTTTATTTTTAATTCCTATTTTCTTCTTTATTTTATATCTTCTGTTTTATAACTCCAATTCACATGGAACAAAATTCTAAATTCATAATATTTCAAATACTTTCCAACAGTACCATTTTTGTGGGGTTTCCATGTTTTTGACTTTTTCAATTTACAAAATCAAATGAATTCATAAATGCCTTATTATTCCAATTAAATGGAAAAATGTCAAATAAAATAGAAAATGAAGTTGATAAAATTTCAGTAGGTTTATAATGATCAAATACTATTTTCCAAAACCATTTCAAAGTGTTTTCATCTGTTTATAACTTTACAATATGATGAAAACATGAATAGCTACTTAATAGAAAATTTCATTAATAATTTGAATTAGGGTTTAATAATAATAAAGGGGTTTTCTCAAATGAAGATGTTGTTTTCCCAATTGAAAACATTGTTTTTTGCAAATTACTTTACTTGTTTTCATAAATCAATAATATATACAACACTTTATATTTTTGTTGATTAGCATAATCCTTGGAAAAAAATAACCAACTTTTATTCATTTGAGGTTAATAATAATAGTGAAATAATTTTTGGAGGCAAGGAGAAAATATTAGAGATAATAACTCTATGGTTTTTAAATATCATAATCATTTTCAAAATGGTAGTTGAGTTGAAAACATGTTTGGTAATGATGTTTGCTAACAAAATATTTTATTCACATGAGGATTTTTTTAAAGAAATAGGCTTATGGAATTAAGGCAACTAGAAGAATACCCCGCGCGTTGCAGCGGGTATCTCTTTAAAAAAAATATTCTATAAACGAAATGGGTAGAAGAATACCCCGCACGTTGCAGCGGGTATCTCTTTAAAAAAATATTCTATAACCGAAATGGGTATAAGGTGTTATCAAGATTCAATTGATCACGTAATTAATATACTAAATTTAATTCACGTGAAATTGTTGTATAATTTGAGAAATAAATATTATTGACATAGATAATTATATGTTTGAAAAAAATGACATGGTTATGTGGCATGAAATATGTAATATCATAATTATTAGTGGAGATGACATGGATAATTGATTGGCTAAAATGGTGGGTGATGTGGATAGCTTGCATGTTGAGATAGAAAAATCATAAATGCATCTTAGTGGGGTTTTGCTTTATAAGAAGTATAGATTTGGATTCTTTATTCCAATTACATATTGTTTTCTTTTCTTTCTTCCTTTTATTTGGTTTTTGGTGACTTGCTTAATCATGAAAACGAAAAGTTTCATTTTTTTTTTGATTTTTCAGTTTTCCAAAAATCAGGATGTTACAGGAACCCTAAGACCTGGAACATCATCGAAGAATTATTCCGCCGCCACCTCAGGATGGAAAAACCCAGAGAGAGAAAAGCTCTCCGATAGGGAGAAATTTGCCGGGGAAATTCCTCCCCGGAGAGGGGAAATCGTCGCCATCGTCACCGTCATCACTCCGGGCTTCATCGAGATCATCATCATCATCATCATCCTCATCACCGGCACCATCACACCACCATCCACCTTCACCCCGCTGTAACAATTAGGGGTCTTTATCATTGTTCTTCATTAGATCTCTCTCCCTGTGTGGATTACTTGTTAGTAGTTGATGCTTGTGAGATTTATCGGTGTTTACACTTTATGACCAGATTGTTATCATCCATTATATCACCTATGATTATGATCCATATGATGTCTCGTGAGTAGTTCGTTTAGTTCTTGAGGACATGGGAGAATTCATGATATTAGTAGTGAAGTTGTGTTTAAGTAATATCTAGTTGTTCGATATTTAAGTTGTGGTGCTATTCTTCTAGTGGTGTCATGTGAACGTCGACTACATGACACTTCACCTTTATAGGCCTAGGAGGATTCATTGTGTATTTGGCTACTAATTTTGGGGTTGTCGGAGTGACATAAACCTAAACCCCCGTTAGGAAACCAATGCACGAGGGAGTGTTGGGTCCCGAAGTTTTAAGGCTGTGGTTAGATTTATCTTAATTAATTTCTTGTATTTGCGGATGCTTGCAAGAGGTATAATCACAAGTATGTATTAGTCCTAGTTGGGCGGTGCATTAGCATAGGTTCACCCACAAAACACTTAACGAACCAATAAATATTAATCAACTATATGAAGCAAAAGCACTTGACGAAATTTCCATGTGTCCTCGAGAACGTTTGGTAATTATAAGTAGAACAATCGGATTATCCTTTGCTCCCAAAAGGATTGGGCCACTCGCTTCAATATTATTTACTGTCTTTTATTTACTCGCACTTTATTTATCTGCTATATCAAAAACCACCAAAAACCCGTTTGCTAGTGTTTACAGTGAATCCTCTATCCAACCTACTTGTCAACACCTTCCGCTCCTCGTTGGGTTCAACACTCTTATTTATCGAAAGTACTATGATACACTCCCTATACTTGTTGGTCATCAAGACTATTTTCTGGCGCCATTGCCGGGGAGTGAAGCGCTATTGGTAAGTGGAATTGGTAAGAGAGACTTTTACTGTGAGTGTTGTTTTTATTTCTGTCTACTGTTTTATTTCATTATGGACAATACTTTTGATTCCCTGTTTAGAGGTACTACTACTATCACTGCTAGGGTAGTAGGTGACCCGTTATCTGGTGAATTAGATCCTTATAAAATACCTATGAAAATTGTTGGATGTCTTATGGATAACTGCTATTATGGTGATGGAACTGTCCATCCCGGTGATCATTTTCTCTTTATACATGAATTGTGAAGTTATTAAGACGTGCAGGTATTACTATGGATCAAGTTAAAAGGAAATTATTCTCTTTATCGCTGAAAGGAAGAGCCCCTGAATGGTTCAAATTACTGAAGAATGGTGAATCCATTAGATGGGAGGAAATTGTTCCTCTCTTTTATTCTAAATTCTATCCTCCTAGTGAGATTCATAAAGACCGGAATCAAATATATAATTTCTTGCCTCATGATGGAGAGAGTTTTACCCAGGCTTGGGGGAGATGTAAGTTATTAATGCTCAAATATCTCGTTCATGAGCTCCCGTGTAATGTTGTTATCAGTAACTTTTATGCAAGGCTTTCTCTTCATGACAAGGATTTATTGGATGCTTCTTGTTCTGGATCATTCACACGTATGAAGGAAGAAGCTAAATGGGATCTTCTTGACCATATCCAAGAAAACACTGAAGGATGGGAGAATGACAAAGGTAGAAAGTCAGGTATAAATTATGATTATGAATGCGTTAAATCTTTTATGGGAACATATGATTTCTATAATGTTAGTGCGTTTTATGGTCTTGATTCTCAAATATTTGCAAATTGTCTAAAAGCTTTTGCCTACTATGATGATATTCCTAAGAAAGATTATCATAGATATCATGCACCATATAAAGATATTGTTCCTGCTAGTAATATAGAAGTGCATGTTGTTAATCCTGTTGTTCCTGAGCCTTATATTGAAGAAATGCCTCACCCTGCTAAAATTAAATAACACTCTGTTGTAGTTAGTGTGGTTAATGAGAGCATTAAGAAATCTATTGAACCTGATGAACAAATAACTGTTGAACCTGCTGTAGAAATAGTGAAAGATCCTGTTTGTGGAAATGTAGAGGATGAACACATTGTCTTTTGTGAGGATGCTTCTAATATTGTTTCGCATCCTCATAGGCCTAAGAAAACTAGTGTCCCTGTGCTTTCTGTTAAGATTGGTGATCATTTATATCATGGTTTATGTGATATTGGTGCTAGTTCTAGTGTTATACCCTATGCTCTTTATAAAGAAATTATTCATGAATTTGGTTCTTGTGAGCTTGAGGGTATTGATGTGGATATTTAGCTTGCTAATAGAGAAATTGTCTTTCCGATTGGTATTGTTAGGGATGTGGAAGTTCTATGTGGTAAAACTAAATATCCCACTGATTTTCTAGTACTTGGTACGACTGCTAGTAAAACTTGTCCTATTATTTTTGGTAGACCCTTCTTGAACACTTGTTGTCGTGGGATAATCACGGCAGACGTTACCGGGGGTAACTGATCTTGGGGAAAGACGACACAGGCGCTTGGGAGAGGGTTTAGCTCAGAGGAAAACATGATGCAACTCGATCTGGTAGCCGGCAATCAAAGTCGCCGAGTCTCCGATCTTGATATAATAACTCAACTCTGGGATTACACTAGATGCTCGATATCAAGCGATATTGCTAGAGTTCTTAGATCTCTGTCTAAACTAGACCTAGGGGTCGGTTTATATAGCACCCGTACCCCCTGGCTTACCCTCCAAGACACACCCTGAATCCTACCCGGACACCGCATACAAACCCTAACTTTCCTTTACCGTAACCCACAATTCGGGTTACGAGGCCTACAAACTTGGGCCTTCCAGAAGTTTCTCTATCCTTAGCCGGATCTTGCGCAGCGTCCTTTGGGCCAGGTTACACCTTGGAGTTGGCCTACCGGGTTA